>JAVJIX010000096.1:2197500-2870000 GCA_036785185.1 Paratrypauchen microcephalus
GATAGTGACTTCTTTTAACATGACGTGAGGAGAGTATGGAGACATTAAGTGACTTTCTTAGTTGTAAAATTAGGTCCATTTCACGAAGGCTGGTTCTTCTCGTCAGCTTGTTGCCTCTCTTTGAAGGCCGTGTCTGTACAAACGGCACGACCTTTGAATACATTAATGAGAAGAGACCTTGAAACCTCCATCTTAATATGAAAACATCTCTTTGCCTTTTCTAGGGTTACAATTTTGATGTAATATTTCATAGGGAGGTTGAAAATAAGGTTTAATTTGTTAAAAAAAATAAAATAAAAATAATAATAATAATAATAATATGCAGTTAAAACTTCAGTATGTAACTTTCTTGGCACTGTGTACTTTGAACAGGCTTGCATCTCCACAAACCTGACTTTCCTCCTCCTTGTTTCCATGGAAATATTGTTCCTTTGATTATAATATGTCACAGCTTGGCATAAAACCTACAGTATCTCCATGGAGAATGTTTCGAAATATGCTTTTAATTTTCTTTTTACATGGTATCTTGCAGGCCACACCTTCAGAAAGTTACATATTGTATCTTTGATTAAAAACCTAACCAGCATCAACAAAGGAAGCATATTTAGGCTTAGAGTTCTTCCTCAAATGGAAAACACTCTGTTACACCTTGTGATGTCATGTGGTAAAATAGGAAGTGCTCCACCATGTTATAAAAGTTCACTTAATGGAATATTATTATTATTATTATTATTATTATTATTATTATTATTATTATTATTATTATTATTATTATTATTATAGTAACATCTCTCATATATAAAGTTGTACATTGTATACGTGGGTGATGTTGGCTTGTGTTACTCAAATAAGACTTAAAGGAAAAGTAACGTTTTTTACAATTTGAGCCTTATTTCAGTAATAAAACAAGTTGTTTTACTCACCCATAGCACTTTGGTGTCATATGGAGCATTTCCGGAGATGTTTTAGATTAGCGTTAGGCTAACGCCGTTAGCCTAGCGCGACTTATAGCCATAGCTCGGGGCATTCCCCGAGCATGTAATATGCCCCGTGCGGGCTCCAAATAACACAAACTTTAGCACTTTTCAAATCATAGAAGCTCGATGTCTTTAGTCTACGATTTCGTTTGGTCAAAAGTGGCCTGTAATCCGAGATTTAGCCATAGTTTCGAGTAGATGAGGATGCCAGTGCGCATGCGCGGAGTGTGCTCTCAGCTCCCGGGACCCAAACATGGAACGCAAAGCTGTAAACTATGGCTAAATCTCGGATTACAGGCCACTTTTGATTCAAACGAAATCGTAGACTAAAGACATCGAGCTTCTATGATTTGAAAAGTGCTAAAGTTTGTGTTATTTGGAGCCCGCACGGGGCATATTACATGCTCGGGGAATGCCCCGAGCTATGGCTATAAGTCGCGCTAGGCTAACGGCGTTAGCCTAACGCTAATCTAAAACATCTCCGGAAATGCTCCATGTGACACCAAAGTGATATGGGTGAGTAAAACAACTTGTTTTATTACCGAAATAAGGCTCAAATTGTAAAAAACGTTACTTTTCCTTTAAGAAGTATTTGGGAAAAGTACTCAAGTAAGACTAACTTTTGGGATTCATAATTTAAAGTTCATGTAATTTGAAAGACAAAATATTAAGTAATACACAAAATTTAGTGTTTTCAAAAATGAGGCAAACTAAACCTGAAGGAGCAATGCAAAAAACACAAATATTGAAATAATATCATATTGTCTGAAATGAATACTGATACTTAATTGAAATATTAATCAAGTAGGAGTGAAAAACATTTTTAAAAAATCTTTAAAGGGTCTATATTATGCTTTTTTCTTATCTATGTTATAATGTATCCTCATGGCAAACATACCTGGAGTTGTGTTTTGTTTCATTCACATAAACCCTGCATATTTAGGCTGAGTTCTTGTCTCAAACTCTATTCCACCTTGTGATGTCATATGGAAATACAAGAAGTGCCGCACTGTGCTTTTAAACTCCATACACCTTCTATAGATTAGATAATTTCAGCCCTGGAATTGCCAGTCACAACTGAACTAAAGGGAAAAGGTAGCTGTTAAAGGGATAGTGAGGTTGTTTTTTTTTAAAATGTTAATCTGTATGGGGTTCCTTCTAAACGTTACGTGTGTTGACACCGGCTTACCTCTGACAGTCTCAGCTGATCCCGGTTCGGCTCGCTTTCTGGAGCCCATGTAAGTAGGTCCGGTAATTTCCCTGGAACATGAAATAAAGCTTGTTTTTCTTCTCAAAACAAAACATTTGTTAGAAAGGTGATATACAGTGGTACCTCACCTTACGAATGACCCAACAAATGAAAATTTCAAGTTACGAAACGCCTTCACGGTAAATTTTGGTCTCTAGATACGAAAGAAAATTCAAGTTACGAAACGCGAAATCTCAAAAATTCAAATAATGCGCGCTCAGCCACACACATTATACGCTTTTCTCAGACTGGATTTAAACTTTTCTCACATTTGTCTCTCGTTTAAACACTCAAACTTTCATAGATTTTCAACAAAATTATTAATAGTGAAGTGTGGGGGGAAGGGGGAGGGGGGAGAAGACTGCGCTCTGACACGTGTGATAGCGCAGCATGACCCGGCGCGGAGCTGACAGCAGGTCTAGACCAAGGTCTAAACCTGGACTGGACCAGGACTAAACCAGGACTAAACCTGGACTAAACCTGGACTAAACCAGGACTAAACCTGGACTAAACCAGGACTAAACCAGGACTAAACCAGGACTAGACCAGGTGGATTAAAGCAGCGAGGAGGGGACTGCACGCAGTCTGAGCGCATGAACGCATGAACGAGACCCATGCAAGAGCCGCGGTGGTCTAGACCTCCTCTAGACCTGACCAGGTCTAGAGGAGGTCTAGAGGAGCCCCGGTGGTCTGGACTAAACCAGGACTAAATCTGGACTAAACCAGGAGGAGCCCGCGGCTCTTGCATGGGTCTCGTTCATGCGTTCATGCGCTCAGACTGCGTGCTGTCCCCTCCTCGCTGCTTTAATCCACCTGGTCTAGTCCTGGTTTAGTCCTGGTTTAGTCCAGGTTTAGTCCTGGTCCAGTCCAGGTTTAGTCCTGGTCCAGTCCAGGTTTAGACCTTGGTCTAGACCTGCTGTCAGCTCCACGCCGGGTCATGCTGCGCTATCACACGTGTCAGAGCGCAGTCTTCTCCGCCCTCCCCCTTCCCCCCACACTTCACTATTAATAATTTTGTTGAAAATCTATGAAAGTTTGAGTGTTTAAACAAGAGACAAATGTGAGAAACACAGAACACAATGTTACACTATAAAAAAAGTTACACTATAAAAAAAAAAAACTTGGATCGAGGCCTTGGAACGAATCAGGCTTTTTCCATTGAAATAGCTACTCAACTTACGAATTTTTCACGTTACGAAACCACTTCTGGAACAAATTAATTTCGTAAGGTGAGGTACCACTGTATTTGCATCCGAAACAGTTGTCCACGAAACATCCAGCAGCGTATTTCGCATTTGCGTATTGTCTCTCTCCACTCGTATCACTACGCCCATGTTAACTCTATCAGTCTGTTCACTTGTAAACTTCGGCGTAGACATCCGCTGAAGGTGAACAGGCTGATAGAGTTAACATGGGCGTAGTGATACGAGTGGAGAGAGACAATACGCAAATGCGAAATACGCTGCTGGATGTTTCGTGGACAACTGTTTGGGACGCAAATATATCACCTTTCTAACAAATGTTTTGTTTTGAGAAGAAAAACAAGCTTTATTCCATGTTCCAGGGAAGTTACCGGACCTACTTACGTGGGCTCCAGAAAGCGAGCCGAACCGGGATCAGCTGAGACTGTCAGAGCCGGTAAGCCGGTGTCAACACACGTAACTTTTAGAAGGAAACCCATACAGATTAACATTTTAAAAAACGCACTATCCCTTTAACTTGAAAACTACCAGCATGTGACATCACAAGATGGAACAGAGCATTTTGAGCTTTGGAAATGTAGAGACTAATAATACAGGATTACTGTGAAACACAAACACAGCTCCACGTATGGTTTTGATGAGGTAGCAACATTATAACATTAAAGCCGCAAGCGGCGTTAGTCGGGACCTCGCACCTGCGTTTGTTCGTCTTACTGAGACGCACACCCATACCAAATTTCGTGTGCCTGGCAGAATTATCTCACTTCCTGTTGGGCGTAGCCAAAGACAGATCAAAGGTACAAAGATCAAAGATCTTTGATCAGGGCGTTGCCTAGCAACAAATACCTCCCATTCATAACTCATAACTCCCATTCAGTAAATACCTAACTTTATCGATCCGCCGTATCGTCATATTACCGCCTATTTGAAAATCCTTCGCAATTTAACATCTCCAACGTCTTAAGATTATGTTCACCAAAATTTAAGCCCATCTGAGGTACGGTGTAGAAGTGTTTCAAATTCCATTGTATGTCAAATTTTAGAAAATCACACAAAAGGCCAATTATCTCACTTCCTGTTGGGCGTGGCCATGACATTGCAGTGAGGCGTTTGTTCGTCTTATTGAGATACACGTCCCTACCGAATTTCGTGCGCCTATCTTAAACGGTATGCCAGCCCCGAAAGACAACGCTCTAGGGGGCGCTATCGAGCTCCTGGGGGTCACTGGGGGGCGGGACTTTGTGTGGTCGTACTGGCAGCACTTTGTGATGCCCGTGCAAAGTTTCGTTCGTTTTGAAGCATGGGAACATGCTCAAAATTGCCCCAGCGTGTATGAACAAGAATAATAATAATACGGAAACGAAGCAACTTCAATTGGGACCTCGTCCCCCTTCGGGCTCGGTCCCTAAATATAAAGTTCACAATATCCATTCTGTGTACTATAGGACCTTTAAAAGTAAAATAACTGCGGCCAACCCAGCTCGCCCGTTTTGCATGCTTTAGCTACCCATCTCCCTCACAAAACCAGGGCAACTGGGTCGAAACACCTAGGACTCAGCAAAAGCCATCAATCGTAATGGCTCTGTTAGCGACGCTCCCATCAACTCTATAGGTGGCCCCTGTAAGCATCTTTTTCAGTGTCGCCGTAATTGCCCCGGG
The DNA here is from genome assembly GCA_036785185.1 of Paratrypauchen microcephalus. Lineage (NCBI taxonomy): Eukaryota > Metazoa > Chordata > Actinopteri > Gobiiformes > Gobiidae > Paratrypauchen > Paratrypauchen microcephalus. The sequence goes on from JAVJIX010000096.1 coordinate 2,202,588, forward strand.
GCCCTGAATATGAATCAGAGCCAACTACGCCACACCTCCTCTGTCGACAGCCCGTATCAATATTACATGACTCCGCGGCGCTGGAGGTGTAAAGTCGGGAATGGAACCGTTCGCTGCGCGGCGGGTGGTAAGAGTGTGTTGTGATGGCTTTGTTTTTTTGTGAAATACTAAAAGTGAAATGATGAAGTGGAGTTGTGATGCGCGGTGCTGGGAGATTGATGATGCTATTTGGTTTTACCGGGATTAATTATGCAAAGGTTAGAGTTATTATCGGCGCTTAGGGGAAGATGTCTGCATTTGACCCATCCTTTGGCGTTGCTGGGGTGATCATGGGTTACTTTGGGTTACCAGAGGCCCTAGCTAATTTTGTTTTACACAGATTAATTATGCAATAGTTAAGGTTAAATAAAAAAATTGTCACCATTAGGAAATGTGTTGTATGCATTTGTCATTTGGAGTTGTTGGTGTGATCATGGGTTAGTTTTATTGTTAGGAGTACCTAGCTCGGAGGTTTAGCCTATTGTGGAAAAGCAGCAGTATAAATGAGGTTAAGAACAATAGCAGTCAGCACTGGGCAGTGAGTGCTGATTCAGTTATTTTGTTTTGCAGAGATTAATTATGCAAATGGTTATTTTTTAGATTATCACCATAAAGAAATTTATTGTCTGAATTTGACCCATGTTTTAGTGATGTTGGGGTGACCTGTAGCAATATCTGGAGCAATAGTCTTCACCAGATTATGCTTCGTTTTAGAGAACCTAACTGGAAGATTAGCCCATATTGTGAAAAAGGAGCAGTGCAAATAAGGCTAAAATCAATAGTTAGGATAGAATTAGGGTGATTTAGATATCTAGTTTTACAAGGATTAATTATGCAATGGTTATGGTTGCTGTGCGTGGTGTTAGCCATTGAGAAATCTGCCATTTGACCCATTGTTTAGGGTGTCCACCTCAAATTGTACATAGATAAACTAGAACATGTAGAAGGTGGAAGAACTGACATTTAAGATGACAGATATTAAATACAAAACAACAGAATCTCCACATTAGGGCGATAGTTAATGTGTTTACTAATGATTTGTTTAGTTGGTAAAAGGCTCAGTTAAACTGCAGTGAAATTTGACACCGTCTAGTTTAAACTTCTACTCCATATTTCTGTAGTAAATGTGAGGACACAGACACGCCCCCCTCACACAGACACACACCCCTCACACAGACACACACCCCTCACACAGAGGCCGTTTCCCAATTCAGCGACGGCACGCTTGTCACACTCGCTCTGTCCTTAGTGCACTACGTTTCTCACATGGCCGTCTGCGAAATGGAACAGGTCCCGCCTCAGCTCAATGAGCCGGGTGGTCTGCTCCTTGTTCCCTAAAGACAGAAATATTATACTATTGCCACTAGTAATACTTGGAATTGGGACATGGCCAATGTTCCCCCTAATTTTTAATGTGTCTGAGCAAACACACACTAACTCCACATCCGAAATCCCCCACCCCCCCCGCGTGGCTCGCACTTTGCAGATATAAGAAAAATGACCCCGCGGCTGAATAAAAAGCGGAGATCCGCTAAAAAACGAATGGAACGGCGCTTGTCGTGCCGGATATGACGCACATCCCCTTCCAAGGACGCTCACAAGTGTGCTGTCGCTGAATTGGGAAACAGCCAGAGACGCCTTCGCACAGACACACCCCCTTACACAGACACACCCCTCTCACACAGACACACCCCCTCTCACACAGACACACCCCCTTACACAGACACACCCCCCTCACACAGACACACCCCTCTCACACAGACACACACCCACACACAGACACGCCCCTCACACAGACACAACCCCCTCACACAGACACACCCCTCACACAGACACACCCCCTTCACACAGACACACCCCCTCACATAGACACACCCTTACACAGACACACTCCTCTCACACAGACACACCCCTCACACAGACACACCCCCTCACACAGACACACCCCCTCACACAGACACGCCCCTCTCACACAGACACACCCCCTCACACAGACACACCCCCTTACACAGACACACCCCTCTCACACAAACACACCCCCTCACACAGACACGCCCCCTCTCACACAAACACACCCCCTCACACAGACACACCCTCTCACACAGACACACCCCCTCACACAGACACGCCCCTCTCACACAGACACCCCCTCACCCAGAAACACCCCTCACACAGACACCCCCTTACACAGACACGCCCCTCTCACACAGACAGACCCCCTCACACAGACACGCCCCTCTCACACAAACACACCCCTCACACAGACACACCCCCTCCCACAGACACACCCCCTCCCACAGACACACCCCCTCACACAGACACACCCCCTCACACAGACACACCCTCTCACACAGACACACCCTTACACAGACACACCCCCTCACACAGACACACCCCCTCACACAGACACACCCTTACACAGACACACCCCCTCACACAGACACACCCTTACACAGACACACCCTCTCACACAAACACACCCTCTCACACAAACACACCCCTCACACAGACACACCCCCTCACACAGACACACCCCCTCACACAAACACACCCCTCACACAGACACACCCCCTCACACAGACACACCCTTACACAGACACGCCCCTCTCACACAGACACCCCCTCACACAGACACACCCCTCACACAGTCACCCCCTTACACAGACACGCCCCTCTCACACACACAGACCCCCTCACACAGACACGCCCCCTCCCACAGACACACCCCCTCACACAGACACACCCCCTCACACAGACACACCCCCTCACACAGACACACCCTTACACAGACACACCCTTTCACACAGACACACCCCCTCACACAGACACGCCCCTCTCACACAGACACACCCCCTCACATAGACACACCCTCACACAGACACACCCTCTCACACAGACACACCCCTCACACAGACACACCCCCTCACACAGACACACCCCCTCACATAAACATACCCTTACACAGACACACCTTCTCACACAGGCACACCCCTCACACACAGACACACCCTCTCACACAGACACACCCCCTTACACAGACACACCCGTCTCACACAGACACCCCCCCCTCACACAGACACGCCCGTCTCACACAGACACACACCCCTCACACAGACACGCCCCTCCCCCACAGACCCACACCCCTGACACAGACACGCCTCTCTCACACAGAGACACACCCCTCACACAGACACACCCCCTTACACAGACACGCCCCTCTCACACAGACACGCCCCTCTCACACAGACACACACCCTTACACAGACACGCCCCCTCACACAGACACACCCCCTCACACAGACACACACCTCTCACACAGACACACACCCCTCACACAAACACACCCCTCACACAGACACACCCCCTCACACAGACACACCCCCTCACACAGACACACACCTCTCACACAGACACACTCCTCTCACACAGACACACCCCCTCACACAGACACGCCCCTCTCACACAGACACACACCCTCACACAGACACGCCCCTCTCACACAGACACACCCCCTCACACAGACACACCCCCTTACACAGACACGCCCCTCTCACACAGACACGCCCCTCTCACACAGACACACACCCTTACACAGACACGCCCCCTCACACAGACACACCCCCTCACACAGACACACACCTCTCACACAGACACACACCCCTCACACAAACACACCCCCTTACACAGACACGCCCCTCTCACACAGACACGCCCCTCTCACACAGACACACACCCTTACACAGACACGCCCCCTCACACAGACACACCCCCTCACACAGACACACACCTCTCACACAGACACACACCCCTCACACAGACACGCCCCCTTACACAGACACACCCCTCTCACACAGAGGCCGTTTCCCAATTCAGCGACGGCACGCTTGTGAGTGTGCGCTCGGTCTGTCGTCAAGACGGCGCACACTCGCTCTGTCCTTAGTGCACTACGTTTCTCACATGGCCGTCTGCAAAATGGAACAGGTCCCGCCTCAGCTCAATGAGCCGGGTGGTCTGCTCCTTGTTCCCTAAAGACAGAAATATTATACTATTGCGACTAGTAATACTTGGAATTGGGACATGGCCAATGTTCCCCCTAATTTTTAATGTGTCTGAGCAAACACACACTAACTCCACATCCGAAATCCCCCCCCCCGCGCGTGGCTCGCACTTTGCAGATATAAGAAAAATGACCCCGCGGCTGAATAAAAAGCGGAGATCCGCTAAAAAACGAATGGAACGGCGCTTGTCGTGCCGGATATGACGCACATCCCCTTCCAAGGACGCTCACAAGTGTGCCGTCGCTGAATTGGGAAACAGCCAGAGACGCCTTCGCACAGACACACCCCCTTACACAGACACACACCCCCTCACACAGACACACCCCCTCTCACACAGACACACCCCTCTCACACAGACACACCCCCTCACACAGACACACACCCACACACAGACACGCCCCTCACACAGACACACCCCCTTACACAGACACACCCCCTTACACAGACACACACCCCCTCCCACAGACACACCCCCTTACACAGACACACCCCCTCTCACACAGACACACCCCCTTACACAGACACACCCCCTCTCACACAGACACACCCCCTTACACAGACACACCCCCTCTCACACAGACACACCCCCTTACACAGACACACCCCCTCTCACACAGACACACCCCCTCTCACACAGACACACCCCCTCACACAGACACACCCCCTTACACAGACACACCCCCTCTCACACAGACACACCCCCTTACACAGACACACCCCCTCTCACACAGACACACCCCCTTACACAGACACACCCCCTTACACAGACACACCCCTCTCACACAGACACACCCCCTCTCACACAGACACACCCCCTCACACAGACACACCCCCTTACACAGACACACCCCCTCACACAGACACGCCCCTCTCACACAGACACACACCCCCTCACACAGACACACCCCTCTCACACAGACACACCCCCTCTCACACAGACACACCCCCTTACACAGACACACCCCTCTCACACAGACACACCCCCTTACACAGACACGCCCCTCTCACACAGACACGCCCCCTCACACAGACACGCCCCTCTCACACAGACACACCCCCTCACACAGAGACACCCTTACACAGGCACACCCCTCTCACACAAACACACCCCTCACACAGACACACCCCCTCACACAGACACACCCCCTCACACAGACACGCCCCTCTCACACAGACACACCCCCTCACATAGACACACCCTTACACAGACACACCCTCTCACACAGACACACCCCTCACACAGACACACCCCTCACACAGACACCCCCTTACACAGACACGCCCCTCTCACACAGACAGACCCCCTCACATAGACACGCCCCTCTCACACAAACACACCCCTCACACAGACACACCCCCTCCCACAGACACACCCCCTCCCACAGACACACCCCCTCACACAGACACACCCCCTCTCACAGACACACCCCCTCACACAGACACACCCCTCTCACAGACACACCCCCTCACACAGACACACCCCTCTCACAGACACACCCCCTCACACAGACACACCCCCTCACACAAACACACCCCTCACACAGACACACCCCCTCACACAGACACACCCCTCTCACAGACACACCCCCTCACACAGACACACCCCTCACACAGACACCCCCTTACACAGACACGCCCCTCTCACACAGACAGACCCCCTCACATAGACACACCCTTACACAGACACACCCTTTCACACAGACACACCCCCTCACACAGACACGCCCCTCTCACACAGACACACCCCCTCACATAGACACACCCCCTCACACAGACACACCCCCTGACACAGACACACACCCCTCACACAGACACACACCCCTCACACAGACACGCCCCTCTCACACAGACACACACCCCTCACACAGACACACCCCTCTCACACAGACACACCCCCTGACACAGACACACACCCCTCACACAGACACACACCCCTCACACAGACACGCCCCTCTCACACAGACACACACCCCTCACACAGACACGCCCCTCTCACACAGACACACCCCCTCAGACACAGACACACCCCCTTACACAGACACGCCCCTCTCACACAGACACGCCCCTCTCACACAGACACACCCCCTCACATAGACACACCCTTACACAGACACACACCTCTCACACAGACACGCCCCCCTCACACAGACACACACCCCTCACACAGACACACCCCCTCACACAGACACACCCCCTCTCACACAGACACGCCCCTCTCACACAGACACACCCCCTCACATAGACACACCCTTACACAGACACACACCTCTCACACAGACACGCCCCTCACACAGACACACACCCCTCACACAGACACACCCCCTCACACAGACACACACCCCTCACACAGACACACCCCCTCACACAGACACGCCCCTCTCACACAGACACACCCCCTCACACAGACACACCCCCTCACACAGACACGCCCCTCTCACACAGACACACACCTCTCACACAGACACACTCCTCTCACACAGACACACACCTCTCACACAGACACACACCTCTCACACAGACACACCCCCTCACACAGACACGCCCCTCTCACACAGACACACACCCTCACACAGACACACCCCTCACATAGACACACCCCTCACATAGACACACCCCCTTACACAGACACACCCCTTCACACAGACACACCCCCTCACACAGACACACACCCCTCACATAGACACACCCCCTCACACAGACACACCCCTCTCACACAGACACACACCCCTCACACAGACACACCCCCCTCACACAGACACGCCCCTCTCACACAGACACACCCCCTTACACAGACACACCCCCTCACACAGACACACCCTCTCACACAGACACACCCTCTCACACAGACACGCCCCTCTCACACAGACACGCCCCTCTCACACAGACACACCCCCTCACACAGACACACCCCCTTACACAGACACACCCCTCTCACACAGACACACCCCCTCACACAGACGCCCCTCTCACACAAACACACCCCCTTACACAGACACACCCCTCTCACACAGACACACCCCCTCACACAGACACACCCCTTCACACAGACACGCCCCTCTCACACAGACATGCCCCTCTCACACAGACACCCCCCTTACACAGACACGCCCCTCTCACACAGACACGCCCCTCTCACACAGACACCCCCTCACACAGACACGCCCCTCTCACACAGACACCCCCTCACACAGACACACCCCCCACACAGACACGCCCCTCTCACACAGACACACCACTCACACAGACACACCCCCTCACACAGACACGCCCCTCTCACACAGACACACCACTCACACAGACACACCCCCTCACACAGACACGCCCCTCTCACACAGACACACCCTCTCACACAGACACACCCCCTCACACAGACACGCCCCTCTCACACAGACACACCCCCCCACACACACACCCCCCTCTCACCCAGACACACCCTCTCACACAGACACACCCCTTCACACAGACACGCCCCCCTCACACAGACACGCCCCTCTCACACAGACACACCCCTCTCACACAGACACACCCCCTCACACAGACACACCCCCTCACACAGACACGCCCCTCTCACACAGACACACCCCCTCACACAGACACACCCCCTCACACAGACACACCCCCTCACACAGACACACCCCCTCACACAGACACGCCCCTCTCACACAGACACACCCCCTCACACAGACACACCCCCTCACACAGACACACCCCTTCACACAGACACGCCCCCTCACACAGACACGCCCCTCTCACACAGACACACCCCTCACACAGACACACCCCTCTCACACAGACACACCCCCTCACACAGACACACCCTTACACAGACACACACCCCTCTCACACAGACACGCCCCTCTCACACAGACACACCCCTCTCACACAGACACACCCCTCTCACACAGACACGCCCCTCTCACACAGACACACCCCTCACACAGACACACCCCCTCACACAGACACACCCCTCTCACACAGACACGCCCCTCTCACACAGACACACCCCCTCACACAGACACACCCTCTCACACAGACACACCCCCTCACACAGACACGCCCCTCTCACACAGACACACCCCTCTCACACAGACACACCCCTCTCACACAGACACACCCTTACACAGACACACACCCCTCACACAGACACACCCCTCTCACACAGACACACCCCTCACACAGACACACACCCCTCACACAGACACACCTCCTTCACGAGTGGCTAGACCAGAGTTGAGGTGAGCTCAACTCTGGTCAAACGCCCTTTAATGTTAGGTTAACTCACTAAACTCCTTCATGCAAGATTATTTGTCTTGATGATAAGTGTTGATAAGAAGACAAAGTACTTAGGTATTTGATCACTTTAAATGGAGAAACAGTGAGGGAGCACACTGAACACACCCTGTGCAGTGTGTATGTGGCTGCGCTGTCAGCGTGAGGCGAGCCTCACCTCCTCTCTCTTTGCATTATATTGGCAAGTACAGGGACATTTTGCAATTTTAGACCAAAAAATAATCATAATATGGTAAATAATTATATATAACTCTCTCTGCCTGATGCGTGAAGAATCCCTCAGTCGTCCAGGTGTCCATTCTGAAGAAGTAGCTTCAAAACGTATTCGACCAAATAAATTTTGTCCAGTTGACAAATTGAATTTCTCCTTTTGTGCCATCTCTCTCTCTCTCTCTCTCTCTCTGTCTCTCTCTCTCTCTCTGTCTCTGTCTCTATATATCTATCTATCTATCTATATATATATATATATATATATATATATATATATATATATATATATATATAGTATATATACAGTGGTACCTCACCTTACGAAAGACCCAAGAAACGAAAATTCCAAGTTACGAAACGCCTTCACGTTAAATTTTGGTCTCTAAATACAAAAGAAAATTCAAGTTACAAAATGCAAAATCTCAAAAATTCAAATAATGTGCGCTCAGCCACACATTATACGCTTTTCTCAGACTGGATTTAAACTTTTCTCACATTTCTCTCTCGTTTAAACACTCAAACTTTCATAGATTTTCAACAAAATGTATTAAAAGTGAAGCGTGGGGGGAAGGGGGAGAAGTGCGCGCGGACACGTGTGTGATGGCGCAGCATGACCCGGCGCGGGGCTGCGAGCACAAGACCCATGCTCAAACCGTGCCTCCTCTAGACCAGGTCTAAAACAGCTCTAAACCAGGATTAAACCACCGTGGTTCTTGCATGCGTTCGTTCATGCGCTCAGACTGCGTGCGGTCCCGAGGGGAGGCACATCTCCTCCCCTCCTTGCTGCTCGCCTCAGCCGTGACTCGTGAGGTACACCAGCAGAGCTAGCACGAAACCAGGAAATAGACCCGCACGCGGTGGTTTAATCCTATCACACACGTGTCCGCGCACACTTCTCCACCCTCCCCTTCCCCCCACGCACGCAGTCGCTGCTCGCCTCAGCCGTGACTCGTGAGGTACACCGGTGCTGCTGCTAATAGCAGCTTTAAGGCGCTTTAATCCACCTGGTTTAGTCCTGGTTTAGTCCTGGGTCTACAGTCTCTTAGCCAATCAGGACTCAGAACACAATGTTACACTATTTAAAAAAATGTTACATTAAAAAAAAAAAAAAACTTGGAACGAATCAGGCTTTTTCCATTGAAATAGCTACTCAACTTACGAATTTTTCACGTTACGAAACCACTTCTGGAACAAATTAATTTCGTAAGGTGAGGTACCACTGTATATATATATACACGGACCTAATTACCTGAGCTCCAGAACGCGAGCAGAACCGAGCTGAGCGCAAACTGTCAGAGGTAAGCTAGTGTTACCGCATGTAACTTTTAGAAGGAAACCCATACAGATTAACATTTTTAAAAAAAAACATAGGCATACCTGTAGAACATCCCCAACATGATGTCACTGCAAAATATCAGTTGTCATATTGTTCCCACGGTAACATTTTTGATTAGTGCATGAGTGAAGTGACCTTTCTTCCATTTGCTTCACGTCCAAACCCACAGATAGTAAAAACAGTAGAGAGCAGCTCACCAAATAAAAACAGACATAAAGCTGAATGCTCGGTGAACTGAGACCACCTTTCGGCATGAGGAAGGACGGAATATTTGAAGAAATTTTGAGAGTTCAGGTGCTGTAAAGTTTTCACGGTTGCTGTCTTTTTACAAGCTTCTTTTTATTGTTCATCCAGACCAAAGACAACCCTGAATCACAGCTAACACAAGCTCATAGCCTTCGCCCACTGAAAAGGCAAGAGATAAAAAAAGAGATAAAAGCATTTGCATTGTGGCATGTTTTTCTACATCAACTCATAGAAACTATCAAATAGAAAAAATGTTAAAGAGGGGGCTATTAACTGAGCATTAGGTTTGTCAAATTGCTGTGCACAGTTTTGGATTACATTTTTGTATACTTATGGAGAACTGCCGTGTAGTAGCATGGGTGACGTAGGCTTGTGGGCGGAGCATTAATCAAATCAAATCAAATCAAATCAAACAATATTTATAAGGCGCTTTTCATACAAAATTGTAACACAAAGCGCCTTACAGTGGTCAAGGATTAGAAGATTGACCTTTATTGATCTCGCACAGGAGAAATTGTTTCTATATTTGACCTATATTTGACCCGGGGACCAATTTAGGCTTGGTCAAGCCCTAAGCTGGAGGATTTTACCTATGGTTTAGGTTGGTGTACACAAAATCTTACAGCTAACAATAAGGAGGGTTGGAATAGGGTCCAAGAGAGATCGCTAGATTACTCAAACATGCATGCATAAGGCACGATTTTGATTATTATAACATGTAAGAAATCAAAAAAGAAAAAAGAAAAAAAACCTACCCCTTCTTTAATTGTAGAATTTAATTTCAATTCAGCCTCAATTAATATCACACATTTTGTTCCCAAGGAGTTGGGCCTGTATCAGATTTTGTTCCATGTATTGCCCCAGTCTGGATATATTGTATATGTGTATGCAGCTTTTGAGGTCCAATAAAGTTTGCTGTGTACTGTCTGTATTTTATTATAAAGCATTTTATTATTTTATTGTCTGAGAATCGGGAACTGCAAAACTTTGCTCTGGTCTCTCAAAGTTGTAAAAGCACTTATAACCTCATTATGGTGAATTATAAAAATGCTCAGAATGCATGAGGTAAGTGAGGAATAACTTTGGTAGTTGCAGTATTAAAGTAAAAAAAAAAATTATAGGTAAAAATAAAAAAGATTGAATCAGATAAGGATAGTCGGCCATGAAAGTCTTGAAGAACTGTTCACACCCCTCCTGTCCAAAAACAGCAGCCACTTTTGTTCAATTTTTTTGAGTAATTGTTTTCAAAGTTGAAGGTCCCATATTATGCAAAATTAACTCTTTAAGCTTTAAGCCATGTTTGAATTTTGTATTTTATTATATTTTATTACATTTTTAAAATTCTATTGTTATTGTATTGTTTACCTTTTTCCCTTGTATTTTTATTGCATGCTATTAGTACTTCTATCTTAGTAAGTCAATGGGTTCTTCTGATCCTCAGCATTTCATTGCATTGTTGACCTTGTGTTGATCTAACCTGGGAAATCCCAGGCTGCTTTGCACGATCGTTCCGATCTGAAAGACTGGCAACGAGGCTAAGCGAGGGATCCTGAGCAGGGGAGCCAATCAGAGAGCAGGGAGGGGTGGAAAGACGGTGACGCGTACTACGCGACAGACGGAAACAGTAATCGTTCGGTGCCATTGTTTAATAATATTTTTGTTTTGCCTTCTGTTTTTGTGGAGATTGGGGGAAATAGCAGCATTTCCTTCTATTCTCCCCAGTCGTCGCTCTAAATACGCCATCGAGTACAGCTGACATGATTGGCTATGGGCTACGTATACACCAAATGATAGACATTCGTAACACCCAATAAACGGCCGTTGGCGATCGTAAACCAGACCTCCGTCACGAGATATTCAGTAGGTGCTCCCAGATCATATATCACTGTGATATGATCTGGTGTAAACCAGGCAAGTGTTGATCCTGCATATGACAAATAAACAATCTTGAATCTTGAAATGTTGTAAACTCCTCAAAAAACATACCTGGAGATGTGTTTTGTTTCATTCATCCTTTATTACAGCTACATCTTTAAAGCCCCAGTGTGTAGGATTCGTGGCGCATAGGTGGATGGTGCTATTGCACTTTCTGTTTTAGCTACGGCAGACCTCGAGGGTCACCAGGGCGCGCCGTAACGCGCACAGCTCTCGTACCCGCGCACGAGCCGCGCGCCGCTACTGTATAAATAAAATGCGGCCCCGGTTATTTATTTATTTTCCTTTTCTCATGAAAACACACATTCCCGATCATGTACCATGACACTCTACACATCAAATGAAACCTTACAGTCTCCTCTTTTTGACTATGCAATTCATTTCCCTGCAAAACAATCACTCCCCGAGCACATGGGGCTTTTATACGGAAAAGCACAAAACGAGGTTAGCTTACCTTAGAATGCTTTGCACAGGTCAAACTCTGTATTTCACCATAAACTTGCTCTCAGTTTGTCTGTAAGGATCCAGCAAATAAAATCCAGTAAAACAATTTAGTCCAAAACACGTGTTAGATCCATTACGACGTCTGATCCGGCAGCATGATTGTGTTGTTTACCCAAAACCACGAGCCTTGCCGAAGGCGGAGCCCAAATGTCCTTCTGCGGCTCTCGTATTCAAAATGGCTGCCTCTGCATGGGGAAGATCCCCCTTTTATGTGACTATATCTAAGTCCAAAAGAATACTTTGATTTCATGATGGAAGTGAAAAGGCTTGGAAAACAATGTATTTTTGAATGGGTATCTTCAATTTCAGTAATTAACGGGTAAAAATCTTACACACTGTCCCTTTAAAGCTCAAAATGTTCTTTTCCACCTTGTGATGTCATGCAGTGGTAGTTTTCAAGTGACCAGCTCTTTTACCTTTAGTTCGGTAGACATTGGCAATTACAGGTCTGAAATTGTCCAAATGATTCTAGTGAAGTGGAACCTTTCACTGCACATATCAATTCTGTAGATCCGAACATCAAATTCACCCGTGAAGATGCCAAGGATAACACATTGGCATTCTTAGATTGTGCAGTAACGATAGGAGGAGACCGGGGACTCCAAGTAGAAGTCTTCAGGAAGCCCACACACACAGACCAATACCTGCTTTTTGATTCACACCACCCACTGCAGCACAAACTGGGTGTTATTCGGACATTACAACACAGGGCCCAAGTGGTTCCCACAAGCACAGAGGGTAAGGAGAAAGAAGAACAACATGTGCAGGAAGCCCTCTCTGTTTGTGGATATCCTAAATGGGCTGTCAACAAAACCAAGAGAGACAAGGACAATAAACAAGACAACAGAGAATCCGAACCCAGGAGGAAAGGGGTAGAGATTCCGTACCTGGCCGGCGTTTCGGAAAAACTACAAAGGATTTTCAGACAATATGAAATTCCAGTTTATTTCAAACCCACAAACACTTTAAGACAAAAACTCGTCCACCCAAAGGACAAAACACCGAGCCACAAACAAAGCAATGTGGTCTACTCCATTCAGTGTAGTGAAGACTGCAGTGAGCGCTACATTGGGGAAACAAAACAGCCACTTCACAAGAGGATGTACCAACACAGGCGGGCGTGCCAGAGTGGACCGCCATCTGCGGTATATCTTCATCTAGAAGCCACGGGCCATTCATTTGAGGACAGTGAGGTTCAGATCTTAGCCAGGGAAAAGAACTGGTTTGAGAGGGGAGTTAAAGAGGCTATTTTTGTCAAAAAAGAGAATCCGTCATTAAACAGAAATGGGGGAGTGAGACATAACTTGTCTCCCATTTATAATGCGATTCTTAGACCAGTCAAACAGAGCCAGGGCAGAGGGGTGGAGAGGGTCGTTAGACGTTGAATAGGGGGTCGAAACCAGCCATCAGAGTAATTTGAAAAACAAAGAGACAGATTAGGGGGATCGTTTTCAGAGCTTTTGTCATTGTCGGACGCGCCTCCCGGCAGCTAGATATAAGCAGGGTCTAACCAGTACAATAACCAGAGCTGACGAAGCCTCTCGGATGAGCGGCGAAACGTTTTCAACCAAACAAACTTTGTCCAGTTGACAAATTGAACTTCTCCTTTGATCATTCTAGTGAAGGCGTATGAAGTTTAAATTTAGGATTTGGAGGAGGTACAGGTAATGGAGGTATTCATTTATGGAAGATCATTTGTTCCATCAGATTATGAATTTTAAATACCCCTGGATTTCTCGCTTTGAATTTTTGAACTCTGAAAAAACATTTTTATTCTGAATTCTTTTAAATATTCAGTACAAATATTTTTACATTTTGAATTTTGACTGTTGAATTTGAGAGTTTGAATGTGTGTTGTGCTGAATATTTAAAAGGTAAAATCTTTATTTTAAATTTGAAACATATTGAAAAAGTATACTTAATATTTCAGCAACTAAAATTCAGAATAAAATAATCCAAGCATTTTATTTAAAATTCAAAATCTGATGGAACAAATGATCTTCCGTATTCATTTTTTTCTGCTATTTGAATACAACTGGTGACTTGTAGCATTTTACAGCCATAAATGATCCCCATTCACCCTCAATTCAAAGTCAATTTTACCATTTTCCATACTTTTTTTCCCCAATCAAAAGTACAGATTAATTGTCCACCAACCAGGTACGCTTTTAAACCATTTTCTTGCACAAAACATTTGTAATTCAGTCCTCAATGTTCATGCTGTTTGACAATGTCCTTCAATCAGTCTTAAAAACAGACCTATTCTGTAAAATTTACCTTTCAGACCTTTTAATCATGTTATAGTTGTTTCCTCTCAGCATTCACTCACCCAAAGTTGTATTTGGAGTGATTCGTGCATGTTTGACCAATCTTTAATTGCTTTTTTTCCAAGACGCCCTTTCGCCGATTAAACCTCCGCTTGGCACTCTCCAATTTTATTTTCTTGATATGTCATAATTTTGGTACAAATGGAAAAAACAGTCTTGCACGCATGATCTGCAGCTGTCCATCGGCGATAGCGACAATTTCACAGCTCTTTATTGTGATGACATTTAGATGTGCACTATATAATACTATATATTTGGTTGGGGGTCCGTCACCTGCTTGTTTCTACGGCTATGTCATTGGTCTACCTGGAATGTTCCACCGTATAACATTAAACAGCTCTACATTACATTTATTAAAGGAAAAGTAACGTTTTTTTACAATTTGAGCCTTATTTCGGTAATAAAACAAGTTGTTTTACTCACCCATATCACTTTGGTGTCATATGGAGCATTTCCGGAGATGTTTTAGATTAACGTTAGGCTAACGCCGTTAGCCTAGCACGACTTATAGCCATAGCTCGGGGCATTCCCCGAGCATGTAATATGCCCCGTGCGGGTCCAAATAACACAAACTTTAGCACTTTTCAAATCATAGAAGCTCGATATCTTTAGTCTACAATTTCGTTTGAATCAAAAGTGGCCTGTAATCCGAGATTTATCCATAGTTTACAGCTTTGCGTTCCATGTTTGGGTCCCGGGAGCTGAGAGCACACTCCGCACATGTGCACTGGCGTCCTCATCTACTTGAAACTATGGATAAATCTCGGATTACAGGCCACTTTTGACCAAACGAAATCGTAGACTAAAGACATTGAGCTTCTATGATTTTAAAAGTGCTAAAGTTTGTGTTATTTGGAGCCCGCACGGGGCATATACATGCTCGGGGAATGCCCCGAGCTATGGCTATAAGTCGTGCTAGGCTAACGGCGTTAGCCTAACGCTAATCTAAAACATCTCCGGAAATGCTCCATATGACACCAAAGTGATATGGGTGAGTAAAACAACTTGTTTTATTACCGAAATAAGGCTCAGATTGTAAAAAACGTTACTTTTCCTTTAAATTACAGGTGGTTTTCTAGCTCAAAAATTCCTAGAAAAACATACATTTTGACTGTAAGTGAGGTTGTCTTTCCACAGATCCTTGTGGTTTGGCCTCCATGAAGATAGAAAAGTTAAGTACAATACTGTATAACATTCCAGACAAAGCAGTACTATTTCCATGGAGAAAAGCATTTGACGAACCCTCCAGACTAGAAAATTTACACAATGCTCCTTTGGGCACCACAGTTTTCAGGTCAGCAGACTTGTCATTTTAGATGAATATTGCGATTTAAAATGTCCATAATTATAACATAAGCACTTTGAATTACTTTGCGTAGGAATTGAGCTATACAAATAAGCTTGACTATACAGCAAACATAAACATAATAGGTCTTCTCCGTTTACAGGCTCTCTATAGAAATGACCAGTTGGTTAATATTGATATTACCTCTCCTCCGCACATGACAGCAGAGCCAGGGGGGACCTCATTACCGTCCAGTACGTGACTTGGTTGATTGGCATGTGGAGTCAAACAGGTGTTAAAGCGGCAGGGGACAGTACACACCTGGAGGGGAAGGGGAAGGGGGTCACCCATGATACGAGGGGGGATGGGTCGGGCAGTCGGGTGGGGGTAAAGGGGTATGGGTTATCAGGTTGCAGGAGCGCAGAGGCACAGAGCAGATGCGGCAGAGGCGTGTAAAGAAGAAGAAAAAGTGGGCCACATTTGTCACCCCAATTAATTTATCCAGGTAAGTTTTTCGGAAACTATGCCAGACGTAAAGAGGTCAAGAGACATACGGTGGAATTATGTCAAATCTCCAGAAAGTACAAGTATGGTAGGGCTGAGCAATTTGGGGAAAAAATATCTACTGTAATTGCGATTTTTCTGACAAGTATTGAGACTGGGAGCAGACCGGGAGTGTTTTAAAGGGACTATGTTACACTATTTTCTGATCTATGTTATAATGTAGTTTCCTTATCAAAAACATACCTATTTTTGCTTCATGTTGAACACACAAATTCTGAATATTTAGGATGTGTTCTGTTTCTTTTCTCAAACTTTTCATTAGAATCATTTGGACAATTGTATCCCTGGTATTGCCTATCTCAACTAAACAACTTGAACTTGGAACTTGGAAATTTTTAGATTCAAGAGTTCAAGATTCAAGATTGTTTATTTGTCATATGCAGAATCAACACAAGGTCAACAATGCAATGAAATGTTTGACTCACTAAGATAGTCAGAAGTACTATAACATGCAATAATAGTACATGGTAAAAAAAAAAAGTGTTGCAAAAGTGCAGGAGAAGAAGTAAATAATATCATAAAAATATGTAATAAAATGTAATAAAAACACAAAGTACAATGTACAAAGGTACAGGTATGATTAAATAAGGTGTAAGTAGAGTATTTCACATATTGCACATAATATGGTGTAGTCAGGGCTCTCAAGTTTTGAGAATAAGCCAGGACTAAACCAAGACCAAACCAGGACTAAACCAAGACTAAACCAGGACTAAACCAAGAATAAACCAGGACTAAACCAAGAATAAACCAGGACTAAACCAAGACTAAACCAGGACTAAACCAAGACTAAACCAGGACTAAACCAAGAATAAACCAGGACTAAACCAAGACTAAACCAGGACTAAACCAAGACTAAACCAGGACTAGACCAAGACTAAACCAGGACTAAACAAGGACTAAACCAGGACTAGATCAGGACCAAACCAGGACCGGTCCGGGGAGTGACTCACCTGTTCGGAGCTGCAGGTCGCTCCGTGTGTCCGCAGCACAGCTGGTACAGTACACCGGGCTCCGAGCGCCTTTCCCGGCTCACCGCGGGCTGAGGGTCCGCTGACAGACCGGGGGAGAGGAGGAGACAGCGGGGGAGACAGAGGAGGAGACACAGGGACACCCGCTAACTGAGATTTTTTTCCGGGGAGCAGGGCGAGGAGGAGGAGGGGGGGGGAGTTTTTTTCGCTGAAAATGCACGGTGCCTGCATAAACTGAGCCACACAGACCGATTTTCTGGGCACCAAAACAAAACAAACAAACAAAAAAATCAGCGTGAGAAATGCCATGTGTGGTGTGTGAGCGTGTGAACACGTTGAATTGTGTGTGTCACACTCTCAATGCGTGAGACTTGAGAGCCCTGGGTGTAGTATAACTGTTGCATGTGGATTTCAGCTTTGTAGATGGAGACGGACTAATAATAAAAATGTGTGAATGAAACAAAGCACAACTCTGGATGTTTTTGATGAGGTAAAAACATTTTAACATGGCTAAAAGCTCATAGTCAGTTTTACTTAACAGGATTCTGTTCAAAATCCACATTTTAAACAAACCCAAAAGAATTGAAAGATTATGAAGTGACAAACCAATACAAGAATCACATGCATTTCAGATCTAAACACCACGAGTTTGTAGTTTTTATGTCTAATAATCAGGAAGTACTCTGTAGCATGCTAGTTGTTAGCTTTATCATGCGAGTAAACACTCTGGTTTCTGAAAGTTGTGAAAGAACATGCTTGTACAGATCGAAACGACAGGAGTTAGCAGTTTTTATGTCCGATGATCAGGTAGGGCTTGTTAGCATGCTTGTAGTTAGCTTTATTGTGACAACAAACTACAAACTGGTTTGGAAAAGTTGTGAAAAGCGTTTATAAACTCATCACAGTGAATAAGTAGAATACAAAAGGTTAGTGAGGAAAAACTTTGGGCCACTAAATAACTTTAATAATAAAAGGTAAAAAAAAAAAAAAAAAAGAGGTACAATATCTTAAAGGAAAAGTAACTTTTTTTTACAATTTGAGCCTTATTTCGGTAATAAAACAAGTTGTTTTACTCACCCATATCACTTTGGTGTCATATGGAGCATTTCCGGAGATGTTTTAGATTAGCGTTAGGCTAACGCCGTTAGCCTAGCGCGACTTATAGCCATAGTTCGGGGCATTCCCCGAGCATGTAATATGCCCCGTGCGGGCTCCAAATAACACAAACTTTAGCACTTTTCAAATCATACAAGCTCGATGTCTTTAGTCTACGATTTCGTTTGGTCAAAAGTGGCCTGTAATCCTAGATTTAGCCATAGTTTCGAGGAAATGAGGACGCCAGTGCGCATGCGCGGAGTCACAGTTTATTTCGCTCTCAGCTCCCGGGACCCAAACATGAAACGCAAAGCTGTAAACTATGGATAAATCTCAGATAAATCTTGCATATTACATGCTCGGGGAATGCCCCGAGCTATGGCTATAAGTCGTGCTAGGCTAACGGCGTTAGCCTAACGCTAATCTAAAACATCTCCGGAAATGCTCCATATGACACCAAAGTGCTATGGGTGAGTAAAACAACTTGTTTTATTACCGAAATAAGGCTCAAATTGTAAAAAACGTTACTTTTCCTTTAACATGTTTTATAAATTTCTCTTTCGTTTAGATGTGCTAAGTCACTCCCCATTCAGAGCACTATCATAACACAGTCATCCAGGTTTGTCATGTTGTTGGGTAGTTTTGTATCTCTTTATATCTGTTTTGTAAATGCTTTTGCTATTGTCAGCTAACTGTAAGGAGGGTTCAAATAGGGCCTGGGAGAGATCGATAAATTACTGAAACATGAATGGATGACATCTAAAACCTCTTGAGGTGTGTGGGTTTTTTTTTCTTTCTTTTAATCAGAGAATGTTATAACTTGGTAGGAAGCTCAAAATAATCGCAAAATACCTCAGATTGTCTGTTTTAGTGAATGTAAGTTAAACCTGAGGGTCAGTGGCTCTCTGAACATGGTTAAAGCTGATTTTGCTGACATGAATTTGTGACACCCAAGCCCGTATTGAAAACCTGCCATGTTGTTTCTCATTTAATCTCATCTGAGGAGGACACCATCGAACCTCTAATCAACAATATTTATTCTCCACACTTTGAGACACATTGGACCTGACACGCTCATAACTCCAGCTATTTTTCTTCAGAAGATAGTTTCACAAGCCAAATATATTACCTTGAAAAGAAGTGCGAAGAATTGATCATTAATTAAGGTGATTTTTTTCAAAGTATTATAAGACAAAGAAGGTGATTAGGTGAAGCAATGGCTAGAACACTCACCTCACAGCAATACTGGGTTGGATTTGGTCAGCTGTAGCCTTTCTGTGTGGAGGTTGCATGTTTTTTTCTCTGTGTGGGGGGTTTTCCTCAGGCTAGTGTGCTTTACTGCCATAAGCTTTAAACATGCAATAAGATAATCCTCCAGCTATGTACTCTTGACCATGGTCCTATCAAGTTCTGGAGATTGTCTCTCAAGAATGATACAAAACACGTGTGATAGCATCTGAAGAAGGAGTGATGGAGAGCAAAGGAAGAGGAGATTCAGACCGTTAAAGATCCCATGACATGGTACTTCTTGATGCTTTTATATGGCTCCTTAATGGTTCCCTAATACTGTAAATGAATCCTTCTTCAAAATCAACCCTGAGAAAGAGTATTTTTTTCTCTCTCTGAACACTCCATAATGGGCGTTGTTGCTTGAATGCAAATGAGGAGAAAAGAGCTGGCCTATAGTAGAGGGTGGGGGCGTGGCCAAATGCTCCGCTCTCGGCTCTCAGCTCACAGCTGATCCATTTCCTTGTTTTTGCACGGGGGGAGAGATTTAAAGCGTTCCATTGAAAAATAAACACATTTCCACATAAAATAAAATTAAACCACTGCTGTTCAAAGGTCCAGAGGCTCAGATAAAGGACTTCCGAGCCTAGAAACACTCGGACGTGCCTCCAGGCAAATAAAAAAACGCATTTCGCATTGCCTAGCGCATTCGCAGTCCAAACTCT
Organism: Paratrypauchen microcephalus; assembly: GCA_036785185.1. Lineage (NCBI taxonomy): Eukaryota > Metazoa > Chordata > Actinopteri > Gobiiformes > Gobiidae > Paratrypauchen > Paratrypauchen microcephalus. The sequence goes on from JAVJIX010000096.1 coordinate 2,223,397, forward strand.
CTGGGCGTGATTTACAGAGACGCTGAGTACAGACAGACGGGGTGGAGCTGCATTTGCATTTCTTTTTTCGATCTGACGTCAATAAGGTGCCTTGTTCAAAATCGCCCGTTTGAGCTCCGATTTTTTGTAACGCAGAAAAGGATCACAAATGCTCAGTTTAGACATTTTGCAACTTCTAACCATGGGGGGGCTAACCAGGGTAGGGGAGCTCACATTAACGTTCAAAAACTTTCATGCCATGGGACCTTTAAATAGAAAGGGAAATTTATTAAACATGGTAACATTATCTAAATATGTTATGTGTTAGTAATTAAAACCTCCACAAACCACCACATGACTTCTGTGGTCAAATTGGGTTTGCAAGGAACATGTGGCTCTATTAGCATAGCATTCATGATGCCTTAGGGGCCCATTTCATAATTTTTTCATTGTTCATTTCACTGCAAACAGAGGAGGGTGGTCTAATACCTTATTGGACACAGAGGTCTAGTTTTAAAGTGAGTTTTCCAAATGTAGACATTATATTAATCATGTGAAATGATCATTTCTACATGACCTAAAGCATGTTTAAAAAGCAAAAAGAATGCATACATCCATTTTAAATGTGCACTACACGCAGACCCATGAACAGGTGACCTCACTCAGAATCCAATCCATATTTTTCAAACTACTTTTCAAACCATTAACATCTCCAATATGCCGGTAACAGACCCCCCACCCAAAAAGTTCTACTGCGCAACTTTTAAGCGTCCACTTCTTCAAACTCTCCCTCCGAAAAATGCATATACAATTTTGCATGTAATAAACTACATCCAAGTAAGCATTGCACTATCCTGGAGCGAAATAAACTGCTCTTATGTCCAGCTAATATTGTTGCGGTTATGCTCCCGTGTGTGTGCAGAAATGCTTTCAGAACATTGCCCTGGTAGTGGGTGCCAGACACGTATAGGTATGCGCAGGAGGCACCTGTAATTGAGGGTTAAATTGCTTCAAAATTATAGCTGTTGAGCATTGAGTTGGTTTCAAAACCGTGATGGAACAGCTTTGTGTGTGCAACATATGTGTGAGTGTGCTCTGTCAGCCGCGGAGAGATGTCTTTAATAATAAATAGTATTGATCTGAATAAACAATGTCTGGAGTCTGGTGTGTGGTGTGGTGGTGTGGGCTAGTGAGCAAAAATACAGTTTGTTTTGGATCTTCCATTAGTCCCACAGTTATTAGTAGAGAGCTCGACAGCTCAAAAAGGCAATTTGCTAAAACCCGTGGGGTGCATTGTTGCCCTCAATTTTAACATAATTTGGTTGGAGGGGCTTGTTTTGACCATCACAGCATGTGTCTGTGTCGCAGAAAGACCCATTAGCGTCATAGATTTTAATTGTTTTTCTTTCGTACTCTGTCGGGGCATTCGAGGTGTTGTGGATGAGTCTGTCTTTTTTTTTTTAATGATTATGCCTTAGTCTTGTTCTTTCACCTTCTATAACTTAAACAGGGGGTGTTATTCAAAAGCTGTTTTTTTTTTGTTAGCTTTTTACCCTGATATAATGTTTTTCTCATTAAAAGTGCACCTGAAGTGATTTTAGACGTCATCCATGCATGTTTGAGTATTTTTGCAATCTCTCCCAGGCCCTGTTCAAACCGTGAGATTCTGTGAAATACTCACGTCACAAGCCTACGGCACTCATGTTCCCTCTTAACAATTCTCCATAAATATACAAAAACATGATACAATACTGTACACAACAACTTGACAAACCTGATGAGATGTGCCGTAGTCTCATTAGCCTTTGCGACAGTGCTCTCAAGGGGGAGCAAAGAAAGGGGGAGACTATGAGCATCAAAAGTAAAAGTGAAATAATGTTCACATGTTGTTTTTGGTGAACATAGCATTGTCACAACAATAAAAGGTATGGCATTAAAGGTGCATAATACAACTGCTGATCTAAATATGTTATGTGTTAGCAGTTAATACCCTGTAGAAGTAAAATACCCCTTCGTTAAAAGTATACTGTATACTTTTTATGCCCCTCCACTTCACCCGCTTATCCCTGTGAAAATGTTACTGCTTTGCCTTGAGCACCCTTCTTGCATTCATTCAATTACCAGTGTTTTTATTGCTGAAAATACCTTGAATGACATACATCCTTACTTTGAGTGGGGTCGCTTCTCCACAGATCTGACCTTGTGCTTATCTCTGTTGTGATAGGTAAGTTTAAAGATCCCATGACATGGTACTTCTTGATGCTTTTATATGGCTCCTTAATGGTTCCCTAATACTGTAAATGAATCCTTCTTCAAAATCAAGACTCAGTGCATGAGAAACAGAGATAAGATCAGAAAGAGTCATAAATATCTCTCTCAAACACTTTATTCTGGGCATTGTTGCTTGAATGCAAATGAGGAGAAAAGAGCTGGCCAAAAATAGAGGGTGGGGGCGTGGCCAAACTCTCGCTCTGAGCTCTCAGCTGATCCATTTCCGTGTTTTTGCACGGGGGGAGAGATTTGAAGCTTTCCATTGAAAAATAAACACATTTCCACAGAAAATAAAATTAAACCACTGCTGTTCAAAGGTCCAGAGGCTCAGATAAAGGACTTCCGAGCCTAGAAACACTCGGACGTGCCTCCAGGCAAATAAAAAAACGCATTTCGCATTGCCTAGCGCATTCGCAGTCCAAACTCTCTGGGCGTGATTTACAGAGACGCTGAGTTCAGACAGACGGGGGTGGAACTGCATTTGCATTTCTTTTTTCCATCTGACGTGAATAAGGTGCCTTGTTCAAACTCGCCCGTTTGAGCTCCGATTTTTTGTAACGCAGAAAAGGATTGCAAATGCTCAGTTTAGACATTTCGCAACTTTTAACCATGGGGGGGGGGGGCTAAACAGGGTAGGGGAGCTCACATTAACGTTCAAAAACCTCAAAAAGTGAAAATTTCATGCCATGGGACCTTTAACTCATTGTGGAAAACTCAAGACAATACAACAGTATCTTTATATAATGCTTTTACACCCTTAAGCCACTCAAAACACCATAGTCCACCTTTAAAAGTGTCTATCGCACAAGACACAAGCAGGTGATGCTTTTTTTTATCAATAAAATAAACTTGTAATAATTAAATAAAAGCAGGGAAGCTTATTGTATATTTAAATTAAATAATTTGGCAACAATATTCATAACTGGCTTTACATAGCTGAAAAATATCAGCATTTAGCTCTAGATCAGGGGGTCTCAAACTCAAATTACCTGGAGGTAGAGTCTGGGTGTAGGCTATTCGACAAAATAGGGTTTCATGTATAAAAAAAAAAAAAGTAAATCACAGTTCTCTTTTCTATCTTTAAAGGAAAAGTAACGTTTTTTTACAATCTGAGCCTTCTTTCGACAATAAAACAAGTAGTTTTACTCACCCATAGCACTTTGGTGTCAATTGGAGCAGTATCGTAGAACTTATGTTGAGCCGTTCTGTTCTACTAATGATCCCGTATCCGTTAGCGTGAGTGCTCGGGGCATTACTTTGCGCTCTCCAAATAACACAAACTTTAGCACTTTTCAAATCACAGAAGATCGCTGTGTCAGGGTAGACTTTTAGTGGATTCCAAAACGGCCTGAAACCCGATATCCAGCTATAGTTTCATTTGATGACGTCATCAGAGAGGACAGTGCGCATGCGTGAACTCAGCTGTTTTGTAAACACCGCTAGTCCGAAAGAAGCTAACACCGCTCTGAACTTTACTTTTCTGTTGCGATATCGGGTTTCAGGCCGTTTTGGAATCTACTAAAAGTCTACCCTGACACAGCGATCTTCTGTGATTTGAAAAGTGCTAAAGTTTGTGTTATTTGGACACCGCAAATCAGTGCCCCGAGCACTCACGCTAACGGATACGGGATCATTAGTAGAACAGAACGGCTCAACATAACTTCTTCAAAACTGCTCCAATTGACACCAAACTGCTATGGGTGAGTAAAACTACTTGTTTTATTGCCGAAAGAAGGCTCAGATTGTAAAAAAAAAAACGTTACTTTTCCTTTATCAATAACAGTTCATATTTTTTTTTCAGAATGTAAATTTAAACTATTAATACTATTACTTCTTTTACCTCTTGCTGCCAGAGACCTGGCTGTACTCCCTCTTGCTGAAACTTATTTGACTTGAATGAGGAATCAAATGAGATCGTCGCTCCTAACAAAACATAAGGAATATTAAGCAATTTGAGTTTTGTAGATTCAAACAAGTAATCCAGGATTACTCATGCGTGAATGCAAACACAACTCTTGGGTATGGTTTTCATGAATATCATTCGAACATGTCTCAAAGGTGCATTGTGTAACTTTTTGGTTGGAGGTCCATCATCTGTTTGTTTCTATGGATATGTCATTGCTCTGCCTGGAATGTTCCACAGTATGCCATTAAACAGCTCTTCCTTACATGTATTCAATTAAAAATTAAGCATCATGACTGTGAGTGGCGTCGCCTCTCCACAGATCTGACCTGTAACTTGGTCTGGTTTGGTCTCCATGAAGACAGAAAGGTTTAATACCATACTGTGAAACATTACAAGCAAAGCGATAACATCTCTGTGGAGGCAAGCATTTGACGGACCCTCCACGATGCACCTTTAACGCTCAGAAGAATCAACTGTGTAATATAGGACCTTTAAAGGGATATGCCACCCCCAGGTCAAATTTGGGCATCTCCCCACAGTCCAGAGACTAAAACAAGTGATGAAAAGCGTTTTCCTGGTAACCCAGCCATTGTCCGAGTCTGTTAGCACTGACCGCTGCGCGAGCTGCTGCTCCTCCGCCTTAGACTGGAGTCTAACGTCGCCAGAGAAAGATTTCGGCCAAAAGGAATTAATTTGCTCGATGCGTTTCCCAATTACTTTGTGTGTAGTGCGCATTCATATCGAGTGCAAATAAATGTGCAAATCAACACGGAGAGCTTGCCTTGGTCATTTTGGGTGGGAACTATTTTTCAGTGCGGAAGAACATGGCCGAATCACGCACCACGTTGTGCAACAAGGGAACTCCCTTCCCGGTGCGTAACTGGGATTCCCCTTGCAGCGTGCTGCGTGATTCGGCCATGTTCTTCCGCACTGAAAAATAGTTCCCACCCAAAATGACCAAGTCAAGCTCTCCGTGTTGATTTGCACATTTATTTGCACTCGATATGAATGCGCACTACACATAAAGTAATTGGGAAATGCATCGAGCAAATTAATTCCTTTTGGCCGAAATCTTTCTCTGGCGACGTTAGACTCCAGTCTAAGGCGGAGGAGCAGCAGATACCGCGGCGGTCAGTGGCGACAGACTCGGACAATGGCTGGGTGAGCAGGAAAACGCTTTCCACCACTTATTTTAGTCTCTGGACTGTGGGGAGATGCCCAAATTTGACCTGGGGGTGGCATATCCCTTTAAACTTCATACAACGTCATTAAAATCATTTGGATTCTTTTCAGCCCTGGAATTTCCAGTCTCTACTAAACAAAAGGTAGGTGTTAACGTGAAAACTACTATACTTTTGATCAGGTAACAACATTCGAACATGTCTTAAAGCTCAAAGTCAGTTTTTCATAACATAGGACTTTGAGCAGTTTACATTAATCCATTCAAAAGTCAGTTTATTCACAAATTAACAAAAAAAGTAGAATGCCCAACCGATATGACTCAATTGGTAATATGAAGACCAGCATCCCTTAAATGAGCTGAGGTTTTCAGAGCAGACATAGCCACATTTATGGAAGCAGTTAGATAGCTATTTGACAGAGCATTGTGGGAGATTTCAGCTGGTGGTCAATTTTTCTAAAGACATACAGTGTTCAGTTATTTTTGCCACCAAACACAAAAGACCATTTAGCAGTTGTCACTATTTTCTTTTTTCCTTTCCTGCGCACAGAAGTTTGCACCCCCTGCCTCAGAACTGAACCAAGATAATAGCCGTTATTATAGGTAGTCATATGTAAGTTTTTAAAGGGACAGTGTGTAAGATTTTTACCCCTTAATTACCAAAATTGAAGATACCCATTCAAAAATACAGTGTTTTCCAAGCCTTTTCACTTCCATCATGAAATCAAAGTATTCTGTTGGACTTAGATATAGTCGCATAAAAGGGGGATCTTCCCCATATAGAGGCATCCATTTTGATTATTAGAGCCGCAGAAGGACATTTGGGCTCCGCCTTCGCCTTTTCTTTATACAGTAGTTGTCAAAGGGCTCGTGGTTTTCACACAACTAGATAGTACGCGTTTGGATAAACAACGACAAGCATGTTGCCGGATCACACGTACTCCGCACATACATCGCAGGAGCAAGCACCTTCATCTAAGAGGAAAAGACCTCTGCCCACCGCGGTCCGGTTCCCGATTCCACCCACCCACGCACCGCGCCAGGTGCGCTTCACGCGTGCGCGCGGTTCGTGCATGGCTCCGAGTACGCCGAGCTGTCCGCGTTACGGAGCGCCTGGGTGACCCTCGAGGTCTGCTGTAGCTAAAACCGGAATTGCAATACCCACCATCCACCAATGCGCCACCAATCCTACACACTGTCCCTTTAAGCGTTTCCATAGGTCAAAGTCATTACAGGGATTTTTTTAGCACTGGTCTTGATTTGGTCTGGTCTAGTCCAGGTTTAGTTTTGCCATATTGTCTGCAAGTGTGAACTCATCTTCAAGGTCCTATATTACATAAAATTGACTAGAATGTTATTACCTCATCAAAAACATACATGGAGTTGTGTTTTGTTTCATTCACACATGTTTGAGTAACTCTTTATTATTACAGTAGGAGCCACTGATTTTTTCCCATTCCAGCCGCATGCCGCTTCCAGCTGAACGCCATCCGGCCGCCAGCCAAGGCTGTTCCCCCCTCCCTCTCCTATTGTAATTCTAAACACGCCCATTCATGCCATTCCAGGGTATCACCATGAGATGGCGCTTCTCTCCCAAAAAACAAAGCCTACAGTCAACGAAGTGTCTACCCTTTTGTAATGCGTAACAGCTCGTTACATTACGGCTGGAATGCACGAGCTCCCCCAGGTTCAATTAACATTTCAAAAGGGCCAGCGCAGCCATAGATACACACTGTAGTATATAGTGCTAGTATTTCTATAAACGCAGGTGTCTGCTGCTACACTGAGACTCGTAAAAACTTTTCAGTACAGCCCAAGTCTGATCTCGAACGCAAAGAAGTTGCAACGCAGCAACTTCAGCAGGACATCTCCGAATGGTTAGTTTGAAATGTTATGTCTGGAAACAATACTTTCGTTAGCTTGTTTATGTATATTGTTACGGTTAGCATGTAGCCAGCATCTAGCCTATGTTGTTAGCTTTTCATGTTGCTCTGATTGAATGACTTGACTATGTGACTGTGTTTACATCCACTTAATATCGCGAATATAAGGCCTTTCCCGGTTTTAATCTAATTTGGGATACAGTGTTTACATGAACACAGTAATGGGGTTATTGAAATCCCGGTTTACATGAAAAACACTACTATACTGATGTGTTGTTACATTAACGCATTCTCTGTACATGTGTGTAACCTGTTTACCAACAACAACATTTTAACACATGCACAAATACAAAGCCAGGATACTTAAGTGCGTGTATGAAGAATCCCTCAGTCGTCCAGGTAGAATCTAACCTGGGAAATCCCAGGCTGTTTTCGTTCGTTCCAATCTGAAAGACAGCCTGGCGACTATGGCAAGCAAGCTCTCCCGATTCTGGGAGCCAATCAGAGAGCGGGGAGGGGTGGAAAGACGGTGACGCGTACTACATGACAAACGGAAGCTTGTAGTTTGAACTGACAACTGACATGATTGGCTATGGACTACGTATACACCAAATGATAGACATTCGTAATGCCCAATAAACGGCCGTTGGCAATCGTAAACCATACCTCCGGTACGAGATATTTCGAAGGTGGCTTCCAGACTATATCTCACTTGTGATATGGTCAGGTGTAAACCAGGCAAGGTAGAATCCATGATAAATGGAGAAATTCAATTTGTCAACTGGACAAAGTTTATTTGGTCAAAAATGTTTTGCAACTCATCCGAGTTGCTTCGTCAGTTCTGGTTTGAGTGCTGATGGACACTGCTTATATCTAGCTGCAGGGAGGAGCTAACTGCACTGAAATTATTCTGAAACTATCCCACATCTTTGTTTTGAGTTTTTGTCTTTTGTTTTCAGTTTCTCTCTGGCGTCTAGTTTAGCATACCCATTCAAACCCTAATGGCTGTTTTCACACCTCTGGACCTGACCTGGCTAGCCCTATTGTTTCCTTTGTTTGTTTTGATTTCGGTATGAGAATGGAATTATATATGGGAGACAAGTTATGTCTGACTCCCCCATTCCTGTTTAAAGAAGGATTCTCTTTTTTGACAAAAATAGCCTCTTTAACTCCTCCTCTCAAACCAGTTCTTTTCCCTGGCTAAGATCTGAACCTCACTGTCCTCAAATGAATGGCCCGTGGCTTCTATGTGGAGATGTACGGCAGATGAAGGTCCACTCTGGCACGCCCGTCTGTGTTGGTACATCCTCTTGTGAAGTGGCTGTATTGTTTCTCCAGTGTAGCGCTCACTGCAGTCTTCACTACACTGAATGGAGTAGACCACATTGCTTTGTTTGTGGCTCGGTGTTTTGTCCTTTGGGTGGTCCAGTTTCTATCTTAAAGTGTTTGTTCAAATTGTTCCATGTACAAGTTAGCCATGATAGGGGAGACCGGAGACTGTTTTCACTTGTATCCCCACAGCGGTAGCGGTTGAAGCAGCGAGAAAGAGACTACTACAGGATACCAAGCTAGAAGAGAGAACCAAACTTTCACCTGACCAAATCTGCCATCTGCTGGAAATTTGTCTGAATACCACCTATTTCCAGGTCAGAGGAAACTTTTACAGGCAAATCCATGGCTGTGCGATGGGCTCACCGGTCTCCCCTATCATGGCAAACTTGTACATGGAACAATTTGAACAGAGTGCTTTGGCCTCATATCCAGGCACTCCACCCACACATTGGTATTGTTATGTTGATGATCATTTTTCAAAAATCAAAATTCAAGATTTGGAACCTTTTACTGCACATATCAATTCTGTAGATCCGAACATCAAATTCACCCATGAAGATGCCAAGGATAACACATTGGCATTCTTAGATTGTGCAGTAACGATAGGAGGAGACCGGGGACTCCAAGTAGAAGTCTTCAGGAAGCCCACACACACAGACCAATACCTGCTTTTTGATTCACACCACCCACTGCAGCACAAACTGGGTGTTATTCGGACATTACAACACAGGGCCCAAGTGGTTCCCACAAGCACAGAGGGTAAGGAAAAAGAAGAACAACATGTGCAGGAAGCCCTCTCTGTTTGTGGATATCCTAAATGAGCTTTCTACAAAACCAAGAGAGACAAGGACAAGAAACAAGACAACAGATAATCCGAACCCAGGAGGAAAAAAACTCGTCCACCCAAAGGACAAAACACCGAGCCACAAACAAAGCAATGTGGTCTACTCCATTCAGTGTAGTGAAGACTGCATTGAGCGCTACACTGGAGAAACAAAACAGCCATTTCACAAGAGGATGTACCAACACAGACGGGCGTGCCAGAGTGGACCTTCATCTGCCGTACATCTTCACCTAGAAGTCACAGGCCACTCCTTTGAGGACAGTGAGGTTCTGATCTTAGCCAGGGAAAAGAACTGGTTTGAGAGGGGAGTTAATCTTAAGTGCGTGTAAATAATATTTACATATTATTCATTATGTATGTTGCGCCTCAGAAATGAGCACCTACCCCCCTTTTGCTATATTTTCTTGCACTATGTTATAAATGTATGTAAATAATCTACATACATGTCTGCACTGGAGAATGGGCTGCTTTTAATCTCATTGTACATATGTGCAGTAATAACAGAAGGCATTCTAATCTATTCTATGATTTTTCTGGCTCATATTTAATGATAAAGTTCTCTATGCTCACGTATACTGACGTCATGTTAACCCATGACTTCATCCGGAAGATTTACCATCATCACATCTGTCTGTATTACCTTATATTTACCTGAAGATTTACTAATATAGGAAGATTTACTACCTATATTCTTTGCCACTGTGGAAATTGTGCTACCATGCTCTCAGAAGCTGCTTGGATAACACTTAGGTAACACTTTAAATTGAAAACAACTTTGTATCTTCATTTGACAACTACGTATGCCTAAAAATGACACTTACCATTTCTAATCCTAATTAGGTTACTAGAAGACTACAACAGGTTGAGGGACAGCTCACATGTATGGTGGACCATCCTGGACTAGAGCCTGTCTGCCTCAACGTGTACTCTCTGCAAAATGCTGGCCAAATAGAGCTGACTGTGGTCCTTTACTATTGAGAGGAATACACCAGTACTTTTATACAGAAGTTAATAAAAGAATAAATAAACTGTTGACAGTTAATTCTGCCCACAAATCTAGAGCCTTGTGCCTTTTCATTCAATGGTGTAAACAGTAATGCAAGATAATGCAAAGATTTATTTACATCACAGGGGAAAAAACATTGAAAAACAACAAGCTTTGAAGATGATCCATAAGAGCATAGGAACAAGAACACAAACCAATGATAATCTTTGCAAAACTAAATATCATTTTGATTGCCCAGCCGCTACAGGCATCTCTCCTATCTCTCATTTGTGAGCTGGTGCTGGGGCTTCTGGGATGCAGAATCCAGGTCGTTATTCCAGCTTGTGTGGTCCTACACATCCAATAAGAATTGATGTGCTGGCCTGTGTAGAGACAACAATGACAAATTAGTACTCCATTTATTACTTTGTATATACTACAGGTGCAAGTTGTAAGAAGGTAGAAGATAAGTAGGTGTAGTGAGCAACATTAATACTTCAATATACCCATTATGAAAGTACATCATTTATTTGGTTACGCATTGTATATTTTACACACCTCAAAAACTCTTATTATTAATCTCATTACAAATGCAACAAACCTGCAGTCACCTGCTAACATTTCATTAATTTGAATCAGTTGTGAGGGGGAAACATTAGTGGGCCTATGCAGATTTAGGAAGAATTAACAGGCTCATCTCATCAGTAAAATGCTAGAACTACTGCACAACATTCAAAATAAAATATTATAAGTTCACGTACTAAAACCAAAGGTTTACAAAAGATGAATTTGTCTATTTTCACTGGGTAAAGCCTTATTTTAAGTGTAACAGATACAGACTTCTACCATTTTCTACCAGTAACAAGCCAGGCGACCATATACAGCACAGACACAAAATTATGTAGTTTTATAGTTGACTTACTTGTTCGGCGTCTGCAGCTGATGCGGCGTGGAGAGTTGGTACTGACCCAGGCTTCAGTTTCAGTCGATTTGCATTTCCAGCTCTGTATTGTCCCATGAAAAAAAACACTTGTCCATGTTTGGCGCAGACATACAATGTTTTAGGTATACGTGTTGACACATTTCCACAGAAAATAAAATTAAACCACTGCTGTTTCAGAGGCTCGGATGATTTACTTCATTTATTTATTTGTCCCCGAAGGGAAATTTGTCCTCTACATTTGACCCGTCCTTTATTCAGGAGCAGTGGGCAACACATGACTGCGCCCGGGGACCCATCTCCATGATCTTGCTGCTTAGGCTTGGTCAGGACCACAGCTGGAGGATTTACCTATGGTGCATGTTTTGGGTTGATGGGGGAAACTGGAGTGCCCAGAGGAAACCCACCCAGACACGGGGAGAACAAGCAAACTCCACACAGAAAGGCCCAGGCGACCCGGGGATCGAACCCGGAACCTTCTTGCTGTGAGGTGTGAGTGCTAGCCACTCAGGCACCAGATGAAGGAGCTAAAACATACTCTTTTCTTCATCATCACATCCAGGGACAGAGCAGATGGCGTGCTTCACTCGTTTTGGAGCCCTCAGGTCTCTCCAGGAAAACCAAACTGCAGCTAGTAGCTCGTAGCTCATTTGCGCAAGGGCCGGGTCAAATTCTGCCGTCATAAGGGGAGCCTGTTCCACCCCTTTTTTTCAGCACCAGACACCTGCGCTCATAGAAATACTATATACTATTTCAAAACGCTATCACAAGGAATTCAACTGCTACAGCTACAAAAACAGCCTACATTTTAACAGCTTTATGAAAGTGCGCCGGCATTGCGACGTCTACTGAACTGAGTCCAGTTGCACACACCCACATGAAACAGACACCAAAGACAACCAACCGCTATCAACGCTTCACTTTTCAGAGCTTTTAAGCATGTTATAACTGTTTCCCTTCTCATTTACCTACTCAGATTTAAGCTGAGTGATTCCTGCGTGTTTGAGTCACCCATCGGAGGAGCTCACAGCTGCGTGTCTTTGTTGCAATGGCGTCAGCAGCCATGTTTCTTTTATTAAGTGGTTTTAGATGAATATTGCAATTTAAAAGTCCAAATTAAGGCAATGATCCGTGGGTGTCATAGATTACATCTATATAGCAGACACAAACACAATATGTCTGCTTTAAACCAAGTTATCAATCTAATCATAGGCTTTACTTCATGAGGCCCTGGTGTCTGCATTAGAGAGTCAGGTCCCCATCTCCTGAGTGTCTGTAGAGGTTTTAGTTTTGCAATATTATTAATACAAAACAGAAAGTGGTTATGGTTAGTCTTGAACAGGGGTCGGCAACCCACGGCTCTGGAGCCGCATGTGGCTCTTTGATCCCTCTGATACATTGGTCTCTCGTTTATCGCGGGGGTTACATTATAAAAATAACCAGCGACAGGCGAAATCCGTGAAGTAGTCAGCTTTATATTTTACAATTACTCTACATGTTTTTAAGGCTGTAAATGCCTCACCACACACATTCTACACTTTTCTCACACTCCTCTTCGTCCTGGAGCTGTTGCACTGTTGCTGGTTTTGTTGGGGCGAAAACTTGCAAACATACAGCACTTCAGAGTCACACTGCTCATGATCGAACATTTATATAAATCTGGCAAAGCTGAATGCATTCTGTACTGAACAAGAGACACGGCACGGAGGAGAAGGACTGACAAACCGGCAAAGGTCTACAGTCCCTTAGCCAATCAGGACGCAGAAATGCGCGTTGATACACTATAAAAAAATGTGAATAAAAAAATCTGTGAAACAGTGAGGCTGCTGTATTTAATTAAAATGTATTTTATTTTAGTTTGTTCATTTTCAAAATGTAATTCTATGGCACAAAGGCAAAAAAAAAAAAAAAAACGTTATATGCAGTGTTATTTCATTTTAAATTTCAAAAGGGTTTTGTGGCTCCCAGTGTTTTCTTTACTGTGTGAAACGGGTCCAAATGGCTCTTTGAGTGGTAAAGGTTGCCGACCCCTGGTCTAGAATGCCACCTGAACCTAAACTATTGCTGTCAACAAGGAGCGACTGACCATAAGTCATCTGTGGAATCTAGCTGGTGCAAAATGTATGTAACCTCTTTATTTAATGGAACCTCTTTACCTGATCAGCCAGAACTACACACTTTGGCAAAACTTAAAGGAAAAGTAACGTTTTTTACAATCTGAGCCTTATTTCGGTAATAAAACAAGTTGTTTTACTCACCCATAGCACTTTGGTGTCATATGGAGCATTTCCGGAGATGTTTTAGATTAGCGTTAGGCTAACGCCGTTAGCCTAGCTCGACTTATAGCCATAGCTCGGGGCATTCCCTGAGCATGTAATATGCCCCGTGCGGGCTCCAAATAACACAAACTTTAGCACTTTTCAAATCATAGAAGCTCAATGTCTTTAGTCTACGATTTTGTTTGGTCAAAAGTGGCCTGTAATCCGAGATTTAGCCATGCGCGGAGTGTGCTCTCAGCTCCCGGGACCCAAACATGGAACGCAAAGCTGTAAACTATGGATAAATCTCGGATTACAGGCCACTTTTGCTTCAAACGAAATCGTAGACTAAAGACATCGAGCTTCTATGATTTGAAAAGTGCTAAAGTTTGTGTTATTTGGAGCCCGCACGGGGCATATTACATGCTCGGGGAATGCCCCGAGCTATGGCTATAAGTCGCGCTAGGCTAACGGCGTTAGCCTAACGCTAATCTAAAACATCTCCGGAAATGCTCCATATGACACCAAAGTGATATGGGTGAGTAAAACAACTTGTTTTATTACCGAAATAAGGCTCAAATTGTAAAAAAAAACGTTACTTTTCCTTTAATAAAAGTGGATCTGGAGCAGTAACCTGCTTCCCTGATTTCAGAGGGCGTAATTCACAGAGAGACGCATGGTCCGTTCGCATCAAAAACAAACACGCTGGTTTACATGTAAAAAGGGAAAAATCATCATAAACTGAGAAACAGCTTGGATTTTTACAGAATCAACAATCAAAGCACCAAACTATTACTTATCTCAAGTAAAAGACGTTATATATTTTGTTCTGAATGTTATGAGATGCAAATAGAAAGCTCACTGTGTCTCAAAGCTAACAGTCACTTTTATGAAAATCTTAAATCATAAAGTAAACAGTGGATTAAAATAAAGACTATTTTATGTGCAAAATATTTCGTTTGGTGTGTTGTTTTAATATTTACTATGCCTCAAAATTAGAGAGACACAAACATCTCTTTTTCATAAACACAGACGTGCCCTCCGCTGAAGTATTCATTTTATTTGTGTACTTTTTAACATACTGACATGTGACATCCAACCGCAGCTCCTTTATCTTTATCTTTACATATTTATTCATTTTATTTTGAATCAGAAAAATCCTCATAGGGAAACCATGACCAGCCATCCATGTTTACCCAGGACAGTCCCAGTTTGGAGTCCTGTGTCCCCTGTCCCAGCAGATTTATCACAAACCAATGATTTGTCCCAGTTTTAAACAAGAAATGTATATTTTTGACCAATGTGGCACCAGCAGTAAAGAGAGGTATAAATTGTTATTTGTTTAGGTAAAATTACAGAAAACACAAAGAAAATGTGACTATACTGACTTGTGTTAGTCGTGAGTAAGTCATGTCCAAGTGCAGAACAATTTTTCTTAATAATAATAATAATAATAATAATAATAATAATAATAATAATAATAATAATAATAAGAATAATAATAATAATACATAGTACTTGTATAGTGCGTTTCATGACACTCAAAGATGCAAACACACACGAACACAAATGAAAGAAAGAGATAAACAGGAGATGCAGTTATTTAAAGGCAGTTTTGAACAGGTGAGTTTTTAGGGCTTTTTTTGAAGATGGGGAGTGTAGAGGAGTCTCTGATGTGTTTGGGCAGGGACTTCCAGAGGGGTAGGGGCAGCAGCAGAAGGCTCTGTCCCCCAGGTCTTAGGTTTAGGTGTCAGCTGATCGGAGGGCATGGGCGGGGGTGTGGCGGTGGAAGAGCTCAGAGAGGTAGGTGGGGTCCAGATTATACGCAATGGTGAGGAGTTTGAATTGGATGCGCTGAGGAATGGGGAGTCAGTGGAGATGTTTGAGGACAGGGGTGATGTGTTCATGGGAAGAGGTAATTATGCACTTGTTTCACAATTTTATTGTTAACAATCACTACAAACCGGGACCAGTTTTTGATTTTGAAAATCTGGTCACCGTAAGTGAGGTGGTTGCTGGGCGCTATTGTGCACAGGCCCTGTTAGCTGCTGTAGTTGGTCTGTCTCAAGTTTGGATGAAGGATTTTCACGTTCTGTGGTTCTGGATTCAAACAGAATGTAGAAGGGACTGGCTGGTCAGGCAATAAAACTCTAAAAAAAACAAATATACACTGATTCTCATGTCTGTCTCACTCAATGCTACATTCTTAGGCTTAGACAAACTTTATTGATCTACAAGGGAAATTATTTGGGTACAGTAGCTCACTCATCAAATATAATATATAACAGAGGGTAATAAAAAATAGAAATTATGACATAATTATAAAACTAATAACTGTATATGTACAAAACAGAATAAAATATAAAAATAAGCAATAAAATATAAAAATATAGCTGCAAGCAGCAATGTGGGGCCAAGCACCGAAGGTGCATGTTGCATCGTTTTGTCATGACAGCCAATCAAACGCTACGTTATAGGCAGAAAGGTTATACAGGGTCTGACAGGGTCTGACAGGATCTAACAGAGTCTGACAGGGTCTGACAGGGTCTGACAGGGTCTAACAGAGTCTGACAGGATCTAACAGGGTCTGACAGGGTCTAACAGAGTCTGACAGGGTCTGACAGGGTCTAACAGGGTCTAACAGGGTTTATCAGGGTCTAACAGGGTCTGTTAGCCAGGCTTCCCAGGCTCCCAGGCTTCCTATGAAGGGTTCACGAGATATGAGCTCACTTCGGCTAGATCAAAGACACATCAAAGACAGTAAAAAGGTACGTTTCTGAAAATTCCTGCAACTTTGACCTGCTGGTGGCACTAGAGGGTTGGGGGTGGGGGCCTATAAATTGCTGTGGGTAATGAGGAGACTGGCTGGAATGTGCATGCAAAATTTCACAGCTTTTTACCAGACGGTTGTAAGGGGTTGCCATAGACTCCCATGGGTCGAAGAATAATGTATAAGAATCAGTAGAAACACTATGGTGCCTCGCACCTTCGGTGCTTGGCCCCAATAAAATATCAAATTCTCATCTGATTTTCCCCCACTCCAATTCACATACACTTGAATGGCACGTGTTGTATTTTAGTGCTACCATCCCTGCCTGCTCCAATGTTTACTGAACTAAACACGCTAGCGTGGCCAGTCTAAAGTAGAGTCTCTAAAAGTACTTGCCAGAGGAGGAATGCGGACAGCTCCTGTGGGACTGTCCCCCTGCACATTCTAAATACTCCTCATTTATCTTTTATATGGACTTTATAATGGACCACGGCCAGAAACAAATGTGCAGTGTGGAGAATGAAAAGTAGAATATGCAACAGAAGATGTGGGCTATGGTGGTTTGGTTATGTGGTGAGTGGAGGATGGTAGAAGATGTTCACATGACGATAGGAACAGAGTGAGACGGTGGGTACATGAGAATTGCAACTGATAGTTTGTAGGGGCTGTAATGCATCTTTGTCTATGGTGGAATGTTCAGCACTGACCATCTCATTTCAACTTCTCCAGAAGGGCCCTCTGCAGGATGCAATCATATTTGACAGATAGAAAACAGACTACAAATAGGAAACTACAATCATCTTATCTTACTTGTTCTGCTGGAGACTCACAAGACTCAATACTTGGCCCAATCCTGGTACCACTGTCCCACTGGCTTCAAAACTCCTGTCTACATCTTAATACAAAAAAAAAACTGTATGTTTTTCTCAGGACAACCATCTGAAGAACAACCATCTGTCATAGTCATGGTGAATGTCTAGATGTGGTAGAACAGTTCAAATATCTGGGTGTAGTCTTTGATTCAAATCTGACTTTTAAAAAAATCACAAATACATTCAAATATAACTTATCAAATTTTAATCATGTGAGACCCTTTCTGACTCTGGAATCAGCAAAAGCATACATGCACGCAATGATCTTTACTCACGTAACCTACTGTTAAACAACATGGTCCCATACAACAGAGAGCACTTTAAAACCTCAAGTCTCTCTTCAAGAAAACATTGAAAACTTTAGACAGAAAGCCTCTCCACTTTCACTACTGTAATATCCTTAGTAAGTATAATATTTTAGGCTTTGAAAGTTATCAGATGTTCTTGGATGTATATGTTTTGTTTTTAAGGTTTTGAATGGACTTGCCCCTCCACTATTACATGTTTTTATACAGAAGAAAACTAATAACAATATGGTCAATACTAGAGCGATAACCAGAGGAGACTATCATACAGTGCCGCAGGACTAAGTTCAGCCAAATGGTGGAGTCTATCAGAGGCACACAGTCACTACCAGCTCAGATTAACTGTGAAAATTACCAAGCTTTCAAGAAGACACTAAAACAGTGGTTAAAAGAGCTAATTCTGGCATATTTACTGTGCAGCTTCTGCTCATATGTTGATTAATATGCATTGTCCTAGTTAAATAAATAAATAATACATAAAAAATGGTGGCTTAAAGAATCAGTTATATGTCATAAAGGACATTTAAACAACACATTTTCAGGAGTGTTTATGATCCTGTTTAAAGCCCCAGTGTGTAGGATTCGTGGCGCATAGGTGGATGGTGCTATTGCACTTTCTCTTTTAGCTACGGCAGACCTCGAGGGTCACCCGGGCGCGCGCACGAGCCGCTACTGTATAAATAAAACGCGGTCCCGTTTTTTTTTTCTCATAAAAACACACATTCCCGATCATGTACCATGACACTCTACACATCAAATGAAACCTTACAGTCTCCTCTTTTTGACTATGCAATTCATTTCCCTGTAAAACAATCAGTCCCCCTCAATTTGTCTGTAAGGATCCAGCAAATAAAATCCAGTAAAACAATTTAGTCCAAAACACGTGTTAGATCTATTACGACGTCTGATCCGGCAGCATGCTTGTGTTGTTTACCCAAAACCACGAGCCTTGCCGAAGGCGAAGGCGGAGCCCAAATGTCCTTCTGCGGCTCTCGTATTCAAAATGGCTGCCTCTGCATGGGGAAGATCCCCCTTTTATGTGACTATATCTAAGTCCAAAAGAATACTTTGATTTCATGATGGAAGTGAAAAGGCTTGGAAAACAATGTATTTTTGAATGGGTATCTTCAATTTCAGTAATTAACGGGTAAAAATCTTACACACTGTCCCTTTAAGTTTGATTTTCAGTAAAAAGATGTGACTTGTGACTCTTATGTTATTGGAGAGGGACTTGTAACTAAATCAGTTCTTTATGGTCAGTTTTTGTTTAAACAAAGCTCAGACTCCAGCCAATCACATGTTACTATGAGTGAGATGTTTTGGTTAAATATGTTTCAAGGTTCCATTTTTGAGGCTCTCACATGTGTGCAGTAATATAATACAATAGGAAGATTACAGCTTGGTGTTGGCTTCACCTCATCAGCATGGTCTCACCTCGTATCAACAAATGCTGCAGCTTCTTCATCTCTCTTGGCTCCAAGGTTAATACTAACTAAGTGGATGGACGGATGCACACCCTCCTTCCTGTATTCAATGTGTGAGGGAGGTTAGGATGTTTTATAAAGAAATGCCGTAGAACATGGGGACCCTTTATGGTGTATGTTGAGGGTTTACCATTTACATGGGTGGGGAGTACATATTGCACACTTTACATGGTTGTGGGGTGTGTAATGCAGTCTTTCTATTTATTTTTGCTTTTTCTTTTTTGGGGGGGGGGTGTAAAATGCCTGTGATGTGTCTCTGGGTGGCATGGCTGTAATATATATTTTTGATTGTGCATGTCTGACTCGGAAAGTCTAGGTTTATATAACCTCCTGAGACCCGCCCATTCATTAGTGTCCTTTATAGTGGACATCTTTTAAGAAATATCTTTAAGCTATATACTAGAAGTTTTAAAGATCCCATGACATGGTACTTCTTGATGCTTTTATATGGCTCCTTAATGGTTCCCTAATACTGTAAATGAATCCTTCTCCAAAATCAACACTCAGTGCATGAGAAACAGAGATAAGATGAGAAAGAGTCATAAATATCTCTCCCAAACACTTTATTCTGGGCAGTGTTGTATAAAGTACTGGAAAATCAAACTCAAGTAAAAGTATAGGTACCCCTCCCAAAAAGGACTTTGGTAAAAGTCGAAGTCACTGACTGAAATGTTACTTGAGTAAAAGTCTTAAAGTATCTGGAACTTCTTGTACTTAAGTATGACAAGTAATGTAAAAATAAATGTACTCAAGTAATGTAATTAAAAGTACAAGTAAAAGTATCAAGCAAAAATTTAATATTTTTTAATGTTCGCCCCACCCCAAACCTTTGTTTTTTTTTAAATAACAGTGCTGAAAATAAGGGATACATAACACCATTGAAGGATTATTTTTGGACGAAGAGGGTTTTTTGCAATTGGGCCTTTAATTCTACTGTAAAACACCATGTTCGTCTCACCCATGGTAGTTTTGTGTCATATGGAGCACTGTCAAAGATATTGGGTTTGGTGATATCCATGAAACGCCTTTCTCCTTCGTTACACTTCGCCTACAGCTATGCCTTCCCTTGAGCCAAAAAAGCTAGGTAGCCTGTTAGCTCCAACATCGTCAAATACTCTTTGTGCAACCGAAACAATGTCACACAAAGTTAATTTCTACATGTTATTCTCAAGGTTTCACAGCGGTGTCTAGAATGTCCATGCTATGGTTACTGAAATTGGAATCTAGACGCTAACAATTTCATTAATCTAGAACTTACCTCGATGTGTTTCTTGAGGTTGGACGGGGAGTTTCTGTAAGATAGGATTTCCACGTTTCTTGGAAGGCACAAGAGGCACTTCATTCGATAGGACAAATCCTTCATATCAGCGTAAGAGAACATTGTGTTTAAGTACGGCCAGGGATGCTCATGGTCAGGTCCCCCTTCATTTGTAGCCGACGTGGATGCTGTCTCCTCTTCCATCAGGGATGTTGGTTGATTAAACTAGCTGCATGAAACCAACAGGTGTAGGCTGATTGTCATGTGCAAGTAGCGAACAAGCCCAGGCATGTCCTGACTTCCTGCAGTCAGTAGAGGTTTTTTTTGTAACGAGTAACTAAACGGCACATTGAAAATGTATGGGAGTAAAAGTATGCAATTAAATTCGGAAATGTAGTGAAGTAAAAGTAAAAGTTATAATTTTTTTTAAAACTCAAGTAAAGTACAAAGTCTCCCAAAATGTACTTAAGTACAGTAGTGAAGTATTATTACTTCGTTACTATACAACACTGATTCTGGGCGTTGTTGCTTGAATGCAAATTAGGAGAAAAGAGCTGGCCTATAGTAGAGGGTGGGGGCGTGGCCAAACTCTCCGCTCTCCGCTCTCGCTCTAGCTCTCAGCTGATCCATTCCCTTGTTTTTGCACGGGGGAGAGATTTGAAGCGTTCCATTGAAAAATAAACACATTTCCACACAAAATAAAATAAACCACTGCTGTTCAAAGGTCCAGAGGCTCAGATAAAGGACTTGTATGGATTTTTGTATTTATTTTTTTCAAATTGTCACTGATAGCATTATAGAGATGCAGCAGCCTTGTAATTATGATGACCAAAAAAAAAAAAAGAATGAAAATCCATGAACTGTGGATGTGGTTAACATTAGCCAATAGATAACAAGGCTTGTTATCTAACAAAAAGCAAAAGTATAAATGATAATAATAAATTCAAAATAAGCAGCAAAAATAGCAAGAGACAGGTGTCAAATAAAGAAAAAATATATAAATATATATGTACATATCAAAATAAAATATAGAAATATCTTTAAGCTATATACTAGAAGTTTTAAAGATCCCATGACATGGTACTTCTTGATGCTTTTATATGGCTCCTTAATGGTTCCCTAATACTGTAAATGAATCCTTCTTCAAAATCAACACTCAGTGCATGAGATATGACTCTGACTGTCTTCATGAGGCTAAATATGTCTCTGAAACGCTTTATTCTGGGCGTTGTTGCTTGAATGCAAATGAGGAGGACAGAGACAGGCCAGTGCAGCGGGTGGGTTGTGGCCAAATACACAGCTGTTTCCTGGATTAGCGGTGCGCTGGTGCGCTGGCCCCACTTCCGTGTTTTAAGAGTGCAGGAAGATATGAGACGCTTTCCATTAAAAAAAAAAACATTTCCACAGAAAATAAAATTAAACGACTGCAAATAAAAAAACGCATCTCGCATTTCGTAGCTCCTTCGCGGTCCAAACTCTCTGGGCGTGATTTCCAGAGACGGTGAGTAGACATCGAGACGGGGGGACCTTTCCGCGAGTGTGATGTCAGAAAGTTCCCTTGTTCAGAATTGCATGTTTGGGCTGTCTTTTTTTCAAACGTGGAAAAGGATCGCAAATGCTCAGTTTACACATTTTGCAACTTTTAGCCATGGGGGGGGGCCTAAACAGAGTAGGGGAGCTCACATTAACGTTCAAAAACCTCAGAAAGTGAACATTTCATGCCATGGGACCTTTAAGATATAAAATATATGTAGGATTTGGCAGTGTCGCATAATCATTTTGGTTATAAATTCAATAAAAATCTGCTACTCGCTAGTGTGATGTGCAGTTAACCATCAGGGGTGCCAACAGCTACGTGCCACTTTGCTGTGATGACCTACTGGGCACCACTGTTTTCTAATGTGGATATCAGTTTCTATTATTACAATCATTTTAGATCAGTATCGTGATTTAAAATGTCTAAATTATAACATAATGATCTACAGGTAGATTAGAACTATATAGCAGACACAAGCACAATATGTCTTCTTTAAACCTGCGTTGTGTAACTTTTTTGGTGGAAGGTCCATCAAATGCTTTTCTTTGTCTGGAATGTTTCACAATATGGCATTAAACCTTTGTATCATCATGGAGACCAAACCAGATCAAGTTACAGGTCAGATCTGACCGCTTCACCTTGTTCAAATGGCATGCTTCTAGATGCTGAAAAAAATGCAGACATATTTAATGGAGTTACCATCTCATCTCCATATAGAAGGGCCACGACCAGCCATCAGGGACTTAAACCGGTGACACTTTGGTTGGGAGGGTGCAGGGATTTCTGCTGACCGCACAAGAGTTTCACCTTCTGCTAATTGCATGAAATGTCTACTGTCATTGAGGTAACATTGAAGATCCAGAATACAGTAAAGCTTGTTACATTTTTTATAAGAGGAAATAGTGGTGGTGTAGTCAGTTAAAACCTTCACTGAAGGTTACTAAGAGGTTGCTAATTCATAGTAATGTAGTTGGAGGGTAACCTGGGAAATCCCAGGCTGCTTTCGTTCATTCCGATCTAAAATACAGCCTGGCAACTATGGCAAGAGAGCTCTCCCGATTCTGGGAGCCAATCAGAGAGCGGGGAGGGCTGGCAAGACGGTGACGCGTACTACATGACAAACGGAAGCTTGTAGTTTGAACTGACCACTGACATGATTGGCTGTGGGCTATGTATACGCCAAATGATAGACATTCGTAACGCCCAATAAACGGCCGTTTTGTCGTAAACCACACCTCCACTACGAGATATTTCGAAGGTGGCTCCCAGACCATTTATCACTGTGATATGGTCAGGTGTAAACCAGGCAATTGGCAAATTGACCAAAATGAATATTGCACATGAGATTGTTAGGGGTTTATAAAATATATAGAATGGTAATAGGGAGTTGCAACATTAGTTGGAAAGCCACACAGCTGATTGGCCGTTTTAAACGTGGCTGCAATGTGATTGGTTGAAATGGAGGCGTGGCTGGACGAACAGGAAGTACGCAGGGAGAGGAGGAATTTTCAGTTGAAATAAAGGCTGAGGTTTTCATTCATACGCAATTATTTATTTATTCAATTTCAAAATATTCTATGATACATAAAAGATAAGAGTTTGATAAAAAAAAAACGATTCCATAACATTTTGTCATTTCAATTTCTCATGGCGTAGAATAAAAGGTTTCAAATGCACACTTGTTTGGCAATCGTGTGGAGTTAAAAAAAAAAAATTTTTTTTTGTTTGTTAGGTAATTATCTACAAATGCTTCAGTGGCAGAGTTTTGCCATCACTGTATACCTAACAACTAGCATGCAAATATGGCTTGCAGACAATAAAACATTTTATAATTAAATGCAGATAGCACACAGTATATATATGTGTGTGTGTGTGTGTGTGTGTGTGTGTGTGTGTGTGTGTGTGTGTGTGTGTGTGTGTGTGTGTGTGTGTGTGTGTGTGTGTGTACAAGTGTAAAACACATTTTACTTTATTATGTGATTTAAAAAATTGCATACAGACTAGGGGTGTAAAGATTAACCGATTTGGATCGGTTATCAGTCTGTGACCTCTGCGATCCAAGTGTACTGATCAACGGAGCCCGGATCGGTAAAAATGCACTACGAACAGTCCGATGGCCCGGATTTACGGCCAAGAATCGGTTTCCTAGGTCCTGTGATCATGAGCGGTCGCCCTCATAGGCAGTAGAAGCGGCCCTGTGCGTGTGTTTGAACTCTCACGAGACTACAGTGTTGACCTTTTACCTGTGACGTCGGCTGATGTTGTTGGACCGCAGCTACTTTCACTTTGCTATGGAACTAAGACTACGTTCACACTGAAGGGCTTAATGCGCAATTCCGATTTTTTTGTAAAATCCGATTTTTTTGCGAGGCCGTTCACATTTCCAATTAAATGTGAATTGTATGTGATCTCCAGTGTGAACGCTAAACTCCCCAAAAGTGTCCCGCATGCGCATTGGAAGACACGATGACGTCACACGCCGCGAACACGCTCAATGTTTACGGAAGTAGCCTAAAGTTGCTTTCGTACCAGAGCCAAAACATGTACAGCTTATTTGTTTTAAGGAGGAGACGGAGAAAGAGAAGGACAAGGTTTCTGGCCATGGCGTTTTGTGGGGCAGTGGCAGCAACGTCCGTAGAAATTAACATGTGGGTGCGGAGTCGCAGCCAAGAGGGGTGGGATTGCTATGTGCTTCGCTGCTTCACTGATACGGAGTTCATATACTATTTCCGCATGACGAGAAGAACATTTGTGTACATTTGTGAACGCCTACTTGTACCACTCTCATTGGAGGAAACACACTCAGGTCAGATGAATGCGACCTGGCCGTTCAGACTGCAGTCGCATGTCAAAAGATCGGATATGTATCGGATTTAGGACCACATATCCAAGTGGCCTGGATCGCATTTGAAAAAATCGGATCTGTGTCGTTCACACTGTCATTAGAAGATCAGATACAGGTCGCATAGAGGCAAAAAAATCGGATTTGGGTCACATCAGGCTGCAGTGTGAACGTAGCATAACTATGTCAGACCTGCGTGAAGTTGGCCCCTAACATCCAAGGTTTGTAAATCACACACACGCGAACACACACGTGCGAACGCGCACGAACACACACGCGAAAACACACGCGAAAACACACGCGAACGCACACGTGAACGCACACACACCAGACTGAGGAAATGATATGAGATGGAGAGAAAGTATTAGTTATTCAGTGTTAAGAGCTTTCTCTGATTTTATTTTTTTTTTTAAAGAAAAGTTCATTACAGACATAAAGACATGTTGGATTTAACATGCTAGTATTTTCTATAACTGCCTAGTAATATCTATCTTCTTGTCAGTGATATGTTGCACTCTTACAATTACTGAAACTCATATGAGTGACTGAAGCACTAATCATTCAGATTCATTCAGATTTTTGCCTTTAATAGGCAACTTGCTTGTTTTATAATGACTTTTTTATTTTTGATATCTAACCTTATTGTTTTGTGTTGCTTGAGGGAATGTATTGTATTGTATTTTAAGTATGAGCAGAGTTTTGCAAACCGGATTGCCAGTTTTTCAGTAGGCCTGGTGTATTGTCTGTTGGACACTAAATAAACAAAAGGATACTATTTTGAAATTTCATTTCTGTTTCTCTCTTTTTCTTCTCAATAACTTTGAAGCACTTGGGAGTAAAGTTGTCAATTTGTATTGAATCGAAATTAACTGAACCGGATCGGATCGAATCGAATCAAATCGTATCCGGATCATTTACTAATTTTATGAATTGTCCCTGAATCGAATCGTAGCCTGTGAATCGAGATTCGAATCGAACCGTTTTGTGAGTGAAAGATTCACACCCCTAATACAGACCTTTTTTAAAGGAGCACTATGAAACATTTTGATTCGGGGGCCGTCACCTGCTGGTTTCTATGGATATGTCATTGCTTTGCCTGGAATGTTCTACAGTTTGTTTAATTTAATTACATTTATTCAATTACAGATAGTTTTATAGCTAGCTTGAAAAGCAGGCATTCTGACTGTGAGTGGAGTCATCTCTCCACAGATCTGACCTGTAACTTAGTCTGGTTTGGTCTCCATGAAGGCAGAAAGGTTTAAAGATCCCATGACATGGTACTTCTTGATGCTTTTATATGGCGCCTTAATGGTTCTCTAATACTGTAAATGAATCCTTCTTCAAAATCAACACTCAGTGCATGAGAAAGCCTCATGAACACAGTCAGAGTCATAAATATCTCTCTCAAACACTTTACTATGGGCATTGTTGCTTGAATGCAAATGAGGAGGACAGAGACAGGCCAGTGCAGCGGGGGGGCAAACTCTCTGCTCTTTCCTCTTTAGCAGTGCACTGTGCGCTGTCACCCACTTCCGCGTTTAAGCACAGAGGAAGATATGAGATGCTTTCAATTGAAAAATAAACACATTTGACAAAAAATAAAATTAAACCACTGCTGTTTCAGAGGTTCGGAGGCTCGGATAAAGGACATCCGAGCCTGGAAACACTCTCACGTGCCTCCAGGCAAATAAAAAAACGCATCTCGCATTGCGTAACTCGTTTGCGGTCCAAACTCTATGGCCATGAGTTCCATAGACGGTGGGTAGACATCCAGACGGGGGGTGGAACTGCATTTGCATTTTTCCCTGAGTGTGACGAAGAAATTTCCCTTGTTCAGAAACGCCCGTTTGGGCTGTCTTTTTTTCATTCAGTTTACACATTTCGCAACTTTTAGCCATGGGGGCCCTAAACAGGGTAGGGGAGCTACCGTTCAAAAACCTCAGAAAGTGAAAATTTCATGCCATGGGACCTTTAATACCATAGTATGAAATATTCCATACAAAACAATAACATCTCCATGGAGAAAAGCATTGGACTGCCTCCACCACACAATGCACTTTTAAAGGAACTGTATTTAGCCTGTGTTCTTACTGTTTTAAAAAGGTATTGCAGTGGCAACTGACCTACAGGTAGAGGACACATACATATTTTTCTCATTCTCAGTATATTTGTTAAGGGAAACTGACTATGCTTCCACACAAGGAGGTTTAAATAGGAACTAAGAAGGACATACAGGACGTGGACACGCTTCTGTGAGACAAGTTGACAAAGGAAACTGATGTTAAAGAAGGAGTTGGATGACACCTGAGCTAACCCCACAGAAATGTCAACAGTGAACCTTGGTGTCCATGATAAGACTGTGCAGGGGATGAAAAATTCCTCAACAACATGGACAATATGTGAAACCAAATCTCCAGATTTCATAATGATTGCTGCATGTGCTGGGGTTCAGGTAGTGACCGGTCCGATCACAGAGGCCGAGTCTCATTTCTTTTTCCTCACTTCCTTGTCCTTGATTCCTCCCCTCGAATCTGCAGGAAATAGGTGAGGAAGTCCCACCCACAGAGGAGACACAACAAGAAGAGAGGATATAAACGCCTTACTGAGACCAATAAAGTTTGATTCTTTTATCTGATGCCTGCTCCTGAAGCCTCCAGCCTTTGGGATACCGCTGAGACATGTGACAGGACACATCTGATTGGAGGATCAAGGAAAGTGAGATTTAAACCGACTGGATTTCAACACTGAAACTGGCAACCCAAATGAGCGACTGAAGTGAGGCTCATTCTTCATCTCCATCATCTCCATAATAACTCTACAAGAAAGAGTTGGATTTGAACTTGTGTACTTCTAATCTGGAGGCACAGTTAGGTCATATTTTCAAAATTTGAAATCACAAATTTACATGCAGTTCTTTTTACATATTTTTCAGTTGAATGTTTGTTCTATTTACATTGACATGAATGGCCAATGTAAATAGAATGGATATACTGACTTCACCTTACTTTGCCCCTTTGCTTTACCTTATTAATAAATCATATATGGATGGACTCAAGGACCACGGCCAGGAAATCTATCTCATGTAGCAGCATGTTAACAAAGAATCTACAAATGTTCTTGGACATACAGTGAGTCCCCATTAACTTAGCATTTTAACCATCAGCATCAGCTTTTGTGAAGATACATACTGTATTTAAAAGAGTGTAGTTGGAGAAGATTTTTTTTCTGATGAGATCTGACCATGACACGAAACGAAAGAAAACATGAATATTTGAAAAGTATTTCTCTTTAACCTGCAGTAAATGGTCTTGAAATGAAATAAAAGAAGAATATTCTATTATTTTAAATGGAACACTTGCCTCATAGCAGGATGGTGGTTAAAGAAGGGCGACTGTGCAAAATCTTTTAAACATTCTACCATGTTATAACGTGCAAAAAACATGCCTGAAGAGGTTTTAGATGTCATCAATGCATGTTTGAGTAATCAAGTGATCTCTCCAGGGCACTATTCAAACCCTCCTTATGGTTAGCTCTAAGTTTCTGTACAATTAGGGCTGAGTGATATGGAGCAAAAAATATACCTCAATATGTTTTATTATCTCTCAATATATGATATATATCTCGATATCTGTACAGGAAAAATAACCCCCCAAAAACTACTACAAAAACAAATATGCCAAATTCCACAAGGTCTTTTTTTAATTGAAGTGCAAAGAGGTAGTTTATGTAGGAACAAAGTGCTTCTGTGACATTTAAAAAAAAAAAAAAATCCTTGTATAGAAAAATAACAATTTAACTGTAAAATAAAGGAAGAAATAATACATGTTTCCTCATTTTTATTCAAAAATAAAACAACTCAATTCAACCTCATCTTTGCATTAACCACAGGATAATCATGAGCTCCTTTAGCAGAGGAAGCTCAGGAGGTCCCTTATTTTAATAGATCCATGTTCCTAACCAGAGGTAAAGAGCTCTGAGGTATCCCACAGGCCACTGCGCAGATTAAACCCAACGTTTCCAAATAGCATTGCACAATTTATACACTGCAGCAGATTAAAATCTTCTGCATAAATAAACTTTACATTACTAAACTTTACAACATATAAACCATAACTACAAGAGCCACTTCAGCCCGTCTGAGATTATAATGTGTTTAATGCCACTTTGTCACATTTGTTTACGTTTTATAGAAACAAAACTTGAACACCACATGGCTCATTTGCATAAACTATAAACACATAAAAAAAAACAGCCCTGTCCTTGTACTGCTGATTCGATCAGCTCCTGTCGAACTAAGGGATGCGACTCAGTGGAATATGTGTGTTCTCTCTGTGACAGAGGATGTGTTCTCTCTGTGACTGAGGATGTGTATTCTCTCTGTGACTGAGGATGTGTGTTCTCTCTGTGACTGAGGATGTGTGTTCTCTCTGTGACTGAGGATGTGTATTCTCTCTGTGACTGAGGATGTGTGTTCTCTCTGTGACTGAGGATGTGTGTTCTCTCTGTGACTGAGGATGTGTGTAGGATGTGTGTTCTCTCTGTGACTGAGGATGTGTGTTCTCTCTGTGACTGAGGATGTGTGTTCTCTCTGTGACTGAGGATGTGTGTAGGATGTGTGTTCTCTCTGTGACTGAGGATGTGTGTTCTCTCTGTGACTGAGGATGTGTGTTCTCTCTGTGACAGAGGATGTGTTTTCTCTGTGACTGAGGATGTGTGTTCTCTCTGTGACAGAGGATGTGTTCTCTCTGTGACTGAGGATGTGTTCTCTCTGTGACTGAGGATGTGTATTCTCTCTGTGACTGAGGATGTGTATTCTCTCTGTGACTGAGGATGTGTATTCTCTCTGTGACTGAGGATGTGTATTCTCTCTGTGACTGAGGATGTATGTTTTCTCTGTGACTGAGGATGTGTATTCTCTCTGTGACTGAGGATGTGTATTCTCTCTGTGACTGAGGATGTATGTTCTCTCTGTGACTGAGGATGTGCTGCTGATGGTGAGTCTGTAAATGGCGGAAAAGGTTCATGGTTCTAGAAGCTTTGGTTCGCAACAACTTTTGGCATTCACGGCAGTAGACATCTGTCTGCTGTTCGTCCGACGCCTTAAAACCAAAGTATCTCAGCCAGTTGTCCTTTTTTTTGAGAGGAATTCTGTTTTCTCCGGGCTGGTTGTGGTCGTGTTGAATGAGACATGCGAGGGGAAGTTGGGGGCGAGTGGGGGGGCGCATGGCAAAGAGAAGACAAACAGCGAACAGGCGAAATCAGAATTAAATATAAACATTGTATCGCTATATGATATGTAAAAATCCATATCAAGTTTAAAAAATAGCTCATTATATTTTAAATAGCGAGATATCGCCCACCCCTATCTACAATGTTCACCTCACAAGCCTACGTCACTCATGCTTCCATACATTAATTCTCCATGAATATACCAAAAACAAAAAACAAGACAAACCTGATGCGACGTGCACTAGCAAGATGTACGCTGATTGTGTTCTGATGTCGCTCAGAGGGAGGAGTGACTTAGAGCGTCAAATATGAAAGTAAAACTTGTAAACCATGTTAACACTGTATATATAAATGGACATAGCTAAGCTGCTAGCCACCACATTCTAAATAGGAAATGAACATGAGGGCGCTTCCAGCTCCATCGACTTCAACTCTAATTCACTTTCTACTGATAAACTGTTGACTCTCTCTCTGTAACTGCTGCTGTCAGGATTGTCCTTTTATATTAAAGTATTCATATTAACCCCCTCTACATGATCCTGGTATTTTTATTTTGTTATTTTGTCTATTAATCAAGATATGAACATTTATAACAGACAAATCAGGCGCCTTCTTTCCCTGAGGTTGCTCCTGCTAGCGTTAGCAACAGGCTTGATTGGCTAAGCACCTGATCCCTGCTAAACCAGCGCTACAACCTCACTCCTGATTGCCTCTTTGATACTCGAGTATACCTTGGAATACCAAATAGGAAACTCCAAATTTGCCACTATAACTGCTGGCCTCGATGAGTTTCATTTACGGTAGTTTTGACCAAACACTATGGGTGACATCACACTCATTTCGTTCAGTTCTTAATACAATCTATGGTTAATACAGTGGTACCTCACCTTACGAATGACCCAACAAACGAAAATTTCAAGTTACGAAACGTCTTCACGTTAAATTTTGGTCTCTAGATACGAAAGAAAATTCAAGTTACGAAGCGCGAAATCTCAAAAATTCAAATAATGCGCGCTCATCCACACACATTATACGCTTTTCTCAGACTGGATTTAAACTTTTCTCACATTTGTCTCTCGTTTAAACACTCAAACTTTCATAGATTTTCAACAAAATTATTAATAGTGAAGTGTGGGGGGAAGGGGGAGGGGGGAGAAGACTGCGCTCTGACACGTGTGATAGCGCAGCATGACCTGGCGCGGAGCTGACAGCAGGTCTAGACCAAGGTCTAAACCTGGACTGGACCAGGACTAAACCAGGACTAAACCAGGACTAGACCAGGTGGATTAAAGCAGCGAGGAGGGGACAGCACGCAGTCTGAACGCATGAACGCATGAACGAGACCCATGCAAGAGCCGCGGTGGTCTAGACCTGACCAGGTCTAGAGGAGGTCTAGAGGAGCCGCGGTGGTCTGGACTAAACCAGGACTAAACCTGGACTAAACCAGGAGGAGCCGCGGTGGTTTGGACTAAACCAGGACTAAACCCGGACTAAACCAGGAGGAGCCGCGGTGGTCTGGACTAAACCAGGACTAAACCTGGACTAAACCAGGAGGAGCCCGCGGCTCTTGCATGGGTCTCGTTCATGCGTTCATGCGCTCAGACTGCGTGCAGTCCCCTCCTCGCTGCTTTAATCCACCTGGTCTAGTCCTGGTTTAGTCCTGGTTTAGTCCAGGTTTAGTCCTGGTCCAGTCCAGGTTTAGACCTTGGTCTAGACCTGCTATCAGCTCCGCGCCGGGTCATGCTGCGCTATCACACGTGTCAGAGCGCAGTCTTCTCCCCCTCCCCCTTCCCCCCACACTTCACTATTAGTACATTTTGTTGAAAATCTATGAAAGTTTGAGTGTTTAAACGAGAGACAAATGTGAGAAACACAGAACACAATGTTACACTAAAAAAAAAGTTACACTATTTAAAAAAAACTTGGATCGGGGCCTTGGAACGAATCAGGCTTTTTCCATTGAAATAGCTACTCAACTTACGAATTTTTCACGTTACGAAACCACTTCTGGAACAAATTAATTTCGTAAGGTGAGGTACCACTGTACATTGTTTTTGTCTAATATAGGGTTTTTAAAAAAATAAATAAAAGTTAACATGGTGATCTAAATTTGTTATCTGTTAGCAATTAATACTTAAATAATTAAAACTTATTATGAATAGACTATTAGACACTGAGAATACTGTATAGCAGGGGTGCCCAACCAGTCGATCACAGGCAGAGTGTCAGTCGATCGCGTATGGATATGTTCAGACTGCAGGGCTTAATGCTCAATTCCGATTTTTTTGTGAAATCCAATTTTTTTGCAAGGTCGTTCACATTTCCAATTAAATGCGACTTGTATGTGATCTCAAGTGTAAATTTTTAACGTGCCAAAAGTGTCCCGCATGCGCCTTGGAGGACACGACGTCATGCGCAGCAAGTGTGCTCAGTGTTTACAGAAGTAGCCTAAAGTTGCTGTAGCTTATTTGTTTTAAGGAGGAGATGGAGAAGGACAAGGTTTCTGGCCACGGCGTTTTGTGGGGCAGTGGCAGCAACGTCTGCAGAAAGGAACGTGTTGGTGCGGAGTCACAGCCAAGAGTGGTGGGACTGCTACGTGCTTCGCCACTTCACTGCTATAGAGCTTATATACTATTTTCACATGACGAGAAGAACGTTTGTGTACATTTGTGAGCACCTACTTGTACCACTCTCAGATATGTAATGGTTTTAGGACCACATATCTTGGGCAACGTTCACACTGCAGCCTGAAATGACCCAAATCCGATTTTTTCACGCCTATGCGACTTTAAAAATAATCTCACTCCAAAAGCCCAAGCAATGATTTTCTCGCCTCGCCCCCGTGAGTCGAGTCCATGTCAACTGTTCACCAGGCTTTATTTGTTTGATTAGCGGTGCAGGTGGAAGTGTCGCGCCACTGCCAAGTCGCCTACAGGTCCTTCAATGGGCCAAATGTAAAATGCGCGCACATTGAATTGCCACTCCTAATTAATTGCGTTCATTTTTATAACGCACTGTAATTAGTTATTTTAATGAATGCGTTAAACTGACAGGCCTATTTATAATATCATTTTTCAGTACACCTCACTCTCTCACTCCTCACTTCAAAACAGGAGAAAAGCTGCATTCACTTTTAGCTCGTAGAAAAGCTGCATTCATTTCTTTATTATTTGCAGACACTTCATCTGCAAGTTGGGATAGCTCATGTGTAATATTAAGCAGTTAATAACACCCTGTCAATTCATTAAAACAGTTGCCGTTGTGATTGTTAAAAGTTCTTGGACTCTGGACTCTCTCCACTACTCAATGCACCGGGCTGAGGAGTGGGAGTGTCTCTAAGCGCATAAACACACACATAGGAGGGGACTGAGGTGGGACCACGCACAACAGAGATGAATGTGATATTAGACCTAGTTTCGGGTGACCAGACATCCCTATTTACCCAGGACAGTCCCAGTTTAAATCCCTTGTCCCCTGTCCCAGCAGGTTTATCCAAAACCAGTGATTTGTCCTAGTTTTATACAAGAAATGTCCTTGGTGTCCCTTTTTCTGACAAATTCATCTGCCAACAGTAAAGAAAGGCATTCATTTGTTTAGGTAAAATACAGAAAATGTGACTATACTGACAGATGTTAGTCATGAATGGGTCGAGTGCAGAATAATTTTCCTTAAAGGAATAGTAACGTTTTTACTGTCTGAACCTTATTTCGTTAATAAAACAACGTCATGTACTCACCCATTGTACTTTGGTGTCATTTGGAGCAAGTCCGGAGAATTTGTAGTTTAGCGATATCCGTAACGTGAGTGCTCGGGGCATATGGTTGTGGTCACCAAATAACAACAAATTTTAGCACTTTTCAAATCACAGAAGCTCAAAAAGCGGCCTGAAACCTGATACCCAAAAGCGGCCTGAAACCCGATACCCAGCTATAGTTTCATTAGATGACGTCATCATCAAGGACTGCGCGCATGCATGGACAGCTGATTTGCAGATAAACAACGCTCTGAACTTTTCTGTTGCAAATGAGACATGGCTTAAGATTCGGACTTTGAGACTGAAGAGGAGTTATTTGAGTATGATGGCCGTCCCTACTGTTTTAGTGTATACGGATGAGGAGGTATTAGAAAGAAGGAAGTGGAGACAGTTTGAGGAGGAGTGTGCCAGAGAAGAGCAAGCGACGGCCCGTCTATGAAAAAACAGTACCTGGTGGTGTTTATGTGGACATTGTATGTCGATGGCCACAGAGGAAGAATGCCTTTGCTGTCTCGAGTGGGATTTGAGGCCAGGAGATGAACGTCTGGGTGATGATAACAGAAATCTGTCTGTCACCTCTGGAGGATATTCATGCCATGATGAACCGTGGTGTAATAGAAACATTTTTTCGTGTTCCGAAGTTGAATTGGAGGAGCCAGCCAAAGTCTGCCGGACCACACGGGCAACTTTCAGTTGAGTAAGTAGCCAACACACAATTATTGTTTGTTTGCATTGAATTGGTTTGTATAGTCATGATGACGCAATCTAATGAAACTATAGCTGGATATCGGGTTTCAGGCCGCTTTTGACTCAAGCGAAACTGTAGAGTGACACATTGAGCGTCTGTAATTTGAAAAGTGCTAAAGTTTGTGTTATTTGGTGACCGCAACCATATGCCCCGAGCACTCACGTTACAGATATCGCTAAACTAAAAATTCTCTGGACATGCTCCAAATGACACCAAAGTACAATGAGTGAGTACATGACGTTGTTTTATTAACGAAATAAGGTTCAGATTGTGAAAACATTACTATTCCTTTAAGATGTGTTAAGTTTCATAGTAATTTCATTATAGTTAGCTTCTCCCTGCAGGCTGTGTCCACCAGCACTCTAGCCAGAACTGAAGAAGTAGCTTGGATGAGCTGCGAAACGTATTCGGCCAAATAAACTTTTGTCCTGTTGACAAATTGAATTTCTCTTTTTGCCAATTTTCCTTAAAGGAGAATTAACGTTTTTTACAATCTGAGCCTTATTTCGGTAATAAAACAAGTTGTTTTACTCACCCATAGCACTTTGGTGTCATTTGGAGCATTTCCGGAGATGTTTTAGATTTGCGATATCCGTAATGTGAGTTCTCGGGGCACATGTTTGCGGTCTCCAAATAACACAAACTTTAGCACTTTTCAAATCATAGAAGCTCAATGTCTTAGTCTACACTTTTGTTTGAGGCAAAAGTGGCCTGTAATCCGAGATTTACCCATAATGTCGAGTAGATGAGGAGGCCAGTGCGCATGCGCTCAGTCACATCTTATTTCGCAGATAAGAAGAAGCAAATTTTCTGTTGCGAGTGACACATGGCAGAAGATTCAGACTTTGACGCTGAAGAGGACTTATGGAGGACTGAGGACTGAAGAGGAGTATACGGATGAGGAGACAGAATGGATACGGAAAGAATGAAGCGGAGACAGTTTTAGGAGCAGCAGAGAACACCCATCGGTTTCGCATTACTTCTCAGAATCGTGCGCTGAATCCGCTGGACTTCTTTCTTTTCCTTTGCTGGTAAAAAATTGTCCTGACTGAAGTGGGTACTGCAAACACGATGGTCCAAACGTCTTACAGCTTTGCCTTTCATGTTTGGGTCCCGAGAGCTGAGAGAGAATATATGACACCAAAGTGCTATGGGTGAGTAAAACAACTTGTTATATTACCGAAATAAGGCTCAGATTGTAAAAAAAACAAAACTTTAATTCTCCTTTAATTACACGCTTGTTTCACAGTTTTATTATTATTGACCACCTCAAACTGGGAGTGTTCCAGTTTTTGATTTTGAAAATCTAGTCACCCTACTCTAATTTTTGTTGTTGTTTGTTTGTTTTGTTGTATTGTTGTTAGCGCATTAGCTTTCCTTCACTGCTATCTGCAGCCACAACTTGTTGGAGTTAAAGGGCCAGAGCTCCATTTATTGTAAATAGGCTATAATGTATTAGAAAATGATACATTTGCAAGATATCTGTAAGATCACTGCAATATGACATTTAATTTGGCATAGATAATGATTGAGTTTGGGAAGCAATACATCTGACAGCCCATTCCGCTAACTAGTTTTTGGAAACTATTGCTTTTTTTTAGGATGGGAGCTCTGGCAGCCGGGGGTGTGCATATTTTCCATGAATTATTGAGCTGCATTTTCTTCAGTACTTTCTCCAGTACTTTTAAAAGGCAGTCATATCAAATCAGAAAATATCTCTGCAACCTCCAAGGACTTTAGCATATGGACAACTGATTACATCCATTCTTTTCCCATTAGAATTGAACGGCCTTCTTTTAAGATTCGGGTCGGTTTTAAAAGACTTTATCACTCCCTCCTAACCCCGAAGCGAAATGTGTCAAGATGCACCACTGTGTGTATGCAGTGATTCACATAATATTGCGCGGATGTTTCCAGACCTTAACTTGGGGAAAACCTGTTACGGAGTTGTTTGAAATGTAAGATCTTTGAAAGCAGATGCTGAGGGATTTTGAAGCTCGTCTGTTGGTTGTTTGAAGAGAGACATCGAGTTAACTTGGATGGACTATGAGCAGGCTAACATAGTCGTAGACAGTGGGAGAGGAGTCAAAGGCGTGTGTGAAAAGTTATATAAAACAAAGTTCAGGGAGGCGTGACCCGACTTTGTATCGTTGTATATGATGAGCCCGAGCTTGTGCCGGAGTTTGAGCGTTACTGACTAGATTATAATCTGCATCACCTCCATGCACAGCTTAGGCTCTGGAACCTAACTCCTTGAGGGGGCTGGGCTCTCCATTCCTGGGAGTCCCTGGGAGGGGTACTGGACAGTGCACCAACTGGGGACTCCGTTGTTCTACTGGGGGACTTCAGTGCCCACGTGAGCAATGATATCTGGAGAGGGGTGATCAGGAGGAACGGAGTCCCTGATCTGAACCTGAGCGGTGTCCTGTTATTGGACTTACTGGACAAAATGAGTTCCCTCTGCAGAGTGGCTGGGCGCTCCCTTAGAGGTAGGGTGAGGAGCTCAGTCACACGGGAGGAGCTTGGAGTAGAGCCACTGCTCCTCCACGTTGAGCTCCAGATGCCTACTGGACACCTCGGGAGGTGTTCTGGGCATGTCCCACCGGGAGGAGGCTCTGAGAAGACCCAGGACACGCTGGAGGGACTATGTCTCTTGGCTGGCCTGGGAAAGCCTTGGGGTCCCCCCGGAAGAGCTGAAGGAAATGTCCAGGGTGAAGGAAGTCTAGGAGTCCCTGTTTAGACTGCTGCCCCCACAACCCAGCCCCGGATAAGCGGCACAAAATAGATGGATGGATGTTGCTGAACAAAATTCAGCACAAATCTGTACCAAAACCACATTTCACATTTGAAGTCTTACAAGACCACAAAATCAGTGTGAAATACTTTTTTATTTAAGTAGATCTTTTCATGTGATTCTTTTTTCTTTTACCTGAGTATTATTTTGCTTTTACTTAAGTAACAAAATGGAGTACTTCTTCCAGAACTGCCTTTAAGATGGACATACACAGTTATAACATGATTGAAACTCATACAGGTCCTTCTTACATAATGCGTCCCCTTTAAAGTTCCAAATGGGATCACTTCTTCCACCACAGTGTGCACAGCGTGTTGGGTACATGTTAGGTAGGCGGGGTGGGGGTTAGCAGTATCATAGCAACAAGGAGACATCTGACGATCTGCAGTCTGCTTCTATCTGAAAACATGAGAAAGGAGACAGGTAGGAGAGAAGCTGGTGGGGGTGAGACTTCTGAAGGGGAGCGCTGTAGGACCCGAGCCTGAGTCAGGGCTGTAGTATGGGGTGGAGTAGGGAGAGGAGGAGGAGGAATGTGTAATAAACGTTTGGAAAAAATAAAAATAGAAGAATTAGAAATGCATGGAGAAGGTCATAGGCACTGCTTGATAATAATCTGATGATAATCATGCCATCTGTTAGAAATGTGCAAAAATGTGTGGTGAGAAAGCCATGGTTCTCTCCTATTTTTTTTTTTTTCTGTTCTAGCTGTCGTTGAGAGTGGACATGTTTCTTTTTCCTCCTTTATCAGCTGCTCTGTGTCTCATGTTCATCTCTCGTCTCGTCTCTTTTTCTCCTTATTGGAACAGATTTTTCAAAATCCTAAATTATGGAATTGATAAGCTGGTCCCTCTCGCCGGAGTACCGGTCCTGGAGAACCGGCCTGTCCTGATGGTACCTTCACTGCCAGATACACGAGAGACGCTTGGTACAAGTGGAATGTTGTGTGTCTGGTATCGCTGTTCCTAGAGGACGTGGAGGACATTTACCTATTCGGATTTTTGATAGCTGGACATCTGTTGATTGGCCTAGGATTGTTCATGGTCTATCAGAAAATTGGAAAGCTGGCAGCAAACAAAGAGTCGCCCAAGCTGTCTGCTGTAATTTCACACCACAGTGGAGCCGTTGCTGACCTAGTGAAGGGATTACATCAGAAAGTGATACAGGTTGAGGAACATCTCCAACCAGAGAATACCTCTCGATGTCTGGACACCATCACGAGCATGCTTACAGAACTGTGTAAAAACAGCGTGGCACAGTCTTTGCTGTATGCCAGGAGGAAGTGTCTAGGTCTCTAGCGACTCTGCAAAGTGACAGGAAGTTGGGGTTCTGGCAGACGCAGGGTTCTGGCTAAATGCCCATTTGCCTGGGTCTCTAAAATGTATTGATTATGCTAAATTAGTGCCTTGGTGTAATTAAATCAGTCTCTGTATCAACGGGACTCTTAGTTGTTTTGACTCTGTTCACTCGCACACTTCCAAGGTCCCAGGTGTGTTTTTGTTATCACGGCACACAATAAACATGGACATATCAATTCAGCCAGAACACCCTGCACTAGTATTATGTAAACATGTTGCCCTGCCTATTTAGTAATGTTCGCCTGAGCTTCAGTTTTCAATCAATTTCATCAATATTCTGGACGGCTCCCCTTCCCCACCCTTCCGTTTGTCACCAAACAAAAAGGCGCCGTGTGTTTTCCTGTCCAATTGTTTTTGTCGTAATTTGTGAATATTGTTATTGATTGTATTGCATCTTTTCTACACTGTTATCTCCAAGTTGGTAGCGCGCGCACATGCGCATGGCCCCTCCCCTGGTCGCTTCTTCAACTGTCCTTGCTTGGCCGGGGGAAACGAAATTTCAATTTCAATTTAATTTTAGTGATTAGCGCCACTAGTCTCTGTGTTCTTGTGACTTTGGACTGTATTTGTCTCTAAACACACAAATTCAGCACACATTAGAGATGCTGATGTGCTAAGACAGATAAACAGGCGCATTTTGGGACATTGCCATGGCAATACTGTAAATACGTCTTTGCCCCCCTGGACTTTTTTGATCGGCTGACCTGAAGAATCACCGTGTCAAATTTCATGGTAGAAGTTTAGCCTTTAGGATAACATGGGCACTTTCACGCATTGCTGTGGCAACCCAGTGAAAAATACCATATGATTGTCCTTGATGTTTTTGATTGATATGACATGAAGAATCATTGTGACAAAT
The DNA here is from genome assembly GCA_036785185.1 of Paratrypauchen microcephalus. NCBI lineage: Eukaryota > Metazoa > Chordata > Actinopteri > Gobiiformes > Gobiidae > Paratrypauchen > Paratrypauchen microcephalus. The sequence goes on from JAVJIX010000096.1 coordinate 2,262,782, forward strand.
TCCACAGTATTCTATGATAGTCATTTTTTATCATGCATGAGAATTTTGGGAATCTCTCCAACAACACTGGCGCTTTCGTGCATCACTAGAGTAACATGGTTTATAAGAAGTTTTTTGAATGAGATGACCCAAAGTAATTTTCTGCAAAATTTCATACATTTTCAAAAACCTAGATTTTTGACCCTCTATGCAAATGTGTATTGTGTTCTGCAGTGCAGTTTTGTTAGTTTCATAATTAGAAGGTATTGGCAAGAAAGTTTTACAAGTGATTCAAATTTGAGCCCAATCAGACTATACGCGAACAGGACCAAATTTTGACAATGGAAAACTGAAAAAAAATCTGAAGGAAATTTGCAGACATAAACCATGACAGTTATCAGAATAAATTGGCTAACTTTTGATGCTCCACTTCTAGATGATATGATTTTCAGCCCTGTCAGTGAAGCACCTTCAGAGGAGTTGATTAAAATTTGACGTCAGCGAAAATGCTGACTCAGCATTTTGGGAATTTTTAATCCAACATGGCCAACTTCTGGTTTTTCAAGGGGGCATGGTCATAATAATGTTCTTTGTTTGTCACATGACGAATGTGTGTACCTAATTTCGTGGCTCTATGACAAACTTTGCATTGAAACGAGTCCCATAGATACAATGTATTTTGATTTTTGCAGGTGGCGCTGTTGCACCAGTTTTTTTTATGTCCAGTTATGCAACACATATTTTATCAAATTTTATATGTTCTATTATTTTTAGCAAAAGTAAATATATCCATTAACATGGGAACATATCCATTTTTTGAAAGCTCTTGACCTTCTCCACATCACTTTGTAGTCATTGATGAATGACTCCCATTGACTTCCATGACCTCCCATTGACTTCCATTAATTTTAGCAGTTATAAATATGGCCCAAGCCTTCGGGTTGCTGGGATACTGCTGTTCATGCAAGGGGTGACCGAGAGGACAAAGTTGAGCGTGACGTTGACGAGTCTCACTACTTTGTTCCTAAATTAATTGTACAACTGTGTTGATTTTTATTTGCATCCAGGGCATTAAATTATTACAAAAAATGTTGTCATGCCTCAGGAGAAAAAATTATGTTCAATTGTTTCCTCCCCTTGACAGCAAAAGACACATCACCTCAAACAAGCTTTTTTATAAAGGTCCTATATTACACAAAATTAACTCTTGTGAGCTTTAAAGGTCCCATGGCATGAAATTTTCACTTTCTGAGGTTTTTGAACGTTAATGTGAGCTCCCCTACCCTGTTTAGGCCCCCCCCCATGGTTAAAAGTTGCGAAATGTCTAAACTGAGCATTTGCGATCCTTTTCTGCGTTACAAAAAATCGGAGCTCAAACGGGCGATTTTGAACAAGGCACCTTATTGACGTCAGATCGAAACAAGAAATGCAAATGCAGTTCCACCCCCGTCTGTCTGTACTCAGCGTCTCTGTAAATCACGCCCAGAGAGTTTGGACTGCGAATGCGCTAGGCAATACGAAATGTGTTTTTTTATTTGCCTGGAGGCACGTCCGAGTGTTTCTAGGCTCAGAAGTCCTTTATCTGAGCCTCTGGACCTTTGAACAGCAGTGGTTTAATTTTATTTTCTGTGGAAATGTGTTTATTTTTCAATGGAACGCTTCAAATCTCTCCCCCCGTGCAAAAACAAAGAAATGGATCAGCTGAGAGCTCAGAGCGAGAGCGGAGCGTTTGGCCACGCCCCCACCCTCTACTATTGGCCAGCTCTTTTCTCCTCATTTGCATTCAAGCAACAACGCCCATTATGACCTGTTCTGAGGGAGAAAACATACTCTTTCTCATCTTATCTCTGTTTCTCATGCACTGAGTGTTGATTTTGAAGAAGGATTCATTTACAGTATTAGGGAACCATTAAGGAGCCATATAAAAGCATCAAGAAGTACCATGTTGTGGGATCTTTAAGCTCACAATTAATGTTAAAACGTTGATACCTCATCAAACACTTAACAACATTCTGACAAGGTAAGGTTCATAAATTGTATATATTTATTGGTTATTTTACAATCACTATGATAAAGTTTTTTAAAAATCTGTCCAAATTATTGTGTGTAGAATCCCTCAGTCATCCAAGTAGAGTCCAGTGTAGAGTGAATTTTATGTTTGGATCTAGGTTAAAAAGGTCCAAATTTTCAAATATTTGCCTTTTCATATTTTATTAATAGTTTTATAAGAAATCTTTTTTTTTACCATTAAGGGAATTGTATATTAGGCAACCTTGTCGGTCCTAACCTATTTTGGTGGTGACGTGTCCTATATCAGCTGGTGTTATTTGCTCTCAGACTGACTTAGACAAACTTTATTGATCCACCAGTGTCAGATGAGACACAATTATATACATAAAAATAATGATAATAAATATATATGTACAAATCAGATTTAAATAGAAAGTAGTAGTCAAATATAAAATACAATATCAAATAAGATGTACAATGTAGGGAGTATGGTCTAGAACAGGGGTGGGCAAACTTTTTGACTCTTGGGCCACAAAGGGTTCTAAAATTTGGCAGAAGGGCCGAACCAGGAGCAGGTTGATTTCGTGTTTTGGTAATCCACCTCATAAGAGCAAAAAATAACATGGGATATGTAAAAAACATGTGCTTTATTTCAATTAAAAATTAACAAAAGCATTACAACAAAATGTCCATCTTTCAAGTTCCATGGTATTTAGCTGTTTATTGAAATGATTCTTAGAACACAGAAAATTTAATCAATAAAATACAGTTTAAAAAAAAAAAACTAACAATAACTATATTAAAGCACTGAAAGTTCTGTTCTCCTTCAGGTTTTTATCATCACCGCTCTCCTCCTGACTGTCTTTTTTTCAAAAACAGAAGGAGACGCTGATCTACTTGTCCTGCTCCTTCTATTCAGTGCGGGCCGGATTAAAAAGCTTAACAGGCCGCATATGGCCCTCGGGCCGTAGTTTGCCCATGCCTGGTCTAGAAGAAGAAGAAGAAGAAGACACACTTTATTCATCCCTGTAGGGAAATTATTTCTCTGCATTTGACCCATCCTTCAGGAGCAGTGGGCAGCTCGTCTTTCAGGCGCCCGGGGACCCATCTCCATGATCTTATTGCTCGGCTTGGTCAGGACCTAAGCTGGAGGATTTTACCTGGAGCATGTTTTGGGGAGTATTATATTATCTATTGCACAAGGGTCAATTGCTGTACAGTTGTATGGAGTATGAATGTCGTCCTGTATCTCTCACTGTTTGAGCGGAGCTGTAGGAGCCTGTTGGAGAATGAGCTCCTCTGTCCCTCTATGGTCTGGTGCAGTGGGTGAGCAGGAGTGTCCATGATGGAGAGCCATTTGTCCAATGTCCTCCTGTCCCTCACTGTGACAAATGTCTCCAGCTTACAGTCGATCACATGACCAGCTTTGCGGATCAATTTGTCAATCCGTCCAATGTCCCTTTTACTGGTGCTGCTCCCCCAACAGACCACAGCAAAGTACAGGGCACTGGCAACCACAGACTGGTAGAAGATCTCCAGTAACTTACTACACACATTGAAAGACCTGAGCTTCCTCAGGAAGTAGAGTTTACTTATGTCCTTCTTGTACACAGCCTCCAGTCCAGCCTGTTAGTCACATGAGCGCCAAGGTACTTGTGGCAGTCCACAGTCTCCACCTCATGACCTTTGATGGTAATGGGCTCCACAGGTGACCTCATCCTCCTGAAGTCAATTACCATTTCCTTGGTCTTGTCCAAGTTCAGGAGCAGATGGTTTGCCTGGGACCACTCCACAAAATTTGCAATCAGCGTCCTGTACTCCATCTCCTGTCCATCCCTGATACACCCAACTACCGCAGAGTCATCAGAGAACTTCTGCAAATGGCAGGACCCAGAGCAGTACTGGAAATCAGAGGTGTACAAAGTGAACAGGAACGGAGAGAGGACTGTACCCTGAGGGACTCCTACATTACTGACCACAGTGTCAGACAGGGTGGTCTCCAGTCACACATACTAAGGCCTGCCTGACAGGTAGTCGGTAATCTAGGAGACAATGGAGGAGATGACACTCATTCTGAGAAGTTTCTCACCCATCAAAGAGGGCTGGATTGTGTTAAAGGCACTGGAGAAATCAAAGAACAATATCCTCACAGAGCCCTTAACACTATCCAGGTGTGAGTGAGCTCGCTGCAGAGGATAGATTACAGCGTCCTCCCCACTCGTGTGAGCCTGATAGGCAAACTGTAGAGGATCCAGGGATGGTGCCACCAGGGGTTTGAGCTGAACCAGAACAAGTCTCTCAAACACTTTCATGACATGAGATGTCAATGCAACTGGTCTGAAGTCATTGAGTCCAGATGGGACGGGCTTCTTAGGCACTGGCACAATGCACGAGGTCTTCCAAAGCACCAGTACCCTTTCAAGTTTCAGACTCAGAGCAAACAGAAAGTGCAGGACCCCAGTGAGCTGTGCTGCACAAGTTCTTAGCACACGGGGGTTGATTTTGTCAGGTCCTGGAGACTTGTTCTGGTGAACCTTCTCCAGCGGCCTTCTCACCTGCCCAGGTGACAAGGAGATGGAGGAGAGCGGGAAGGGTGGGGGGGGGGGGTAGGCGTGAGACCACTCCCCCTTCTCCAACTGACCACACCTCCAGACCCAGAGGAGCTGGAGAAAGTGCAGGAAATCTGAGAATCCTTGAGTCCAGCCTCGGATAAGTGAAAGAAAATGGATTATCGTTTATTGTCTAGATTTACTTCAGTGATATAGCACATTTCAAAATGGGCTATCCTGACAGGCCTATCTGCTGTCTGCTTTCCGATCTCCACAGAAACCATCAACCGCGATGCAGGAGTGTGGCACCATACCATGTGAAATCTCATCAAAGCAATGGCATTTCAATGGAGACCAGCAGGTGGAGACATAGTGGTGTCCTTAAAGTCATTTTGGATTAATATTGTGCTTTAATGAGAATAATGTGCAGAATAATAATCTACACATGATAGATTATTAGCACAAAGCATCATATGTCTTCTTAAAACATCTCCCAGATCAGTCTGGACCATCTGTTTTTCTTTTCAAAACCTCATTTATAATTCATTTCATTTGTTTTGCACATAACCACCCAGGAACCACCACTATTACACCTACAATGGAGTGTGGACAGCTGTCAGGTCATCTCAAACCATTTTCGTCCCAGAGCATCAAATATTCAGTCGATCTTGGAAAAATACCATTGTTTAGTTGGAGAGGTGACGAGGAAAGCACCGTCTGAAGGTCAAACAGAGACTGGCTCATGGTCTGACAGCTGTGCAGGTGTCGGAATTTCATAGGTGATGGAGAAGGTGTGAAAGAGATTCCTGGAGGGCCCGTCCCTGTGCCCGAGTTAACGTCACAATCGCTCAGGCAGAAAAGCAATTAAGGCTCCTGGCTATGGTTACGCAGTGGAAAGTGACAGAGCCGTGAATAATTGAACACAAAACAGTGCATCGAGAAAGGTGTATGTGTGTGTGTGTGTGTGTGTGCATTCCATGCTTTCTGTGGACAATGCACTGACTTCGGAGATTTATTTCCTGGGGCCAGTATTTCAAAACCTTGGATCCAGATGAAAATGATCCAGATTTCCACGTCCCTCTATTTTGATCCTTGGAGAGTTTAAAGATGCACCGATCCATCTTTTTCAGTTCTAATACTGATTTTGATACTACGGATACTATGGACGTGTTATTTTGTTGTTTTTTATCTCTCAAAAAAAACAACTTTGTACAGATAAAAGTGCAAATATTATGACTTTCTGGGCAATTATGACTAGTAAATAGTCTTCTTACATCAATTTTTATGACCGATAAGGATATCGGCTCAACCAATATTCAGAAGCTGATGTATGATCCAGCGAGATTTTCAATTGGTCAATATCTGCTACCAGTATTGGATCTGTGCATCCCTAAAAGAGATCATAAAAAGCAGTGTAGCGGCATAGAGAAGGGAAGAGGTGAAGTGAGTATAATTCAGATATGATTTTTATGATATTGATCAAGAAATCCGGCCCCAGACCTTGGAGCATGGAGACACAATTAGCCTGGAGTTTATGTGCTCTTATACAGCACAATATCATTCTACATCTGATTAGGAAATGTTCATTTATGTCCTGTGACTTTTTTAGTATCGATACCTGCTCATATCAGTATCTAGATGCAATACTAGCTTCAATGTCGATTAGTATCTGATTTTCAGTACTTTTAACAACCCTGAATGGCATACAGATTTCAGACCCACAATGTGCTGAATGAATTGAAGTCAGTGTGAATACAGTTGTTCAGGTGGTCATAAGCTCTGGCCTCCCCGGTGGACAGCAGAGTACATGTCATGTGTTTACTTATAAAATGACCAAGTAAAAATGATCTACTTACTACAAACATGCAAATCATTTATTTATTCATAAATATATTGAGAATCTTTACATGTACAATGTATGTTGATGTACCTTGCATGAACCCATATTGTGCAATTTAATTGTTTGTCATTACCCCACTCTCTTAAAGGGATATGCCACCCCCAGGCCAAACTTGGGCATCTCCCCACAGTCCAGAGACTAAAATAAGTGGTGGAAAGTGTTTTTCTGGTGACGCAGCCATTGTCCAGGTCTGTCGCCACTGACTGCCGCGGTATCTGCAGCTCCTCCGCCTTAGACTGGAGTCTAACGTCGCCAGAGAAGGATTTCGGCCAAAAGGAATTAATTTGCTCGATGCGTTTCTCAATTACTTTCTGTGTAGTGCGCATTCATATCGAGTGCAAATAAATGTGCAAATCAACACGGAGAGCTTGACTTGGTCATTTTGGGTGGGAACTATTTTTCAGTGCGGAAAAACACAGCCGAAGCACACACCACACTGACAGGGGAATCCCTGTTACGCACCAGGAAGGCAGTTCCCCTGTTACGCAGCGTGGTGTGTGCTTCGTCTGTCTTTTTCCGCACTGAAAAATAGTTCCCACCCAAAATGACCAAGTCAAGCTCTCCGTGTTGATTTGTACATTTATTTGCACTCAATATGAATGCGCACTACACACAAAGTAATTGGTTAAAGCATCGAGCAAATTAGACTCCAGTCTAACGCGGAGGAGCTGCAGATACCGCGGCAGTCAGTGCTGACAGACCTGGACAATGCCTGCGTCACCAGAAAAACGCTTTCCATCACTTATTTTAGTCTCTGGACTGTGGGGAGATGCCCAAGTTTGGCCTGGGGGTGGCATATCCCTTTAACTTGCACTAGATGGAATCACCTAGGGATGTGTAGTCTGGACAGTAGCTGCTGACAGCCAGACTCAAGCACACTTGATCATCAGTCATGGTGGAACGGTACCTGGGCTTAATGATCTTCATGGGAAAAGGCTGACTCACATAAATACGTTTTTATAGATCTATCTCCATTTTATCTGATAAATGTTAATTTAAGCTTAAAATAAGCCAAGCAAACTGTACTGCACTTAACCATTTTGTGTCCCTTTTTGGACCCTCACCCACAGAGAACACCTTCGTTGATTTTTGTTTTGTTTTTTTAAACCTGTTTTTCAAGTTCCTAACTGGAGCTACATTATCCTACTAGTTTTGCAGTAGTATTTACCAGCATCTGCACATTTACCAAATGCACATCGTGACAAATACAGATGCATTTGTGCACTTTTATTAGGCAAACTTCAACCACATGTTAAGGTAGGCCTGCTCTGTGCTGTTGGTCTGCTTTGTGCCAACATAAATTTTGATTAGTTTTTACTTTGCGTTTCATCCTTACACTTCTAATCAGAGCGCAATGAGGAGGGAGCCTGTGTGAGCTATGAGCAGGGAGGAGCAAGAGCACGAAAAGGCGAGGAGGAGCGACTCACAGCCGGCCGCAGGCGCCAACGGCACTGCTCAGCAGCCCCGGGTGTACGCGCGAGTTGAGATCGAACCGCGGCGCCTGGAATGCGTACCACTGCTGGTTTCGTGCGGCTGGTTTGTGGCTCGGGCCCCGAGCGGCTGCACGAAACCAGCAGGGGCACGTGGTGGTTTAATCCTGGTTTAGTCCAGGTCTAGACCTGGTCGAGTCCTGGTTTAGTCCAGGTCCAGTCCAGGTTTAGACCTGGTCTAGACCTGGTTTAGTTCTGGTTTAGTCCACGTTTAGTCCTGGTCTAGTCTCTTAGCCAATCAGGACAGAACACAATGTTACACTATAAAAAAAATGTTACAATATTTAAAAAAAATTGAAAAAAAAATAAAAAAAATCTGCGAACCGCAATAGAGCGAGGGATTACTGTATTTTGTTATTCAGCATCAATACATTTGTCTGCTTTTTACTAAGGAATAATTAATTGAGGAATATACAATATAATAATACTATGATATATTTTTGACTCAGTGTTATGTTACTATAGCTTATATTCTTAAAGACCCTATTGAAACACTAAAATTCAGGTGAAAAACGCCGCTTATCAGTTAATCGTTAATCAATCGATAAGGTCAATCAACTATCAATTAATGAATTAATCGATAATTTGCATCCCTAGTTTGAATAGGACCCAGGAGAGGGAACTCGTCAAAAACATACCATAAAACATGCTACATGGTATAACATGGTAGAAAGCTCCTTAATACCCCTTCTTTAACAAAAGTTGCCTCTGTTGCAGTTCAAGTTTGGGTTGATCCACTGGTTACCGCTTCTTTTGTTACTTTATATCTGATGTCATCGTTCCCTGAGGGTCTGACGCTAACTGTAAGCGCTGCTCTTTTTGAGACTTCCATCCATCCTTTTTTCCACTTTATCCAGGGCTGGGTTGCAGAGGCAGCAGTCTGAGCAGGGACTCCCAGATATCTCTCACCACACGCATTTTGAGGCGTTCCCAGGCCAGCCGACAGACATAGTCTATGGATCCTGGGCCCTCCCCGGGGGACGTGCACGTAACCCCATACCAAGGAAAGCGTCCAGGAGGCAACCGGAACAGATGCCTGAGCCTCAGCTGCACCTCTTGACATTTCAATCGTAATTTCCTTCCATTCTTCCGTAACTCCCGCTCTGTATCGCAAGACCTCTTTTCATCCGGGCCTCTGCATACCTCCACTTTAATAACCCCAGACACTTTTCTTCATTGCATGCTAAATAAACCCCACTGCCGCTCCCTTCTTTCTTTCTTTCTTTCTTTCTCTCTGTTTTTTCAGCTTTCGGAGAAGATGCAGACAGTGTCCTTAGACGACTGGGGTCACGCCGGGTCTGCCTCCTATTATCAAAGACGGTGGACGACGGACAGTTAAATGGATAGAGGAGTGGAGAGGAGGAGAGGGGAGGGAGGAGAGGCTAGCTAGAGCGGACAGCCTGATGCCTCGGTTGGGCCACTCTGGGCGATGGATGGCCTGTCCTGAGGATTTATTGAGTACATAAAAGAATAGGTCACTGCATTGTAGACTTGTAGACTTTTATATTAACGCGCTGTTTAATCACTGCTGCGACCAAGATATAGCCACGGGACAGTTTTAGCATCCTAACGACGTAAATGGGGTGGTAAAGTAGCAACGGTGGTGGAAGTTTTGGTACTTAAAGGGACAGTGTGTAAGATTTTTACCCGTTAATTACTGAAATTGAAGATACCCATTCAAAAATACATTGTTTTCCAAGCCTTTTCACTTCCATCATGAAATCAAAGTATTCTTTTGGACTTAGATATAGTCACATAAAAGGGGGATCTTCCCCATGCAGAGGCAGCCATTTTGAATACGAGAGCCGCAGAAGGACATTTGGGCTCCGCCTTCGCCTTCGGCAAGGCTCGTGGTTTTGGGTAAACAACACAAGCATGCTGCCGGATCAGACGTCGTAATGGATCTAACACGTGTTTTGGACTAAATTGTTTTACTGGATTTTATTCGCTGGATCCTTACGGACAAATTGAGAGCAAGTTTATGGTGAAATACAGAGTTTGACCTGTGCAAAGCATTCTAAGGTAAGCTAACCTCGTTTTGTGCTTTTCCGTATAAAAGCCCCATGTGCTCGGGGAGTGATTGTTTTGCAGGGAAATGAATTGCATAGTCAAAAAGAGGAGACTGTAAGGTTTCATTTGATGTGTAGAGTGTCATGGTACATGATCGGGAATGTGTGTTTTCATGAGAAAAAAAAACAAAAAAAAAACGGGACCGCGTTTTATTTATACAGTAGCGGCGCGCGGCTCGTAATTTCCCTTGTGGATAAATAAAGTCTAAGTCTATTTAGGAGTTCTTTTCCTGAACTGAAAACACTCTGTTCCACCTTGTGATGTCATGTCGTAGTAATACAGTAACTGCTGCAATGTGTTTTAAAACTCCATACACTTTCACTAGAATGATTTTAATCATTTCATCCCTGTCTCTACGGAACAAAAAATAAATAGTAGCTGTTAAGATGAAAACTACCGCTTCATGACATCACGAGGTGGAACAGAACATTTTGAGCTACTTTGTACTTCTACTTGAGTAACATTATTTCAAAGCAACATTATTCTTACTTGAGTACATTTCTGGCTGCTCTTCACAGTTCTAGTTAATTAGCGTTTACAGGCCATATTTGCAAGATATTTGACTATGCGGTGAGTAGAATTCTAGTACACTCTGTTACTGTGCAGGCAATAATGAGAGTTTTGGCTTTGTTTGTTGATATTTCTGTAATTACCGAGAGTGACAACATAAAACAAAACTGGCACAAAGTCCATAATCTTTTCTGCCTGCACAAATTATTATCCATGGCAGTCTCCAAAGAAGTCAGGAGGAAGCTGAAAAGCATCATTTTGAACTTAAGTCAGGAACAATTCCCTGTAAGTAATTGTGTATTGGCAGATTTACTGTTTTCTATCAGGATGACTCTTTTTCCACTTTAAACCGAGTCACCAGGGCACCTGTTTAAATTGGCACTATGTAACTTTTAGGTTGGGGTTGGTTGCGTCACCTGCTTGTTTCTATGGAGATGTCAATTACAGCTGATTTTATAGCTCAAAAATATAGCTAGAAAAATAAGCATTCTCACTGTGAGCGGGATTGCCTCTCCACAGATCTGATCTGTCACTTGGTCTGGTTTGGTCTCCATGATGATTGAACAGTTTAATGCCATACTGTGAAACATTCCAGACAAAGCAATAACATCTACATAGAGAAAAGCATTTGACGGGCCCTCCACCAGAAAAGTTACACAATGCACCTTTAAAGATCCCATGACATGGTACTTGTTGATGCTTTTATATGGCTCCTTAATGGTTCCCTAATACTGTAAATGAATCCTTCTTCAAAATCAACACTCAGTGCATGAGAAACAGAGATAAGATGAGAAAGAGTAATTTTTCTCTCTCTGAACAGGCCATAATGGGCGTTGTTGCTTGAATGCAAATGAGGAGAAAAGATCTGGCCTATAGTAGACGGTGGGGGTGTGGCCAAACTCTCCGCTCTCCGCTGTCAGCTCTCAGCTGATCCATTTCCGTGTTTTTGCACGGGGGGAGAGATTTGAAGCGTTCCATTGAAAAATAAACACATTTCCACAGAAAATCAAATTAAACCACTGCTGTTCAAAGGTCCAGAGGCTCAGATAAAGGACTTCCGAGCCTAGAAACACTCGGACGTGCCTCCAGGCAAATAAAAAAATGCATTTCGCATTGCCTAGCGCATTCGCAGTCCAAACTCTCTGGGCGTGATTTACAGAGACGCTGAGTTCAGACAGACGGGGGTGGAACTGCATTTGCATTTCTTTTTTTGATCTGACGTCAATAAGGTGCCTTGTTCAAAATCGCCCGTTTGAGCTCCGATTTTTTGTAACGCAGAAAAGGATCGTAAATGCTCAGTTTAGACATTTCGCAACTTTTAACCATGGGGGGGGGGCTAAACAGGGTAGGGGAGCTCACATTAACGTTCAAAAACCTCAGAAAGTGAAAATTTCATGCCATGGGACCTTTAAAGCCACTGTATGTAACTTTTTAACCAAAAATAGACTGTGTGAAGAATCCATCAGTCGTCCAGGTAGAATCCATGGTAAAAGGACAAATTCAGTTTGTCAACTGGACAAAGTTTATTTGGTCGAAGACGTTTCACAGCTCATCCAAGCTACTTCGTCAGTTCTGGTTAGAGTGCTGATGGACACTGCTTATATTATCTAGCTGCAGGGAGGAGCTAACTACAATGAAACTATCCCACCTCTTTGTTTTCAGTTTCTGTCTGAGGTCTTGTTTAGCATACCCATTCAGTATACCCAAATGAATGGAGCTTTAGACTGAGTTCTTCTCTCAAACTGAAAACACTCCATACACTTTCACTAGAATCATTGAAATCATTTTCATAATTTCAGCCCTGTGAAAAATCTCTGTGAAAAAGGTAGCTGTTAACTTCAAAACTACAGGTTCGTGAAATCACATGGTGGAACAGAGAATTTTGATGTTCAGAGATACAGAGAGACAGACTAATAATCCAGGATTACTCAAATATGTTTGCGTGAATGAAACAAAACACAACTCAGGCATGTGAGGAGGCAACAACATTAAGGGAGAATTAACGTTTTTTTACAATCTGAGCCTTATTTCAGTAATAAAACAAGTTTACTCACCCATAGCACTTTGGTGTTATATGGAGCACTTCCAGAGATGTTTTAGATTTGCGATCTCCGTAATATGAGTTCTCGGGGCACATGTTTGCGGTCTCCAAATAACACAAACTTTCGCACTTTTCAAATCATAGAAGCTCGATGTCTTAGTCTACGATTTCGTTTGAGTCAAAAGTGGCCTGTAATCCCAGATTTATCCATAGTTTTGAGTAGATGAGGAGGCCAGTGCGCATGTGCGGAGTCACATCTTATTTCGCTCTCAGCTCTCAGGACCCAAACATGAAAAGCAAAGCTGTAAATTATGGATAAATCTCGGATTACAGGCCACTTTTGACTCAAACAAAAGTGTAGACTAAGACATTGAGCTTCTATGATTTGAAAAGTGCTAAAGTTTGTGTTATTTGGAGACCGCTCGGGGCATATATTATATGACCCGAGAACTCGCGTTACGGCTATCGCTAATCTAAAACATCTCTGGAAGTGCTCCATATGACACCAAAGTGCTATGGGTGAGTAAAGCAACTTGTTCTATTACCAAAATAAGGCTCAGATTGTAAAAAAAAAACACATTAATTCTCCTTTAAAGGTCCCATGGCATGAAATTTTCACTTTCTGAGGTTTTTGAACGTTAATGTGAGCTCCCCTACCCTGTTTAGGCCCCCCCCCCATGGTTAAAAGTTGTGAAATGTCTAAACTGAGCATTTGCGATCCTTTTCTGCGTTACAAAAAATCGGAGCTCAAACGGGCGATTTTGAACAAGGCACCTTATTGACGTCAGATCGAAAAAAGAAATGCAAATGCAGTTCCACCCCCGTCTGTCTGTACTCAGCGTCTCTGTAAATCACGCCCAGAGAGTTTGGACTGCGAATGCGCTAGGCAATGCGAAATGCGTTTTTTTATTTGCCTGGAGGCACGTCCGAGTGTTTCTAGGCTCGGAAGTCCTTTATCTGAGCCTCTGGACCTTTGAACAGCAGTGGTTTAATTTTATTTTCTGTGGAAATGTGTTTATTTTTCAATGGAACGTTTCAAATCTCTCCCCCCGTGCAAAAACACGGAAATGGATCAGCTGAGAGCTCAGAGCCGAGAGCGGAGAGTTTGGCCACACCCCCACCCTCTACTATAGGCCAGCTCTTTTCTCCTCATTTGCATTCAAGCAACAACGCCCAGAATAAAGTGTTTGAGAGAGATATTTATGACTCTTTCTCATCTTATCTCTGTTTCTCATGCACTGAGTGTTGATTTTGAAGAAGGATTCATTTACAGTATTAGGGAACCATTAAGGAGCCATATAAAAGCAAGAAGTACCATGTCATGGGACCTTTAAGTGGCAAACATAAGTAAGACACAAGTCGTGAATAAAGTAGTAAAAACATACATTGTCTAGTACTTTCTTTGTTGGTCTCTCTGATCCAGACCGTTTATTCTCAGAAAAGCAATCCTGGATCGTAGCTGTGGTTAGTCTTGCTCGGAGGCGCGTGTCTCTCAGTGTGCTGTCACTTTTTCCAGCCCAGCGCAGGGACTGGCTAGGGTTTGGGGGGGCGCCAGAGACCACGGCTCCATGCCCGTTACGCCCCGCCTCTTTTTACGCACTGCCCAATGGGAGGAGAGGGAGCTGCCCGCGGAGCCAATCACAGCAGACGGATGATAGTGAAAAGAAGTTAAGTTTTCTGAGTTTGCCACAGAACGGGTGCAATATTTCAGTGAGATTTCATTTGTGGAAGAAGAGTGTAAAAGTAGTTCCCTGGTTCTCACATGCGCTTTGGCGGCAGAGGACAGCCCGCGGTGCAGCCCTCTCTCTCCCCGAGTGTGTGCGCCGAGCGGAGGCGCAGGGCAGCGGGCTGGCAGGTGCTCATCTGAGGCAGACGCATCGCTCCAGACAGCTGGCCTCTCTTCAACAGGGTGTCGCCACCGAGACTGGACTAACAGCGCCAAACGGACACACGAACTCCCGGGAGTGTCCAGAAGACTGTGGGCAACTCACCAGCCATTCTGACGTCGCCTTTCTCCCGTAAAGAGCGCGGGAGTCGCGCGGGAGTCGCTAAAAGCCGCTGGGCTCCGGTGTCGAAGCAGAGCCGCTGTGGAGTAACATTAGCCGGCAGAGGATCCGCGGTTCACGTTGAGGTCACTTTTTGTCTGCCTCGTGGTGCATTCACCGCTCCATGGATTAAAAAGTCCGTGTTTGGAGCGCTGTGTGGATCAGGGTGTGCTGTGTGAACCTGTTGTGTCTCTGTAATGTGACACGCGGAGCATTAGGGCAACTTAGCCTCTCTGGTGTCGCCGTTTGGGGAGTGCTCTGTTTCCACCCCGCCCGGACCAGCGAACCCTTCATTAGTTTGGGCAACTTGTGTCTGCTTCCCGCCCTCTGGAGCTCATACAGCGGCCCGGGACTGCTGAAAGGACCCGTCTGGAGTATTCAAAGAATCAATTAGTGGATTGATTTGAGAGCAGAGCACGCGCTCGGGGCAGAGAGCGCGCGCTCGGCTGGATAATGTCCCGGTTTGATCGCCTCTCGGCTCATACGCACACGGAGTGACTAAACAGCCAAATGATCCCGCTGAAGACATCCAAACAGGAGGATTTGTGTCGATAGTGGAGTAAGCCGATAAGTGCAACACACACTCACATGCATTAATTGTAGCGGAGTCTAAATGAAATGGTGGCAGGATAAGGCTGTGATTATCCTCTGGAGCGGGAGAGGAGGAGAGGGAAGCCCTCCCTTCAGTCTGCCTGCGGAGTTTGGAGCTGAACGCGAGGATCTGTGAGCACTGCCGGGGACTGAGCCCCGTGAGCCGGCTGCTCCCTGTTCTCTCCACGAGTTTTTAGGAGAAAGTGATCATATCATAAAATACACGGATACGAGCCCTGTGGTTCATCTCGGACCTGTTTTGGGGAAATGCAATCTGGATTTGACAGCACAGAGCCAGCGAAGGAAACCGCTTTACGCATCCCGAGGATGACGCATGGCGCGTCGGCCACCAGGAGCAGGGGCCCCCGGTGTGTGGAGATGTTCGTGCTGCTGCTGCTGGGCAGCTGCTGCCACATGTTGCACGGTCAAGGTAAGGCTCCTCTCCAGAGAAGTCCATCCGCATGTCACGCTGTGCGCCGCGAGGCGACGGGCTGTAAATCCAAGAGCAATTCTGCTCCTGCCATAAATCTCACCGAAACGCGCTGCCTTTAATTGTGCTGCACCATTCATGTGATCGATCTGTACCAGCGCACCCTGCTCCGCGCTCTGTGCGGAGTCACAGCGAAGAACAACTTTAGAGCTCTATGACCTGATGCTGCTTCAGCCTGTGCTGGTCACTGTGCTGGTCACTGTGCTGGTCACTGTGCTGGTCACTGTGCTGGTCACTGTGCTGGTCACTGTGCTGGTCTGAAACCGTATGTGTTATTGGCATTTTGGAGTTACTCATGGTCCCAACTCTCAGAGGATTTGGCTGATTGGGCTTGTTGATACATGATATAACATGATATAACATTATAAAAGCCTACGATATTGTCATTTCTATATGGCAACAATAGATTACGATTAGAAGAGCACACAGGTGTAGACAAACACTCGATGTTGCATGTGTGATGCTGTCACCTCCAGAGTGGTGGAGCGGTGCTGAGTGTGACTGGCTCTGGCAGACCGTGTGGAGCACAGTGGTGCCTCCTCTGGGACCTCTCCTCAGCCTCGGGTCACACTGTGGAACTCTGCTGTCTGCCTCCCACTTAGTCTCTCTATTCTCTAGTTAGTCCCTGTCTTTTCTCCAGATACCTTTCACTTGCTTTTTCCTCACAGCATGTAGCGGAGATAAGCTCTTCCATTCTAACTGTTATAGACAGTTTATGGCCAAGATGTTATGAGATTGTGATTGAAACTGACCACTGAACGTATCCACTCAGTTAAAAAATGTCCTTCACAATGCAACTTTGAATACGCTTGAATAAGTCATCATTTAGGTTGATCTTATTTTAATAATGTATACGATTTGAATATGTAACTGATATAGCCAATAGGACCATTTAAAAACCTATAGTAAGTCTCACAAATTGAAGTCAAGTTGTTGTAAAGTTCACAATTCAACTTTTCACTTAAGTTGTTGTTGAAATGTTACACTAGCTGCATAAGGTGCCCGTTAGCTTCATTGATCTTCCATTTCCATTTTAACTCCCCTTTTGGATAAATTTTGCCCTCAACACTGAACAAAATGCTTAACAAAAGTTTGACCTCAGGAGCTGCTTATACAATGTGCTTGACAATTGGATAGCTTCACATTACAAACATTTCCAACCTGATTTTGATACAAAAGAATAGACTTGATACTGAAATTGATCGTTTTTTGTTTATTATACCATGTGTTGTCACATTAGCTCTGATAAAACTCGAGATGAAACGATTCAGAAAAGGTCCGGTCATATCCAGTTTATGTGATTTTGCTCAAAGTTTTGCTACTTTTGACTACCCTAATCTGTACTGGAACAAAAAAAAATCAGGCTTGGATTTATTGACTGATATGTGTTTTCGATATCAATGTTTAAAATACAGAACAACTGATGGGTGATAAGCTCTGTAGATCTGATTGAATTATTTTCCAAAATTATGCATTTTAACTTCGCTACGAACTCACTTTTCTTTCTTTCTTTTCTTTTTTTTACCACAAAACCTTTAAGAGAGCAGTGTTCAAATTTTGTGCAACTATCTCTTCGTATCAAAGTGTTTCTAGTGGAGGGTCCATGGAAATGTTGTTGCTTTGTCTAGAATGTTCCACAGTGTAGATTATTATCACGAGATGAGTAGGTTACAGCACTCTGCTACATTATAGTTCAGATTTGTGGAGCGTCACCCTTTTTTACACAATAATTATTGTATTTTTGAGCAATAGAAACACCTGTAATGAATAAATGCTAGATGGACATGTTTAAAATCATACCATGGAACATTCCAGGCAAAGCAATAACATCTCCATGAAGACAAGCAAATAGCGGACCTTCCATCAGAAAAGTTGCATAGTGCATCTTTAATATAAAAATATGTGAATTAGGGATGACAACAATTAATCGACTTACAATTAATTGTCGATCAAGACGTTGGCTGAACAAAATGCATTAATTGTAACTAATCGCTAGAGGGCGCTACTCTGGAATGTGAACACGAGATGTGAACCCACTCGCGAGAAAGACCATAGCGTTACATCATGTAACCCTTTCCTCTCTGGATGTTGCCGTACAACTCACAGTAGAGCTGGACCTAGAACCAGATATTTTTGTAATTATAAAAGCATGTAACTTACATGAAACAAGGCAAAGAGCCGCAATTCTGGTTTAGACCTGGTCTAGTCCTGGGCAGGGCGCACCGCGCTCATTCAACGGCACTGCCATGTCCCGGGACGTGACGCGCACTAACCCCTTGGAGAAGTGCGCGACATGTGCACCAACCACCGGCGCGAGGCCGCGCGTTAGAGATGGGCGGATGGGCTTTGTTTCCATCCGCAACCGCATGAAAAAAACGTCATCCGTCCGCTATCCATTTGCATGCACGTTTTTTCAGGAATTTTCAAAACCGCGCCTGTCCGTCATCCGCCAACTTATGATAATTGTAGGCATTTTTTAAAATTTGGTTGTTCAACCGCCACCTGCCCGAATTTAATAAAATATTATTTTTCGTCACGTCATCCACCCGCTCCCGCGGCTGTAACCGCAATCCGCGCATCTCTACTGCGCGTACACCGGGGCTGCGAGCACGAGATCGATCCGCGGCGCCCGGACCGCGTACTCTCAGCCCGAGCCACAAACCAGCAAAGAGCGGCACGTGGTGGTTTAATCCCGGTTTAGTCCAGGTCTAGACCTGGTCCAGTCCAGGTTTAGACCTGGTTTAGACCTGGTCTAGACCTGGTTTAATTCTGGTCTAGACCTGGTTTAGTCCACGTTTAGTCCTGGTCTAGTCTCTTAGCCAATCAGGACGCAGAACACAATGTTACACTATAAAAAAAATGTTACACTTTAAAAATAAATAAAAAATCTGTGAAACAGCGAGGCCGTGAACAGTGAACCGCGATAGAGCGAGGGATTCCTGTATTTTGTTATTCAGCATCAATACATTTGTCTGCTTTTTACTAAGGAATAATTAATTGAGGAATATACAATATAATAATACTATGATATATTTATGACTCAGTGTTATGTTACTATAGCTTATATTCTTAAAGACCCTATTGAAACACTCAAATTCAGGTGAAAAACGCCGCTTATCAGTTAATCGTAAGTCGATCGATAAGGTCAATCAACTATAGATTAACTATAGATTGCATCCCTAATGTGAATCTTTTACATTGCAAATTAACCAAAACAATATATCAGCCTATGCTGGAGATTTAAGACCGATACCCGATACGCTCAAAAGCCCAAATATCGGCACAATATATCACCCAACCACCGACCTTAGTCTATCACTACTTCAAACAAAGATCTACATTTATTTTAGTGAAGTGACACACACACACACACACACACACACACACACACAAAGAAAACATTACATCTTCTTAAAACCTCCCTTTAGACAAATTGACACTGCACTTCCATCCATCCTTCTTTTGCGTCATCCCCCCTGTCTTCGTTCCTTCGTGGAGCCATCATCGGGGGCTGGCTTGATGTAGATGTGTTCGGCGATCCATTTAAAAGGCAGAGACCCGGGCTGGGCGTGAGGAGCCGGGGGAGAGCGCGCTGTCTGTAAACTTGGCTGACAGCTCATTTTAAACCGGGACACTGCTGCCACGGCAACAGGAGCTGATTTATGACAATGGGCCAAGAGTGAGGGGAGGAGAGGGGCGGGGGCTTGTTCAGTAGTAGTAGTAGTAGCAGTAATAGTTAGTGGTGGGTTTATAGGGGTTACAAAGGTTGTGTTGATGTGGTAGCAAGATTTTGGAATTTCAAGTGGTTAAAGTTGAGTGGGCAGGTTTGAAGTCTGTGGTGGAACTGTTGCTTCAAAGGTCCTGCATTACTCAAAATGGACTCTTGTGAGTGTTAAGCCATGTGAGAATATTGTTACCTCCTCAAATACATACCTGGAGTTGTGTTTTGTTTCATTCACACATGTTTGAGTAACTTTTTGTTATTGAAGGTCCCACGAGCTCCCCTACCCTGTTTAGGGCCCTCCCCATGGCTAAAAGTTTCGAAATGTGTAAACTGAGCATTTGCGATCCTTTTCTGCGTTTGAAAAAAAGACAGCCCAAACGGGCGATTCTGAACAAGGGAACTTTGTGACGTCACACTCGGGGAAAAATGCAAATGCAGTTCCACCCCCCGTCTGGATGTCTACCCACCGTCTCTGGAAATCACGCCCAGAGAGTTTGGACCGCAAACGAGCTACGAAATGCGAGATGCGTTTTTTTTATTTGCCTGGAGGCACGTGAGAGTGTTTCCAGGGTCGGATGTCCTTTATCCGAGCATCTGAACCTCTGAAACAGCAGTGGTTTAATTTTTTTTTTCTGTGGAAATAGTGTTTTTTTTCATGGAACGCTTCTCATATCTTCCTCCGCGCTTAAACGCAGAAGTGGGGCCAGCGCACCGCTAAACAACGAAAAAGCAGCTTATTGGCCACACCTCCACCCGCTGCACTGGCCTGTCTCTGTCCTCCTCATTTGCATTCAAGCAACAACGCCCAGAATAAAGCGTTTCAGAGACATATTTAGCCTCATGAAGACAGTCAGAGTCATATCTCATGCACTGAGTGTTGATTTTGAAGAAGGATTCATTTACAGTATTAGGGAACCATTAAGGAGCCATATAAAAGCATCAAGAAGTACCATGTCATGGGTTCTTTAATCTCTTTACGTATCCAAAGTTCAATATGCTCTGTTCCACCTTGTGATGTCATGAAGCAGTAGTTTTCATGTTCAACAGCTACGTTTTATCTTTTGTTTAATACAAATAGGCAATGGGATTGGTGCAAGAAACACAAATATTGGTGCAGAGAAACAAATATTTCTCTCCCTCTGTTTTCCAAAATAAAGCCCCGGTTACACGTACAGTAGTATTTTTTAAAACTGAGACATTTCCCTTCGTCTGTATCCATCTTTTACACACAAACGGTGAATTCGCCTCTGAAAACGAAGGAGAATCAGAATTGCACTTTTGGTGCACCAGCTGCCTAAAACTCCGTTTATCTCACTTTACACACAAACGCAAACCTGTAGTTTTCCAGAATCTCCACTCTAGACGGAGTTTTTAGAAAGATTTGCTTTCAGAGGCAAATTAGCCGTTTGCGTGTGAAAGATGGGTACAAATGAAGGGAAATGTCTCCATTTTTAAAAATACCAGTGTACGTGTAAACGGGGTCTTACTCAACCAAGAGTACTGTTACTTCAGTAAAAATATATAAATCAAAGTATGCCGCTAGAAAAGTACTCTGAAAAGTACAGTTTTTTAAAGATCCTATATTATGCTAAACTTACTCTAATTGAATTGATCTTTAAGCCATGTTACCTCCTCAAAAACATACCTGGAGTTATGTTTTATTTCATTCACACATGCGTGAAAAGTCCCTCAGTCGTCCAGGTAGAATCATGATCAAAGGAGAAGTTCAATTTGTCAACTGGACAAAGTTTGTTTGGTTTAAAACGTTTTGCCGCTCATCCGAGAGGCTTCGTCAGCTCATTCATTCACACATGTTTTAGTACCTCTGCATTATTAGGCTGTCTACAACTCAAAGCTCAAAACCACCATCCACTTTGTGAGGTCATGAAATGGCAGTTTTCAAGTCAACAGCTACCTGTAAAGCTGTGTTGAGTTTAAAAAACAAATTAGGGCACTTCCTGTATTACCACATGACATACAAGGTGGATTTGAGTGTTTTCTGATTGAGCGAAATACACAGCCTAAATACACAGCCTAAGTATGCAGGGTTTGTGTGGTGAACATAGCATAGATTACAGATAGCGTAATACTGGCGCTTAAAGGTCCCATGGCATGAAATGGAGGTGAGGTTGAAATGGAAATGAGGTTTTTGAACGTTAATGTGAGCTCCCCTACCCTGTTTAGGCCCCCCCCGTGGTTAAAAGTTGCGAAATGTCTAAACTGAGCATTTGCGATCCTTTTCTGCGTTACAAAAAATCGGAGCTCAAACGGGCGAGTTTGAACAAGGCACCTTATTGACGTCAGATCGAAAAAAGAAATGCAAATGCAGTTCCACCCCCGTCTGTCTGAACTCAGCGTCTCTGTAAATCACGCCCAGAGAGTTTGGACTGCGAATGCGCTAGGCAATGCGAAATGCGTTTTTTATTTGCCTGGAGGCACGTCCGAGTGTTTCTAGGCTCGGAAGTCCTTTATCTGAGCCTCTGGACCTTTGAACAGCAGTGGTTTAATTTGATTTTCTGTGGAAATGTGTTTATTTTTCAATGGAACGCTTCAAATCTCTCCCCCCGTGCAAAAACAAGGAAATGGATCAGCTGAGAGCTCAGAGCCGAGAGCGGAGAGTTTGGCCACGCCCCCACCCTCTACTATAGGCCAGCTCTTTTCTCCTCATTTGCATTCAAGCAACAACGCCCATTATGGAGTGTTCAGAGAGAAAAAAATTACTCTTTCTCAGCTTATCTCTGTTTCTCATGCACTGAGTGTTGATTTTGAAGGATTCATTTACAGTATTAGGGAACCATTAAGGAGCCATATAAAAGCATCAAGAAGTACCATGTCATGGGATCTTTAAAGAAAGAAAGAAAGCTATGCCTTAATTAGTCCCACAGTGGGGAAATTTTAGTTCTGCATTTAACCCATCCTGTTATTAGGAGCAGTGGGCAGCACATTACTGCGCCCGGGGACCATCATGTTCTTCTTGCTTCGGCTTGGTCAGGACCACAGCTGGAGGATTTTACCTATGGTGCATGTTTTTTGGGACACGGGGAGAAGATGCAAACTCCACACAGAAAGGCCCAGGCGACCCGGGGATCGAACCCGGAACCTTCTTGCTGTGAAGCATGAGCGCTACCCACTCAGCCACCGTGCTCAAGTAATAGTAACTGCGTAAATGTGCCTGAATACTACTCCCCTCTGCTTATAGTAACTTGAAATTGGACCAGTTAACATTGCATAGTGGGGCCAACAGTTTTACTCCATTGTTTGTATTCTTGTTTTTCGCATCCAGTCAGTCCTAATAGCATTGTAGAATAGCTTTTCCAGCAATGCAGGAAACCGCAGCCTAAATTAGTCAAATCCGGGATAGGGAACACGCTATGAAATCCAGACCAGTGAATATTTGCTATTCAAATTTGCTAAGTAGATGTCTGATAAAACGTGCAGGGCTGTTTTACATTTATATGAATACAAGGTTTTTCTCATATCCATAGAATTGCCTCTTAAGTGCATGTAAACGCGATTCATTCAGGCAGAAAATGGATTCTTGTAGCAATAAAGGCAACATATGTTTTACTCTGCTAATTTCAATACTTTTGCATAGCTTTGCATTCAGGAGTGATGTTCTACAGATCCAAATAATTGTTATGTAAAGAGGTGGGGAGTATTCTGTTATATTTACTACATTACTTGAGTAACCTTTGAGTAATATATAGTAATGCATTTCACAGTGTAGTGTAGTGTACTTTTACTTGAGTCTGGTTCCTATTCCCACTGTGAGGACGTCTACAAGTGACAAAAGCTTCATGTCAACAATATGAAAGGATTTGAACATTTGTGTTTCTTGCACCTGCTCCTTCAGATATGATTTTGTCTCAATTTGTGTCTGTTTTTTGTGTTATGGTTATGTAATGTTTTCTTCTTCAAATTACATTAACTTAAAAATAAGAATCAGATGTCATGCTCAGAAATGTGCTTTTTCGATTAGTAATAGTTTCGTTTAATACTTTTTTACTTTTACTCTTGAGTCATTTCTTGCACTGCTGCTTTGTACTTCTACTTCAGTTATTTTTGAAGTACAGTGGTCCCTCGCTCTATCGCGGTTCACTGTTTGCGGCCCGCTGTTTCGCGGATTTTTTTGATTTTTATTTTATATATATATACTGTAAAAAAAAATGTATAGTGTAACATTGTGTTCTGTGTCCTGATTGGCTAAGAGACTAGACCAGGACTAAACGTGGACTAAACCAGGTCTAGACCAGGCCTAAACCAGGTCTAAACCTGGACTAAACCAGGACTGGACCAGGTCTAAACCAGGATTAAATCACTCTCTGCGGCTCTTTGCTGGTTTCATGCGGCTCTTGCGTTCATTTGTGCATGTTTGGTTTGTGGCTCGGGCTGCGGGCGCCGCGATTTGATCTCGTGCTCGCAGCCCCGGTGTACGCGCAGCCTCGCGCCGGTCACGCTGCTCTGTCACGGATTTGTCCACGATGAGGGGTGCATGTGTCGCGCACTTCTCCAAGGGATTGGTGCGCATCATGTCCCGGGACATGGCAGTGCTCCTCGCACGTCCGGTGCGGCTTTCGGGGCCGTGCTCCCCCCCCCACCCATCTATTATAACCCGTCTATTAATACATTTTGTTCAAAATCTATGAAAGTTTGAGTGTTTAAACGAGAGATAAATGTGAGAAAAGGTTAATTCCAGTCTGAGAAAAGCGTATAATGTGTGTGTTGAGGCATTTACAGCCTTAAAACATGTAGAATAATTGTACAATACTACTTGCGGATTTCTCTTATTGCGGGTTATTTCTGGAACCTAACGCCCGCGATAAACGAGGGATTACTGTAACGGTATTCCTAGTTATTCTTACATTTTTTGACTGCTCACCTCTGAATATGCAAAGAGGTGCAAAGTGCTTTTTTCAGCACGTTGCCCTCTGCTAGCAATAGTGGAGATTGAAGCATTTTGAAAAGACAAATTAGCAGCAGGGGTATTTTCAACATAACTAATATAGAAAATTAGATACCAATCGATACTTAAACTGGTATCGATACTAGACACTAATTTAAGCAGATATTTGTTTTTTAACATTATCTTGATATTGGAACTGGTATTTAGTGTATTTTAGTATCATGATATGTCACTTTAAGAGATAGTCCCTGTTCTTATTTTTACATACAATAAACACCAGGAGGTGGCACAACTTCTGTTAAGCTTGAATCCGGTTAACAACAATACTTTTAGCATTGAAATAGAGCATTTTGAACTACCACCTGATGACATCACGCAGTGACACCAACCAATTTGAGTTGCGAAGAAACTTGAAAGATGAACGAAAGAAAAACACAACTCTAGATATTTCCGAAGCAGGCAAACGGTATTACAACAAGGCTAGTGGCTGAAACGTGTAAATGGAACAAAACACAAATCCAGGTATATTTCAGAATTGCACAACAATCTAACAAAGCTTTCCAGCGCAGAGTTAGCATAACAAAAGTGTAACTAGCCCGTTCACAAAGCTCCACTGTCCCAAACGTGACCTTTCATTGTAGGATCCTTTTAAAATATTCAGCTGGACCAGGATTTATTACTGTGCCAACCAGCTATTAGTTGGAGATGCACGCTGAATGAGGTATTAAAGCTATTGTTCTCTCCACAAATGATTTCCATAAACTAGATTGGGGCTTGATTGTATTGCGGGGGCAGGCTGACGAACGGGGGGGCAGCGGGTGACGGGGGTTGCGGGTGGGCGCCTATGTTGTAAATATGATTGTTTTTGTGGCGATCATGCTTGGATAGGTTCCAGGATTAAGGTATATTGGACATACTAGCTGGCGGGGTGGTGGAGGCAGGGATGCTGTTGCTGTTGATAATCCCGCTGTTAGCCAATGACCCGTTTACTTTCTAGATCAGTGGGGCCCCCTTAGTTGTTTTGTCTGGTCTTCATCATGTGACAATGTGCATGAGGATCATGTAGAGGATCATGAGGTGGAAGGTAACAAAGTAAAAGTACTAGGGGTGTAAAGATTAACCGATTTGGATCGGTTATCAGTCTGTGACCTCTGTGATCCGAGTGTACCGATCAACGGAGCCCGGATCGGTAAAAATGCGCTAAGAGCGGTCCGATTTACGGCCGCGAATCGGTTTCCTAGCTCCTGAGACCATGAGCGGTCACTCTCATAGACAGTAGAAGCGGCCCTGTGCGTGTGTTTGAACTCTCAAGAGACTACAGTGTTGACCTTTTACCTGTGACGTCGGCTGATGTTGTTGTAGTAGTTGGAGCGCAGCGCGGGATAGTTTCTTCAACTTTGCTATGGACCCAACTAACCATGTCAGACAATGCGGATGCAAACGCGGATCACCTAATATCCAAGGTTTGGAAATCACACATGCGAACGCGTGTGTGTTCGCATGTGTTCGCATGTGTGATTTCCGAACATACACACGCGAATACACATACGTGAACACACACACACGAATACACACACACGCGCGCGAAAACACACACGCGAACACACACAAGCGAACGCACACATGAGACTGAGGAAATGTTATGAGATGGAGAGAAAGTATTAGTTATTCAGTGTTAAGAGCTTTCTCTGATTTTCTTTTTTGTTCAGAAAAGTTAATTACAGACATAAAGACATGTTGGATTTAACATGCTAGTATTTTCTATAACTGCCTAGTAATATCTATCTTCTTGTCAGTGATATGTTGCACTTTTATGTTTGCACAGTTACTGAAACTCCTATGAGTGACTGAAGCACTAATCATTCTGATTCATTCAGATTTTTGCCTTTTGCCTTGTCTTTTTTATTTTTGATATCTAACCTTATTGGTTTGTGTTGCTTGAGGGAAGGACTGTGTTGTATTTTAAGTATGAGCAGAGTTTTGCAAACCGGATTGCCAGTTTTTCAGTAGGTCTGGTGTATTGTCTGTTGGACACTAAATAAACAAAAGGATACTATTTTGAAATTTCCTTTCTGTTTCTCTCTTTTTCTTCTCAATAACTTTAAAGCACTCGGGAGTAAAGTTGTCAATTTCTATTGAATCGAAATTAACCAAACCGAATCGAATCGAATCGTACCGGATCATTTACAAATTTTCTGAATCGTCCCTGAATCGAACCGTAGCCTGTGAATCGAGATTCGAATCGAACCTCGATTCACTATGCAATCTAACACCCCTAAAAAGTACTGTACTTTACTTAAATGTGCACTATGTAACTTTTTGGTTTCAGGTCTGTCACTTGCTTGTTTCCACGGATATGTCATTGCTCTGCCTGTTATGTTCCACAGTATGACATTAAACAGCTCTACCTTACATTTATTCAATTATAGATGGTTTTATAGTTCAAAAATACCTAAAATCAGGCATTCTGACTGTGAGCGGGGTCGCCTCTCCACAGTTCTGACCTGTAACCAGGGATGAAAGAGTTCCGCTTTTTAGCGGATCTCCGCTTTTTTTTTTTAGCCGCGTGGTAATTTTTTATTTTTTTTTTTTTCCAAATACGTTGAAATTTTGGGTGTGTATTATATATGTATAATTGTGTTTAGGGTTGCCAACCGTCCGTTGAAAAATGTAATCGTCCCGTATTCAGAAACAAAAGTACATGTCTCGTATTAAACTTGTACATGTGTGCGGGGCCGCGCGAGCTTGTGTGCTCTTCTGGTGCTGCGGACACCGCACGTCCTGAGCTGCGCCACGAGTGCGCTCTCTCGGCTCATTATCAGACTTTGATGTCGCAAAATCGGGGTCAGTGCCGTGTTTTGATATCAACTTTGAAATAAAAACCACTACAATTGTTTAAAAATGTGTTTTATCGCTATTTATTAAAGTTCCCCCCCCCCCCCCCCCGGAATTTTTTTTTTTTTTCCCGGGGGGGGGTGACTTTCCGCTTTTTTCATGATTGGCCACTTTCATCCCTGTGTAACTTGGTCTGTTTCGGTCTAATTGAAGATAGAAAGGTTAAATGCCATATCATGAAACTTTCTAGGCAGAGCAATAACATCTCCATGGAGAAAAGCATTTGACGGACCCTCCACCAGAAAAGTTACACAATGCACCTTTAAGTAAATGGATTCTTTTTACTTTCTACTTCACTACATTTTTGAACAGGACTGAAAAGTTAAAGTATTTTTTTTATTATTGTTTGAGACCTGCCGAAAAGGCTGAGGGTTTATTTGTAACACATTTGTAGTTTGAGCAAAGAAAATATACAAATAAAACCAGCTAGAATAAAATAAAAAAAATTAATAATGATAATAATAATAATTAGGGGTGTGCAAAATAATCGTCATGACAATGCATCGCTTTCACAATATATTGCATCGATTCTTGATGCCAAAAATCGATTTTTTATTAATTAATAATTTAATATTTAATAATGAGATATATATATATAAATTATATATATATATATATATATAAATTATTAGGTTGTTTTTTTTTTATAAATCCTATTCACTTTTTTCTTTGTGAAAGGGTATTGTTTGTTATGATGGTCGCTACCTCCAAAATGGCAAATGTTTGAACATCATTTTTTGTTATAGAAAAAATCCTATGCACTTTTTTGTTATTGTTTGGTTTATTTGTTTTTGTTATTCAATAAATTCAGTTATGAATTGAGTTGCTCAGAGTTCTGTATCAATTGAAGACACGACCCAGATACACAGCCACTGATATTTAAGTTATCCTCTTTTTTTTGGGTACATTTTCACTGAAGTATGTCGAATATATTGCAATGCATCGCAATAATTCAAGTATCGTGATGCATCGTGATAGTATCGCATCGTTAGTCTGGTTAACACCTGACCATATCACAAGTGAGATATGGGTCTGGAAACTCGCTTCGAAAAATCCCGTAGCGGAGGTGTGGTTAGCGATTGCCAACGGCCGTTTATTGGGCGTTATGAATGTCTATCATTGAGCGTATACGTAAGTCTATAGCCAATCATGTCAGTTGTCAGTTCAAACTACAAGCTTCCGTTTGTCATGTGGTACGCGTCACCGTCTTGCCACACCTCCCCCGCTCTCTGATTGGGGCCCTAAATCTGGGACTCTCGCTTGGACGAGTTTCCAGGCCGCCTTCCAGTTCGAAACGAACGGAAGCGGCCTGGGAATTCCCAGGCTATCGCATCGTGGCATATGAATCGTGATTCGAATTGAATCGTAACTTCTTTGCTCATACCCACCCCTAATAATAATTCACTTGTTTCTGTTGAACAAATTCAGCACAAATCTTTCAAAATCTCTACATTTGAAGCTTTATTAGATCTCAAAAACTTTGATATGTACATTTTTAAACAGGTACTTTAATACTTTTACTTGAGTAGATTTTCTCATGTGATACTTTTACTTGAGTAGTTTTTTGCTCCAGTATCTGTACTTTTACTGAAGTAACAAAATTGAGTATATCTTCCACCACTGAGCGACAGGCAGAACATGTGATTTAAAGGGACAGTGTGTAACATTTTTACCCATTAACTCATTCACTGCCGGCCTGTTTTCAGAATTCTAACCCCAGAGTGCCAGAGGTTTCAGTAGAATTTCACTGATTTTCCAAGACCCACAGAATACTGAGTTCTTTGACTATATAAACATGGGACACATCAAAATAAAGTGTCGACTCTCTTCTTTCACCTGGAAAAAAAATTATGTTTCTAACCTTTTCGGTTCTCAAATAACTGATAGTAGAACTTAGGGAAGTTTCAGCAAAAACACTGGTTTTTGAGCAAGAAATGGAGAAAACGAGCGTTTAGTTCAGAGAAGGATTTCGAGCAGATCAGTGACTTTGACATCAATATTTATCGATTTAGTGACACCTCAAACATCTAAAATAACAGAGAAAGAGATTTTTGATGACAAAGTACATTTTTTATTTACAAATATAAGAATATAAGGCTCTGTGAATTGAAAATTCGTTCAAATCAATAGTGCCAAGAGATGTTTACAGGATATAATATCTTTTCCTATAAAATAGAACTTTGTTGAGGCTTTGTCTGAGGCCCAGAGTACAGACCCATAATAAAAACTAATACACACACACACACACACACACACACACATATATATGTACATACACACAAGCCCATGCATAAACCTTTACACACACACAGCTACACACGCACACGCGCGCACACACGCACGCACACACACACACACACACACACACACACAACTTCATTCATTACAATTACCATACAGCAGCATCACTGCTCCAAGTCAGTAAACTTCTTTGGAGCTGTCGTAGTTCTGAGGAGACTCCCTGGTCCGCGCAGCGCACACAGGACACGCCCCCTCCTCGAGCACAGCAGATCTCTGCTCAGACCTCGCTGCTTGATCCGGCTTGTCTCTGCGATCCTCTGATCCAGGATCCTGGGTCCCAAGAGCGATCTGATCGCTCCATAGGCGCTGATCAACAGTTATCTGCTTTTCCGGGTTCTCTGGCCTCGCCATCTTACTGCTCTGGCCAATACACCATACACACGCTGCACTCCTCCTTTCTTCCCCGGCTCTGATCGGCTAATAATGATACAACATCGCCATCTACAGGTTGAGAGATGTGAATTACACCTCAAAAGTTGCTCCAGGCCGTAACCTAGCAACCCCCGCTGAAAAAAACAATTGACGTCTATAGACGTCACGGCACTCAACGGTTGGATTCGAGGGGACGTCAATAGACGTCTCCGGCACTGAATGAGTTAATTACCGAAATTGAAGATACCCATTCAAAAATACAGTGTTTTCCAAGCCTTTTCACTTCCATCATGAAATCAAAGTATTCTTTTGGACTTAGATATAGTCACATAAAAGGGGGATCTTCCCCATATAGAGGCAGCCATTTTGAATACGAGAGCCGCAGAAGGACATTTGGGCTCCGCCTTCGCCCTTTCCTTTACACAGTAGTTGTCAAAGGGCTTGTGGTTTTCACACAACGAGATAGTACGCGTTTGGATAAACAACGACAAGCATGTTGCCGGATCACACTTACTCTGCACATACATCGCAGGAGCAAGCACCTTTATCTAAGAGGAAAAGAAGGACACAGTACCTACCGCGGCTGGGGCTTTGTTGCAGCGCGGGCCCGCACCCCGGGTTCAGACCGCCCTCCGCGGTCCGGTTCCCGATTCCCCCCACCCACACACAGCACCGGGTGCGCTTCACGCGTGCGTGGCTCCGAGTATGCCGAGCTGTCCGCGTTACGTCGCGCCTGGGTGACCCTCGAGGTCTGCCGTAGCTAAAACCGGAATTGCAATACCCACCATCCACCAATGCGCCACCAATCCTACACACTGCCCGTTTAAAGAGGACATATTTTGCAAAATGGACTTGATTTATCAATAGCGTGTATTCAGATTGATTTAAGCATATAGGAGTAGCCCTGCATTGTCCTGCATCTGGGGCTTGAGTGCACAGAAAATATCGGTTTTCACCTAATCCCTATCCACATTCCTCAGCTTATTTATAATTCACAGTATTCAGTCTCCAAGTCATACATGTAGGGTTCAACACTGTCAGGTAACCGCTTTTCAAAATAAAAACAAATAATGCAAATGCTTAATGAAAACCTGGATTCACACATAATAGAATAATTATAACAATTACAAAATTGGTAACGCCTGTTTTTCTTTACATCCAGACTGGAGTTACAGCAGTTATGACAAAAAGAATAAAAAATAGAGTGCCTGAAGGCTGTAGCAAGAATAAAAATGGAGTGTTAAAACTGGATATAAAAATGTGTTAAAAAGTAATTAACAGCTAAAATGTTGAAAAAAGCTAAATTAAACAGATTTTGAGTTTACTTTTAAACATACAAGGACTCAAGGAACCTCTAGTCCTCTGGTCCTCAGATCCGCTCGTCATCAGGTCCTCAAGTCCTCTGATGGTCTCTGGTGCCCAGGTTGACTGTTCCACAGACAACGGCCTTAAAAACTGAATCAGTTTTAATTTGAAGAGTTTGACTTTAGACTCTTGGGACAGTTGGAACAAAGGTGAGACCTGGCGACCTAGAAGGCTCATATGATGAAAGCACATCAGATAAATAAACACCACTAACACCACTAAGAGCTTTTATGAACCAATAAAAGTACTTTAAAATCTATCCTGAACCCCTCTTGAAGCAAGAAACAGACAGAAATATAATGACTGCACTTTTTTGTCTGAGGTTTGAGGTAAAATGAGGTACAGTTAGAAGACAACCAGGAAATAAGCAGGCGCAGGTAAATAGGAACCTCACAGTGTGTTAGGAAAGAGAAGTCTATTATGTTTATTACTCATTTGTTCAACTATTATAGGCGCTTTATTTTCCAGACAAGAGAAGTAGCAAAGACCACGATGAAATTATGTTAAGTATTCTGGCAGTGTAATGAAAAGGTCGTCGGTTTAATTCCCAGAGTGCCTTGGGCCCTTCTGTGTGTAGTTTAATGTGTCCATGTTATCTCTTGGGCTCCAGGATTAATTGCAATCAAATCGGAATTTCTTGGTTGAATGATCGCAATTAGCAAAGAGCAAAGGCTACAGTTAATTACAGTGGTACCTCACCTTACGAAATTAATTCGTTCCAGAAGTGGTTTCGTAACGTGAATTTTTCGTAAGTTGAGTAGCTATTTCAATGGAAAAAGCCTGATTCGTTCCAAGGCGCCGATCCAAGTTTTTTTTTTTTATAGTGTAACTTTTTTTTATAGTGTAACATTGTGTTCTGCGTAGAGACTGTAGACCCAGGACTAAACGTGGACTATACCAGGTCTAGACCAAGGTCTAAACCTGGACTAAACCTGGACTAAACCAGGACTAGACCAGGTGGATTAAAGCGCCGCGTGCGGGTCTATTTCCTGGTTTCTTTCGAGTCACGGCTGAGGCGAGCAGCGAGGGGGACCGCACGCAGTCTGAGCGCGCATGAACGAGACCCGTGCTCAAACCGTGCCTCCTCTAGACCTCCTCTAGACCTGGTCTAGACCACCGCGGCTCTTGCATGTGTTCGTTCATGCGCTCAGACTGCGGTCCCCCTCGCTGCTCGCCTCAGCCGTGACTCGAAAGAAACCAGGAAATAGACCTGCGCGCGGCGCTTTAATCCACCTGGTCTAGTGCTGGTTTAGTCCTGGTTTAGTCCAGGTTTAGTCCTGGTTTAGTCCAGGTTTAGTCCTGGTCCAGTCCTGGTTTAGTCCTGGTTTAGTCCTGGTCCAGTCCTGGTTTAGTCCAGGTCTAGACCTGCTGGCAGCCCTGCGCCGGGTCATGTGCGCTATCACACGTGTCCGCTCGCAGTTTTCTCCCCCCTCTCCCGTCCCCCCACACTTCACTATTAATAATTTTGTTGAAAATCTATGAAAGTTTGAGTGTTTAAACGAGAGACAAATGTGAGAAAAGTTTAAATCCAGTCTGAGAAAAGCGTATAATGTGTGTGGCTGAGCGCTCATTATTTGAATTTTTGAGATTTTGCGTTTCGTAACTTGAATTTTCTTTCGTATCTCGAGACCAAAATTTAACGTGAAGGCGTTTCGTAACTTGAAATTTTCGTTTGTTGGGTCTTTCGTAAGGTGAGGTACCACTGTACTTAAAATAATGTCTCCTGCAAATAACAAAATACAAATACATATGCACTATTTGACTTTTCGTTGGGGGTCTGTCACCTTCTTTTTTCTATAGATATGTCATTGTTCTGCCTGGAATGTTCCACAGTATGACATTAAACAGATCTACCTTACCTCATCCTATAACTTGGTCTGGTTTGGTCTTCATGAAGATATAAATGTTTAATGCCATACTGTGAAACATTTCAGACAAAGTAATAACATCTTCAAAGTGTTGACAGCCCTCCACCAAAAAGTTACGCAATGCACTTGTAAAGAGGTGTATTAGGCAAAATCTTTTTTTTTTTTTTTTTTTTTTTTTAGGTTTCTTCCATGTTATAACATTGTTCCCTCATCAAAAATATCACTGAAGAGGTTTTAGATATCATCCATGCATGTTTCATTCATTTAGTGATCTCTCCTGGGCCATATTCAAATCCTCCACAAGCTTACGTCACCCATGCTCCCACATGACAATTCTGCATAAATATACAAAAACATGATAGAAAACTGTACACAGTAACTTGACAAACCTGAAAGGATGTGGAGGCTTCATTAACAGAATGCACGCTGATGCACTGAAGGGGGAATGACTTAGAGTGGAGTGGAGTTTTCAGCAAATATTGCATCTCCAGCACAGGCTGATGTTTTGTTTTGGCTGATCTGCTGCCTAAAGAGTACACACAAAGCTTTATTTTCACACTTTAATGAAAATAGATAAGGCAAATGATCAAAATCTGCTCTATATATTGTTAAAAAATGTCAGTAGAGCTTATCTGGCATCAGTTGCTCTGGATTATAAACATCGGTATTGGCATTGGTCATGAAAAACCCATGAAAAAAACAAAATCCATATGTCGATCTCTACTAAATGTTATGTGTTAGCAGTTATTACCCGATAGAAATAAAATAGTCAGTTTTTAAATCTCTCCAAACATGTTCTGAAATTCAAATTCTTGTATGAGTTTGGCATTTCATGTTTATTATTATTTCAAAATGTCAATCCTCTAGTAAAATTGCAAATTTCAAATTTTCCAAAAGGTTTAGACTTAAATCGTGAACTTAAAGTACAACACCCCAGCTAGGTGCTTCCGACAAACATTATGGATCTTAAAATATAACTTAGCCTATCTAAAGGTGCACTGTATATAAAAGCATCAAGAAGTACCATGTCATGGGACGTTTAAAATAAAGCTCAGATTAAACTCTTGCTTCCAATGTTGACAAGGTCACCTGCAGTGGTGGATGAAGTACTGTTTTGTTACTTAAGTAAAATAAAAGTATTACTTAAATAAAAGTATTTAAATATGCAGTTAAAATATAAAAAAATAAAGACAATGCGTAAAAAATGTATTTCATGCAGGTGTTGTTGATTTGTTAAGATGTAGTGACTGACTAAAAATTATACATATTTTGGTCAGCAGTTGTAAGACGAATCAATTTCTTAATTTTCTTATGAATGTTGTGTATTTATTTTTGTTTGCTCAAGGCCGAAGCTTGAACTCAAAACCTTCTGTCAGTATGTTACCGCAAACATGGTAAAATAACACCTAAAATTGTATGAAAAATACTTTTAATTTTCAGTCCAGTTAAAAAATGGAAGTGGAGTAGAAAGTACAAATACCAGCTTTCAAATGTAGTGTTGTAGCAATAGTAGTAGTAGTAGTAGTAGTAGTAGTGCTCTGCTGGAATGTTCCAGTTTTTAATACCCTTATTTATTTATTCAATAATTTTTATTGCAAAAGATGATTTATTTCCAATTCCTTTTCCAGACACAGTCCTTGTGCTTCTGTAGCGACGCCTGTCCCGCCAGTTGAGAAACACAATTTAGCACAGCACAGTGTGAAATGTCTGAGGCGGGGCATGCATCCAACGAGCCTCCAAGACTGATATGAACCGTATTGATCTGAGGCGGGGGGTGAAAATGCGCTACCGTGCTCTGCTCATTTAGCAACACATTTATTGGTGGATCGGCGTGACATTTCTGCTAAGGGTGTGGAATGGTAAAGACTGCGATCAACTTGCAGCAAAAAAAAAGAAATGACTCTCCAAAGGTTAGACAACTAATGACACCCCATTACAGCTGTAACATTAATTGCAATCAAAGTAAAATACTATTTAAAGGGCTCATATTAAGCCATTTTCTGATCTTTATTATACTGTTGTTTCCTCAAAAAACATACCTGGAGTCGTGTTTTTGTTTCATTCACACGTTTAACACACAAACCCTGCATATTTATGTGTAATTCTTTCCAACCATGCACCTTCACTTGAATAACTTGGGTACTTTCAGAAGACTGGAATTGCCAGTCTTCATTGAACTAAAGGTAAAAGGTAGCTGATAACTTGAAAACTACCAGATCATGACATCACAAGGTGGAACAGAACATTTTGAGCTTTGGAGATGTAGACAGACTAATAATAAAGGATTAATCAAACATGTGTGAATGAAACAAAACACAGCTCCAGGTCTGTTTTTGAGGAGGTAGCAACATCCTAACATGGTATAAAGCTCAAAAGAGTCACTTTTGTGTAATAATTTTGCTTTAAAGGGACAGTGTGTAAGATTTTTACCCGTTAATTACTGAAATTGAAGATACCCATTCAAAAATACATTGTTTTCCAAGCCTTTTCACTTCCATCATGAAATCAAAGTATTCTTTTGGACTTAGATATAGTCACATAAAAGGGGGATCTTCCCCATGCAGAGGCAGCCATTTTGAATACGAGAGCCGCAGAAGGACATTTGGGCTCCGCCTTCGCCTTCGGCAAGGCTCGTGGTTTTGGGTAAACAACACAAGCATGCTGCCGGATCAGACGTCGTAATGGATCTAACACGTGTTTTGGACTAAATTGTTTTACTGGATTTTATTCGCTGGATCCTTACGGACAAATTGAGAGCAAGTTTATGGTGAAATACAGAGTTTGACCTGTGCAAAGCATTCTAAGGTAAGCTAACCTCGTTTTCCGTATAAAAGCCCCATGTGCTCGGGGAGTGATTGTTGTGCAGGGAAATGAATTGCATAGTCAAAAAGAGGAGACTGTAAGGTTTCATTTGATGTGTAGAGTGTCA
Organism: Paratrypauchen microcephalus; assembly: GCA_036785185.1. Classification (NCBI taxonomy): domain Eukaryota; kingdom Metazoa; phylum Chordata; class Actinopteri; order Gobiiformes; family Gobiidae; genus Paratrypauchen; species Paratrypauchen microcephalus. Next base: position 2,298,814 of record JAVJIX010000096.1, read on the forward strand.
TGGTACATGATCGGGAATGTGTTTTCATGAGAAAAGAAAAAAAAAAAAAAAATGGGACCGCGTTTTATTTATACAGTAGGGGCGCGCGGCTCGTGCGCGCGCCCGGGTGACCCTTGAGGTCTGCCGTAGCTAAAACAGAAAGTGCAATAGCACCATCCTCCTATGCGCCACGAATCCTACACACTGGGGCTTTAATGGGCGCATTTAGCAAAACGCAGAGGCTGCAGTTTTTGAACTGCCATCATTTCCTCCACAAACAGTAAAACAGGCTGTCAAATACTACAGAAAGACTGCTCATCCTTCAGTTTAGAAATATGCTCGGAATGGGTGTAGTCCATGAAAGACATTCTCGGTGACTAAAGACATGACCTGCCTCTGCCTTGATTGGTCGACTAAAAAGGGGGTGTGGCAAAAGCGCTCAAAACTGTTGCGTATCTCTGTGTATCTGACCCGAACTGCACTCACAAGACTACACCTGCATAGGAGTTCCAGCAAAAACTACTATTTATGCAGAAGAAAGTACAGTGGTACCTCACCTTACGAAATTAATTTGTTCCAGAAGTGGTTTCGTAACGTGAAAAATTTGTAAGTTGAGTAGCTATTTCAATGGAAAAAGCCTGATTCGTTCCAAGGCCCCGATCCAAGTTTTTTTTTTTTATAGTGTAACTTTTTTTATAGTGTAACATTGTGTTCTGTGTGTTTCTCACATTTGTCTCTCATTTAAACACTCAAACTTTCATAGATTTTCAACAAAATGTATTAACAGTGAAGTGTGTGGGGGGGGAGAAAACTGCGCTCTGACACGTGTGTGACCCGGCGCGGAGCTGACAGCAGGTCTAGACCAAGGTCTAAACCTGGACTGGACCAGGACTAAACCTGGACTAAACCAGGACTAAACCTGGACTAAACCAGGACTAAACCAGGACTAGACCAGGTGGATTAAAGCAGCGAGGAGGGGACTGCACGCAGTCTGAGCGCATGAACGCATGAACGAGACCCATGCAAGAGCCGCGGCTCCTCCTGGTTTAGTCCAGGTTTAGTCCTGGTTTAGTCCAGACCACCGCGGCTTCTCTAGACCTCCTCTAGACCTGGTCAGGTCTAGAGGATCCCCTCCCCCTTCCCCCCACACTTCACTATTAATAATTTTGTTGAAAATCTATGAAAGTTTGAGTGTTTAAACGAGAGACAAATGTGAGAAAAGTTTAAATTCAGTCTGAGAAAAGTGTATAATGTGTGTGGCTGAGCGCGCATTATTTGAATTTTTGAGGTTTCGTAACTTGAATTTTCTTTCGTATCTAGAGACCAAAATTTACCGTGAAGGCGTTTCGTAACTTGAAATTTTCGTTTGTTGGGTCTTTCGTAAGGTGAGGTACCACTGTACTAGGAAACCATGTATTTATATAAAAACAACTAACTTATGAATCATGAGATTTATCATGACGCCCTGATCTGTTTCCTCAACATACCTGGAGTTGTGATTACTTCATTCACACACTTGCCAGTTGTTACTGACCCCAAAATAACATCTAGCGGTTAACTTGAAAACTACCTACTTCATAACATAACAAGGTGGAAAAGAGCGTTTTGAGCTCTGGAGATGTAGGCAGGGTGTAATATGTGTGAATGAAACAAAACACAGCTCCAGGTATATCTATGATGAGGTTAACCTTTGAATGATGAGTTAAATCTGCCTTTTTGTAAATACCAAGAAATATCTAGTCTGCAGCTAACTCACTCTCTTCTCCTTTTTGCTGTTGTTCCATATAAATCACTATAATCTAAATAAATTATTAGTCGATTAATACAATTTTGTTCAGCTAAGACATCATCGACCAATTAATCAATTAAATGACTAAAAACCCGAAGCTCTATTCTTCCAAAATACAATTCCTGTATTAGTTTGTCGTATATTATTTGTCAGAAAAGTGTAACTTTCTGATGGAACTTTTCTCGAATGTTTCGCAGTATTCTATATTCACACAGACCAGTTACAGGTCAGATTTGTGGAGAGGCAACCCCGCTCATTTTTTTTTTTTTCAGTGCTCAAAAGGTCTGACACCCGTTTTCTCCCAGTCACAGATGGCATGCTGGCTAGGATATTTTAGGGTTACTTTGGCCGGAGGGGGGAGGGGTGGTAAGAATGTGGCTGTGTGAAGGAGGTCAGTGTGGGGGGTTGGGGGATGCAGGTCATTGGTAGAAAGTGCGCCAGCAAGTTAGAATCGGGGTACTATCGGGGTTAGTTTTGGGGTTAAGAGGATTTAGAAAAAGGGGGGTGATGGAGAAGTTGGCGCATTCAGACATTATAAGAAAAGAAAGGGGGACTGCCATCTGTTGCTTAAAGATCCCATGACATGGTACTTCTTGATGCTTTTATATGGCTCCTTAATGGTTCCCTAATACTGTAAATGAATCCTTCTTCAAAATCAACACTCAGTGCATGAGAAACAGAGATAAGATGAGAAAGAGTAATTTTTCAACTCTGAACACTCCATAATGGGCGTTGTTGCTTGAATGCAAATGAGGAGAAAAGAGCTGGCCTATAGTAGAGGGTGGAGGCGTGGCCAAACTCTCCGCTCTCGGCTCTGAGCCCTCAGCTGATCCATTTCCGTGTTTTTCCACGGGGGGAGAGATTTGAAGCGTTCCATTGAAAAATAAACACATTTCCACATAAAATAAAATTAAACCACTGCTGTTCAAAGGTCCAGAGGCTCAGATAAAGGACTTCCGAGCCTAGAAACACTCAGACGTGCCTCCAGGCAAATAAAAAAACGCATTTCGCATTGCCTAGCGCATTCGCAGTCCAAACTCTCTGGGCGTGATTTACAGAGACGCTGAGTTCAGACAGACGGGGGTGGAACTGCATTTGCATTTCTTTTTTCGATCTGACGTCAATAAGGTGCCTTGTTCAAAATTGCCCGTTTGAGCTCCGATTTTTTGTAACGCAGAAAAGGATCGCAAATGCTCAGTTTAGACATTTCGCAACTTTTAACCATGGGGGGGCCCCTAAACAGGGTAGGAGAGCTCACATTAACGTTCAAAAACCTCAGAAAGTGAAAATGTCATGCCATGGGACCTTTAAGATAGTGTAGAGGTGGGGTTGTCAAAAGAATTGAAAATCAGATACTAATCAATACTAAAGCTAGTACCAAAACTAGATACTCATTTGAGTAGGTATCAATAGTAAAACGTTTTCCTCTTAAAACGCCTTGACAAGAACCAAAGAACTAAGATATACTATTATTTCTTGATGTGGTCTGCACTACAATGGAGCACCCTAACTATGCATTTGAGCAAAGATACATTGTGATGGTCAACGGCTGGTTAGCTCAACTGGTAAGTTATTGACTTTCCCCTGGGGACCTGGGTTCAAATCCCCCGAAAGATGGCTGCCCACTGCTCCTGAAAAGCATGGGTCAAATGCAGAAGTCAAATTTCTCCCGTGTATTTCTTATTGTGTGTGTGGCTAGCACTCATGCTTCACAGCAAGAAGGGGGATCGCCCAGGCCTTTCTGTGTGGAGTTTGCATGTTCTCCCTGTGTCTGGGTGGGTTTCCTCCGGGCACTCCGGTTTCTCCCATCAACCCAAAACATGCACTAGGTAAAATCCTCCATCTTAGGTCCTGACCAAACCAAAAGCAAGAAGATCATGGAGATGGTTGAATTGCGTGAGAAATGCCGTGTGAGCGTGTGAACGCCTCGAATTGTCTCTCTCAATGCGTGAGACTTGAGAGCCCTGCTGTAAATGTTTGTCTAAAGAGCAAACTTAAACTACAAAGCAACTAATGAGAGTTATAGAAATGAAGTTATTACCTGATGGTTCTCAGTTTGTTTTATCATCACCGCAGTGTGCGCTTAGCAGCTGAAACTACACTCTACAGTCTGCCCAACAACAGAACAATCTATTTTCTGATTGGCTGATTTTTTTCCGGGGAGCGGGACGGGGAGGAGGGGGAGAGTTTTTTTTCATTGAAAACGCGCGGTGCCTGCATAAACTGAGCCACACAGACCGATTTTCTGAACACACACAAAAAAAAACAAATCAGCGTGAGAAATGCCATGTGTGGCGTGTGAGCGTGTGAACACGTCGAATTGCGTGTGTCACACTCTCAATGCGTGAGACTTGAGAGCCCTGAATAAAGACTAATAATAATAATTATTATTATTCACAGCGATGAGTTTATAAGTGTCTGTCAGAGGCCAGATTCTAAATTTCTTATAATTTGATGTGGACAGCACTCAGTGGGCTTAATTTTACCTAGCTACTTATATAAATATGTAGGTACTGGGGTGAGACAAGTTTTGCTTAAATACATGGGAAAAAATTGGGGACAAGACCTTAACCCCACTTATGAAACTTATGAACGTCACATCAGATTTGTGAAGTTGCGGTGTATATTTATGGAGAATTGTCGTGTGGGAGCATGGCTGGGCTTGTGGACAGAGTATTGGACAGAGTCTAACAGCTAATTCTAATGAAGGTTTGAACAAAGCCCAGGAGAGATTGCTTTATTACTCAAATACGCATGGATGACATCTAAAGCCTCTTCAGACATGGTTTTGATGAGGTAACAATGTTATAACAGAGTAGAAAGCTAAAAAATAACCCCTCTTTAAGTCTATACACCATCACCGTTGTTCACCGTCGTACTTTTGTTGTTGTCATGTTGTTTCATGCCCATTGCCAGACGTGTTTAAATGACAGTAACTTGAAATTTTACTGGTCAAATGTAAAAAGATTTGTTGCTGAATGGTAGAGACCGCACACATTGTAACTCTCTGGTCCATTTCGGTGCAGCTAAAATGAAGCACTCTCTCTGAACACCTTTTCATCTCAATATTTTCAAATAGGTGACAAAAATTATTGCACTCTCTACGTCAGGAGATTTTTAGCTACCAACTCACTGAAAGCAAACGTAAGCTATACTTTATGAGAAAAGCCATCAACTTAAATGGGGGTAATATATTTTATGAACTGCTAAGACTTATATTTATATAAGTCATATATTTAGATCACCATGTTTACTTTATTGTTTTGAAAATGCAATATTTGCCAAAAATAACGCATTAACATGATTTATTATTTTTAATTTTGTTTTTGATGCTCCTTACTCCTCTTGCTCCAATGCTGAGTCACTCCCTCTTCAGTGTGCATCCTGCTAATGAAACTACTACACATCTCATCAGGTTTGTGAAGTTGTAGTCTATTGTTTTCATCATGTTTTTATATATTTATGAACATTGTAATTCCTGGTTACAGGCATGTTTTTGATGAGGGAATTATAACATGGTAGAAAGCTCCAAAAAGTCAATTTTGCGCTAAACCCCCTCTTTAAAGACCCAGTGTGTAGGATTCATGGCGCATAGGTGGATGGTGCTATTGCACTTTCTGTTTTAGCTACGGCAGACCTCGAGGGTCACCCGGGCGCGCGCACGAGCCGTGCGCCGCTACTGTATAAATAAAACGCGGTCCCGTTTTTTTTTTTTTTTTTCTTTTCTCATGAAAACACACATTCCCGATCATGTACCATGACACTCTACACATCAAATGAAACCTTACAGTCTCCTCTTTTTGACTATGCAATTAATTTCCCTGCAAAACAATCACTCCCCGAGCACATGGGGCTTTTATACGGAAAAGCACAAAACGAGGTTATCTTACCTTAGAATGCTTTGCACAGGTCAAACTCTGTATTTCACCATAAACTTGCTCTCAATTTGTCCGTAAGGATCCAGCGAATAAAATCCAGTAAAACAATTTAGTCCAAAACACATGTTAGATCCATTACGACGTCTGATCCGGCAGCATGCTTGTGTTGTTTACCCAAAACCACGAGCCTTGCCGAAGGCGAAGGCGGAGCCCAAATGTCCTTCTGCGGCTCTCGTATTCAAAATGGCTGCCTCTGCATGGGGAAGATCCCCCTTTTATGTGACTATATCTAAGTCCAAAAGAATACTTTGATTTCATGATGGAAGTGAAAAGGCTTAGAAAACACTGTATTTTTGAATGGTATCTTCAATTTCAGTAATTAACGGGTAAAAATCTTACACACTGTCCCTTTAACAATGCGCTGTGTAAAATTTCTGGTGGAGGGTCCGCCACTTGCTTGTATCCATGGATATGTTATTGTTTTGTCTTGGATTGTCCCAGTATGGCGTCCATCCTGCATTTACTCAATACCATGTTTTTTTATTTCCTTCAAAACTTTCATTCTTACTGTGAGTAGGCTCGCTTCTCCACAGATCTGACATATAACCTGCAGTCTCCATAGAGAGAAGTAAGTGTAATGCTATACTGTGGATCATTCCAGTTAACATCTCTATGGAAAGAAGCCAGTGATGGACCCTCCAACAAGTTACACAGTGCACCTTTAGACCACATCAGTCTACAACAGGGGTCAGCAAACCTTAAATACTCAAAGAACCATTTGCACTTCCACAGAAAAGAAAACACCTGGAGCCAAAACCCTTTTGACATCTAAAATGAGAATAACTCTGCATATCATTTTTTATCTGTTTGCTATGTATAAAAGATTGTATTGTGTGGCATTTATTTTATTCAATGAAATGCTACAGAGAACATGGAATTTTATTTCTGCATGTAAGAAAAATTTTGCGAAAAGACACTGATGATGCTTGATTTCAAATGAAATACTCAATGTCTCACAGAAATACTCAATGTCTCACAGAAGGACATAAATATTCCACGTGCAGCGAACCAAAAATGCCGTCTGCTTCTATGTTCCGTCATCATTTTATCGCATGGTCTTATCAGCCGTGAAAGCAAATGAATCTGCTATGTAGCATTAAACGTCCTGTTTTCTTCAGAAACTTTTCTTTTCTTGGATTTATCCATCATTTAACTACCAGCGGTCAAAGAGCTCTATAAGTCATGCTGCTGGTGTAGGTGCCGGTAAGTCCGGGCTGCAAGATATGTGCTGGCTGTTGCACATCGGCGGCTGTGACGCATATTTTGAGTGACAAAAATATTACACATCTTATTTGAATGTTACAAGATTTCCATTATCTACAAATTTAGAATTTGATTTAAAAATGAACAAACTAAAATAAAAATGAATTGTAATTAAATATTCATTATTTATTTTCTAAAATCACAAGGAGCCACAACAGAAGGATGTAAGAGCCACATGTGGCTCTGGAGCTGCAGGTTGCCGGCCCCTGAGCTAGAAGATGCTAAAATGTAACTCTTAAGCCACTCAAATTTTTCATACCTTCAAAACAAGTTTGATATTACCTTTTCTTATGTTTTACTTTCTTCTTCATAATCAGATATTCAGAAGTGGAATAAAAACGTTTTCTGTATGCCGTGAACATTACCTCATTACATGGTCAGTTGCTCTCCCCCGTCTTGTCCGTGATTGTTTATGTGTGGACATGAACTTGTTTTATCGGCATCTGCTCTTGATGTCGTGTCAGAGTGTGCTAACAAATGCATTAATATTAATCAATAGCACACACTGCAGTAACATTACATGGGGGACATTAGCTATCTCTTTGATCATACAAATTCTGTGCACCGTGACTGAGAAATAAGTGCTGGCAAACAAGATGTATTAGACGTTGATTCAAGATTATTTGAACCTACAGGGATCTGCTTTTATCTCATAATTCACTGGACGCAGTGCAAATAATGAGACACCGTGGGTGTTGGTTAGGAGCAGGCTAAAACAAAATATAATTTTGCTGATCGATGAAGGTAGCGATTATTCTTCCAATTAATCGAGTAGTTGTTATATTACACTAATTTCTAATCAATGTTATAATGTTTCCTCATCATAAACATACCTGGATTTGTATTTTGTTTCATTCACATGTTTTACACACAAACCCTGCATGTTCAGGCTGTCAAACTGAAAACACTCCACTTTGTGATGTCATGTATTAATATACAGGAAGTGCTGGACTGTGTTTTTAAACTGCATACACCAGAGGTGTTTGCAGTTTAAAAACCTTAAATTGACCAGAGTCACCAATTTAAGGACTTGAGACTTGACATGAGAAAATGACCAAAGACTTGGGACTCAACTTGAACTCGAACACCACTGACTTGGGCCTTGACTTGGACTTTGAAGCCTTGACTTGGAAAGACTTGATGTTAAAAATGGTATGGAGAAGTATAGAAATGTTGTTTAAGTCAGAATCGCGTATTTCCCACTCTCTCTCCCTCACTCTGTCAGCGCTATGGCGCACGCCACAGCATCCAGTCAAACAACAGTACAATCAACACCGTAAAACTGTCCAGCAGGAAGGAAAAATGATTCCATGGGTTATATCGTTCGATAGCAGAAGCACATGAGTTCAGGTAGCAGCAGCAGCCAACTGCGATTAAACGCAGCAGCACTCACCATGGAGTCTGTTGGTCACATATAGGAGAGCAAGGCCAGCAAGCAGTGGACTGGGTCTGAGCAAGTCCATGCCGCCCTCGTGCACATCTGTTTCCGAGGCCCAAGCATCCGGACTGTAGCATGGATCCAGTCTGGTATGTTAGATCTTGTGGCGACGCTGGTTCCAGCTGAGGAAAGCGAGAGTGCGCAGAGGACTATAGGTCCGGGTGGGTCTGTCAGAGTGTTAGCTGTCCTCCATGCTCGAGGGCCGGGACTGGTTCCAAGGTGGCACAAAGCATCCAGACAGAAACGTGGATCTGGTCTGGTTTGTTATAGGCCTATTTTGTTCTGAGCGGGTCCCCCCCCCCCCCAACTTAAATTATACCTGTTCTCTAAGGTATGCTAGATTAATTTTACAGAAAAAAAAATAAAAAATAAAATATATATAAAAGACGATGAAACAAAACACAACTCCAGGTATGTTTTTGCCGATGTAATAGCATAATAACATGGTTTAAAGGTCACAAGAGGCTATTTTGTGTAATATTGGACCTTTAAAAGTCATCTCAAATCTCATATTTAAAAGTGAATATGAGATTTTGCTCTCGGCTTATGGCCTGTTTTGGAGCCTGTATATAGCCCAGTTACCGATTATTTGATGACTAATTTAGTTGACATTTCTTTCAGTAGTGATTAGTTGTGTATAGGTTAGGTGCTAGGCTGACTGGAGCACCCTCAAGACATTCTGAAATCATGCAAATTAAGAAAAGCCCTACAAGATCCATGCTAACCACTTTTCTAGTGACTCAAACAAAGCAATTTTGTTCAAGCTTTGTCATTTTTGTGGTCAAAATTTTGAGAAATTAACATTTAAATTTCATAAAAATATGATAAATTACAAGATTTTTTTCCCCTAAAATAGTAGTAGTGGTGGTAGTAATATTATACAAACCTTTATACAAGTTCTGTCACTAAATTCATAAAAGCTCACATTCTTCTTATGTATCATTACTGGTGTGTGCTGGTCTCCATGGAGATATTGAAGATTAATGCCATAGTTTGACAAAATTCCTTACAAAAGCAACCACATCTCCATGGAGACTTAACCTTTCAATGCAATTGTCTTGGAAATCCAACCCTAGTTATGACCGTTGTAAGCTCACTCATTAGGCAACCACCTTGCAGTTTAGAATCCAATAAAAGCCATATCATGACTTGCAAATGTATAATATCGCCAGTATCCAGACATATTTATCTGAAGAGCAGTTTATCATATAGTGGGCATACTGCATTGTTCAGCACACTCCACCTCACACCACGCCTGGCACTGCTTATCAAATCAATAGCCACCCCCGGCCCAGCTCCTCTCCCCCTACTCAGCACCCACCAAACCAGATCGCTTTCACTCAATTCCACTTCAAGCTTCCCACCAATGCCTTAGGAGGAGGAGTTGGGGGAAGAGGGGTCACAGCCACACGCGTGTCTGCGGCGGTGGGTGGGGGTAGGGGTGGCGGGGGTATGTAGCCAGGTGGTATAGATGGGGCCTTGACATTAGTGGGAGGGCGGAAGGTGCTGACTTTGCATCCGCAGTGGCCTGGTTCTCCGTGGAGGGGGCGAAGGAGTGGAGGGGAAGGTGGGGGTTTGGGGTGAGGCCGAGTTATGATGTGGTCATACCGTGTTACCATTGATCTGACTGCGGAAGGATGACTGGCATGCCCGGCATGACACTTTCTACAGCTAAATGTTATGCAGAGTCATGAACTACTTAAGACTTTCAGTCGATTAATCGGACAATGGCGTGCTACTTTAAATGTTGTTGGATGACTATTTATCTGCAGTGGTGGAATGAAATAAAGTACAAAAGGACAATACTCTGTAGAGGAGGTGGCTGAGAGGAGGGTACTGGCCAAATTCACGTCCATCATGGACGACACCTCTCAGCCTCTGCACCGGACTGTAGAGGAGCTGAGCAGCTCCTTCAGCAGCCGACTGAGGCACCCCCAGTGAAAGAAGGAGCGCTACCGCAGATCCTTCATCCCCACCACCATCAGACTGTATAACTCCACTGTCCTACCGTGCAATATCGTTTTTCCAATTTTTCAATACTCTCCCTGTCACTGTTTTTATTATTATTATTACTACTATTATTATTATTTGATTTATTACTTATTATTATTACTCATTTGCTTGAACAATTAACAAAACAATGATTTGAGGCTTAAGAGCACATTTTTATTAAAGGTACTATTATATATGGGCTACAGGAAACATTTTAACAGACCAGAAAACAGCTTAATATGGGCGTTACCAATTAGTCAATACTCAAATTACTATAAAATATTAAATGAATGAGAATCGTTGCCACATATTTTGTAAAAGGCTCACAGTATCATCTTAGTTATTGTCTGCAAATGTCTTATCGTGTTTTCATTGCAGTCATTAAGGTCATATTTGAAAAGAATAACACCAAAATGTAGTTAAATAGCAAGTCCTTTTTGCAATCTGCACCAGAGCAAAGGATCACGGCTTATATAGATCTTAAGAGGCTCAGAAAAGAGGAAAAGACACACTGTCATACTGTATTAGTAATAATCTGACTGCAGCAGGAGTATTAAATAAGAGAACTTTGTTCAGTTTCACTGCAAAGGATCAAAAGCACCATGGTCTGTATAGTTGTGTAGAGAATGACAAAGAGGGTAAGGTGTCATACTGTGTTTCTAATGATCTGATTGTGGAGGACTAAATCATGTGCACAGTTAGGGATGGGACATGAAACAATAATGTCATTGTCAACAAATATAATCGCCATGTTATTGCCAGAATATGCAGAGAAAAGCTATCCTTGATGTTTTATTCTAGATCACTGTTGTTTTCACTCATAACAAAGTACAAGTCTATAACAGTTGTTTAAAGATCCCATGACATGGTACTTCTTGATGCTTTTATATGGCTCCTTAATGGTTCCCTAATACTGTAAATGAATCCTTCTTCAAAATCAACACTCAGTGCATGAGAAACAGAGATAAGATGAGAAAGAATAATTTTTCTCTCTCTGAACAGTCCATTATGGGACTTGTTGCTTGAATGCAAATGAGGAGGAAAGAGATGGCCTGTAGTAGAGGGTGGGGGCGTGGCCAAACTCTCAGCTCTCAGCTGTGCCTGTGCCCATTTCCGCGTTTTGAAAGGAGAGCCTTTTCAATGAAAAAAAACACATTTCCACAGAAAATAAAATTAAACCACTGCTGTTCAAAGGTCCAGAGGCTCAGATAAAGGACTTCCGAGCCTAGAAACACTCGGACGTGCCTCCAGGCAAATAAAAAAACGCATTTCGCATTGCCTAGCGCATTCGCAGTCCAAACTCTCTGAGTACAGACAGATGGGGGGTGGGGGGTGTCGATAAGGTGCCTTCTCAACAAGGCACCTTATCGATCTGACGTCAATAAGGTGCCTTGTTGAGAATCGCCCGTTTGAGCTGTGTTTTTTTCTAACGCAGAAAAGGATCGCAAATGCTCAATTTAGACATTTCGCAACTTTTAACCATGGGGGGGGGGGGGGGGGGGGCTAAACAGGGTAGGGGAGCTCACATTAACGTTCAAAAACCTCAAAGTGAAAATTTCATGCCATGGGACCTTTAAATATGGAACTTATTCATAATATTAAAAGTATAATTCCTGTTACCTACCGTGGTGGAAGGTAATGAAGTACAAAAGCAAAAGTATAATACAAAAAGTACAAATTTTAGGTAACGGTACTTTATTTATAGCTGCACAGTGCAACTTTTCTGGTGGTGGGTCCATCAAATGCTTTTCTTCATGAGATGTTCTTGCTTCATCTAGAATTTTTCACAGTATGGTATTAAATCTTTCTATCGTCTCCATGATGATCGGTCAAATTACAGGTCAGATCTGTGGAGAGGCGACCCTGCTCACAGTCAGAATGTGTTTTTTCTAGGTATGTTTGAGCTATAAAACCATGGGTAATTGAATACATGTAAAATAGAGCTGTTTAATGTCACACTGTGGAACATTCCAAGCAGAGCAATGATATATCCAAAGTAAATTTTACAGTGGATACTTTTTACTTTAACTTCACTACATCGGAACTACTTTTCTTTATGGTTTGAGGACTGCTGAAATGGCACTTTTTTTTTTTTTTTCTTTTAGCACATTTAATTTGAGTTGCCGCCACAACTTTGAGCAAACCAAATACACAAAAGAGGCTAGAAAAAATTAAATTAATTCAATTAAATCAATTGAATCACTTAAAATCTGCTGAATTCTTTTTCAAAATCACTACATTTCATCCTTTAATGATTCTAAAATTCTCTGCAAAATACTTACTTTACTTACTTTTTACTCCTAAAGTACATTTTCAAACAGAAACTTTAATACTTTTACTTAAGTGGATTTTTTCATGTGAACTTTTCCTCGGGTAACTTTTTATCTTTGTATCTGTACTTTTACTTAAAGATAAAGACTTATCTTTAAGTGGTACTTCTTGATGCTTTTATATGGCGCCTTAATGGTTCCCTAATACTGTAAATGAATCCTTCTTCAAAATCAAGACTCATGAACACAGTTAAAGTCATAAATATGTCTCTGGAACACTTTATTCTGGGCGTTGTTGCTTGAATGCAAATGAGGAGGACAGAGATAGGCCAGTGCAGCGGGTGGGGGTGTGGCCAAACTCTCCTCTCTTTCCTCTTTAGCGGTGCGATGTGCGCTGTCACCCACTTCCGTGTTTTTGCGCGGAGGAAGAGATGAGACAATTTCCATTGAAAAATAAACACATTTCCACAGAAAATAAAATTAAACCACTGCTGTTTCAGAGGTTCAGAGGCTCGGATAAAGGACATCCGAGCCTAGAAACACTCTCACGTGCCTCCAGGCAAATAAAAAAACACATCTTGCATTGCGTAGCTCGTTCGCGGTCCAAATTCACTGGGCGTGAGTTACAGAGAGTGTGAGTAGAAACACAGACGGCGGTGGAACTGCATTTGCATTTTTCCTTGAGTGTGATGTCAGAAACTTCCCTTGTTCAGAATCGCCTGTTTGAGCTGTCTTTTTTTCAAACGCAGAAAAGGATCACAAATGCTCAGTTTACACATTTCGCAACTTTTATCCATGGGCGGGGGGGCCTTAAACAGGGTAGGGGAGCTCATATTAATGTTCAAAAACCTCAGAAAGTGAAAATGTCATGCCATGGGACCTTTAAGTAACAAAACTGAGTACTTCATTCACTACTGATTACCTGTGATCTGATTATGGAGGACTGAATTGTAAGCAGAGTATGATGCTTTCAGAGACTAGTGAAATTAACTAACCACTTAACTAACAGAAACTGAAAACAAGTAGGTGTAACAGTTTCAAAGTAATTTCATTGTAATTAGCTCCTCCCTTCAGGCAGATATAGGCAGTGTCCACTAGCATCTGACCAGAACTGAAGAAGCAGCTTGGATGAGCTGCGAAACGTATTTGGTCAAATAAACTTTTGTCCAGTTGAGAAATTGAATTTCTCCTTTTACCTTTTCAAAAGATTGGGATTTGGTAAGAGTAGGTTCACGTTTGGTGCAGTGGAGTGGTGAATCATGGTCAGTGTAGTTCTGAAGAGTTGAGATAAGTGACTCACATGCACAAAAACACTCAAAGATGAATGAATTAGTTATATTCTGATTTCAAAACGTTCGGTCAAAAGTAAGTGTTGGAAAACAGTTGGCTAGAGTGGAGAAAAGGATCATGGTCTGTGTAGGTGTGAACAGTAGTGGGACGTTACGATGTCATGCCCTAATACTATTTAGCACCTCCAACACTCACGCATACATCATACCATACTAGACAAGGTGGGTGAAGTGTCTTGCCTAAGGACACAATAACAGTTTGCATTAAAGCTACTGATTGTCAGCGCCCACCGAGATAGAGGCATTGATAATCAGGTATGGTCAGGGGGTAATTATCAAACTGTAGATTGCTGTCAGATGAAATTTTGTTGTCAAAATTAAGACAGAAAAAGTCATGAATAACATAATAACATACAGTGGTACCTCACCTTACAAAATTAATTTGTTCCAGAAGTGGTTTCGTAACGTGAAAAATTCGTAAGTTGAGTAGCTATTTCAATGGAAAAAGCCTGATTCGTTCCAAGGCCCCGATCCAAGTTTTTTTTATTTTTATAGTGTAACTTTTTTTATAGTGTAACATTGTGTTCTGTGTGTTTCTCACATTTGTCTCTCGTTTAAACACTCAAACTTTCATAGATTTTCAACAAAATTATTAATAGTGAAGTGTGGGGGGAAGGAGGAGGGGGGAGAAAACTGCGCTCTGACACGTGTGATAGCGCAGCATGACCCCGCGCAGAGCTGACAGCAGGTCTAGACCAAGGTCTAAACCTGGACTGGACCAGGACTAAACCTGGACTAAACCAGGACTAAACCAGGACTAAACCAGGACTAAACCAGGACTAAACCAGGACTAAACCAGGTGGATTAAAGCAGCGAGGAGGGGACAGCACGCAGTCTGAGCGCATGAACGAGACCCATGCAAGAGCTGCGGTGGTCTCCTCCTGGTTTAGTCCAAGTTTAGTCCTGGTTTAGTCCAGACCATCGCGGCTCCTCCTGGTTTAGTCCAGGTTTAGTCCTGGTTTAGTCCAGACCACCGCGGCCTCCTCTAGACCTCCTCTAGACCTGGTCAGGTCTAGAGGAGGTCTAGACCACCGCGGCTCTTGCATGGGTCTCGTTCATGCGTTCATGCGCTCAGACTGCGTGCAGTCCCCTCCTCGCTGCTTTAATCCACCTGGTCTAGTCCTGGTTTAGTCCTGGTTTAGTCCTGGTTTAGTCCTGGTCCAGTCCAGGTTTAAACCTTGGTCTAGACCTGCTGTCAGCTCCGCGCCGGGTCATGTGCGCTATCACACACGTGTCAGAGCGCAGTTTTCTCCCCCTCCCCCTTCCCCCCACACTTCACTCTTAATAATTTTGTTGAAAATCTATGAAAGTTTGAGTGTTTAAACGAGAGACAAATGTGAGAAAAGTTTCAATCCAGTCTGAAAAAAGTGTATAATGTGTGTGGCTGAGCGCGCATTATTTGAATTTTTGAGATTTCGCGTTTCGTAACTTGAATTTTCTTTCATATCTAGAGACCAAAATTTACCGTGAAGGCGTTTCCTAACTTGAAATTTTCGTTTGTTGGGTCTTTCGTAAGGTGAGGTACCACTGTATTTCATATTTGCTGCACTAGAGCAAAGGTTCATGGCTTATATAGTTCATAAGAGGTTAGGAAAGAGGAAAATGAAATGTTGTGAAGTTGTCATACTGTGTTAATAATGATCTGACTGTGGCAGACTGACAGATATGCACTACACTGTACGAGACTTGAGACTCATACAGTGTAGTACAAGTACCATGATCTGTATAACTGGACAGAATGACATAGAAGGTAAATTGTCGTACTGTGTTACTAATGATCTGACTGTGTAAAGGTGAATAACACTTTCTGAGATTTGTGGAATTATAACATTTCAGAAGAGTGGACTAAAATAGTCTTTGGTAAAGAGTACTTTTTTCATTTTCACTTCAGTGGAGCAAAGCATCATGGTCTATGCAGTTCTGAAGAGTCGAGTGGCAGTTGAATACACATCTCGACACTTTCTCACATGAGTGAAAATTATTACTGCCATTTCAAAACTTAGAACAAAGGATCATAGTCATTGTAGTTCATAAAAATGGTGTGAAGTTATGATGTCGTTCCGTGTTACCAATTATCAGACAAATTGTATTATTTTCATCTTTTAGAAAACTAAGACAGAAAAAGTGATGAATGACAGCAAATTTTTCATGTTGTAAAGGATCATGGTCTATATAGTTCAGAGCTTACAGTGTCATACAAATTACCTGACTGTGAATGGTTGACAGACAAACTGGAAATATTGGTTTCATATTTCAAAAATGTATGACAGAAAAAGTGATGAATAACATTTCATCATGTTGGCTGCACTGGAGCAATGGTCAGGGTAGTTTAGATGAGTGGAGGGAAGTTATGGTGTCATACCATGTTACTCATTACAGTGGTACCTCACCTTACGAAATTAATTTGTTCCAGAAGTGGTTTCGTAACGTGAAAAATTCGTAAGTTGAGTAGCTATTTCAATGGAAAAAGCCTGATTCGTTCCAAGGCCCCGATCCAAGTTTTTTTTTTTATAGTGTAACTTTTTTTATAGTGTAACATTGTGTTCTGCCTCCTGATTGGTTTCTCAGACTGGATTTGGACTTTTCTTAGGTTTGTCTCTCGTTTGGACACTCAAACTTGGACCCAGGAGGACACTGCCAGCCCGCCTTAAGTCCGGGGATTGTCCCGGTCACCGGCCTGGAGGTCTTTAAGAGGCCGACCTCAGGGTTCTATCCAGGCCGCTCTGTGAGCACCTTACGCGGGCATAGCTCAGAGGATTGTCCCGGTCACCGGCCTGGAGGTCTTGAAGAGGCCGACCTCAGGGTTCTATCCAGGCCGCTCTGTGAGCACCTTACGCGGGCAGGTCTGGAGCGGGTCTGGACCGCCACGGCTCTTGTGTGCGAGCGGCGGCTCGCCTCGGCTGTGGCTCGAGGCGAGGCCAGGGGGTGGACGCGCGTGCGGTGCTTTGGTCCACCTGGTTTAGTCCTGGTTTAGTCCTGGTTTAGTCCAGACCACCGCGGCTCTAGAGGAGCCAGGTCTAGAGGAGGTCTAGACCACCGCGGCTCTTGCATGGGTCTCGTTCATGCGCTCAGACTGCGTGCTGTCCTACTCGCTGCTCCCCTCAGCTGTGACTCGAAACGAAACCAGGAAATAATTTAATCCACCTGGTCTAGTCCTGGTTTGGTCCGGGTTTGGTCCTGGTTTGGTCCAGGTTTAGTCCTGGTCTAGTCCAGGTTTAGACCTTGGTCTGGACCTGCTGGCAGGGGTCATGCTGCGCTATCACACATGTCCGCGCGCAGTCTTCTCCCCCCTCCCGCTTCCCCCCACACTTCACTATTGATACGTTTTGTTGGGAATCTGTGGGGGTTTGGGTGTTTGAACGGGGGACAGGTGTGAGAGGGGTTTAAATCCAGTCTGAGAAAAGCTATAATGTGTGTGGCTGAGCGCGCATTATTTGAATTTTTGAGATTTCGCGTTTCGTAACTTGAATTTTCTTTCGTATCTAGAGACCAAAATTTGACGTGAAGGCGTTTCGTAACTTGAAATTTTCGTTTGTTGGGTCATTCGTAAGGTGAGGTACCACTGTATCTGACTGTGGATAGTGAAATTATTGTTTTCATCTTTCTGAAAATTAAGATGAAAAAAGCTGTAAAAGAGTGATAAAAGACATATGATGCATATGATGTCATATCATGTAACAAATTATCTGACTGTGGATGGTTGACAGACAAATTAAAATTATTGTTTTCATCTTTAAAAAAATAAAAAAAATTAGAAATAACAGTAATTTCTTGAGTGTTGGGAAGTTATGATGTATAGTGTTACTAATTATCTGAATGAGGATACTTTGAAAACAAATAATTGTTTTCTTATTTCAAAAAAGGAGAAGAAAGTAATAAAGTGATCAATAACTTTTTCTTTTCTTTTTTTTCAAGTTAGCTGCATTGGAGCAAAGGATCTTGGTCGATGTGGTTTTGAGGAGTGGTGCGAAGTTACAATGTCATACCAAGTTACAAATTCTCTGATTGTGGATGGTGGACAGACAGTGAAATGATTGTTTTCCTATTTGAAAAAATTAACAACAGAAAAAGCGATGGATAACATTTAATTTCTTCATGGTGAATGCACTGGAGCTGAGGATCATGGTTTATGTAGTCCAGAAGAGTGGTGGGAAGTTATGATGTCATACCGTGTTGCAAATTAACAAGGATCATGGTCAGTGTATTTTTGCTGAGTGGTTGGAGGTTACAGTGTCATACCAAGTTGCACATTTTCTGACTGTGGATGGTTCACAGACAGATTGCAATATTTCTTTTTTTTTTTTTTTTTTCATATTTCAAAAATTAACAACCGAAAAGGTAATAAATAACATTCCTTTCTTCATGTTCGCTGCACTGGAGCAAAGGACCATGGTCTATGTAGTTATGATGTCATACCGGGCTACTAATTATGTGACTGTGGATGGCTGACGGACAAATTGACATGACTGACTTCATATTTCACTCATTTCTTCATGTTGGCTGCACTGGAGCAAAGGATCATGGTCTATGTAGTCCAGAGAATAACTGCAAGTTGTCATACAGTGTCACCATGGATCACACGACGCTGTCGCCCACTGGCATGCGCAGGGCCACACATGCCGGGACTAAAAAGCAATGGAGATTAATGTACTAGCAAATCGCATTAGGTTGAGTTACACACTAATATGTCCATAGGGAAATTATTTTGTTCATTGAGCTCATCCATCATATACCAGCGCGAGTGACAGAGTGGTTAGCGCTAATGCCTCTATGAAAATCTGCATGATGAGAAAGAGACATGTATTAACTCGCGATGTCCGTTACAAATCCTTCAAAGAGGGGGTATTTTTAGCTTTGTACCATGTTATAATGTTGTTCCCTTATCAAAAGCATGCTTGAAGAGGTTTGAGGCGTCCTCCGTGCACATTTCAGTAATTTAGTGATCTCTCCCAAACCCTATTTGAATCCTCCTTACGACAATTCTCCATATATGTATAAAAAACACGATACAAAACTGTACACAGCAACTTAACAAACATGATGCGCTGTGCAGTAGTTTCATTAGCGGGATGCACACTGATTGTGTTGTGATAGTGCTCTGAAAGGGGGACTTTGAGCCTCAAAAACAAAACTGAAACTCGTTAATCATAATCACGTTGTTTTTTGGCAAATATAGCATTTTGAAAACAATAAAAGGTAACATGGTGATCTAAATATGTTAACAATCATTACCTTATTGAAGTGCAAAAATAATCAGACCCTCCAGGAATTCGCGATGTTGCGATTTGCAACTTCAACGCAACTTCAGCCAATCCCCGTGAATTCATTGCGGTGTTGCAATTTTGACCAATCACCGCAACTGTTCCGCAATTTTTACCAATTTTTACCAATCATCGGCGACGTATTGAACTCACGTCGACCAACTTCCTTCTGCCTTACTTCCGTGTGACGAAACGAAACTGAGGCCGTGTCCCCAGTTCGGAGCGTGGTTTGAAGGGGGTTCAGACTGCAGTCAAGGCGGTGCACACTTGCTCAGCCCTGAGTGCACTCCGCGGACCGCATGGGCGTCTTCGAAATGCGACAGGTCTCGCAACAACGGGAAGCAGCCGCCGACTCCATTTTCTCCCCTAGAAGAAGTAGCGCGCGGTGCATGCTGCGATATATGAGTGTGCGAAGCGTGCATTTTCACGCGCTTGGTCCACGCCCCGATTTCCATGGAAACGACTGCGTGCTTCGGACCGCGTGTTAACTGTGAATGGAACAAAAAAGAAATTACCCACATGCCCTTCAAACTAGGGATGGGCATTCAGTGAAGTTTTCTTCGTCGATTATCGGGAGAATTAATGAGTAATAATCGGTTAATCGTTAACATATTTTGTATTAAAAAGACAACAACCATTCACTCGAGTGTGTCCGCTTTTACTATGTCTGCCGAGGCTGTGGGAACAGGCGCTTCTCAACGGGAAAGTAAATCTGCAAATCAACATGCGTAGAGGTGGATTAAAGCCAGGCGACACGCATCCTGCAGCCTCTGCTAGCGCGCTCGGAGTTAGCCGCTTTGGGATCCGAGCTAACCGCTGCTAGCCCGCCGTCTCTGTCCTACCTCCTCCACACAACCCAGCCGTATCTGCAGCAATATATTAAGTCGTGAAAACCTTTGCCCTCCACGGCACTGATGGGGAGCATGTCTGTTTCGATCATCTTCGCTATCGCTATTGAATTGCGTGAGAAATGCGTCGAATTGCGTGTTGAGAGCCCGGTTTGTCTAAAGAGCAAACTTAAACTACAAAGCAACTAATGAGAGTTATATAAATGAAGTTATTACCTGATGGTTCTCAGTTTGTTTTATCATCACCGCACTTTGTCAGTGCGCGCTGAGAGGGGCGGGAAGGAGGGACCGGGGCGGGGGGGAGCGGGACATTTTTAACGGAGTCATATAAGAGTCTGGTTAATGCACCGGGCCCACGTCTCACCACGTCTAACCATGGGCAGTTCGGCTCTGGGCCGCGCGTATTCGGCGCGTAAGCCGTCGGGGGGGACACGTTACGCACAGACGGAGACACCAGGACCGGAGTCGGTGCGTCTCAGAGGAGACGTGGCACCGGGACTGAGGTTCAGGACGTGCCCGGGGGACGGCGCGTCTGCTCCAGCCTCCGCTCGGACCGTGCGCCCGGAGCAGGGGGAGTTTTTTTCGCTGAAAACACGCGGAGCCATAAACTAAGCCACACAGACTGATTTTCTGGGCACAAAAAAAGAAAAAAAAGAAATCAGCGTGAGAAATACCATGTGTGGCGTGTGAGCGTGTGAACACGTCGAATTGCGTGTGTCACACTCTCAATGTGTGAGACTTGAGAGCCCTGTCTTCAACATTATTGCAAAAAAAAGTAGTATTAGTAGTAGTATAGTACAGTGGTATGAGTAGCACTAGTAGTAACAGTAGTATTAGTAGTAGTAGTAGTAGTAGTAGTAGTAGTAGTAGTAGTAGAATAATGGTATCAGTAGCACTAGTAGTAGTATATTAGTATAGCAGTATCAGCAGCACAAGTAGTATTAGTAGTAAGTAAGTAAGTTTTAGGCTTAAGCCTTTATTGGTCTCACACACAATGACACACAGTGACACACGGGAGAAATTTGACTTCTGCATTTGACCCATCCTTTTCAGGAGCAGTGAGCAGCCATCTTTTTCGGCGCCCGGGGGGCAGTACCGTGAAGGGTCTTGCCCAAGGACCCACACTGGTTAGCTCATTGCCCGGGGGGGATGAACCCACAACCCCCAGGGGGAAAGTCCATGACTTACCAGTTGAGCTAACCAGCCGGTGTAGTAGTAGTAGCAGTAGTAGTGGTAGTAGAATAACGCTATCAGTAGCACTAGTAGTAGTAGTAGTAGTAGTGGTAGTAGAATAACGTATCAGTAGCACTAGTAGTAGTGGTAGTAGAATAACAGTATCAGTAGCACTAGTAGTAGTAGTACAGAATAACGTATCAGTAGCACTAGTAGTAGTAGTACAGTAGTATAGTAGTAGTAGTAGTAGTAGTAGTAGTAGTAGTGGTAGTAGAATAACGGTATCAGTAGCACTAGTAGTAGTAGTACAGTTGTATAGTAGTAGTAGTAGTAGTGGTAGTAGAATAACGTATCAGTAGCACTAGTAGTAGTAGTAGTACAGTAGTATAGTAGTAGTAGTAGTAGTAGTGGTAGTAGAATAACAGTATCAGTAGCACTAGTAGTAGTAGTACAGTAGTATAGTAGTAGTAGTAGCAGTAGTAGTGGTAGTAGAATAACAGTATCAGTAGCACTAGTAGTAGTAGTAGTACAGTTGTATAGTAGTAGTAGTAGTAGTGGTAGTAGAATAACGTTATCAGGAGTTGCCAATCTCTACTGAACAAAAGTTAAAAGGTAATTTGAATTTGAAACTCTTGCTAACATATGAAGACTCACCCCAGCCTGACTCTAGGTGGTGAATGACCGTTGAGTGAGTTCCATGCCTGCTGGTGTGTGCATAAGCCAGCTCAACGGGGGAGGGCACATTGGCACAGCAACTCATTGATTCGATAAACGTTGCCAAGTGGCCTGTTTGGAGCCGCACATTATCCAGGTTGCGACTTCACAATCCCTGACGCTTAATACCTTTTATTTTATCCCCTAGAAAGGACGCAATTCTTTTTGAGCACTTGACTCCGTTGATCCTGTTGGGCTTTCCTTCTCTCCGCCCCCTCCTCCTCCTCCCCTTCACCTCCCTCGCTCGATCGATGCCCACACCCCTGCTCATAAATACGGGGCTTTAGATGGGCCAGGTCGGTCTGGTTCGCAAGCACATTTAAATAAGCCCATTGGTCTTTCATTTCAGAGTGGACGTGATAGGAGCATTTACTCTCTCTCCGCCCGTCTCCTCCCTGCTTATGTCTTGCTTCATAACGCCTCGATGCATTTTGTTTGCACTCGTGTGCAAATGGCATGTTAACGGTTTTATTGAATGAAAGAACAGTGGATTATGCCAAAGTTCTGTTCAGACAGAGGAGAATTTAACAGATAAAGACAATTTGAGGTTCAGTGTTGTGCTAAATTGTCTTTTTGAGTTTTAAATCACATTGATGGCTGTCAGTCTCATGCCAGAACTTGGATCAATGTTTTTGTGCATTCTTGTTTGCTTGAGTAGTCTGTTTTAGAGAACTAGCTTTTGAGCTTATCAGCTATCCACCTTAATTAACTGTATTTTGTTTGGGTTAACCAAATGCTGAAAGGAAGGACATATTACTTTATTTTAACACTTTGTTGTGATGTATTGCACAATGAATTATGAGTTAGTCGTAAAACAGGGAGTTGGATGTCTAAAAGTGTTTGTATTTTGGGGTTTTCTATGGTTTTCTACCATGTTATAATCTTGTTCTTTTGTCAAAAACATGCCTGAAAAGGTTTTAGATGTCATTCATGCATGATTGAGTAATTTAGTCATCTCTCATGGGTTTAAGGTCACATGGCATGAAATTTTCACTTTCTGAGGTTTTTGAACGTTAATGTGAGCTCCCCTACCCTGTTTAGCCCCCCCCCCATGGTTAAAAGTTGCGAAATGTCTAAACTGAGCATTTGCGATCCTTTTCTGCGTTACAAAAAATCGGAGCTCAAACGGGCAACCAGGGTGCAACATTTAAAGGAAAAATCCCAGCTCCCAAAAACCACCAGCAAACCTGCAGTAACTACACATTCAATGGTTTATTTAAAATGCATCTTGCACACACACACGCAAAAATACCTTTTCTCATCAAATGTACACGATTCACGCAGATCACCTGTTTTGGCTTCAAAACGGCGAATTGCCTGTGCCTGTGCTACACTTTCTGGTCACACTGTCCCTCGGGTTCCCTGTCCACAGTCTCTGGCTACTCCTCTCCCTGTCCACCTTTATCCTGGGCTGCAGAGGACGTGGAGGCTCCAGCCCCTCCAGAGAATATGTCTGTTATTTTAGAACATTTTGCAGCGTCTGTAGCGAGATTTTTAAATCTTTTAGCCCGCAACTTCTCCACACCCCCTCTCTGCCACTTCTCCATGTTTCCACGCTCAACACTGAAACTGGCGGGGATCAGTGCAGAGAAAGGGGCAGGACCGCTCTCGTAAGCTTCTATATCCTGATTGGTTTAGTCCACTGTCTGTATTGAAGATGGGCCAATGGACCGCCTCCTCTAAATTGTGGGCCAGTCTCTAAGTAAAAAAAAAAAAACAGCATCGGCCCCTAGGATTGTCAGCCCAGTGCAGACATTTAAAACCACTACGTCTTTTTTCCCCTAATACCCACCATTTTCAATAGATCTGTTTATGCTGTTTACAGTGGCTAACAGGTTGGCTAGCTCAAACTGATAAATCTTTCACCCGGGGGCCTGGGTTCAAATCCCCCCCGGCAATGAGCAAGCCAGTGTGGGTCCATGGGCAAGAACCTTCACGGTACTGCCCCCCAGGTGCCGGAAAGATGGTCAATGCTTCTGAAAAAGGATGGGTCAAATGCAGAAGTAACATTTCTCCTGTGTGCCACTTTGTGTGAGATCAATAAAGGCTTAATCTTAATCTTCCCCAATTTTGGGGGGTTTCTGATCACAAACACCAGGCTGCAGGGGTGAAGTTTGAAGTGTGGGTTCGACCAATCACACTGTTCCTTATACGACCAGACCCCGCCCCTCCTCCACTCTCGCTCCCTTCTTTAGTCCTCCAGGTCCTGCCCAGTTTAGCAGCTCTGTTAGAAATGCGTCTGTGGGCGGAGTTTAGGTGTTCAGTCCCACTTTAAACACGAGAAGAAAGCGACACCTATGCATTTGACAGAAAGTTGAATTTGCATATTTTAAAAGTTGGATTGAAGCACAGTTTGGAACACTGGCCACATGAAAAGCGGACACAGATAATGCTAATATAGGTAGTGCACATAATTATTGCTAACCTTGCTACAATTGCATTAAAAAGGGACTTGTGTGTGACAGCTTCTCTGTGCTGCCCACAGTCAGAAAGAATGGACCAATGTCACCATGTTCAGGGCATGCATGAAAAGAGGACAGTTTTATATATATATATATATATATATATATATATATATATATATATATATATATATATATATATATATATATATATATATAAAATATATATATATATATATATATATATTTTTTTTTTTTTTTTTTCATAGAATTTGGTGCAAATTGTGTTCCTGGATTCACAATGTCGAGCTGTAACAGAAATGAGGAGCAGGTGATTTAAGAATTTGTTAAACAGACTGTTTAAAAGAGGTAAGGTAAGATGAGGTGGGGGGGGCATCTAATGTTAAAGGTCCCATGGCATGAAATTTTCACTTTCTGAGGTTTTTGAACGTTAATGTGAGCTCCCCTACCCTGTTTAGGCCCCCTCCCCATGGCTAAAAGTTGCAAAATGTGTAAACTGAGCATTTGCGATCCTTTTCCGTGTTTGAAAAAAAGACAGCCCAAACGGGCGATTCTGAACAAGGGAAATTTCTGACGTAACACTCAGGGACAAATGCAAATGCAGTTCCACTCCCCATCTGGATGTCTACCCACGTCTCTGGAAATCACGCCGAGAGACTTTGGACCGCGAACGAGCTACGCAATGCGAGATGCGTTTTTTTATTTGCCTGGAGGCACGTGAGAGTGTTTCCAGGCTCGGATATTCTTTATCCGAGCCTCCGAACCTCTGAAACAGCAGTGGTTTAATTTTATCTCCTGTGGAAATGTGGTTATTTTTCAATGGAAATCGTCTCATATCTTCCTCCGCGCATAAACGCGGAAGTGGGTGACATCGCACAGCGCCCCGCTAAACGAGGAAAGAGTGGAGAGTTTGGCCACGCCCCCACCCGCTGCACTGGCCTGTCTCTGTCCTCCTCATTTGCATTCAAGCAACAACGCCCATAATAAAGTGTTCCAGAGACATATTTATGACTGACTGTGTTCATGAGGCTTTCTCATGCACTGAGTGTTGATTTTGAAGAAGGATTCATTTACAGTATTAGGGAACCATTAAGGAGCCATATAAAAGCATCAAGAAGTACCATGTCATGGGATCTTTAAACAGTATGGTATTAAGTGGAATCATTTTACACTTCTTCAGTTCTTCAATACACATGTATTATTGGAATCTTCGTAGTAGTAGTAGTAGTAGTAGTAGTAGTAGTATTATAGTGGCATCAGCAGCACTAATAGTAACAGTCGTAGTGGTAGTAGAATAACGGTATCAGTAGCACTAGTAGTAGTAGTATAGCAGTATGAGCAGCATTAGTATTAGTATGTGTGAAGAATCCCTCAGTCATCCAGGTAGAATCCATGATAAAAGGAAACATTAAATTTGTCAACTGGACAAAGTTTATTTGGTCAAAAACGTTTCGCAACTCATCCGAGGTGCTTCGTCAGAAGTGACGTTTTCGACCAAATAGACTGTCCAGTTGACAAATTGAATTTCTACTTTTATTATTAGTATTAGTATTATTAGTAGTATAGCAGTATCATCAGCAGTAGTAGGACTAGTAACAGTAGTAGTAGTTGCAGGAGTAGTAGTTATAATAGTTGCAGCAGTAGTAGTATCAACAAAAGTCCTTTCTTACATGTTTTGTTTGAGAGAAAGCATCACATTCTCCCACAGTTCTCATAGTGGCCTGTTGGGGGAGCTCTTCTCATGTGAAACCTAGGCCTCTGTGATGGAACCTGAGGACCAAAAGTACTTGTTTAGATACATTTACACCAGTTAAAACATATTCTTTACATGTGGAGTAGTTGTACCTTGTTTACTCTTTACTATTCTTGTGACTTGCATTGTTTTGAAATTTTTACCATATATTTTTTGCTCTTTGTTTTTATATTATAATGTGATAGCTACTGTGCCCAAACTACTGTTTCTTGTTGGTCAATTCAGTTTGTCTAAGTCTAAATAAGGCTGTCAAACGTATCAAAAGTATCTCTAAATACTCATTTGAGCTGGTATCGATACTAAAAAATAACATTCACAGGACAGAAATAAATCCTTCCTGAATAGCTTGAGCTGTATCACAACAAGTATAAGAGCACACACACAGACTAGATATTACTGCTATTATTTTTTTAACCCAGAAATAGTTAAAGGTGCACTGTGTAACTTTTCTGGTGGACAGTCCTTCGCCCGCTTGTCTCATGAAAATGTTATTGCATTGCCTGTAATGTTCTGCAAAATGGCATTAAACGTATTAATCTTGAATTGAATCATCTGAATGATTTTTTTTTTTTAATTGTTTTGTAAAACATGCCCTCCTAAGAGCGGATTCACCTCTCCACAGATCTGACATGTAACCTGGTCTAGTGGTATCCCCTGATTGTCTCAGTGTTTATTATATTGTATTGTAACACTTTTTTACCATGTACTATTATTGCATGTTATTAGTACTTCTGACTATCTCAGCGAGTCAACGGTTCTTCTGATCCTAAGCATTTCATTGCACTGTTGACCTTGTGTTGATTCTGCATATGACAAATAAACAATCTTGAATCTCTCTCTTGAAATCTTGGAAATAGCATACAGTAGGCTGTGTAAAGAAGTGGACTAAAGGAGTGTAACATCACATATAGCCTTCAGCTCCAGTCAAATGAAGCTCAGGTTACTAGCAGTTTTGGGACAAATTTGGAGCCAGTTCCATATTAAGAATTGGAATTAATTTACCAACAAAATAGTGAAATAAAAACAGATCATGTAGAGCAGGTTAATACAAACATTTAAAGACCAAAATGACGAGTCTCACAGCAGCAGTTAGAGAGAGAGGGACATTTTTCAAAGTAAAGTGTTGATGGAGCTGGGCATGAACACCAATTTATATATATATATATGCAGCAATTCTACATAAATATACCCAACAACTTCACAAACCTGATGCGATGTGCAGTAGTTTCATGTATTGTGATGGTGTTCTGAAGGGAGAGTGACTCAGCATGGAGAGCAAAGCGAGGGGCAGAGTCACTATGTCAAAAATGAAAATGAAACTTATATTTTAAAGCATTGTTTTCAGGGAATATAGAAAAAAGATGATGATCTAAATACGTATATTATATGCTAGCAGTTGATACCCCATATAAGTAAAACGCCCCTTTTTAAATTTAATAACTATATTTTAGAGAAATGTGAAGTCTGAGCTGTCATGTGCACAAAATTGACTCGTGAGCTTTTGTTCCCTTATCAAAAACATATTCAATTCAAATTCAAGAGAATTCAAAGCTTTTATTGTCATATGCACAGTAAAGAAACACGTTTCCCTGTACAATGAAATTCTTATGTGGAGATGTTTTGTTTCATTCGCACATTTGAGCATCCCTTTATTATTAGTCTGTCTGTATCTCCAAAGCTCATAATGCTCTGTTCCACTTTCTGACGTCGAAGAGGTAGTTTTCAAGTTAACAGCTACTGTTGACCTTTTGCTCAGTACAGATAGTCAATTCCAGGGCTGAAATTACCCAAATGATTCTAGTGAAGGTGAAGTGTTTTCAGAGAGAAGAACTCAGCCTAAATCTGCAGGGTTTGTGTGTTATCCATGTCTGAATGAAACAAAACACAACTCCAGGTGTGTTTGTGATGAGGAAACAACATTATAACAGATCAGAAAATCAGAAAAAACACAATTTAGTGTCGCGTATTTCCTGGCAGTGTTGCTCCGTGGATCTCCATAATTCTCGGGGCCCCATGCTTACATTAGCAGCTGTTCTCAGACAAGTTGGACAGGCCTATTGGATTACCAGCAGATGTGAGCACCGATAGGAGCTCATCGGTCGCTGGGGCTGACTCAGCTGTCCTCTGTGTGCGCCGCGTGTGGACGTGTATGTGCGTTCCTTATTATGTTATGCTAATGCAATTTTAGCTCCGAAGTCTGGAGGTCACGCACCAATGGATTACAAGCAATCAAGTGGTCAGCTTTGTGGATGTCAAGGCTGAGAAGGACAGGCTCGTCTGTTTGTTTGATTCGTATGATATAGCGATTGATACTTTGCAGCAACGGCGCTCTGGTGGTGTTCTACATGCGTCTCTACACTGACAAGAAAGTGAAAGTGAAATGGATTTCCACAGCACATTTTCAGGAGCATGGTCAGTAAGAGCGTTCATGGTCCTGTTTAGGTGTTTGATTTTCAATAAAAATGGTGAGTCTAACTAACTGTTGCTACCTAGCTACCTTGTGACCTTGTGGCTTGTATCCCTTTCTCTTCTCGGGAACTTCACCTACTCTATCCCAATATATCTGAGGAAGGAGAGAGTTCAGCTATTACCAAAATGGTGAACAACAACGAAAATATAGCTCTCAACATGTTTAAATTGGAATTAAATACGATATCCACATTTTATGCTACTAAACTGTGTATATGGTGCTTAAATAGTATTGTCTTTGGTGCAAACTAGGTAAATTTGCAGCTTTCTGATCAAAAACAAACATCTAAATTTAAGCAGGTACTAGCTTCAGTGGCCTCTGCAATTTCCAGTGACATCACAAAAGACTGTCTTGAGTACAAACATCTGGCTGCAGGGCTGGAGTCTGAAGGGTGGATACCTGTTAAAGGGACAGTGTGTAAGATTTTTACCCGTTAACTCATTCACTGCCGGCCTGTTTTCAGAATTCCAAACCCAGAGTGCCACAGGTTTCAGTAGAATTTCACTGATTTTCCAAGACCCACAGAATACTGAGTTCTTTGACTATATAAACATGGGACACATCAAAATAAAGTGTCGACTCTCTTCTTTCACCTGGAAAAAAAATTATGTTTCTAACCTTTTCGGTTCTCAAATAACTGATAGTAGAACATAGGGAAGTTTCAGCAAAAACACTGGTTTTTGAGCAAGAAATGGAGAAAACGACCTTTTAGTTCAGAGAAGGATTTCGAGCAGATCAGTGACTTTGACATCAATATTTATCGATTTAGTGACACCTCAAACATCTAAAATAACAGAGAAAGAGATTTTTGATGACAAAGTACATTTTTTATTTACAAATATAAGAATATAAGGCTCTGTGAATCCTTCAACTCAATTGTGCCAAGAGATGTTTACAGGATATAATATCTTTTCATATAAAATAGAACTTTGTCACTTCACAACAATATTGAGGCTCAGAGTACACACTCATATACACACACACACACACACACGCACCTACACACACACACACACACACACACATATATACGTATATGTACATACACACAAGCCCATGCATAAACCTTTACACACACACACAGCTACACACGCACGCACACACGCGCGCGCGCCGCACGCGCGCGTACACACGCACGCACACACACACATATAAACTCAATTCTTCTCATCTCGTGCCTCTTTGGAGAGCAGAATCCAAGTCAGTAAACTTCTTTGGCACTGTCGTAGTTCTCAGCGGAGCAGGGAGTCCCCCTGCTCCGCGCAGCGCGATCAGGACACGCCCCCTGCCTCAGCCAGAGCAGATCTCTGCCCCGACATCGCTGCGTGTCTCTGTGATCCTCTGATCCGGGATCTTGGGTCCCAAAAGCGATCAAACCGCTCCGTAGGCGCTGATCAACAGTTATCTGCTTTTCCGGGTTCACTCGCCTCACCATCTTACTCCATTCGCCTCCACTCGCACTCCACAGTACACACACACTACACTCCTCTCCTCTCCCGCCTCTCCTATCGGCAGATAATGATACAAGATCCCCACCTACAGGTTGGGAAGGGTGAATTACACCTTCAAAGCTGCTCCAGGTCGTATCCTAGCAACCCCCGCTGAAAAACGTCCTTGACGAGTTTATTCGTCACGGCACTCAACGTTCGGATTCAACATGACGAGAAAACTCGTCACCGGCAGTCAATGAGTTAATTACCGAAATTGAAGATACCCATTCAAAAATACATTGTTTTCCAAGCCTTTTCACTTCCATCATGAAATCAAAGTATTCTGTTGGACTTAGATATAGTCACATAAAAGGGGGATCGTCCCCATGTAGAGGCAGCCATTTTGAATAAGAGAGCCGCAGAAGGACATTTGGGCTCCGCCTTCGCCTTCGGCAAGGCTCGTGGATTTCACACGAGATAGTACGCGTTTGGATAAACAACGACAACACGACAACGACAACAACGCCGGATCACACGTCGTAATGGATCTAACACATGTTTTGGACTAAATTGTTTTACTGGATTTTCTTCGCTGGATCCTTACGGACAGATTGAGACCAAGTTTATGGTGAAATACTGAGTTTGACCTGTCCAGAGCCTTCAAAGGTAAGCTAAGTAACAAACCTCATTTTGTGCTTTTCCGTATAAAAGCCCCATGTGCTCGGGGAGTGATTGTTGTGCTGGGAAATGAATTGCATAGTCAAAAAGAGGAGACTGTAAGGTTTCATTTGATGTGTAGATTGTCATGGTACACGATCTGGAATGTGCGCTCTCATGCAAAAAGAAAAAAAAAAACAGTGAACGGGACAGCGTTTTATTTATACAGTAGTTGCCGGGTGCGCTTCACGTGTGCGCGGTTCGTGCGCGGGTACGCGAGCTGTCCGCGTTACGGCGCGCCCGGGTGACCCTCGAGGTCTGCCGTAGCTAGAACAGGAAGTGCAATAGCACCATCCACCTATGCGCCACGAATCCTACACACTGTACCTTTAAATCAATCACAGTCCTCCACTCACTCTGTTCTTTAGTCCTCCAAGTACTGCCCAGTTTAGCAGTGCTATTTGAGGTGTTCAGAAAATATGTTTTTAGATTAGAGCAATTACCACATGATTAGTTGTTTATATCTGCAGTGCATTAAGAAGCAGTGTTCAAGAGGCGTAAAATAGGGTCTAATGACTTAATGAGAGCAGACCTGATTTGTGGCAGAGCAGATGTAGGGTCAATTGATCCAGGTCAGAGTTCCTTACAACTGCTAAGTGCTAATGACCGCCCCCATTGTTTACACTATAAACCTCAGCGGCTCTCTTTTAGCAAGCCAACACACACAAGAACTTATTTATTAACTTATTTTTTTCATAATTTACACCAAAGCAGTAGCAGTGCAGCATATGCACAGGATTTGCTTTTCATTTTCACCGGTCGGACAATCTACACTAGAGCATGGAAACCTGACCAAAGTCCAACGGGACAGGTTCGGAGTTCGGACAAATATTTAGAATTTATGTTCGGGCTCAGGTCAGACTTGGTCACATCAGTGTGTCTGCTTTTTCCTGTCTACAGTAAAACCACTCGCTTTGAGACTCTTAAGTGTCCAAAAGATCAGAGCACTGCACTTCAAGTTTGGATACAAGTCAAAACTGTGTTATTATTAGTACTTCAGATACATGATTTTAAAGCATAAAAGACTGGCGATAAAGTACACAGGAAGAAGAGTCACTATTGCGAATCTGCAGTTTCACCTGAATCTGTGTGTGTATGCAAAGAGACACAATTGAACTACTTTTGCCTTTTTACTTTTAAATAATGCCTCAAATTGGATTTATAGCATGATTATTTGCGGACACAGGGATGAAAGAGTTCCGCTTTTTAGCGGATCTCCGCTTTTTTTTTTTAGCCGCATGGTAATTTTTATTTATTTTTTTTTTTTTTTCCAAATACGTTGAAATTTTGGGTGTGTATTATATATGTATAATTGTGTTTAGGGTTGCCAACCGTCCGTTGAAAAATGTAATCGTCCCGTATTCAGAAACAAAAGTACATGTCTCGTATTAAACTTGTACATGTGTGCGGGGCCGTGAGCTTGTGTGCTCTTCTGGTGCTGCGGACACCGCACGTGCTGCACCGTGAGTGCGCTCTCTCGGCTCGTTATCAGACTTTGATGTCGCAAAATCGGGGTCAGTGCCGTGTTTTGATATCAACTTTCAAATAAAAAACACTACAATTGTTTTAAAATGTGTTTTATCGCTATTTATGAAAGTTTTGCTATTTATTAAATAGGGGGGGGGGGGGGGGGGCGTGACTTTCCGCTTTTTTCATGATTGGCCACTTTCATCCCTGGGACAGTTTCTATGGATAATGTGGATGAAATGCTGCACTTTAAATTTACCTTTATGAGAGGTGAGTAATAAATTCTTCTCCTTATTTTCGCTATATTCCAAGTTTGTAGTTTGCATCTCTGTGTCAGTTAGACACAAACAATATGCTGCATGTGTCATTAGTAGGTCTATGAAAATAGTGTGATTTTAATTGTGTCGGGTTCAGACACAAATATCGTAATGCCTGTCAAGCTCGGCTGGATTCGACCACTGCTCTGTCGGACACGGGCTGGGCTTGGATAGAAAAATTCGTCCCAATCCACACTAATCTACATGAGCAATGCCATATGCATACTGTTTTTACATCCATATCCACCCTCAACCACCTTCTAAATAGAGCTGCTAAACTTGGCAGTACCTGGATGAAGTCAAAATAGTTCCATAATACACAGGCATGATAAAACATGCATTTGGGCGTACTTTATTCTTTCACACACATAGATATTAACTGCGAGTAGACTGAGCAGCTGGAGTGGAACAGGTTGGCTACAGGTCACACACAGGGCCTTCGGCATATGGGCCGTGAGTGGAAGGGGGGCAGTGCTGAGTTGATGTTGTCAATCCAGCTCCTGTGTAGCCCGTCTCAAGTGAAGGCGCCACCAACCAGAGCCCCCTATTTGGGAATAATTAAAACTTGTTTCATAACTGGAAATGAATGCACATATGGAAACTTGAAAATACACAAGTTGAGTACAATGTTTACCCATAGCTTTATGCAGTATCCAAGCTCCTTCTACGTAGCTCCTCACAAAGAAGGTCAGCTATCTATGAAATTAAAAGCGTTCAAGTAAAATCTTTTTAAAGGCCAGTGTACTTATTATTTACGTTGATGCATTTAGCTGACGCTTTCATCCAAAGCGACTTACAAAATAGGATAAGCATTAGAGTTACAGTGGACAACGTTCTTTAGAGGGGCAAAGTGGCCTTGGGGTAATGTAGGGCTTTAAGAGGGTATTAAGATACATGGGAGCAGATCTGTCAATTACCCTGAAGGCCAGCTTAGAGCACTTCTTTGGCTACTGTCTCTGAGAATTGGGACACGGCTTCTAATGGCAAAGAAACATGTCTGCGGCGCCATTTGCCCACAAAAATGGTGGTGGGGGGGGGGGTACATTTCGGATGTCGCGCACAGGGATCCAAGGAGCGCTCAGGGAGTTAGTGTGTGTTTGCTCAGACACATTAAAAATTAGGGGGAACATTGGCCATGTCCCAATTCCAAGTATTACTAGTCGCAATATAATAATATTTTTGTCTGTAGGGACCTGAACCGTGCACTCGCTGAACTGGGAAACGGCGAACATCGCAGAGTAGCAAGTGTAAATAATGGGTGGGGATTCATGACGATTTATGCAACGGTGGCCGACGAGGGTCCGAAAGGACGACAAAATATAAAAAAGGAGGACACGTGACAGACGGCCGGACAGACAGCTCTAAAACCGGACTGTCCGGACCAAATCCGGACGAATGGTCACCCTAGACACACGCAATTCGACGTGTTCACACGCTCACACGCCACACATGGTATTTCTCACGCTGTAACTCAGTATTCAAAATATTACTCAATTTTAATTACAAAAAGGGAAAATCATAACTATTTATCACAACTTTCACTTCCTCCTGCAACAAAATCGCAACAAAAACCTTAAAAGCACCGCAACTTTTTGGAAAAGTTCACGCAAATTCAGGCATTTTAGCCCGCAACAATCACAAAAAATGTCTGCAAAATCCTGGAGGGTCTGATAAACAAACTGGACACTGTGCGCATCAAAGTTATGTAAAAGTCACACTCCCATTGTTGAGTGGAGGGTGATTGTTGCACCAACCAAGCCTCTAATTGACCACCTCCTCGTTACTGTGTGGTTAAGTGAATTTCACATCTGCAGTAATTGTTTAACACAGATGAGAGGAGCGCATGGATGTTCCGGCTGTGTGTGTGTGTGTGTGTGTGTGTGTGTGTGTGTGTGTGTGTGTGTGTGTGTGTGTGTAGATTCAGATGTGCGTGTGTGAGACTGCATGTACTCGATTAGGGGGGCCTAGCGGGGACGTGAGAAGTGGCCACGTCCAGCCAATGTCCCGCGGATGACCTCCCCTTTAATTAAGATTTGACTGAGGAATTTGTCATAGCCGGTCTTCAAATAGAAATTCATATGTGAGATTTTATTATCATGCAGAGCACTCTTCTCTTTCGGATCTTGTTTTAGACTAGAATTAGGGATGGTGATATGAGAAAAAATGTATTAGTTCTGTATTTTCATTTTTATTTAAAGCCCCAGTGTGTAGGATTCGTGGCGCATAGGTGGATGGTGCTATTGCACTTTCTGTTTTAGCTACGGCAGACCTCGAGGGTCACCCGGGCACCACTGTATAAATAAAACGCGGTCCCGTTTTTTTTTTTTCTTCTTTCTTTTCTCATGAAAACACACATTCCCGATCATGTATCATGACACTCTACACATCAAATGAAACCTTACAGTCTCCTCTTTTTGACTATGCAGTTCATTTCCCAGCACAACAATCACTCCCCGAGCACATGGGGCTTTTATACGGAAAAGCACAAAACAAGGTTAGCTTACCTTAGAATGCTTTGCACAGGTCAAACTCTGTATTTCACCATAAACTTGCTCTCAATTTGTCCGTAAGGATCCAGCGAATAAAATCCAGTAAAACAATTTAGTCCAAAACACGTGTTAGATCCATTACGATGTCTGATCCGGCAGCATGCTTGTGTTGTTTACCCAAAACCACGAGCCTTGCCGAAGGCGGAGCCCAAATGTCCTTCTGCGGCTCTCGTATTCAAAATGGCTGCCTCTGCATGGGGAAGATCCCCCTTTTATGTGACTATATCTAAGTCCAAAAGAATACTTTGATTTCATGATGGAAGTGAAAAGGCTTGGAAAACAATGTATTTTTGAATGGGTATCTTCAATTTCAGTAATTAACGGGTAAAAATCTTACACACTGTCCCTTTAAAGGGCCTGTATAATGCAATTTTCTAATCTGTGCTATAATATTGTGTCCTCATCAGAAACATAACAGAAATAATTGTGTTTTGTTTCATTCACTCATGTTTAATTCAAACACCCTGAATATTTAGGTTCTTCTCTCAGACGGAAAATGCTCTGTTCCACCTTGTGATGTCATGCGGTAATAGAGGAAGTACTCCAGTGCGTTCTCAAACTCCATACATCTTCACTAGAATCATTTGGATAATTTCAGCCCTGAAATTGCCAAGGGAAACGATAGATGTCAACTTGAAAACAAAAACTTGATGACATCACAAGGTGGAACATATTTTGAGCTTTGGCGATATACAGTTCTGGGGGAAAAAAACACCACTGCATTATTTTCCTGAAATCAGCATCTCTACATGTATTACAGCCATTCCATCCCAGCGTCTGTTGAATTCCAACACAAACACAAAGCTGAGCTACTTCAGTTCTTGCACCAGGAGTGGAATAAAGTCACCCAAGAACAATGTGACAGACTTGTGGAGGTCAAGACACATGAAAGCTGTGATTAAAAATAAGGGTTATTGTACCGAATATTGATTTGTGAACTCTTCTTAAGTGTAAACATTAGTATTATGTTGTTTTAAAATGAATTTGATCTTGTTTCTTTGCATTGTTTGAGGACTGAAAACATGGATCTTTTTTCTATTTTGACCATTTGTCATTTTCTGCAAATAAATGCTCTAAAGGATATTTTT
Source organism: Paratrypauchen microcephalus (assembly GCA_036785185.1). NCBI lineage: Eukaryota > Metazoa > Chordata > Actinopteri > Gobiiformes > Gobiidae > Paratrypauchen > Paratrypauchen microcephalus. The sequence goes on from JAVJIX010000096.1 coordinate 2,335,042, forward strand.
ATTTGGAATATGGGGGAAATGTTGTCAGTAGTTTATAGACTCGAACAAAAATGTTCCTTTTGCGCAAACACATACCTATAAGTAGGGATGGGAATGGAGACCCGGTTCCGTGTGTTTCGATTCCACGGAATCGATTAGCAGTTTATCTATCAATTCCTCTTATCGATTCCAGCCAGCACGAATTACGCACGTGCGTAACGCCGCTACGTGCTTCACTGATACGCATGACTAGAAGAACGTTTGTGAAAATGGACTTTTAACTTCCACTTGGACACATGACACATTCGGGAGACGTTCGGGACAGGTCCGTTTATGCGGAGCTCCTAAAAGTGTGGTCAGATACTTAGCAGCAGAAAGTCTGGGATATAAGCGAATACACGTGGAGACACGCAAATTATCCGACACGGGGTGAGTCATATTATTATCATATTGTAATGACCCGAGGCTTCGCTTACTTCACAACGAACTTTATTGATGAACAGAACTCTTGAATCGTATAACATTAACAGAGCATCTGCGCAGCTACACCACTCACTCTTAGTCCTCAACTCCTCGCACACACTCGAGTTCCCTCCCACATGCGCACACCAGCAGAACCCTTAAACACACAAACCTTAGTGATAACAGAACACCATTAACCCAGGTTATCACAATCAATTCTGCATCAAGTGGAGATATTAGGTGAAAGCAGCAGCTTGTGTCAACCCCGGGACTAAACAAGGACTAAAACAGAACTAAAGCAGGACTAGACCAGGACTAGACCATTACTAAACCTGGACTAGACCAGGACTAGACCAGGACTAGACCATTACTAAACCTGGACTAGACCAGGACTAGACCAGGACTAGACCAGGACTAAAACAGAACTAAAGCAGGACTAGACCAGGACTAGACCATTACTAAACCTGGACTAGACCAGGACTAGACCAGGACTAGACCAGGACTAAAACAGAACTAAAGCAGGACTAGACCAGGACTAGACCATTACTAAACCTGGACTAGACCAGGACTAGACCAGGACTAAACTAGGACTAGACCATTACTAAACCTGGACTAGACCAGGACTAGACCAGGACCAGACCAGGACCAGACCAGGACTAAACCAGGACTAGACCAGGACTAGACCAGGACTAAAACAGAACAAAAGCAGGACTAGACCAGGACTAGACCAGGACTAAACCAGGACTAGACCATTACTAAACCTGGACTAGACCAGGACTAGACCATTACTAAACCAGGACTAGACCATTACTAAACCTGGACTAGACCAGGACTAGACCATTACTAAACCTGGACTAGACCAGGACTAGACCATTACTAAACCAGGACTAGACCATTACTAAACCAGGACTAAACCAGGACTAGACCAAGACTAGACCAGGACTAAACCAGGACTAGACCAGGACTAAACCAGGACTAGACCATTACTAAACCAGGACTAGACCATTACTAAACCAGGACTAGACCATTACTAAACCAGGACTAGACCAGGACTAGACCATTACTAAACCAGGACTAGACCATTACTAAACCAGGACTAGACCAGGACTAAACCAGGACTAGACCAGGACTAAACCAGGACTAGACCATTACTAAACCTGGACTAGACCAGGACTAGACCATTACTAAACCAGGACTAGACCATTACTAAACCAGGACTAAACCAGGACTAGACCAGGACTAGACCAGGACTAAACCAGGACTAGACCATTACTAAACCTGGACTAGACCAGGAGTAGACCAGGACTAAACCAGGACTAGTGCTAATCTTGGTGCTAATCAAACAGTTTGTTCTCCTTTTTTCCCCAAATTAGAAACGATAAGAGAATCGATAAAGAATCGAATCGTTAAGCAGTATTGATAATGGAATTGGAATTGTTAAAATCTTATCAATTCCCATCCCTACCTATAAGTAGTAAAATCAGAAAAACTATCATATTTTTTTCCAGAGCTATAGACAGAAAAATAAAGCAGAGTTACTCAAACGTGTGAATGAAACAAAATACAAGTCTAGGTCTGATTTTGAGGAGGTAACAACATTCTAACATGGCTTAAAGCTCACAAGAGTCCATTTTGTGTAATATAGGACCTTTAATAATGCCTCTGTTTTTGTTATAAAAAGTATTTTAGACGTGTTTAAGATTGTGTATAGTTCAGATAACTTATTGGAACTGTCAACGATTTTTTTTAAATAAATTACTTTTTTTTATTTTTTATCTTTTAACCATGTTATATTGTCCCTTCATCAAAAACATACCTGGAGTTGTGTTTTGTTTCATTCATGCTTGTTTCAGTCATCCACTCAAAAATGCCGAGTTATAGATAAAACCGTGAACTTCTCCTGTGCAGCTTTTCAGTCCATAATCCTTCACTGGACTTCTCCTGTGGTCAAATTGTGTTCACGAGGGACACGTGGCTCAAATTGAAGAATATAGGATTTTTCTTTTGCTGAAATGTTCAAATCCATTTCAAAACAGGACAAACGTGTCCCTAGTTAAGAACAGAAGGTAATTAGGGGTAAAACATAGCAAAAGGCACTTGTCCATTATCGCCTGGAACTCCTTATATTTCACCGGAGGGACTGTCAGTGCATTTGCCGCATTTAATACAGCGCACAGTTAGCCCAAAAATAGCCAACACACGGTTACATAAGCTGGCTGTTAGCTCCAGGCGCTATTGTCACAAACTTTAGTCACTTAGCAAACTTTTCTTTTTCTCCCTCAAAATGAACTGGCGAAAGAAGGCAACCTTGACTACTACTCTTTCTTTAATACTGTCTTTCCTTCTATCCTTCCTTGTTTCCTTTCTAACCCCCCCCCCTTCTGTTCTTCTCTCCTTCTGTCTTTCTACCTCTCCTTTCTTGCTCCATTCTACCTCTCCTTCCTTACTTCATTCTTTGCTCACTGCTTTAAAGAAGACGTTGTGCTTGTGTCTTAATAATCTATGACACCCATGGATCATTATGTTATAGTTTGGACATTCTAAATCTAAAATCTAAAATGATTTCCACATTCCAGCCCCTACGATGGATAGCTGCACATCACACTAGCGAGCAGCTTTTTAAAAAAATCATCGATTAAGGGAATAAAATTGGAGAACGAAGTAAGTAGAGAGCAGTGGGCCCATGACAGTTGTGGTGCAAATAAGGGTTGATTGCAAAATGGCATCATGAAAATAAGGGAATTAAGATTATTCAAGTTTCGAGTAGATGAGGACGCCAGTGCGCATGCGCGGAGTGTGCTCTCAGCTCCCGGGACCCAAACATGGAACGCATAGCTGTAAACTATGGATGAATCTCGGATTACAGGCCACTTTTGATTCAAACGAAATCGTAGACTAAAGACATCGAGCTTCTATGATTTGAAAAGTGCTAAAGTTTGTGTTATTTGGAGTCCGCACAGGGCATATTACATGCTCGGAGAATGCCCCGAGCTATGGCTATAAGTCGTGCTAGGCTAACGGCGTTAGCCTAACGCTAATCTAAAACATCTCCGGAAATGCTCCATATGACACCAAAGTGATATGGGTGAGTAAAACAACTTGTTTTATTACCGAAATAAGGCTCAAATTGTAAAAAACTTTACTTTTCCTTTAAGGAGTAGACTTGATGCACGCTTCCCATACGACAAAGACAACAAAAACAATCCTTATTTAGACAATAGAATGTCATTTTCACCATTAAATCAAAGCACTTTCTTTTCTATTCCCATTTGGCCTTATAGCCTTGTAATCCCTCAGTGATCCTGTAGGTTCCATAGTGGTCCATGGGCGTATACTAGTCTATGTGCGCTTATACTTGTTCTGAGACAGCTCAAGTTCATTCTAAAGACATTCAGGAAAGGTTCATTTCTGACCTGTTAATGTTACTTTTTTTTAGTATGCCTGCTCAAATGAGTATGTAGATTCAATACTAGTTTCAGCATCGATTAGTATTTGATTTTCCATACTTTTGACAACCATGCTTTCATCCAATCTCGCCACTAATCGTCCCCCTCCTTAGTACCGGTATCCTCTGGTGTGGTAGCCAGTCTGACAGATGGTTCTCCAGAGCCTGTGTAAAGTAATAGATGTCAGGTTAAACCCTCCCAGAGCCCCTCTGGTTCTCTGCCTCATTGTGCTTCTGTCAGAGGGGGAGTCATCCACTCTCTAACCCGTCATGTACGGAGCACCAAAAGGGGCATGATTGGAAATAAACAGATTAAATAATGTTGGAATGTATTTAAATGGTGAATAAAAATGTAAACGTGTAAATAAATAAATAGTAGTAGTAGAAATAATAGCAGTAGTAGTAGTTCCTCCTTCACTTCCTGTCTGTCATCCTTCATCTCTCTTTTCCTTCCTTCTTTTTGTTCATTTTATTTATGTATTTGATTGGGACAGTGCGTGTTAATGGACAGATATGATACAACATGAATGTAAGCTAGGGATGCAAATTATTGATTAATTCATTCATCTATAGTCGATTGACCTTATCGATCGACTTACGATTAACTGATAAACGACGTTTTTCACCTGAATTTTAGTGTTTCAATAGGGTCTTTAAGAATATAAGCTATAGTAACATAACACTGAGTCAAAAATATATCATAGTATTATTATATTGTATATTCCTCAATTAATTATTCCTTAGTAAAAAGCAGACAAACTGATGCTGAATAACAAAATACATTCTTTATTGAAAATAAATTGAGGACTGGCTCAGTTGTTGCACTTGCAGCATGGAAATCTTGAAATTAAAAGGAACAGAAGAAATTAAATAACAGAATGTTATTTAGTCTACATATTATGATGAAACCAGTGAATCCAGGCTATTTTTAGGACATTCTCAACATTTATTTTGAACTAAGGCAGGGGTCGGCAACCTTTATTACTCAAAGATCCATTTGGACCCGTTTCACACAGTAAAGAAAACACTGGGAGCCACAAAACCCTTTTGAAATTTAAAATGAAATAACCCTGCATATAACAGTGTTATATGCAGCTATATAGCTTTCTTTTTTGCCTTTGTGCCATAGAATTACATTTTGAAATGAACAAACTAAAATAAAATACATTTTAATCAAATACAGTGGTCCCTCGCTATATCGTTCACTTTTCTGTTTCGCTGATTTTTTTTTTATAGTGCGCCCTCTAGCGATTAGTTACAATTAATGCATTTTGTTCGGCCAACGTCTTGATCGACAATTAATTGTAAGTCGATTAATTGTTGACATCCCTAATGTAAACACACCGGATTATAGTCAAAGGTTCATTTCCATCCAGTCTCAAAGGGCGAAGGTCACAAAAAGGCCAAATATTTGAACAAATGCATTTCATAAAATACCCATTTATGTTTTACACACTCGACAACTCATTGCACGTTCCAAAATATTGCATAATCCAGTCTTTGCTCGATCCCCATTATTTCAGTCAATTTGGCTATATATTCAAGGCATGTTAATTTTATACACACCCCCTTTATATTTTGCCCATACATGCAAATATGTCTCCATAGAAAATCTATTAAAATCACAGAGTGTCTATAAATGAGTGCATGTTTGGTAGGACCATAATCAGTTTTTTATTTGAGCTTTAAAATAACTGTACTTAGGACTTTCTCTCTGACTGTTCCACATATTCCTGCCTTAGACAGGTGATGACCTCCTGTCAGTTTCGTAAAATGGGTCAGAAGGAGGTCTGAAGGAAGGCATTAGTCGAAATTGAGTTTATTCAGCATTTTAATGTAAAAATAGCAGAATACAAACGAAATGGTGATATCAGACATCTTCAGCATTCATGTTGTCAGCTTAGCAGAGAGACGAGACATCGGCCGTGAAGAGGGACATGAAAAGAACTCCCAGCGGTGGGCCTCACACCCACACCAATGACCACAAGGGATGTCTTTAAATACAGTACAGACTGTTGAATATTTATGACATCAGCGACAGCTAACCTATAGGAGAATAGTTTAGCTATGCAGACCATGTAAAGAACTCCCCAGCTTTAGCTAAGAAGACCAGTTTTCCCAATAGTCAGCCAAAATATTGATGGATAGGGAGCAGGTGATGTCAACACAGCCCAGGATAGTCTATGTATGTATTGAATTACGCTTAGCTGTTCACAGAACACAGGGTTAAAACACAGAAGAACCAGTAGTATACAGAGATTACAGTTTTCATATGTAAGTACACATGTAAATTAAATATGAGATCCCACACTCCCTCTCTCTCATTCCTTGTCTCTTTTCTTCTCTCTCTTCCCTCTGTCCTTCCTTCTTGCTCTCCCTTCCATCCATCTTCTTCCTCACCCTTCCTTGTATTGTGCTGTTGGCTGACAGGCCCGTGTAGACCACAGCTCTGCCTTTCTCTCTCTGTGCCACGTTTCTGCTCAAATTGTGGACTATTTTGGTTTGACAATCTAGCGCCTGCCCGCTCTGTCACGGATAAGTGTTTTGGTCGCTGGTGGGACGGGTGCGGTGGAGACAGTGGTAATCGGGGGTAATTGCTCATGAGGGGTGCAGGTTTTTGGAGAGGGAGGGAGGAGAGAGGTGGGTATTTGGCGCGTGGAGTCCCAGATGTCGCCATAGTGCTAGATGAGGTTGGACTCTGTGTTTGTCTGAATAGGCGGGTTTGCTAAATGCAAATATTTAGCCAGTTATAACAATGTTCTCTCATCAAAGACAGTACATTTTGCTTTTTTAAATAATAGATTAGAGACCTAAATGTCTCTGCACATGTTTTAAGTCCATAAATCATTACTACAAACACATATACTCCTATGGCAGCTCGTTACTAAATTGCTGCAATTTTATTTTATTTTTTTTCATCTTGATTCAGAGCTATATTGTAGTCAGTATCCATAGTAGCTTGTCAAGCATTGCCAGGCCTGTTTAGTGCTTGGATGTGAGACTGCTGAGAATAGCAGCTGTCACAGAGGTAACAGTAAGTGGAAAGTGCCCTTAGGCAAGACACTTCACCTACCTTGCCTAGTGTGAATGTGATGTCTGTAGGTGTTGGTGGTGTTTGAAGGGGCAGACTGCATAGATTGGCATCCTCATTTCTATGTGGAGTTAACGAATAATGCTCTGTAAAGCACTTTGGGTGTCATAAAAGGCTAAATAAATCCAATCCAATCCAATCCAATGCTCTATATATTATTATAGCATTATAGCATTATATATTATTATAGTATAGTGCAGGGTTGTCCAAACTATGGCTTGGGTGCCAAATGTAGCCCACTGACCAGTTTTTATTGACCCTCAAGCGTTCGGCTGAAATGGCCCAGTTGATCATTTTAATGACTGATTGAAGTCATTTTACCATTGGAACCTCAATCACATCACATTACATTGTGATACAGACACATTCAGACTAAAATTAAGATCCCAAGAAGGCCAATTTTTGAAGAAAATATAGATGACACACAATAATATCGAAACTAATCAATAACTGATAACCATAAAGCAGGATTGCGTGAAAAGGATTATTTAAAAATCTTACTTAAAACATAGACATGTGGACTTCAGGTATAAAGAGCTGAGTGTGATGTTAACATTTAAAGTTTGGAGTGAGTTTGTACAATACAGTGGTCCCTCGTTTATTGCGGGGGTTAGGTTCCAGAAATAACCCGTAATAAGTGAAATCCGCAAAGTAGGACAACTTTATATTTTACAATTATTATACATGTTTTAAGGCTGTAAACTCCTCACCACACACATTATACACTTTTCTCCCACTGGTATTAACATTTTCTCACATTTCTCTCTTGTGTAAACACTCAAACTTTAGTGAATTGAGGGGGGGGCAGCATGACCGGTGCAAGGCCGTGCATCCACCCGGGGCTGCGAGCACGAGACCGAGGCCGGCAGCGCCTGGACCGTGCCTCCCCCTCGGGACTGCGTCCAACGACGCAGTCGAAGCCGCACGAAACAAGGCAAAGAGCCGCATGCAGTGGTTTAATCCTGGCTTAGACCTGGTCTAGTCCTCGTTTAGTCCAGGTTTAGACCTGGTTTAGACCTGGTTTGGTCCTGGTTTAGTCCACGTTTAGTCCACGTTTAGTCCACGTTTAGTCCTGGTCTAGTCCTGGTCTAGTTCCGGTCTAGTCCCGGTCTGGTCCCAGTCTGGTCCTCATGTCTTAGTCCCGGTCTGGACTTCCTATGGATCCAGTGACTCATGTCTCCGCTCCTCGTGCATCCAGCGGGACTCCCGGAGCCACCCCCCCTTCTCCCCGGTTTCCCCTCTATAACAGCGAGGGACCACTGTATATTAAACCTAAATGCATATGCGTGTTACCGTTAGAGGCAGAAACGTGCACATGTGGGCTACCACCATCAACAAAAATACATGCGATGTCCATGTGCTAAATAAAAGGAGGCGCTGTGGCTCAGACAGTTTTTCCCAAACAAGAGCGTAAATCCTCATCAGCACCACATGCTCGTAACTGCCACATGATGACCTGTCAATTAAACGCCGATCATCGAGATCGACCAAAGTAGAGATCGCGATCTACTGATGATTCCATTTTGGCACAGTCTTACAAAAAACACTTCTAAATGTACAATATTGTAAAATAAATAAATAAATAAATAAAACAACAACAACAAATAAGAATGAAACAAATTAGTTTGTATCTATAGTTTAGTTACTTGTTTGACCCTAAACTACAAGGCTATGTCTACTATGTCAAATACAGAGTTCATCTGTTTTGAAAAATAAATAAATAAAATAATTGGACATCCCTGGTAAAGAGGGAGCTCACATGCAGATCTCATGTGAAAAACAGTAGAATTTGAAAACTTCTCCAAAACATCCTTGAGATTTCAAATACACCTATGAGACATCATTAAGTCCACACTTTCTTACCTCTTCCTCTGTTGAGATGGCTACTTCCCCTCCTCTCATCACGCCATTCAGGGACATAAAAATCCTTAGTACACACCGCACCAGTACACTACCAGTTTGTTATGTAAGATTCAAGAGAGGAAGCAGTATCGACCCAACAAGTACAAGTACACTGAAGACGGCAGACGTCTTCTCGCACTGACAAAATATATATCAATAATGCTTCCATAAAGGGAGAGGTTTGTGAAGGCAAGACAATGCAAATGGATCAGGAATCAAAAGGATTGATTTAAAAAAAAGTTTGTCTGTGCTTTGTTTACATAAACAATATAAAAGTTGCAAGTGCAAAATATGAGGTAAACGGTAGGGATGTAACGACGTCCACATTTCAGTAAGATATTTTCACGATAGGCTAGTTATTTCTTTTAAAATGATACTGTGGTACTGTCATAATCCAAACAATAAAAATGTGAAATAATTTGTTATTTCTTTATGTAGTCTGCACTGAAATACAGCAAAGGATCATGGTCTGTGTAGTTCACTGTTTTTTTTTTTAGCTAATGCTGCACCATAACAAGAATATAAGAAATGAGACTTTGTAATTCGATATATTGTGACAGCCCACAATATTATTGTGAGACTTCTGATGATACAATATCACAATATTTTAGTTATTGTTACATCTCTAGTAAACAGTGTGTACAAAATGCCTGAAGTTGAATAAATATTGCAGATTAAAAATTGAAAAGGTTTCATGATCCTATATTTGTTCATTTTGTTCACATATTACCATGGGTGGGTCGAGTAGCCAAAAACTGTAAGAAGTAAGAGTAACCTTACTTTAAAATAATATTACTCAAGTAGAAGAGCCAAGTAGTGGTCTAACAAATGACTTTAGTAAGAGTAAAATAAATATTTGGTAAAAGTACTACTAAGACTAATTGTATCCACAGTGAATATATGGACATCTGATTCTCATTTCCAGATAGTACACAAAGTATATCTGGGACAGGGTTGTCAAATGTATTGAAAATCAGATACCAATCAATACTAAAACTAGTATAAAAACTAGATACTCATTTGAGCAGGTATCGATACTAAAAAAGTCACATTCACAGGACAGAAATGAACCTTTTCTGAATGTCTTTAGATCTTGAGCTGCATCAGAACAAGTATAAGAGCACGTAGAGTATATGGACCACTATGGAACCTACAGGACCACTGAGGGATTACACAGATATAAGGACACATGGCAACAGAAAAGAAAGTACTATGATTTAAAGGTGCTATATTACACCAAATTGATTCTTGTTAGCTTAAAGCCATGTTAGAATGTTGTTACATCAGAAACATGCCCAGAGTTGTGTTTTGTTTCATTCACACATGTTTGAGTAATCTTTAATTATTAGTCTGTCTACATCTCCAAAGCTCAAAATGCTCTGTTCCATCTTGCGATGTCATGCAGTGGTAGCTTTCAAGTTAACAGCTTTTACCTTTTATTTCAGTAGAAATGGGCAATTCCAGGGCTGAAATAGCCCAACTGATTCTGTGTGAAGGTGTATGGAGTTTAAAAACACAGTGTAGCTCTTGCTGTATTACCACATGACATCACAAGGTGGAACAGAGTGTTTTCCATTTGAGAGAAGAACTCAGCCTAAATATGCAGAATTTATGTGTTAAAGGTACACTGTGTAGGATGGTGGCGCATTGGTGGATGGTGGGTATTGCAATTCCGGTTCTAGCTATGGCAGACTTCGAGGGTCATACACAACAGTAATAAGTAGCAGAATCTCCCAGGAACCAGTAGGTGGTGGTATGCGCAAGCAACGCGTAACCGAGAACCGTGTTCGAGAACAAAACTGTGCCTCACTGAGCCTTGCAATGCTTGGTGCGTCTGCTAACAAAAACTTGGAAGCGCTAGAAGCAACAAAAATGAGGCTCACACAAGGTTATAATAGCGAAAGTGTATATTGTAGCTGAAAAGTACTACAAGAAGTTTGTGATATGAAACTGGAGCCACAGACGTTTAGGACCTGACTAGCTAGAGTAAGTGTGATCCGCCAACATGCTTGTCGTTGTTTATCCAAATGCGTACTATCTCGTTGTGTGAAATCCACGGCCCAGTGCCGACAGCTATAAAGAAAACGGAGGAGCCCAAAATACAGTATGTCCTTCTGCGGCTCTCGTAATTAAAATGGATGCCGCTACATGGGGAAGATCCCCCTTTTATGCAGGTGAAATTGACTATATCTAAGTCCAACAGAATACTTTGATTTCATGATGGAAGTGAAAAGGCTTGGAAAACACTGTATTTTTGAATGGGTATCTTCAATTTCGGTAATTAACGGGTAAAAATCTTACACAGTGTACCTTTAAACAAGTGTGAATGAAACAAAACACAACTCCAGGTCTGATTGTGATGAGAAAACATTATAAGGTCAGAAATCAAAGTTCAAAGTCAGCTTTATTGTCAGAAACCATATATGCTGGTTGCACACACAGGATTTGAAATTGCAGCGCCCCCTAGGCCCACAGTGAACATAAAACATCTGATAAACAAGACAATAAACACAATGACTAAAACATCACATATACCCGTAGCAAAAGTACAGTAAAACTTGTATATAATACAAATAGGTAAAACACACAATGTGTGGCTTTGAGGGTGAGGTGGGTGTGGTAGATGTCCTGCAGGGAGGGGAGAGAGACACGCACAATTCTCTTGATACTTGATGTAGATTTTTCTAGAAATAATGTAATACAGTGGTACCTCACCTTACGAAATTAATTCGTTCCAGAAGTGGTTTCGTAACGTGAATTTTTCGTAAGTTGAGTAGCTATTTCAATGGAAAAGGCCTGATTCGTTCCAAGGTTTTTGTTTTTTTTTATAGTGTAACATTTTTTTATAGTGTAACACTGTGTCCTGCATAGAGACTGTAGACCCAGGACTAAACGTGGACTATACCAGTCTAGACCAAGGTCTAAACCTGGACTGGTCCAGGTCTAGACCTGGACTAAACCAGGACTGGACCAGGACTAAACCAGGTGGTTTAAAGCGCCGCGTGCGGGTCTATTTCCTGGTTTCGTTTCGAGTCACGGCTGAGGCGAGCAGCGAGGAGGGGAGGGGATGTGCCTCGGGACCGCACACAGTCTGAGCGCATGAACGAACGCATGCAAGAGCCGCGGTGGTCTAATCCTGGTTTAGACCTGGTTCAGACCTGGTTTAGACCTGGTTTAGACCTGGTTTAGACCTGGTTTAGACCTGGTACGGTTTGAGCACGGGTCTCGTGCTCAGGTCATGCTGCGCTATCACACACACCGCCCTCCCCTTCCCCCCACACTTCACTATTAATACATTTTGTTGAAAATCAATGAAAGTTTGAGTGTTTAAACGAGAGAGAAATGTGAGAAAAGTTTAAATCCAGTCTGAGAAAAGCGTATAATGTGTGTGGCTGAGCGCGCATTATTTGAATTTTTGAGATTTCGCGTTTCGTAACTTGAATTTTCTTTCGTATCTAGAGACCAAAATTTACCGTGAAGGCGTTTCGTAACTTGTTTGTTGGGTCTTTCGTAAGGTGAGGTACCACTGTATGGGCTCTTTAATGTTGAAAATCACATTCTACTGTCTAAATAAAGAGTGTTTTTGTTGACATTGTGGAGTCAGAATCGGTATTGAGTCTATTCCTTAGTATTAAAATGGAGTTTGAACATTTCATATCGTGACAGCACTAATCCAGGTGCGACTTCTTTTCACCATTCTTCTCACTCCATTCCTGCTGCAGAAAAATGGGTGCTGTGATGACCTCCAAAGACTGCGTGTCCCCGAGGCCCAGAGCCAAAACTCATAAATGAAATTAGAATTCATCATTTGACTCTCCAACAAGAGTCTGATTAAGTGTGAGGGCCAGAGTGGCAGCCACCACAGTGACCACAGGGAGGAGCACAGCAAAGTACAACTGCAAATGAATGTGCAATTGACTGGGTTTTAATGCTACAGTATATTGCAGAACTTTCTACACAAAGTAATAATCAGTGTTGAAAAATGATTGAATACATGCAACGAGAATACGTATTATGATTAAGCAGTGGTGGAAGGTAACGAGGTACAAAAGTAAAAGTGCAATACTTAAAGGAGAATTAACGTTTTTTTACAATTTGAGCCTTATTTCGGTAATAAAACAAGTTGTTTTACTCACCCATAGCACTTTGGTGTCATATGGAGCATTTCCAGAGATGTTTTAGATTTGTGATCTGCGTAATGTGAGTTCTCGGGGCACAGGCTTGTGGTCTCCAAATAACACAAACTTTAGCACTTTTCAAATCATAGAAGCTCGATGTCTTTAGTCTACGCTTTCATTTGGTCAAAAGTGGCCTGTAATCCGAGATTTAGCCATAGTTTCGAGTAGATGAGGACGCCAGTGCGCATGCGCGGACTGTGCTCTCAGCTCCCGGGACCCAAACATGGAACGCAAAGCTGTAAACTATGGATAAATCTCGGATTACAGGCCACTTTTGACTCAAACGATGTCAAACTAAAGACATCGAGCTTCTATGATTTGAAAAGTGCTAAAGTTTGTGTTATTTGGAGCCCGCACGGGGCATATTACATGCTCGGAGAATGCCCCGAGCTATGGCTATAAGTCGCGCTAGGCTAACGGCGTTAGCCTAACGCTAATCTAAAACATCTCCGGAAATGCTCCATATGACACCAAAGTGATATGGGTGAGTAAAACAACTTGTTTTATTACCGAAATAAGGCTCAAATAGTAAAAAACGTTACTTTTCCTTTAAAACAATGAGTGCAGGCTACATACAGTTTCTTTAAAGGTTTTATATTACAAAAAAATGACTCCTGTGATCTTTAAGACATGTCATAATGTTGTGACCTCCTCAAAACATACTTGGACAATTCCTGATCTGAAAATATCCAAATGATTCTAGAGAAGGTGTATGGAGTGCATGGAGAGCGCTTCTTGTATCACCACATGGCATCACAAGGAGTGTTTCCTGTTTGATATGTAGGAAATAGTGTAATATGGGCCCTTAAAGTTGTTTTCTCTCTTCTACTGGTACATCTGGCAGTTCTTGATGCTGCACTGATGTTTATATGCAATACTGTATCTACGTGATCCACACTTCAGGGTCAAATCACCTCACAGCCAGAGCCTGGCCCCGTTTGATGTCGGAAAGGTAGAAGAGATGGAACAGTCAGGGGGAGAGTAGAGGTTTAATGCAGCTTTGATCCCAGACAAGAGGGTCCGGACTGGGGCAGAGGAGAAGAGAGGTCCCCGCCGACTACACTGTACTGTCTGGAAATGTGTGCAAGAGAAAGGAGCAGAGCAAAACCGGAGCAAGAAGCAACAAACTGAGCTGCCTTGAAGTACGAAGGCAAGAGGAGAGGTGATATTGCAAAAATCCTGACTTGATATGGGGCTGACAATACAAACACAGATAAATACATATCGAAAAGCGCAAGCAAATGTCTCAGTGCAGCTCAACAGATAGGGTCATCAGATGCAGTGTCAAGGTAGTGTGAGGTGAGTAACAGCCCTCGGGACAAAAGTGTCTCTCCTCTCTGTCCAGGGAGTGCCAGGTGAAGTCCTGAGACACAACAGGAAAGCTAAAATGTATGATAAAAATGTAAAAGGTTTGTACTGCTCAGTGCGTCAGCCAGTCAGCTACAAGAGCAGCCAATTGTATCATATATCAAAAAATAACCAATTTCTTCCTGTATTGGACCGTTGTGGCAAAGAAGAAGCTGAGCCAAAGGCAAAGCTCTTGATTTATCGTCAAGCTATGTTCCTACCCTCACCTATGGTCATGACCTTTAGGTAATGACCGAAAGGACAAGATTGTGGATTCAAGCTGATCAGCTGAAATGAGTTTCCTCCACAAAGTGACTGGGCACTCCCTTAGAGTCACAAGGGAGGAGCTCAGAGTAGAGCTACTGCTCCTCCATGTGGAGAGGAGCAAGCTGAGGTGCCTTGGGCAATTGTTCCGGATGCCCTTGGGAGGTGTTCCGGGCATGTCCCACCGGGAGGAGGCCCCGGGGAAGACCCAGGACATGCTGGAGGGACTATGTCTCTCGGCTGGCCTGGGAACGCCTTGAGGTCCCTGTATCTGGAGTGAAGGAAGTCTGGGAGTCCCTGCTTAGACTGTTGCCCCCGTGACCCAGCCCCGGATAAGATAGATGGATGGATATTGACTAGGGATGCAAATTACCGATTAATTCATTAATTGATAGTTGATTGACCTTATCGATTAACGATTAACTGATAAGCGGCGTTTTTCACCTGAATTTGAGTGTTTCAATAGGGTCTTTAAGAATATAAGCTATAGTAACATAACACTGAGTCAAAAATATATCATAGTATTATTATATTGTATATTCCTCAATTAATTATTCCTTAGTAAAAAGCAGACAAATGTACTGATGCTGAATAACAAAATACATTCTTTATTGAAAATAAACTGAGGACGTTTTTTGTAAAACTTCCGTGATATGAAATGATTAAAAAAAAAATGAATTGATCGGGGAAAACATTTCACTCACTCACACGCACAGTCGTACACACCGGCACACGGGCCGGACAGCGGGCTGCTTCCACTGCGCTTTCACGTGGAGCCTGTTACGCAGCCCAGAGCGGAGGAGCACGTGCAGCGCGCCGCGCACGTGTTCACGCAGACAGCGGGACGCGGAGAGAACACAGCCGCAAAAATTGGGTTCGCAGGAGAACATTTTGCACTGCTTCTAGTTCCGGCCGCAGATGTAACGCTATGGTCCTTCTCGCGAGTGGGTTTGCATCTCGTGTTCACATTCCAGAGTAGTGCCATCTCCTCTAGCGATTAGTTACAACTAATGCATTTTAATCGACCAACGTCTTGATCGACAATTAATCGTTAGTCGATAATTGTTGACATCCCTAATATTGACATACAGACTTTTCCTCACCCCTCTTGCAGGTCCTGTAACAATAAAAGGTAACATGACGATCTTAACAGGTTATGTGGTAGCAGTTGATACCCCATAAAAGTAAAACACTCCCTCTTTAAAAAGTATCTCTTAACGACATATAGTACCTGTAAAAATCCGCTAGTTGATTTTCAGGTCTTGGCCTCCAGTGCAGCTTTGTATACATTTATTCATCTCTGTGTGCCCGCCTTAGAAAGCCTGGAGAGTCTAAGTACACAGTTTGTTTAGGAAAAAAAAATGTTTTGAGTGGCAGTGCTCTGTGGGAGTGGAGAAATCTCATCTGGTTGTGTTGTAAATTGGCTTCTTTTCTGAAGGTGGTAGAAGGTAGGAGTTGGGGCCCATGCGGTCTCTCACTTACTACGGCTAAGATTATTTTTGTCGTGGTGTTTTTGTTTGTTTGTTTATATTGATCTGTTTGGAGGTCGGTGCAGTTCTCTTTTTAGGAAGGTCATTGGTGTTGAAAGTGGAAGAAATTGTTATTTTTATGAAGTGAAGTATAAAAAAAATTCCTAGGAAATTCTAACTGTAGAATTATTACAAATTTTGATCAATCAATATCACTTTATGTGTGCTGAGGAGCAATTTAAGCATATTGAGCAGTGAAATACAACAATAATAGCTAGATAATAATAGAATAGAATAGAATAGAATAGAATAGAATAGAATAGAAATAAAAGTGTGGCTCAACAGGTCATTAGATCCAATGTGTGGGTGGCTTGAGGAGGATAAGAGCTCTCAGGACCAAAGTGCCCCTCCTATTTGTCCTAATGTCTGGGGTTCACAACAGTCTCCAGGGGGAGCCAGGTGAAGTCTGGAGACACAACTCTAAGCCCCATCCCCCGGGGCCCCGGTGTCACCCGGGCCGTTCTGTGTGTGTTCTGTGTGGAGTTTGCATGTATGGTCCGTGTTCAATCCCCGGGTCGCCTGAGCCTTTCTGTGTGGAGTTTGCATGTTCTTCCCGTGTTCTCCGGGCACTCCGGTTTCCCCCATCAACCCAAAACATGCACCATAGGTAAAAATCCTCCAGCTGAGGTCCTGACCAAGCCTAAGCAACAAGCTCATGGAGATGGTCCCCGGGCGCAGTCATGTGCTGGCGCTTTGTGCTACAATTTTGTATGAAAAGCGCTTTATAAATATTGTTTGATTGATTGATTGATTGATTGCTGCCCACTGCTCCTAATAATAAGTATGGGTTAAATGCAGAGAACAGTCTCTCCTGTGTGAGATCAATAAAGTCATTTCTTCTTCTGCTTCTTAACTTCTGTCCTTCAAACTACGCATGCTGCAATTCTTTGTTGGCCAAACCCCCAAAATATTAAGTTAAAAATTGAAGAAAAAATGTTAAAAGTTTAAAACTGCTCAGTGTGCTAGGCAGTCAGCCACAAGAGCAGCCTTTTTTTTTTTTTTTTGATAATTGATATGGCTGTTAAGTACTGTGATATCAATATTATTAGGATTAATATATTTTTGACCCAATAATTACATTAAAACAGATACGTTCATGTTACACATATTGAATATGCATACTGGTTGTTGTAATCATTTGCAGGTGATTATAAATTAATTGTGGTGAATAATTACAATTGGCTTTAGGAAAGTGAAGAATAACTAACAATTCCATGGAAATAGAAAGTTACTTCAGAACATTCTTCATGGAGATATGTTTTATGCCATTTTGTGGAATAGTAAAGCCAAGGAACAACATCTCTATGGAAACAAGTAAGAGTCAGGTCTGTGGAGATGCAAACCCAGCCACAGTAAGAACTGATGGTGCACATTTTCCAACACAGAAAAAGTGCTGGTACAAAACAACAGCTAAACTACTGTTGGCACGATACTACTACTAAATTTCTCAATTTCAGCCAATGACTGTCCATAGTGAGTGAGCTCCTCTTCTTCATTGAAGTTGTAAACCTGTCCCGGGACTACAGGTGGAAATTAGCATTTTTGCTATAACCTGGCACCTGCATCTTTCTTTTGTTTATTTCAAAGGTCAATGAAATGTTGTGCACTGTCCCTGTGCAAATAAATAAACCATACCATACCATACCATACAGTTGTTCTGATTTCAATATTAAAGGTCAGATTTGATCCAGTTATGTGATGTTTTTCAGTATCAATACACTTGTTTAAAGTTCATTTTGATACTCGTTTTGGTATTGATTAGTATCTGATTTTCAATATGTTTGACAACTATAAAAGAAAGAATTTAAAAAACACAACATTTTGTCCATATCTGCCCTATAGATTCTCAACTAGGGGTGTAAATCAGACACTTCATGCCGATTCGATATCGATTTCTTAAGCCAACGATTCGATTATTTTCGATACTTGAGAATTCCCCACAATTCGATATGATTCGATACGATTCGATTCAATGGTGCATAGTTTTCACTTAATGTATTAATGATGTTTTGAATAAATTTTATTACAGAAAAATTTGATTTGATTCTCTTGTGGACGCATCGATGCATTTGGATCGTTGGCTGTAGAAGAAGTGACTTTATTGATCTCACACTGGAGAAATTCTTCTCTGCATTTTAACCCATCCTATATATATATACACTCAACAAAAATATAAACGCAACACTTTTGTTTTTCCTCCCATTTTTCCTGAGATGGACCCAAAGATCCAAAATTCACTCCAGATACACAACACTACCATTTCTCTCAAACATTGTTCACAAATCTGTCCAAATGTGTGACAGCGAGCACCTCTGCCCCGCCGAGAGGAGTGGACCAACATTCCACAGGCCACAATTGACAATCTGATAAACTCTATGTGAAGAAGATGTGTTGCACTGCATGAGGCAAATGGTGGTCACACCAGATACTGACTGGTTCTGAGTCCCCAGACCCCCAATAAAGCAAAAAAAAAAAAAAAATGCACATTTCGGGGTGGCCTTTTATTGTGGGCAGTCTGGGGCGCACCTGTGCACTGGTCATGATGTCGGATCGGCATCTTGATGTGGCGCACCTGTGAGGTGGGGTGGATTGTCTCGGCGGGGCAGAGGTGCTCGCTGTCACACATTTGGACAGATTTGTGAACAATGTTTGAGAGAAATGGTAGTGTTGTGTATCTGGAGTGAATTTTGGATCTTTGGGTCCATCTCAGGAAAAATGGGAGCAAAAACAAAAGTGTTGCGTTTATATTTTTGTTGAGTGTATATCTATATATTAGGAGCAGTGGGCAGCACACATTACTGCGCCCGGGGACCATCTCCATGATCTTCTTGCTTCGGTCAGGACCTAAGCTGGAGGATTTTACCTATGGTGCATGTTTTCGGTTGATGGGATCAAACCCAGACCATGCATGCAAACTCCACACAGAACACACA
Organism: Paratrypauchen microcephalus; assembly: GCA_036785185.1. Lineage (NCBI taxonomy): Eukaryota > Metazoa > Chordata > Actinopteri > Gobiiformes > Gobiidae > Paratrypauchen > Paratrypauchen microcephalus. The sequence continues at coordinate 2,354,172 of JAVJIX010000096.1, forward strand.
CAGAAAGGCCTGGGCGACCCGGGGATCGAATCCGGAACCTTCTTGCTGTGAAGCAAGAGCGCTAACCACTCAGCTACCATGCCGCCAAGGACCGTTGCATCGATACGAATTGATTATTATTTACACGACTATTCTCAACCCAGGTGAAAATTTTGAATAGAGTTCCTCAAGAAGATTTATTGACCATAAAACCAAAAAAGATTATGATTATGGTTAGTGGGTTTGGTCAGATGATGCCAAAAGCTCCAAGTGGAATATCGGTTTGTTTTAATAGAGTCAACTTCATTTGAGTTCTACATTTGCCCTAACTACGCTCCCATGTTTGTGTTCGTATCCTTCTCCACTCCCTTGCACCGTACCACTGCCATTCATCTCATTAGTGGACACATGCTTGCAACATTACAGAAAAATACATCTCGGCATTTTATCTTTTGAAGACGAAATGAGAAATAAATGCAAATAAAATGAAACTGTTAATAGAAAAGACAGAAATGAATAATACAATTTGACACTGGTAGATTGGAGATATTTCTTTTAAAACCGCATTGGCGTGTGAATTGCCATGCTGATCTGGCTTCACTGATCAACTTCAAAAATGAGTGAAAGGCTGGTAATCTTAAGAAAAATAATAGGTTTTTGTTTCATGCGTACACACCTTCACTAGAATTATTTGGATGGTTTCAGCTCTGGAATTGTCAGTCTCTACTGAACAAAAAAAGATAAAGATAAAAGATAACTGAAATCCAGCACTTTATGATGTCACAAGGTGGAACAGAGCATTTTAAGCTTTGGAAATGTAGATTCACTAATAACAGATGTGTGAATTAAGCACAAAAGCACAACTATAGGTATGTTTTTGGTGAGGTAACAACATTATAACACGGCTAAAAGCTCACAAGAGTCAACTTTGCATAATATAGAACCTTTAAAGCCATGGAATGTAACTTTTTAGCCCCAAAATGTACTAAAATATAAGCATTTTTGTTTTTTGCACTAAATAATGTGCCACCTCCAGAAAGTTATGCACTGTACCTTTAATAATTGCGTATGTTTATTTTATATCTGCATTCATGTTGCCCATTAACTTCAAACATGAGTAAAAAGCAGGCAATTTTAAAGGGATAGTTTGGGTTTTTTGATGTGAATCTGTATGGCATCCCCTTCAGCAGTGTCTTGCATTAACATTGACTTATCCCTGACAGTGTCCTGTGAGCCGAGTTCTCCCCCGGTTCTGATGATGACGAAAGTAGGTCAGGCAAGTTAGCCGGGACATTAAAATGACAGTGTGTAATTACTGAAATTGAAGATACCCATTCAAAAATACATTGTTTTCCAAGCCTTTTCACTTCCATCATGAAATCAAAGTATTCTTTTGGACTTAGATATAGTCACATAAAAGGGGGATCTTCCCCATGCAGAGGCAGCCATTTTGAATACGAGAGCCGCAGAAGGACATTTGGGCTCCGCCTTCGCCTTCGGCAAGGCTCGTGGTTTTGGGTAAACAACACAAGCATGCTGCCGGATCAGACGTCGTAATGGATCTAACACATGTTTTGGACTACCGTAATTTCACGACCATACGGCGCACCGTACGAAAAGGCGCAGTCTCAGTTTTGTGTGCCATTACTGTATTTAACACACACATAAAGCGCACCGTACGAAAAGGCGCACAAACAAGCATGCAAATGTGCGTATTGAAAAATATATCGGGAGCAAAACTGAGTTTGGTTGTGCTTTATTTAAGTACTAATTACAACAATATTAAACAATAGTCATTATTCAAATCCGTCAAAGTCCTCATCCTCTGTTTCGGAATCGAACAGCTGCGCAAAATCCATAGCAGATCCACTTCGCTCCTCGCTGTCGGAGTCACTGTCTGTACCGCGCGGTTCCTCAGAAATTATACCGGCTTTTGCGAAAGCTCGTTTAACAGTACCAGCAGACACGTTAGCCCAAGCATCTACAATCCATTGGCAAACTGTAGCGTAACTCGCCCGGCGCTGCCTTCCACCCTTCGTGAAGCTGTGGTCTCCTTCGGTCATCCATCGCTCCCATGCCGCTCGCATCCTTACTTTGAACGGCCGGTTCACGCCGATGTCCAGCGGTTGGACTTCTTTCGTCAGCCCTCCCGGAATCACAGCAAGCGTAGCGTTCATTTGCTTCACTTGTTTTTTCACGTCAGCGGTGAGATGAGCACGCATAGAGTCATAAATTAGAAGCGATGGTGATGCGTGGAAAAAACCACCTGCTCTCCGAACATACACCTCCCTCAGCCACTGTTTCATCATTTGCTCGTCCATCCAGCCCTTTTCGTTTGCCTTAACAATGACTCCCGCTGGAAACTTCTCCTTAGGCAAAGTCTTTCTTTTAAAAATCACCATCGGGGGCAGTTTCTGTCCATCGGCGTGGCAGCCAAGCACAACAGTAAACGAAGCCCTTTCGCACCCCTTTGTGCGTATCGACACCGTGCTGGTCCCCGTCTTCTCCACCGTGTGACTATTCGGTATGTCGAACGTGAGCGGCACCTCGTCCATGTTAGTGATGTGGCTTGGTTGGATCCGTTTGTCGCTGATGTGCTTCCTGCAGTACGAGCGAAAGTTTGTCAGCTTTTCATTGTAATCCGCCGGCCGTTGCTGCGCTACCGTAGTCCTGGTCCGGATCGATAAATGGCACCGTCTCATAAAGCGGAAGCACCAAGACGGACCTCCTTGGAAATGTTCGATTTTCATCTCCTTCGCTAGCGTTTCTGCCTTTAGGCGCATAGTCACCGTCGAAACGCTCCTGCCACTCGTTCTTTGCTCTATGATCCACTGCTCGAGTCTCGCCTCCAACTCTGGCCACCTCGCCTTATTTCCGCGGAAACTCAGCTGCGTCTTCTTCACCTGTCGCAGTTCGTTTTCCATCTTCCTCCACTTACGAACCATCGACTCGTTAATGTTGAAATTTCTCGCGGCGGCTTGATTCCCATGTACCTCCGCGTAACTGATCGCCGTCAGTTTAAACTGAGCTTCATAGGCGTGTCTCTTTGCCATTTTCAGGGTTGTTAAAACAGCAATGTTGTGCATAAAGCACATACCTGTTCTTTTATACACAAGCCACGCCCACACTTCCCCCTTTAACGTTCTCATGCTTTTTCTAACACGTCCGCCTCACATAGGGCGCACCCCTTTTTCTATCACGTCCGCCTCACACAAGGCGCACTGCACGAAAGGGCGCGTGGCTCATTTTGAAGAAAATCTAAGACGTTTATATGCGCCTTATGGTCGTGAAATTACGGTAAATTGTTTTACTGGATTTTATTTGCTGGATCCTTACGGACAAATTGAGAGCAAGTTTATGGTGAAATACAGAGTTTGACCTGTGCAAAGCATTCTAAGGTAAGCTAACCTCGTTTTGTGCTTTTCCGTATAAAAGCCCCATGTGCTCGGGGAGTGATTGTTGTGCAGGGAAATGAATTGCATAGTCAAAAAGAGGAGACTGTAAGGTTTCATTTGATGTGTAGAGTGTCATGGTACATGATCGGGAATGTGTGTTTTCATGAGAGAAAAACAAAACAAAACGGGACCGCGTTTTATTTATACAGTAGCGACGCGCGGACCTCGAGGTCTGCCGTAGCTAAAACAGAAAGTGCAATAGCACCATCCACCTATGCGCCACGAATCCTACACACTGGGGCTTTAAATAAAGCTTGTTTTTCTTCTCAAAACAATATTTGTCCAAAAAGTGATATATTTACATCACAAAACAGCACACGAAAAAGTCAGAAATCTAAATCGCTTGGTGCTATTTTCTCTCGATTCATATCACTGCACGCCTATTATTATTATTAGCCTGTTCACTTGTAAGTGGCGATGTTTACAGTGTTAATGCACGACAGTGTTGAAGGGGATGCCATACAGATTCACATTAAAAAACCCAAACTATCCATTTAAGCAAAGTAATAGTTTACCTCTTCTAGTAAAGGAGCAGTATGTAACTTTTCAGGTGTCGCCAAGATGATCCGCTTTCACCCATCAACTTCAAAACTGAGCGAAAGGCAGGTACTCTTTCTCAAGATATGAAGACAAGGTCGGGGGTCTGTTACCTCCTCATTTCTATGGATATGTCATTGCTCTAGAATGTTCCACAGTATGACATGAAACAGCCCTTCCTTACTTTTATTCAATTACAGGTGGTTTTATAGCTCACAAACAGGCATTCTGACTGTGAGCGGGGTCCCCTCTCCACAGATCTGACCTTTAACTCGGTCTGGTTTGATCTCCATGATGATGGAAAGGTTTAATACCATACTGTGAAACATTCTTGACAAAGAAATAACATGTCCTTGCAGTACAGCATTTTTACAGCACTTTTCTCCACCAGAAAAGTTTCAGAGAAGCGAAATCTTTAAGCAAAATCTTCACGTGTTTCTGTGGTTTCTTATTGTGACAGGTGGAGAGAACTGTTTAACCACTCAGGATCTATACTAATCCTTTTAAATGAGTCTTCAGTACCTCACCGGATGCACTTATTAACCTTCATTCATGAATTCTCCATAAACATAATAACATAACACTGGACTGTGTTCACTGGCTTAGCTCTGAAGCAATTAACAGCTGCCACACTTCACAGGTACACAATCATTCAATATAAATCTGGTGTAGTTTCTCTTCGAAACCATATCCCATTTTAATTACCAAAGTGGTAATTAAACAACACACCAAGGATATCTTTTTGGAGTGATTCATGCATGCTGTAATGTGCAATCTTTAATCACGTATTTTCAAGATGTAATTTTGCCGATCAACTTCTGAATTCACTGGAACCAGTACACGCCCACTGCTTTGTTCTTAGTTCATTTTCCAAACTAATTAAAAGTGCTTTGAGTGCCTTGAAGGTGGAAAAGCGCTATACAGTAATCCCTCGTTTATCGCGGGGGTTAGGTTCCAGAAATAACCCGCAATAAGAGAAATCCGCGAAGTAGGACAACTTTATATTTTACAATTATTCTACATGTTTTAAGGCTGTAAATGCCTCACCACACACATTATACACTTTTCTCAGACTGGAATTAACCTTTTCTCTCATTTCTCTCTTGTTTAAACACTCATATTTTCATAGATTTTCAACAAAATGTATTAATAGTGAAGCGTGGGGGGAGACACGGCTCCGCCAGAAGCCCCGCCGGACGCGCGAGGGGAGCGGAGATATGAGTCACTGGATCCACAGGAAGCACCGCGCTCATCCAACGGCACCGCCACGTCCCGGGACGCGACGCGCACCAACCCCTTAGAGAAGTGCGCGATACGTCCACCCCTCATCGTGGTCAAATCCGTGACAGAGCAGCAGGACCGGCACGAGGCCGCGCGTACACCGGTGCTGCGAGCACGAGATCAAACTGCGGCGCCCGGACCACAGCCCAAGCCACAAACCAGCCGCACGAAACCAGCAAAGAGCAGCACGTGGTGGTTTAATCCTGGTTTAGACCTGGTCTAGTCTCGGTTTAGTCCAGGTCTAGACCTGATCCAGTCCTGGTTTGGTTCAGGTCCAGTCCAGGTTTAGACCTGGTTTAGACCTGGTCTAGACCTGGTTTAGTTCTGGTCTAGACCTGGTTTAGTCCACGTTTAGTCCTGGTCTAGTCCCAGTCAGGTCCCGGTCTGGTCCTGGTCTAGTCCCGATTTTCGAGCCAAATACCATCTCTTCCATGAGTTTCCCTCTCTTCTTGCTTATGATGGTGGATTGCATACCCGCTGCACTTTTCACATGCTCCATAATGCGGTCCTTTTGTTTATATATCGTACCAATTGTCGAACGGTTCACGTTGTACACGTGTGCCACATTCACCATCTTCTCACCAGCATCAAGTTTCTTTATTATCGCCACCTTCTTTTCAAATGAGATGGCTTGCCACTTTTTCACAGAAGCTTCACTAGAAGCTTTTCGCTTTTCACCAACCATATTGGATTACTGTACGCATGCAAGAAAAACAACAAAGTTCATAACACCGCACCGTAGTAACACCGTAGTAACACCGTAGTAACACCGTAGTACGCCCACTCAGTTGAAGTTCTGAACACTTCTACTGAGTGGGCGTGACGCTTGGGGGATGCTGCGCAGCACCTGCCTGTGCGTCAGCGGCGGAAATACGCACTACGTACTGTACCCGGAAGTCGGAATAGGCGCTAAATACAAAAACTCACTGCTCCCACATGACAACTTTCCACAAATATACAAAAACATGTGCAGTAGGTTTACTAAAGGGATGCAGGTTGATTGTGTTGTGATAATGCTCTGTAGGGGGAGTGACTTAACGCGGGGAGCAAAGGGTGGAGAAACTCAGAGCATCAAAAATGAACATGAAACTTATTATATTTACATATTACATATTTTCAAGTTTCATCAAATATAGCATTTTCAAAACAATAACAAGTATATTATGTGTTGGCAGTTAATACCCCATGCAATTAAAATAGTGTCTCTTTAACCAACAACATACCTGAGTGTGCGGCGTAGTGTGGTTCAAGTGCCTTGCTCATTGACGCAACATCACTATGGACACTTTGCAGCAGTAGAATGCGTAGAACAGATGCAGAGGAGTTACTGGAGCAGCCCCTCATTGCGTATTCACTGATGTTGTGGAAGATCATTAGCAGAATAAATGTGGACTGTGCATATCACAACACCATATGTTCAGAAGTGGACTGAGGAAGAAGAGAGATGGGAGGAAGAGGAGAGCCACTGCAGCAGGTAGAAATAAACACACTACAAATGGAAAAGCTACACCAGCTAGAAATAAATGAAATCATCTGTTGTTTTATAATTGGTTTCAAGTAGAGGAAAGTGGTTAAAATGGAACACTTAATTCACTTTTTTCCATTTAAATTGTGTATATGGTAGCAATAGGAGAAATTCAATTTGTCATCTGGACAAAAGTTTGTCCAGTCGAATACGTTTCGCAGCTCATCCAAGCTGCTTCTTCAGTTCTGGTTAGACACTGGTGGACACTGCCTTATATCTGCCTGAACGGAGGAGCTAACTATAATGATATTACTTTGAAACTACTACACCTATTTGTTTACAGTTTTTGTTAGTTAGGTAGGCCTATTAGATCTGCAGTGGGAGTGGAGTGTGGGGTCTTTCAGGGTCGTTCAGCCTCTGGGCCTGACCTGGCTAGCTCTATTGTTCATTCATTCATTCATTCATCTTATTCCGCTTTTCCATTTTCTGGGTTGCGGGGGCAGCAGTCCAGCAGTGTTCTGCTGCCCAGAACACAATGCACAATGCATATTAGGGCGGCAGTAGCTCAGCTGGTCGAGCGCTTGTCTACTGGTTGGCGGTTCGAATCCCGCTCTTGACGGGTTGACCGCATGTGATCCCAGTTCCCACAGATGAACGCTGCGTTTGTCCTTGGGCAAGACACTTAACCCCACCTTGCCCCCAGTGTCTGTGGACACTGGTAGCCCCCATGGCAGAAGATACATCAATCAATCAATCAAACAATATTTATAAGGCGCTTTTCATCCAAAATTGTAACACAAAGCGCCTTACAGTGGTTAAGGATTAGAAGATTGACCTTTATTGATCTCGCACAGGAGAAGTTGTTTCTATATTTTGACCCGGGACCATCCCCATGATTTTGTTTTGTTATTTAGTCTTGGTCAGGCCCTAAGCTGGAGGATTTTACCTATGGTGCATGTTTAGGTTGATGGGGGAAACCGGAGTGCCCGGAGGAAACCTACCCAGACACGGGGAGAACATGTCTGTTGTGACGACATGTCAAGGCCTGTTGTGACGTGAGCCGTCCCACCACCCGCGGGAGGATTCATGGGGGCTGGTGCATTGTGCTCTATTGTTTTCTTTGTTTTGATTTAGGTTTGAGGATAGAGTTATAGATGGGAGACAAATGATGTCTGAGACCTCCATTTCTGTTCAAGGAAGCATTCAAACTAAAAAATTGCCTCTTTAACTCCCCTCTCAAACTAGTTCTTTTCTCTGGCCAACATTTGTACCTCACTGTCCTCAAAGGAGTGGCCCGTGGCTTTTAGTTGGAGATGTACGGCAGATGAAGGTCCACTCTGGCTCTCTCGTCTGTGTTGGTGCATTCTCTTGTGAAGTGGCTGTTTTGTTTCTCCAATGTAGCTCTCACTGCAGTCTTCACTACACTGAATGTGTTTAAAAAAAAGAAGAAAAATCAAATGTTCATGCTGCTTTCAGTGGCCTCTGCAATCACAAGTAGTTGGTGACATCACACAGCACAGCCAGATGTTTCTAAGTACAAACACATGGCTGTAGGGGCGGAGTCTGAAGTGTGGATACCTGTTAGGCCAATCACGCCATTCCTTATACGTCTAGATCCCACCCCTCCTCTCCCCTCACTTTTTTCTTTAGTCCAGCTAGTCGTTTTTAGGTTACCCGGGATGTCTGTTTTTCATGTCTTGGTTAAACGGGGGGAATTAACTGCTAAAGCGTAACATATTTATATCACCATGTTAGTTTTTTATTGTTTTGAAAATGCTATATTCGGTGAAAACTACGGAAAATAACTTGTTTCATCATGTTGTGGATTTCAAACGTCATTGTATTTCTCACTTAGAATTTTTTTAACTCTGAAAAAACATGTTTGATTTATTTTTATTCTGAAAGAAATTTTAAGTATACATTTTCAAAGTATAAATCATCTTTTAAATATTCAGTACATATATTTTCAAGCCCTCAAATTCAACAGTCGAAATTCTAAGTGTAAAATTCACAGCAAAGATCCAAGATGTCAAGGCCTAAGCAATCGATCCAGAGTGATCCAATCTAACTTAGAAACAAGTGACCCAGTTTTATTGGTCAGAATTAGCCTCATCAAAACCTCATCTCATTGATTTCTTACGTCTAAACCCCGCCCACAAATGAGAACGGCCAATAGGAAATAGTCACACACGATCAATTGCTTTTGCATTTGCATCATGGCTCTTTGCTGCAATTTTGAGTTTTGACTGTTGAATTTGAGGGCTTGAAAATATTTGTGCTGAATTTTTTAAAATGTATACCAAAAATTTCAGCAACTGAAATTCAGAATAAAAATAATTTAAACGTATTTTTTCACAGTTAATACATTCAGTGTGAAATTTCAGCATATTTAAAATTGAAAATGTGATGAAAGTGATCTTCTACAGAAAACAACATATTAACGTATCAAGTCATTCCCCCTTCAGAGCGCTTTCACAACACAATCAGCACACGTCCCGCTAATGAAATGATCAGGTTTGTCGTGTTGTGTCCAGTTTTGTGTCATGGAGATCGCTAAATTACTGAAACATGCACGGATGACATCTAAAAGATCTTCAGGCTTGTTTTTTGATGAGGGAGCAATTTTATAACATGGTAGAAAGCTTAAAAAATATATTATACATATATACAAATACAAGTAGTGTATAGCATGCGGCTAGTTGCAAGTGGGAGGGCATCTGGTAGGAACTGTGCAATCATTTCAGTGGCTATCTTTATATGCACACTTCTGATCCTTATCACTAAAATCGTTAAGACTTAAAGGGACAGTGTGTAAGATTTTTACCCGTTAATTACTGAAATTGAAGATACCCATTCAAAAATACATTGTTTTCCAAGCCTTTTCACTTCCATCATGAAATCAAAGTATTCTTTTGGACTTAGATATAGTCACATAAAAGGGGGATCTTCCCCATGCAGAGGCAGCCATTTTGAATACGAGAGCCGCAGAAGGACATTTGGGCTCCGCCTTCACCTTTGGCAAGGCTCGTGGTTTTGGGTAAACAACACAAGCATGCTGCCGGATCAGACGTCGTAATGGATCTAACACGTGTTTTGGAATAAATTGTTTTACTGGATTTTATTCGCTGGATCCTTACGGACAAATTGAGAGCAAGTTTATGGTGAAATACAGAGTTTGACCTGTGCAAAGCATTCTAAGGTAAGCTAACCTTGTTTTGTGCTTTTCCGTATAAAAGCCCCATGTGCTCGGGGAGTGTTTGTTGTGCAGGGAAATGAATTGCATAGTCAAAAAGAGGAGACTGTAAGGTTTCATTTGATGTGTAGAGTGTCATGGTACATGATCGGGAATGTGTGTTTTCATGAGAAAAAAAAAAAAAAAAAACGGGACCGCGTTTTATTTATACAGTAGCGGCCCTCGAGGTCTGCCGTAGCTAAAACAGAAAGTGCAATAGCACCATCCACCTATGCGCCACGAATCCTACACACTGGGGCTTTAAAGAAGACAGATGCCTGCTGTATACTAGTTATAATGTATGACACCCGTGGATTGCTATGTTAGAATCTGGACATTTTAAATCACATTTGGTGTCTTGAAAATATTCGATTACTCACTCCAAATCTAACTATAACTAAAAGCTCTGAAAAAGTTTGCAAAATAGGTCCGCTTTAACATTACCGTATTTCTGTCTCTGAGCAAGTTTCATTTGTGCTGTCACATACAGGTCAACGGAAATGAATTTGAAACCTGCAAATTGTCTGTCATTTGACAAAGTGTAACAATTTCAATAATTGTCGTCAAATTTCTAGCTGGTATTCACTGATTTTAACAATGCACACTAAAAGTTAGAATTACCTTGAAGCAAAACATCAGCAAAACACCATCTAGTACATTTCTATGCATGAGAAAATGACAATAGCACAGTCGTTCATTATTTCTCCTGCAAGTTTGAGACATTACTCTATTTCCCTCGGTCCGTGAGCTTTAAATAAATTAGCATGCAGATTAACCCCATTTCAGGTTGGTGGTGCAGGTTAGCGCTGCTGCCGCTTTGCCTTGATTTCAGTTGGGCCTTTATTATGCGCAACGACGTCACGCTAAAGCGGACACAGCCGATTTCTAACCCACAACCCGAGGATTAAACTGACTCAGGCAGTTATTAGGCATACCTGAAATCTGGATGGAGAGAGGGATGGATGGAGAGAGTGAGCAACAGAGAGAGATAGACAGGGAGAGTGGAAGAGACAAATTGAGAGAAAGGACTTTAAAGGGACTATATTTTACAATTTCAGCTCACAGCTGATCGGCGAACAGGCCGATCCAGTACTGGTGTGCGAGTGACTTTTTTTCACTGAAAACGCGCGGTGCCTGCATTAACTTACAGATTTTCTGGGCACAGAAGCGCTGTGAACAGTGGCTACAGTTTTGAATTGCTTTAAAAAATTTCAGCGTGAGAAATACCATGTGTGGCGTGTGAGCGTGTGAACACGTCGAATTGCGTGTGTCACTCTCAAAGCGTGAGACTTGAGAGCCCTGTAAAATGGCTTAAAGCTCATCAGAGTCCATTTTCTGTAACTTGGGACCTTTAACAACCCTATGTAGCACTTCCTAGGATGGCATCAGCATTTGGAACCAAGCGTTTTATGTAATTACTAATGCACTGGATTTATAGAACAAACCACAAACCACGTTCATTCTAGGCAAGGCGTGTGAAGTGTTTTGCCTAATCAATTGAGGACCACTGAGCTGCTGGCACCCCTTAGCCCATAAAAAAAAGAGAACAAAAATGAAAGATTAGTCAAACATACATAAATAATACAACAACAGCTTAGCACAGCACAGTACAGACTAGGATTGTCGAAAGTATTGGAAATCAGATACTAATCAATACTAATACTTGTATTTAAAGTAGATACAAGAGCACACAGACTAGTATATGCCCCTGGACCACTCTGGAACCCAGGGGCGGACTGGCAATCTGTACATTGTGGCACTCCCCCAGTCCCCAATTTCCACCATCCCGAATACCAGTCCCAGAGCCTACCGGGACCACTGAGCGGTTACACAGATATAAGACCACATGGGAATAGAAAAGAAATAGATATATATAAAATATGATGATTTTAATGTTAAAAATCACATTCCATTGTCTAAAGAAAGACATTTTCTATTGTCATTGTGGTATATTTCAGTATCGTTCAGACCCTTTGACTCAAATGGAAAGTACCAGATGCTTCTTTGGTACTAGGTGAACTTTCCATACTTTTTGCATGCATGTTTCTGGCTAAAGGTGTGAAATAGTTATTCTCAGTCTACATCAACCTATATCTGCCTTTTCCGAGCATCCTTTTTGCACAAACGCTGAAGCATCTGAAATATACATTGTACCTGTGTCTATTCTCTTGTTTGAGTTTTCCTGAAAGCCACACAAACTTCATGACTCATACATTAGCGTCTTTATTTAGCTAGTGGAGATATTGATGTGTCCGTAAGATCGCCTCTACAATGCAGGCGCCGCCCACATGGACACGCACAAACAGCCCCGCGGTCAGCCACGGAGATCTAAAGCTATTTTTGGCATCGTGTTAGCAATGACACATAGCTGCTTCGCTTTTAGCATCTATTTTTTCCTGGGTTTTTACAAAGTCAAGGGTTTTGAAGGAGAAGCTAAGTAACTTTCATCTTGAATAAGTCATTGTGTGTGTTTTTGCAGCGTACTGAAAAAGTGATGGAATTTGAGACACTTCGCGGGAATACAAAAAAATCTCAAAATTTGACATTGAATAGGTATGTAACAATAACCGAAATGTCAGAAGTCAGAAGTCTCACAATAATAACAGAGGCCTTCACAATATATCAAATTACAAGTCTCTTTGTATAAATGAATAGTTATGATTATTTTAAATTAGATTCCAAAACGGCCTGAAACCCGATATCGCAACAGAAAAGTAAAGTTCAGAGCGGTGTTAGCTTCTTTCGGACTAGCGGTGTTTAGAAAACAGCTGAGTTCACGCATGCGCACTGTCCTCTCTGATGACGTCATCAAATCAAACTATAGCTGGATATCGGGTTTCAGGCCGTTTTGGAATCCACTAAAAGTCTACGCTGACACAGCGATCTTCTGTGATTTGAAAAGTTTGTGTTATTTGGACACCGCAAATCAGTGCCCCGAGCACTCACGTTAACGGATACGGGATCATTAGTAGAACAGAACGGCTCAACATAAGTTCTGTGATACTGCTCCAATTGACACCAAACTGCTATGGGTGAGTAAAACTACTTGTTTTATTGCCGAAAGAAGGCTCAGATTGTAAAAAAACGTTACTTTTCCTTTAAGTTGAAAAGTCTTCTGTAGTGACATAAATAATAATAATAAAAAAGAACATATTTTTGTTTTATGTAATGTTTTCATATAACATTACATTTTTTATGTGTAAAAATGTAAAAGAAGGGAATCTGAAAACTGGATAGAGCCAGGTTACATTTTTTAAAAGTTACTGAAAACAGGCACTAAAAACAATCTACAATCAATAAGCAATATTTTTTGCTGTTAAAGCGTATTATATTATTATATGCTGAGTGAGCAAACTGACCAGAAAAACAAAAAATGAATGATAAATATGATTTATGCCTGTGGTGTCTCACTGTAAACCAAGGGTCTCCAATTAAATTTCCCTGAGGGCCAAAATAATTTCACATTGAAAAACCGGGCTCCACAAAAAATCTGCCAATAGACAATGTTTTATTTACCAAAATACAATTCAAGATTCAAGATTGTTTATTTGTCATATGCAGAATCAACACAAGGTCAACAGTGCAATGAAATGCTTAGGATCAGAAGAACCGTTGACTCGCTAAGATAGTCAAGAAGTACTAATAACATGCAATAATAGTACATGGTAAAAACGGCTGGGATGAAAATCAGCTCCTCCAAATCCGAGGCCATGGTTCTCGACCGGAAAAAGGTGGCTTGCCCTCTCTGGGTGGGTGGAGAGTCCTTGCCTCAAGTGGAGGAGTTCAAGTATCTCGGGGTCTTGTTCACGAGTGAGGGGAGGAGGGAGCGTGAGATTGACAGGCGGATCGGTGCAGCGTCGGCAGTGATGCGGTCGTTGTACCGGACCGTTGTGGTGAAGAGGGAGCTGAGCCAAAAGGCGAAGCTCTCAATTTACCGGTCAATCTACGTTCCTACCCTCACCTATGGCCATGAGCTTTGGGTAATGACCGAAAGGACGAGATCGCGGATACAAGCGGCCGAAATGAGTTTCCTCCGCAGAGTGGCTGGGCGCACCCTTAGAGAAAGGGTGAGGAGCTTGGTCACACGGGAGGAGCTCGGAGTAGAGCCGCTGCTTCTCCACGTGGAGAGGAGCCAGCTGAGGTGGCTCGGGCATCTGTTCCGGATGCCTCCTGGACGCCTCCCTCGGGAGGTGTTCCGGGCATGTCCCACCGGGAGGAGGCCCCGGGGAAGACCCAGGACCCGCTGGAGGGACTATGTCTCCTGGCTGGCCTGGGAACGCCTTGGGGTCCCCCCGGAGGAGCTGGAGGAAGTGTCCGGGGTGAAGGAAGTCTGGAGGTCCTTGCTTAGACTGTTGCCCCCGCGACCCGGCCCCGGATAAGCGGAAGAAAATGGATGGATGGATGGATGGGTAAAAAAAGTGTTGTAAAGTGCAGGGGAAGAGGTAAACAATATAATAAACAATATAATAAACAATATAATAAAATATGTAATAAAAAAAAAACAAGGTACAATGTACAAGGTGCAGGTAGGATTAAATCAAGATCAAATAAGGTGTAAGTATTTCACAGATTGCACATAATATGGTGTGGTGTAGGTGTTGCATGTGGATTTCGTATTGCACATAGTGTGGTATAAATATTGCACATGTAACAGTAATTTACAGTGAGGTAGTGACAAACATGATACATTCATACAGAGCAGCAGCAGTAAACATAATTATGCATAATGAAAGGTAGTTTAGTGCAGTATTATTGAGAGTTCAGTATTATTTAGAGTATTATCCAGAGTTCAGTAGTCTGACAGCTTGGGGGTAATAGCTGTCTTTGAGTGTTTTTGTGCGTGCTGGCAGGCTCCTGTATCGTCTACCAGAGGGTAGCAGACGGAAGAGTCCTTGTGCCGGATGAGTATGGTCCTTAGTGATGCTGCGTGCCTTACGCAGACCCCTGCTCAAAGTTCAAGTTCAAAGTTCAAAGTCAGCTTTATTGTCAATTCTGCCATATGTGTTCAACATACAGTGCTGTGGTAAATGTCCTGGATGGAGGGGAGACTGCTGCCAGTGATATCCTCTGCCGCTCGCACCACCCTCTGTAGTGCTTTGCGGCTCTGAGCGGTGCAGTTCCCATACCACACTGTGATGCAGCCCGTCAGCAGGCTCTCGATGGTGCACCTGTAGAAGTTTGTGAGGATGCTGGTGTTCATACCAAACTTCCTCAACTTCCTCAGGAAGTAGAGTCTTTGTCGGGCTTTCTTAACCACAGTGTCTGTATGTAGTGTCCAGGACAGATCCTCAGTGATGTGTACCCCAAGGAACTTAAAACTGCTGACCTGCTCCACCTCAGCGTTGTTGATGGAGATGGGGGGATGCTGGTCTACACGCTGTCTCCTGAAGTCCACGATCATTTCCTTAGTTTTGCTGACGTTCAGAGAGAGGTTATTTTCCTGACACCAGCTGGTCAGTGATTTCACCTCGTCTCTGTAGGCGCTCTCATCGTTGTTGGTGATGAGGCCTAGGATGGTGGTGTCGTCAGCAAACTTGAGGATGGTGTTGGACCTGTGCCTGGCGGTACAGTCATAGGTGAACAGGGAGTACAGGAGAGGGCTGAGAACACAGCCCTGGGGTGCCCCAGTGCTGAGGACACATGTGGAGGAGACGTGGCTGCTGATCCTCACCGCCTGTGGCCTGTTGGTGAGGAAGTCCCATATCCAGCAGCAGATGGACGTCCCCAGGCCCAGGGCGGTGAGCTTAGAGACCAGTTTGGAGGGGATTATGGTGTTGAATGCTGAGCTGTAGTCGATGAAGAGCATTCTCACATATGTGTTTCCTGATATTACAATGGTAATATCAACAACTGATCAACAATTATAAATCCCACAAGTAACTAAAAACTTCATTAATCAAATCATACAATGTTTCTTTTTCATTTACTACCGCATTTGTTGGAAAATCTCATATTGTGTCAACCGGATTCAACCAATACCACAGCAAAACTGCACTGTAAACATAACCAATGAAAAACATCTCTCTTTACACAAGTATGTGCTATATATAAAATACCCTGCCTACCTGCTATAATGGTTCTACAACAGTTTTCCTCATTTTGCCATCAAAAGTCAACACCTCCTCAGCCAAATCAACAGCACAAGCTTTCCTGCTTTCCCAAAGGTCCAGGGCAGACAGGGATGCAGCAGTGGCATTCTCCTGAGCGGATTTACTAAGTGTGTGCACTGACCAGCTTTATGGTGCTTATCATATTTGATAAGCACTTGTTTGCTTTTGTCAGATTTTTCTGGATAACTGGCATTTAAAGTAGCAGCATGAGTAGTGTTGAAGTGCAGCTTAAAGGTCCCATGGCATGAAATTTTCACTTTCTGAGGTTTTTGAACGTTAATGTGAGCTCCCCTACCCTGTTTAGCCCCCCCCATGCTTAAAAGTTGTGAAATGTCTAAACTGAGCATTTGCGATCCTTTTCTGCGTTACAAAAAATCGGAGCTCAAACGGGCGATTTTGAACAAGGCACCTTATTGACGTCAGATCGAAAAAAGAAATGCAAATGCAGTTCCACCCCCGTCTGTCTGTACTCAGCGTCTCTGTAAATCACGCCCAGAGAGTTTGGACTGCGAATGCGCTAGGCAATGCGAAATGCGTTTTTTTATTTGCCTGGAGGCACGTCTGAGTGTTTCTAGGCTCGGAAGTCCTTTATCTGAGCCTCTGGACCTTTGAACAGCAGTGGTTTAATTTTATTTTATGTGGAAATGTGTTTATTTTTCAATGGAACGCTTCAAATCTCTTCCCCCGTGCAAAAACACGGAAATGGATCAGCTGAGAGCTCAGAGCCAAGAGCGGAGAGTTTGGCCACGCCCCCACCCTCTACTATAGGCCAGCTCTTTTCTCCTCATTTGCATTCAAGCAACAACGCCCATTATGGCCTGTTCAGAGAGAAAAAATATACTCTTTCTCATCTTATCTCTGTTTCTCATGCACTGAGTGTTGATTTTGAAGAAGGATTCATTTACAGTATTAGGGAACCATTAAGGAGCCATATAAAAGCATCAAGAAGTACCATGTCATGGGACCTTTAAAGTAGCAGCATGAGTAGTGTTGAAGTGCAGCTTAAGATTTTCCTTTTTGCACATAGGCTTAATACCGCGTTCAGGCAAAATAAAACAAAACTCCTCTGTCCGTTCACACTGGAACTGGTGACTGACTTGAATTGTCTATTCATTACACAAATCACTTGGCAAACGGAGTAAATAAAAGCCTAATAAGTAATCAAACAAGCATAGGGACAGTAGGTATACTTCATAGTGTAATAAATTTGCATTTCAGAATTGATTTGGCATCCACATAACCCTTTTAAGCACATGTCAAGAGCGAGTCTCAATGATATATCGCACCATGATCAGCTGCAACAAACACGCTACTACTTGACCAATGATAATGTGACAGAATGACTGCAGAACTTATTTGAAACAAATTGAAATAAGTATCTCATTAAGCCGTACTATTTCTTTACTGCCTAGTGGGTTTTCTTACTTACTCCATTCAAAATGTAGTCCTCTTTTTAGCCAATATGCTTCCTGTCTTTTCCATCAGAATACTAAATTTGCCTCCTTCTTTTGCACTGTATAGTCATTTATATACAGTCTATGTGTATAGTACACCCAGAAAGTAGTAAATAAATCCACAACAGGTTGACCTTCTGTAGCCAGTCGTTCCAATCCAATACCTCACTGTATCTTTCATGAATATTTCAAACACTCTGCTGGGAACTGTTGTCAAATTCTACTACTCTGTGAAAGGCTTAAGTCACATGATCAAACTGACATGCTTTATTGGAGTAAATATATTGTATTACTTTGTAAACTGTAATTAATTAAAAACCTAAACTGTATGTACTTGTATGGTGTGCATGTATTTGTTCTAAATGTGTTTTAAATACAAGACAAACAAATATAAACATTATTTTCACTTGCTCCTCACATTCTTGTTTAGTGGAAGGTTTGGTTTAACAAAATGTACAACCCTGACTGACATCTGTATGCCAAGAGAGGTATAATATACACTCATATTACCTAGTGGTCATTTTTATTACACTGAGCTGATAAGAGAGTTTGGCCCTGAGCAATGTTAGTAGCTTATATATCTGAATTGCCCCATTGAAATTGGGGTAGGGGTCTCCCAGGCCGGTTCATCTCCCCACAGGGTCTGGACTTGGCCCACGATCTGCCTTTTGGAGACCCAGGCCTTGAATTAAAAGTAAATGGGTTTGGGTGTAATTCCTGGAACAATGCTTACCCTTTGCATGTTCTTCTGTGCTACATTGAGAATGTGAGTGGAGGATAGTAGCAGAGAGTTCAATTGATTATAAAAACCAGATATAAAAATAAACTAATAATTCCTCACCACTGACTTTTTGTGATCTTGTGATAAACCGCTGTAGTCTGCCTGTAGTCTTATTCAACTGAAAGGGCTTACAAAACTGTGGCAATGTAGACAGAAAAGTACTAGTAAACAGCATCTTCATGAGTTAAAAGCCAGTTAAAGGGCCCATATTGCACTATTTTCTGATCTATAATGTTGTTTCCTCATCACAAACAGACCTGGAGTTGTGTTTTGTTTCATTCACACATGTTTAACACACAAACCCTGCAGATTTAAGCAGATTGCTTCTCTCAAACTGAAAACACCACTTTTTGATGTCATACAGGAAGTGCTCCACTGCGTGCAGCTTCACTAGAAACATTTGAATCGTTTCAGCCCTGCATGCTACTATTGCTCCATGACATCACAAGGTGGAACAGAGCATTTTGTGCTTTGGGGATGTCATGGGTTTCCTTCTAAAAGTTCCGTGTGTTGACACCGGCTTACCTCTGACACTCTCAGCTGATTCCGGTTCGACTCGCTTTTTGGAGCCCACATAGGGAGGTCTGGTAGCTTCTCTAGAACATTAAATAAAGCTTGTTTTTCTTCTCAAAACAAAACATTTGTCCGAAAGGTGATATATTTGCGTCCCAAACAGTTGTCAACGAAACATCCAGCAGCAAACTTAGCGACGCGTATTGTGTCTGCCGACTTATATCACTGCGCTCACGTTAGCGTATTAGCCTGTTCACCTTTAGCAGAAGTGCACGGCAGATGCGGTCCGTCGCAAGGGGAAGTTTACAAGTGATCAGCTGAGACTGTCAGAGGTAAGCCGGTGTCAACACACGGAACTTTTAGAAGGAAACCCATACAGATTAACATTTTTTTTAAAAACCGCACTATCCCTTTAACTTTTCCGGTGCAGGGACTGTAATAGTTTTATCCATGGAGATGTCATTGCTTTGTATGGAATGTTTCACAGTATGGTATTAAACCTTTCTATCTTCATGGAGACCAAACCAAGCCATGTGCAGTCACTGTTGTGCTGTATTGTCCGGTTCCAGTCCCTTTTGAATTTGAACAGCACATAGAAGGTTCTGGCTGGTCAGGTAAAGCCAGGTCCGGTGGTTTCATGCTTCAGTAGCAGACCTGTGTGAGCCCTCTGTGATTAAAGTGGTCTAGAGTAGTTAATTTGTGTAATCAGGCTTTAATTGGCACTGAAGAAAACACATTCATTAGACCACAATGAGGCTCCAGGCTTCCTCACATGCTATTTAATTACGCTGGAATCGAGCGCAGAGGTGCAGACCGGCCAGCAGGAGAGGCAGAGGTTGAGTCGAAGGTTAGACAGTTGCTACAGAAGGTCAGGGATCTGAGCAGAGTGGTAATAGTGTTCACTTGACCAGCTGCACTTTGAAGCTGCTGCAAGTGTTATATGAGAAGATGGCTTTCTTTAGGTAAAGAAAAGTCTGAGAAAACTACGCAGGTAACTCTTGACATTTTCAGGTGTTGAATTGTTTTAATAAGAGTCAATGTTTGTCAAGGTTCTCTCATTTGTCATTCATTTCCCACATAGGCTTTTTGGAAAATTCAACTATGTGTGAGCTAATGTTAATGACATTAATGACATTTCAGTGCAAAAACAACAAATGTATCATCCCCCACACACTCACCCACAAACTGTCATCACTTGGACTACACCCTGCCCTCTGTGACTGGCTCCTGGACTTCCTGACTGGCAGGCCCCAGTCTGTCAGGATTGGAAACCTAAAGCTTTTGTCACTTGTAGACTTTTACTCAAGAGTCCTTTACATCACTAAAAATATGACTCAAGTACTGCTAAAAAAGTATCCTGAAAAGTACAATTTATTTAAAAAGTTAATATCTAACCCACCTCTGTAAATCAGCATCACAATTGTTAATAGTAAAAGCTATATCTGATTTATGTCTACCATTTTTCCGGCGATAGACATTTAGGTAATTTAAAATCAAAATCTTACATACGGTTCTTTAAGCTCATTCTAATAAAAAAAGATATATTCATTATTACAAACATAACCTCACTCTATAGATTTGAATATTGACACTTTTTTTTTTTTGCTACTGACAATCAACATTCACTGGGGGTGTGATGCTAACTGGGAGCAAAGCTCTGTCTGTAGCACTGTTACTTAAAGCTCCAGTGTGTAGGATTCGTGGCGCATAGGTGGATGGTGCTATTGCACTTTCTGTTTTAGCTATGGCAGACCTCGAGGGTCACCCGGGCACGAGCCGCGCGCCGCTACTGTATAAATAAAACGCGGTCACGTTTTTTTTTTTTTTTGTCTTTTCTCATGAAAACACACATTCCCGATCATGTACCATGACACTCTACACATCAAATGAAACCTTACAGTCTCCTCTTTTTGACTATGCAATTCATTTCCCTGCACAACAATCAGTCCCCGAGCACATGGGGCTTTTATACAGAAAAGCACAAAACGAGGTTAGCTTACCTTAGAATGCTTTGCACAGGTCAAACTCTGTATTTCACCATAAACTTGCTCTCAATTTGTCCGTAAGGATCCAGCGAATAAAATCCAGTAAAACAATTTATTCCAAAACACGTGTTAGATCCATTACGACATCTGATCCGGCAGCATGCTTGTGTTGTTTACCCAAAACCACGAGCCTTGCCGAAGGCGAAGGCGGAGCCCAAATGTCCTTCTGCGGCTCTCGTATTCAAAATGGCTGCCTCTGCATGGGGAAGATCCCCCTTTTATGTGACTATATCTAAGTCCAAAAGAATACTTTGATTTCATGATGGAAGTGAAAAGGCTTGGAAAACAATGTATTTTTGAATGGGTATCTTCAATTTCAGTAATTAACGGGTAAAAATCTTACACACTGTCCCTTTAAGCTCATTCTAATAAAAAAGATATATTCATTATTACAAACATAACCTCACTCTATAGATTTGAATATTGACACTTTTTTTTTTGCTACTGACAATCAACATTCACTGGGGGTGTGATGCTAACTGGGGGCAAAGCTCTGTCTGTAGCACTGTTACTTAAGGTAGAGATTAAGGTAGAGAGTTTTATTTGAACACAATCTGACCAAAGAAAAACTGACTTAACTGGAACTACAACAGTTGAGACTATTTGTGCTGAATCCATCCGTCTCAAATAACATTACCGTCATGAGCTAGCTACAACACCTCTTTGTTGAAAAACAGGATGACATGATCACAGGCTCCTGAAAATATGCAGTTTAAATCCTTTTTTGTTTTGTTTTTGTTTTTGGAGTTTTCAGACGATCTTAAAACTTTTTGCGTTAGGGTTAGGGTTATGTTTGCTTGTCTTCAAAACATTCCGCGGTAAACAAGTCACTGCAAAATACACTGTTGCCCATCTCTCTGTGAGACAAAGCAGATGATACTATAGCAAGGTCTTGGGTTCAGTTCCCTTGTCACTTCCGTTGTTCTACATCCATGAGTTGCTCTATTTCACCACTCAAAGAGAGGACAAATTTCCTCATGGGGACAATCAAATCCACCTTAACCTCAATGAGCCCAAATAACGATGCAATAACTGTCCTGCGCTTCCATCCGCTCCACAGCCCGCCTCAATTGATACACAGAGAAACGCTGCTCTTAATTTATGACGTTACTTTCATATTAGCCAAAACACTCGGATGATTGGTTAAGCTTCCACCACTTGTAATTTAGAGCATGCTGTTTGGCCCGCCGCTGGAAAAGCAAAGTGCATTTTTTAATTACAGCCCTCAGATCGTTTAGTGACGAGGGCGGAGGGGAAGTGGGCTTTAATCTCACACTCGGTTTCACCCGTAGCATCTTGCTTTTAAACTTCCCTTTTCAACACATAAATCAGAGGCTGGTACTCTAAAATGCAAGCAGTTAGAGGGGGTTAGGGGCATTTGGCTTGCCTGATGAAAAAATGACAGGGTGGAGGAGCTGACGATGGCAAATCAAAACAGAGAAGGGATGGACGACCTTAAAGTGCCTGTGATTTTTTTTTTTTCTCCATGTGTTTGAGCAAACTTTGTCTTGGCCAGTACAGATGTGTTGTAGAAGCTGCTCTTGAGGTCAAAATGAGACCGCAGTCTACTATTTGCGTTTAATTATAAATCATTTTAAGGATCAGGAACTTCACTGTTAGTATGCCAGTTGTTATTTACCGCTTTACCGTGACGACAAAACTCTGGCCTCTGAAATAAAGAATGAGGATGCTTAGAACGCATAGGGGCTATATAAATCCACGGTGTCCAAACTACTTGCCCGGCTGTTTTTTCTGCCTCAGCAAGACAGATTCTCACAATATTTACCAGATCACAAAGTCATCAGAAGCCAAAGGGCAAGCATCCAAGTGAACCAATACAAACATAGCGTCAATACAGACTATTTAATTTGGAAAAACATGCAGAAGGTAAGCATAAAAGTTACACAGTGCGTCTTTAATAACACCATTAATAACTCTGAGATCCGTAAACCACATAGTCTAGGTGTGGCTGTCTCTTGTATCACTTTTTGTATATGACAAGGAGATGAACACAAATGAGAGACCTTAAGGCAGTGAAGAGATAATGGCTGAAACCACTCTCACATTCTATTATATGTGCTTATTGTTCAGCATATGCAGCAGTCCACATTTTCCTTTTCCTCTATTTCATAAACGACACGCTTTCAGCTATCTGGGAACAGCACATTGTTACTTTTAAATTGTTTTAAATTGTACACTTGAGCTACGGTTCAATAATATGTTGGCAGATCACCTTGAATTTCAACAAAGAATGAGGAGTTTGGTTTGACTTGTAAGTTGTTTAGTTAACAATAGTGTTTTCAGTCGATTAAAATATTTAGTGGCAATTAATCTCATGAATGTCATAGTTAACTTGTGATTAATTGCAAATTAATCACACATTTTTGTCCCTTGAATCATCATTTTAATTCTCTTATCAACATAGAAAAGTGAATAGGCACCGCTTTGTGCAAATGTTTGTTTATATTTTTTTATTGCAAACCATAACAATTGTCAGTGAGACAACTTTGTGTTGTATGTTCCACTGTTACTGCCACTTTCATGAAGTGCTACAGTGTGAAGTGCTTCTCTTCTGTCTTCATAAGAGTCAAAGGGACTGAAGTTCCTACTCTGGGTGAAATAATGTGCTCTGACCCTGAGGTAGTTCCATTACTGAGGGACATCCAGTAATCTCCAGTTAGCGCGACTGTGTTTGTCTGCATAACTCCTGCTGTACTTGGGCGCACTTGCGTTGGGACTTTTGGGCCATGCCGTGCTCAGGCTGGGGTTGTCTGGGGTTCTGTGGCCCGCATTCGCACCTGTGTGGCCGTGTCGCAGCTGATGGCGTCGTCACACGGCACTGTTTGCTTGCATGTTGCGTGGTGGAGCTAGCGCTTTTTGGGTTTGTAGATGTAGTGGTGGCGGCGCGGGGGAGAGAGGCTTCTGTTGCTGTCCGTGGTCCTTGATGGGGGTGAGCATGGATTCGCCGTATGTTTTTGAGCGAACTTTGGCCCACCTCCTTCAGTTGGGACTTCTCAGTTTTGTACAAATTGGTTTCCTTCCTGTTTACAGCCGGATCCTGTAGTTTTCCCTAACGTTGCGAGCAGTGGCCACAGCTTATGAAAAGACTAGTTCACTACAAAAAATAACTAACGATAAAAAAATTTAAAAAAATTGTTTTGCGTGTTAATAGCTCAACGTGTTAATAGCTCAATATTTTTCACAGCACTAGTTAACAACAGAGTCAATGTTGGACATCGATGGAGGACTGAGGCACAGGTTACATGCTGCCATTCCGACATACCGTAACTTCGACATTGACGTCTAAGTGACGTCGGAGTGGAGGCATTTCCATTTTTTATTAAACATCCCTGCACATTTTTTTTCCTTGGTCGGAGTGGTGACACTTAAGCATTTTTTTCAACATTCAAGGTAATTATTAAAATTACATGGGGCCACTAGAATGAGTTATAAGTATGGAGTATGAAAGCTTTCAGAAATATTTGTGTGCATAGGATAGAAACCTGTGCATATTTGGGAAAACAATGCATAATTGGCTGTTGTTGAATAGAAAAATAAATATTTGTATGAGTCCAGTCATACATAAAATGTATTGTTTGTATTTTATTAATCAGAATAAATGAAAAGTTAGGACATCAAGAATTACAATCACAAAATGAACATTTTTGATTACATTCTTCAGTACGAATACGAATTCACAGACGCGACTGTCAAAAAACCATCACTTCACAGGTGTTATGTATTGGGCAGAAGAAACATCACTGAACTTTTGCACCCCATACGGACTGAACCAGGACTACACCAGGACTAAACCAGGACTTATCCCAGGACTAAACCAGGACTGATCCCCGGACTGATCCCAGGACTGAACTAGGAGGACTAACCCATAACTAAAACAGGACTAAACCAGAACTGAACCAGGTCTAAACCAGGACTGATCTTGGACTTCAGAGAGAGAGAACCCTGAGTCCGCGGAGCAGGGCGTCCGCAAAGTGTGATCGGGCGACAGCTGCACTTCAGTCCTGCTTCAGGCAAAAAAGGTGATGCTCTAAGCTATGAGTAGGTTGTCAGAATGGCGGCATCAAAAAGTCTTGGAATGGGGGCATGTCAGAATGGGCGCATATCAGAATGACGGTATGTCGGGGTGGGGGTTGTACCCCTGAGGCATGATTGCACTACCCACTATCTTCTTGTCTCCATGGAGATGTTATGTTGCCTGGAACGTTCCATAGTATGACATTAAAGGGTCTATATTACAAAAAATTGACTCTTGTGACCTTTAAAATATGTTGTTACCTCCTCAAAAACATACCTGGAGCTGTTT
Organism: Paratrypauchen microcephalus; assembly: GCA_036785185.1. Taxonomy (NCBI): domain Eukaryota; kingdom Metazoa; phylum Chordata; class Actinopteri; order Gobiiformes; family Gobiidae; genus Paratrypauchen; species Paratrypauchen microcephalus. Next base: position 2,379,348 of record JAVJIX010000096.1, read on the forward strand.
TGTTTCATTAACACATGTTTGAGTAACCCTTTATTATTAGTTTGTCTATATCTCTAGAGCTCAAAATGCTCTGTTCCAACTTGAGATGTCATGATGCCGTAGTTTTCAAGTTAACAGCTACCTTTTACCAACCAATTCCAGGTGTATGGAGTTTTCACACAGTGGAGCACTTCCTGTATTAACACATGACATCACAAGGTCCAACAGTGTTTTCAATTTAAGAGAAGAACAACCTAAATTTGCAGGGTGTGTGTGAATGAAACAAAACGCAACTGCAGGTCTGTTTATGTTGAGGAAACAGCATTATAACATACACTACTGTTCAAAAGTTTGGGGTCACTTAGAAATTTCCTTATTTTTGAAAGAAAAGCACTGTTTTTTTCAATGAAGATAACTTTAAACTAATCAGAAATACACTCTATACACTGCTAATGTGTTTGCTCCTTGCACCAGAAGGCTAATGGATGATTAGAAAACCCTTGTCCAGTCATGTTACCACTGCTGAAAACAGTTTAGCTGGTTAGACAAGCTCTAAAAATGACCTTCCTTTGAGCAGGTTGACTATCTGGAGCATCACATTTGTGGGGTCGATTAAATGCTCAAAATGGCCAGAAAAAGAGAACTTTCATGTGAAACTTGGCAGTCTATTCTTGTTCTTAGAAATGAAGGCTATTCCATGTGAGAAATTGCCAAGAAACTGAAGATTTCCTACAACGGTGTGTACTACTCCCTTCAGAAAACAGAACAAACAGGCTCTAACCAGAGTAGAAAGAGAAGTGGGAGGCCCCGCTGCACAACTGATCAAGCAAATATCTACCTTAGATCCTCTAGTTTAAGAAATAGACGCCTCACAGGTCCTCATCTGACAGCAAAACGCCAGTATCAACATCTACAGTGAAGAGGTGACTCCAGGATGCTGGCCTTCAGGGCAGAGTGGCAAAGGAAAAGCCATATTTGAGATTGGCCAATAAAAGAAAAATTAATATGGGCAAAAGAACACAGACATTTGACAGAGGAAGATTGAAAAAAAGTGTTAGGGATGGACGAATCAAAGTTTGAGGTGTTTGGATCAGACAGAAGAACATTTGTGAGAAGCAAAACAACTAAAAAGATGCTGGAAGAGCACCTGACGCCACCTGTCAAGCATGGTGGGGGTAACGTGATGGTCTGGGGTTGTTTGGTGCTGGTAAGGTGGTTGTTCAGGGTAAAATGGATTTTGAATAAGGAAGGCTATCACTTCATTTTGCAACACCATGCCATATCCTGTGGACAGTGCTTGATTGGAGCCAATTTCATCCTACAACAAGACAATGACCCAAAGCACACCTCCAAATTGTGCAAGAACTATTTAAAGAAGCAGGCAGCTGGAATTCTATCTGTAATGGAGTGGCCAGCGCAGTCACCAGATCTAATCCCCAATGAGCTGTTGTGGGAGCAGCTTGACCGTATGGTACGCAAGAAGTGCCCAGCCAATTCAACTTGTGGGAGGGGCTTCTAGAAGGATGGGGTGAAATTTCTCCAGATTACTTCAACAATTTAACAGCTAAAATGCCAAAGGTCTGCAATGCTGTAATTGCTGCAAATGGAGGATTCTTTGACGAAAGTAAAGTTTGAAGGAAAAAGTTATTATTTCAAATACATATCATTATTTCTAACCTTGTCAATGTCTTGACTATATTTTATATTCATTTTACAACTCATGGTGGTAAATAAAAGTGTGACGTTTCATGGAAAACACAAAATTGTCTGGGTGACCCCAAACCTTTGAGCGTTAGTGTAGATCAGAAAATTCTGTAATTGAACATCCATCCATTTTCTTCCGCTTATCACGGACTCCCAGACTTCCTTCACCCCAGACACTTCCTCCAGCTCCTCTGGGGGGACCCCAAGGCGTTCCCAGGCCAGCCAGGAGACATAGTCCCTCCAGTGTGTCCTGGGTCTTCCCCGGGGCCTCCTCCCGGTGGGACATGCCCGGAACACCTCCCGAGGGAGGCGTCCCGGAGGCATCCGGAACAGATGCCCGAGCCACCTCAGCTGGCTCCTCAACGTGAAGAAGCAGCGGCTCTACTCTGAGCCCCTCCCATGTGACTGAGTTGCTCACCCTATCTCTAAGGGTGCGCCCAGCCACTCTGCGGAGGAAACTCATTTCAGCCGCTTGTATTCGCGTTCTTGTCCTTTCGGTCATTACCCAGAGCTCATGTCCATGATTTTCAATAACTTTAGAAGGTTCCAGGTGAAGCAATAGCATCTCTATGCAGATAAGCAGTTGGTGGACCGTACTAAAGAGAAAAAAATTCCCATTTATTTACAAGATACTGCGGAATGTGTCCCAACTTTGGAGTAATTGATGTGCTTATCCCCTGCCTCGCTACTTGACTTACTTAACCTGCATGAATGCACAATTCGAAACCAGTCGTAAAATAGAAGCCTCTTAGCAAAGGCAGCTAATTAATCCAAACTATTTTATTACATTCGCTAGATGGGAATGAATGTCTGCTGATGGGCCCAGAGAGTTTGTGTACGCTTCCATTATAGGGCAGTTTTAAAGAGGTGGTGTTATACTTTTATGGAGTATTAACTGCTATCATGTAACATATTCACACCACCGTGTCAATTTTTTTGGTTTTCAAAATGCTATATATGCCAAAAAACAACATATCAACATGTTAAATGACTTTTAGTTTTGTTTTTCAGAGCACGCTCACATTACAATTGCTTGCATCCTGCTAATGAAACTACTCCACATCGTATTAGGTTTGTGAAGTTGTAGTGTACAGTTTTGTATCATGTTTTTGTATATTTATGGAGAATTGTCATGTCGGAGCGTGGGTTTACAGCTACGCATAAGGAGGGTTTGAATAGTCTGAACAATTCAAAACAGAGGCGTGACGGATGACCTTAAAGTGATTTTTTTTGTCTCCGTGTGTTTGAGCAAACTTTTTCTTGGCCAGTACTGATGTGTAGAAGCCGCTTTTGAGGTCAAAATGAGAGCGCAGTCAACTGTAATTATAAAGCATTTTAAGGATCAGAACCAAAACAAAAGATGTAGGAAGACAGTAGATTTTTTATTTTTCTGTTGGAGTATTCGTTTGAAAGCAAAGAGGTCTTCCCCAACGTGATGTAGACTTGTGGGCGGTTTACAGTTAAGCATAAGGAGGGTTTGAATAGTGTCCGGGAGAGATCACTAAATGACAAACATGCATGGATGATATCTAAAACTACTTCAGACTGTCATGACTCGTGCTCCCCTTCCTCCTTTCCCCTGTGTGTGTGTGTGTGTGTGTGTGTGTGTGGGCGGAGTCTCCCAGGACCTGATTTCCTTCACCTGGTGGGCAATCAAGATCACCTGGGTATATAAGCCCTGCTCACCAATGAGACTTTTTAAGGCTACGTTTATACGGTGACGATAAAAACAGAAGACGCAAAAATGGCGTCTCGTCTTCATTTTTGTATCCCCGATTAGACGAGCATTCTCAACAGGAAATGTTTGTTTATACGAAGACGTAAAAGTGGGCGAATTCGATTAAATATGCATGCCAAGCCGCTAATATAATGTCAGAGCTACCTTTTTCAGGACACCGACAGGGGCTCTCATCACGGTTGTTCGCCCTCAATGTAGGGTGGGAGCTCTTCGCTTAATGCAACAAGAGCTTGTTTAGTCATTCTGAAGTTTTCCACCCAAGCACTGTCAGCAACTAATCCATTCTCAAAATTGTCCCACCACTGACTGGTTCTGCCTGGTCTTGTCCAAACTCGCCTCTGTCGCCTGTGACGTATTGTTATTGTTTTTACCGGCTTGGCGCATCAGTTCAGCTGTATGCGGCGTGAACATGTTTTGCGCTTCTTGCCGTTTAGACGGAGACGCGACCCGGGCCGTCTTCAAAACTCCACACTCTGGAAGGAGTCTTCAGATTTTTGCGGTTTCAGAGCCCGACTGCGCCGCCGCCGTGTAAACGAAAGACAGAATACACGATAGAATATTTTGTCGTATTCAGTCGCAATCGTCCTCGTCTAAACGGCCCCTAAGACTGTTTTGTAGTGATGGGCAGATCGATACCAAAGTATCGATATTTCGATCCTGATGGGGTATTTAATATGGATCGATCCTGGTATTAAATTATCGATACCAAGTCATGTTTTCTTACTGACTTTCAGTTTATTTAGTTCAAATTCATATGTGTTTTGTTCATTATTCAGCCATTGCCAGTTGTCAGGCACTACTTTTCCTTCCGCGTTCTCACCAAACGTGGGGTAGTACGTGGGGTAGACTCACTGCTGTGAGATTTTAGTCAAAGTGGCGCGGGGCTGGAGTTGTTTTCTTTCATTCATGTTTAAAACACACATCAACCCAAAAACATGTTCCATAGGTAAAAAATCTTCCAGCTGAGGTCCTGACGAAGCCGAGCGCCTGAAAGACGAGCTGCCCACTGCTCCTGAAAGGATGGGGGAAATGCAGAGAATAATTTCCCTACAGGGATAAATAAAGGATAGCTAATAATTTTTAAAAAAATGAAGTGCTCTGGTGTGTTTTTAAACTCCATACATCCTCATCAGTTGGATAATTTCAGCGCTGGAACTACAAGAATGAGAACTTTGCACATCAATTTCTTAAAACGGGTGCATTGGAGGAGGGAGCAGCCCCAGAACATATGGGAAAAAAAAAAAATCCCGCACCCTGTCATACTTGTAAAATGTAAGATTTATTAGAACGTTTCGGCACTAGGCCTTCATCAGGCAAGATTTTGACCTAGTGCCAAGTAAGACGGGGTGCGGGTTTTTTTCTCAATCTGTACTGATCTAAAAGATAAAAAGTAACTGAACTTAAACTAACGCATCATAACATCACAAGGTGGAACAGCATTTCTTTTAATAAAGGTATGTTTTTAATGAGGCAACATTATAACATGACAGAAAACTCACACAAATCAATTTCGCGTTACATAAGACCTTTAATTTCAAACTCCCATTATGTCACCTACATAACATCGCTAATTTGCCGCACTATCAAAGCCAGTGCCGCAAACGAGCACTGTAACCTTTTCTATAGGCTGAACAAATGCACAACCTCCATTTTAATTCAAATGAACATGTCGGTGTCTCGTCCCGGACCCCAGCTGTGTTATTATAGTGCGCTAATACATCCATGATACAAGCTAATCATGTTTATGCTCGCGAGTAATTAGTCGCTCTGATTTCATGCATTTTTAAGTGGAGGTTGAAGAGCTTAGCAGTCAATAGTCCACTCATTTGCCATGTGCATTGATGTGTTTACGTATCATGTTTGAAAAGAGTCAAGCAAATTAATCAAGGAAAATGCAGCCGGAACAGCCAAAACAATCAGCGGTTTTATGTTCATTAAAAAGCCCAATTGCTAGTCTTGAGTCGAATATGTTTTGCTAGCTTAGCTTTGTGGTGTAAATGGAAGAAATGTTTAAGTTTGTTTAGGGACTATTGAACAGTTTCTTTCCATTTGCAGAGACAGATGTTAAAAGGCAAGGTAAGTTTATTTGTAGAGCACAATTCGTACACAAAGTAATTCAAAGTGCTTTACAGAGTAAGAAATACATTAAAATCACAATACAAACAAATCAAAACATAAATAATCATCATAAAATTAAAAGAGAAAGTGACATTAAATGAGTGAGGAGTGCAGTCATATGCACAGCTAAAAAGAACCATTAAAGAGGGTGGGTTATGGAAAATTGATTTTTGATTTGTTTTTGTGTTTTGTTTTGTTTTTTTTCCTCCTGAAGTTTTAGATGTCATCCATGCATTTTCAGTAAACTCTCCCAGACCCTATTCAAACCCTGCTTACGGTTTAGTTGTTAGATATCAGTTAAAGGAGAATTAAAGTTTTTTTTTTACAATCTGAGCCTTATTTCGGTAATAAAACAAGTTGTTTTACTCACCCATAGCACTTTGGTGTCATATGGAACACTTCCAGAGATGTTTTAGATTAGCGATAGCCGTAGCGCTAATATATGCCCCGAGCATGTAATATATGCCCCGAGCGGTCTCCAAATAACAAACTTTAGCACTTTTCAAATCATAGAAGCTCAATGTCTTAGTCTACACTTTCGTTTGTGTCAAAAGTGGCCTGTAATCCGAGATTTATCCATAGTTTACAGCTTTGCGTTTCATGTTTGGGTCCCAGGCGCTGAGAGTGAAATAAACTGACTCCGCACATGCGCACTGTCGTCCTCATCTAACGAAATTATGGATAAATCTCGGATTACAGGCCACTTTTGACTCCAAACGACTTGACTCAAACTAAAGCGTAGACTAAGACATCGAGCTTCTATGATTTGAAAAGTGCTAAAGTTTGTGTTATTTGGAGACCGCTTGGGGCATATATTATAGCTACGGCTATCGCTAATCTAAAACATCTCTGGAAGTGCTCCATATGACACCAAAGTGCTATGGGTGAGTAAAACAACTTGTTTTATTACCGAAATAAGGCTCAGACTGTAAAAAACATTAATTCTCCTTTTAATATCTTAAAGGTCCCATGACATGGTACTTCTTGATGCTTTTATATGGCTCCTTAATGGTTCCCTAATATTGTAAATGAATCCTTCTTCAAAATCAACACTCAGTGCATGAGAAACAGAGATAAGATGAGAGAGTCAAAAATGTCACTCTGGAACACTCCATTATGGCCGTTGTTGCTTGAATGCAAATGAGGAGGACAGAGATGGCCTATAGTAGCAGGTGGGGGCATGGCCAAACTCTCCGCTCTTTCCTTTTCAGCTGTGCGCTGTGATCCATTTCCGCGTTTTTGCGTGGAGGGAGAGATGAGAAGCGTTCCATTGAAAAATAAACACATTTCCACAGAAAATAAAATGAAACCACTGCTGTTCAAAGGTCCAGAGGCTCAGATAAAGGACTTCCGAGCCTAGAAACACTCGGACGTGCCTCCAGGCAAATAAAAAACGCATTTCGCATTGCCTAGCGCATTCGCAGTCCAAACTCTCTGGGCGTGATTTACAGAGACGCTGAGTACAGACAGACAGGGGTGGAACTGCATTTGCATTTCTTTTTTTGAGCTTGAACAAGTTTCCTTGTTCAGAATCGCCCGTTTGAGCTCTGATTTTTTTCTAATGCAGAAAAGGATCGCAAATGCTCAGTTTAGACATTTTGCAACTTTTAGCCATGGGGCGGCTAAACAGGGTAGGGGAGCTCACATTAACGTTCAAAAACCTCAGAAAGTGAAAATTTCATGCCATGGGACCTTTAATAAGATAAGGCAAATATCGGTTCAGTCCATATCCTCTTTGGACAGATAAATTGATGTAAAATCTATTTCCTGGTTGTAGTCAATCCAGAAAGCCTCATAATGTTTGAACTATTATTTATACAAAGTTGTTATGTAATAACTTGATGGAAAAGTAACAACACACAATTCGATCAATTTTGTCTTTTTTTTTTTTTTAGTTTTATGGAAATAAATTCAGTCTGTGTACTGGTATTGGTTGATATCAGGTATCGAAATCAGAACAGAACTGAAAATGCTGGAATCCTTAACCAATACATGGACATATGTAATCTATATTCTTAAACGATAAAAGTTAAGATAATTACAACGGTTTGATTGACATATGCCTGTTTTGAACCAAATCTCTGGTTACATTCACTCTTGATAAAGCCATGAAGTCCATTTAGTTCCATTCTTGTCAGCCGTCATAACAGCGAAAGCAGAATTTGCACATTGCGTTGTGAATGTACTGAGCTTGTTAAACACAGGTGCCTGAAAATCTTATTCACAAACATACAAATCTACCCACCGCAGCGCAATTATCCATGCACCTCATTCACGGGACTAGACAACTAGCATAAAAGACAGCATCTAACAAAGAAGGAACAGTAGGTTCTATAAGCTGAAAAACGCTTTGCTGTAAAAAGTCAGTACAGGGGGTCCTCGGGTTACGACGTTGATCCGTTCTTAAGACGAATTTCGTCGTCAGTCGGATTTTGACTTTGATCTTCCAACCAAAGCACAAATAAGAAAAGAAAAGAAAGAAAAGAAAGCTATGCCTTTATTAGTCCCACAGTGGGGAAATTCCATTTCTGCATTTAACCCATCCTGTTATCAGGAGCAGTGAGCAGCACATTACTGCGCCCGGGGACCATCTCCATGATCTTCTTGCTTCGGCTTGGTCAGGACCAAAGCTGGAGGTACCTATGGTGCATGTTTTGGGTTGGTGGGGGAAACCGGAGTGCCCGGAGGAAACCCACCCAGACACGGGGAGAACATGCAAACTCCACACAGAAAGGCTCGGGTGACCCGGGGATCGAACCCAGACCATGCATGCAAACTCCACACAGAACACACACAGAAAGGTCTGGGCGACCCGGGGATCGAACCCGGAACCTTCTTGCTGTGAAGCATGAGTGCTACCCACTCAGCCACCGTGCCGCCAAATAACCTTTCCATCTGAATAATTAGACCACTACGCTGCTTGGTTATCACTGTCGCTTTCATAGGAGCAGATCAGAGCCCACATCAGGTACTTCCGCCCACATTGGGCACGCACACGAGGCCGTCTTCTTCTCCCTACAACCACAACAGAGCGTATTCTTCCGCCGTGCGTGTTAAAGAAAATTGTATGTAGTGCCTTTAACGAATTATCAAAGTGTTTCCTTGAGTTGGTTCATCTCCTATTGTAAAACCATAGGATGAGATAAGGACAAAGACTGATTAACTGCTTAAACAAACAATCAATGTAATTGCTGATTAGTGAGGAATGTGTGTATGGTAAAGATTAACTTTTTTGTAAAGTTTGGTGATTGATTCTGGAAATTTCCATTCCTATGTGATCCTAAATAAAAGGAAGGACGAGGAGGTATTCTTTGAGAATTGAGTGTGTGGCCTGGACGGAAGCAGAGGCGGCTCTGTTTAACACATGCTACACCTCATTCTCCCTCGTACGAGTATAATACTTCTGTGTCTGTTTTCTCATTTGTTCCCTTTGTGGATTTTTATTAGGAAAAATCCCTGACAGTGCGCCGCGCGCCGTTCACGTTTGTTTACGTCGCTTCCCACGCTAAGACAGAATGACGCGTAATATATATTTTTTATTTTTTTTAATGGGGGCGCGTTCGTAACCACGAAACGTCATAAGTCGAGACCGTCGTAACCCGAGGACCCCCTGTATTCGATAAGCTCCATGTGTCCTCTGGCTGTTGAAACCATGGTGCAGTGATCTACATAGGGTTGCCCTGAGAGATTGGACTGACATTTAGAGCAATGGATTATGCACATGTTTAAACCGTATGCGTCACACATACACAAATACACAATATAGTCACAGGCTTCAGCTTCCTGCTTAAAGCAACATTTTAGCTTTAAAAAGATTTATTGTGCTATATAGTTTTAATCTACAGTATGACACCTGTTGATCGTTATGTTATAATTTGCACATTTTAAATTTCAGTATTCATCTAAAACAACTTAATAAAGTGTCAGCAACTCCAATGGATAGCTGCAGATTACGCTAGCAAGCAGCTGATTCTTTTTTTTCTTTTTTTTTGTATCAACAATTAAGAAAATAACATTGGTGAACAGAAGTGCAGAAGACTGGACGTGTACCAGTGGCGGTAAAAACAGACGGAGCAATCTGGCGTGATAAAAGATGACTCAAACAGTGATTCTCTGTGGTCACTGAGACCAGGACTAAGGCCTCTCAGCTGTAGTGTCACATGAATGAAAAAGCACAGAAAAACACATGACCACTCTGAGAGTTTTCATGGTAAAAATTAGCTAAGTGTGTCATAGTGATTGAATTTTTTTTTTTAAAAGTTCAATTTAAAGTAGAAGCTGTAGAGATATTGATCCTGAGGAAGATTAAGACTGCATCCCATTTCTCTGTCTTACCCCTACCCCTTGGTTTTTGCACATTCATGTGACGGCAAGGGGTGTCCCGATTCTAATTTTGATCAAGGGCTCGGGCCACGACCTCAGGCTACATACCCCTTGAAACGAAGTAAGCTCTCGACCAGACTTGGAACGAAGGGGTACGCCTACAAGCTCAGGCAGGTTTTGGGATCAGGATGGCAGCGTCACATCAACCAGCCGAGGAGTCTCACAAATGTATTTTCAGCAGTTGTAATTATCGATTAACAGTTTAGCAGGTTTACAATTATGACGCTGATGTTCTACGTTACTTTTAGTGAACTGTTTTAATTTTAGTGATGTCTGTTTAGCCGACGTTATCGTTTTCATCAAACTTTCATATTCACATTCAAATAAGCTAGTTTTTTTGTCGAGCCTAGGTACCCGATAATCCTTGACATTTGTTTACGTTTGTTTGCGTTAGTTGTTGTCGCCTCTGCAGACGTAGCAGCCAGGTAGAGGCAAGGGATGATGACGCAAACGGTAATTGAGTGGTGTCCCATTTCTTAGGGGAACATTCGTATCCCTAGCCCTCTCAGCTCGGTATCGAGGGGCAAGATATTGACGTCGATAAAGGGGACGGGGTAAGACAGAGTAATGGGACGCAGCCTTAGGCTATGTTTACATGTAGCCAGGTATGTTGAGAAACAAATATTTCTCTCCCTCCGTTATCCAAAATAAGGTCTAGTTTACACGTACACTGGTATTAAAGGTCCCATGGCATGAAATTTTCACTTTCTGAGGTTTTTGAACGTTAATGTGAGCTCCCCTACCCTGTTTAGCCCCCCCCATGGTTAAAAGTTGTGAAATGTCTAAACTGAGCATTTGCGATCCTTTTCTGCGTTACAAAAAATCGGAGCTCAAAACGGGCGAGTTTGAACAAGGCACCTTATTGACGTCAGATCAAAAAAAGAAATGCAAATGCAGTTCCACCCCCGTCTGTCTGTACTCAGCGTCTCTGTAAATCACGCCCAGAGAGTTTGGACTGCGAATGCGCTAGGCAATGCGAAATGTGTTTTTTTAATTTGCCTGGAGGCACGTCCGAGTGTTTCTAGGCTCGGAAGTCCTTTATCTGAGCCTCTGGACCTTTGAACAGCAGTGGTTTAATTTTATTTTCTGTGGAAATGTGTTTATTTTTCAATGGAACGCTTCAAATCTCTCCCCCCGTGCAAAAACACGGAAATAGATCAGCTGTGGGCTCTGAGCTCTGAGCGGAGAGTTTGGCCACGCCCCCACCCTCTACTATTGGCCAGCTCTTTTCTCCTCATTTGCATTCAAGCAACAACGCCCAGAATAAAGAGTTTGAGAGAGATATTTATGACTCTTTCTCATCTTATCTCTGTTTCTCATGCACTGAGTGTTGATTTTGAAGAAGGATTCATTTACAGTATTAGGGAACCATTAAGGAGCCATATAAAAGCATCAAGAAGTACCATGTCATGGGATCTTAAAAAAAAAAAAAAAAAAAAAAAAAACGGAGACATTTCCCGTCGTTTGTACCCATCTTGTACACACAAATGGTGAATTCGCCTCTGAAAATGAAGGAGAACGCTCTGCAAGCCAGTCAGAATTGCACTTTTGATGCGTCAGCTGCCTAAAACTCAGTTTATCTCACTTTATCTCACCATAGTTTTCCAGAATCTCCACTTTAGCTGAGTTTTTAGAAAGGTTTGTTTTACTGTAGAATATTCTAGGCACATCTCCTTGGAGACAAGCAGATGATGAACCCTTCACTGGACAAGTTACATGGTGCACCGTTAAAATCCATAACGATGCCAACTAATGTAATTAACTTTTCACTTTTGTAAAAATAATAACATGTATTTATCCAGAATATACATTAATTTGTTACATGTGTAAAAATACAGAAATACAACACTCTTCCATTTCCATTTGACTCATTCATCTCTTCAATAAGAGCACACAGAGAATGGGGCAACGAAAAAAAAAATCAGCATTGATTATTGGTTTTGAGTATCAGTATCTGAATCGTATCATATAGGATGATACCAATATCGGATAAGTTAGTGAGTGAGTTCGCTGAAGATTTGGTGTTTTTTGGTATTTCTATGTAAAAAGGCACATTAAACTCATGATTCACAAGTTTTATCTGTCTTTATGGAAGTACTTTGCACTTATAAGAAAAAGTATGTGAACCCCTGCATTTAACCCAGGATGGGTTAAACTGCATTTAACCCAGGATGGGTTAAACTGCATTTAACCCAGGATGGGTTAAATGCAGAGAAGAATTTCTCCTGTGTGAGATCAATAAAGTAACTTCTTCTTTACTTGGATTTCTACATAAATTGGGCATTCTGCTTTAACTAATACTGAACAAAAATAATATTTTCAGTTTTTCATTGAATACAACATGTAAACTCACAGTACAGGGTGGAAAAAGTATGTGAACCTCTAGGCTAATGACTTCTCCAAGAGCTAATTGGAGCCAGGTTTCAGCCAACCTGGGGTCCAATGAATATGATGAGTTTGCAGGTGTTGGTTAAAGCTGCCCTGCTCTATAAAAACTCACACTTATATTGCTCAACTGAAACAGTTTTTTGAAGAAGAATGGTCCAAAATCCCTCCTGACTGTTGTGCAGGTCTGATCTGCAGTTACAGGAAATGTTTGGTTGAGGTTATTGCTGCAAAAGGAGGGTCAACTAGTTATTAAATCCATAGGTTCACATACATTTTCCACCCTGCACCCTGAGTTTTTACATGTTGTATTCAATGAACAACTGAAAACATATAATTTCTGTGCAGTATTAGTTAAAGCAGAATGTGTTTGTCTATTGTTGTGACGTAGATGAAGACCGGGACACAATTTATGCCCAATTTATGCAGAAACCCAAGTAATCCCAAAGAGTTCACATACTTTTTCTTGCAACTGCGTTTCCTAGGATCAGTACTTGGCCAATATCCGCTCTGTGCATGGGTCATGCGTCTGGCACTGAATGTACTGCTATAATTAAATCTGTTTTAACATGGAGAAAACCTGATCTGATATGTGCGACGCAACACCCTGGGTTAAGACTCTGGTCTTCATTAGAATATAATTAAACAACAGTACCCACTTCATCATTTTGTACTGAATTAAGAGCTGAATCATTTACATAGAGGTACATGAAGATGTTTTAGATGTCATCCATGCATGTTTGAGTAATTTAGCGGTCTCTCCTGAACCCTCTTTATGGTTAACTGTAAGATTCAGTCCATTCTCCCACACGACTATTCTCCATAAATATACAATCGAAAATCTGATATTAAAACTAGTTTCGAAACTAAATACTCGTTTGAGCAGGTATCGATACTGAAAAAGTCACGGGACAGAAATGAATGTTTCCTGAGTAGAGGTAAGATCGGGCCTAAAAAATCCAGCCCGACCCGACCCGGCCCGCGGGTATTAAAGCCCGACCCGGCCCGAACCCGACCAATTAACTTGATTTGCAGGCCCGAGCCCGAAGCAAACCCGAAATTTCATATTTTATTTGTGAGGACTCGGGAGGAGGAGGAGGGGTGATTTATGATAACAAATTAAAGTCTTTTGTAATGAAATCTAAGTTAAAGGGACAGTGTGTAGGATTCGTGGCGCATAGGTGGTTACTAGCTATTCCACTTCCTCTTTTGGCTACGGCAGACCTCGAGGGTCACCCGGACGCGAACGAACCGCGCACCGCTGTATACATAAAACGCGGTCCCCCGTTCACTTTTTTTTTTTCTTTTCGCATGAAAACACACAATCCCGATCATGATTCATGACAATCTACACATCAAATGAAACCTTACAGTCTCCTCTTTTTGACTATGCAATTCATTTCCCTGCAAAACAATCACTCCCCGAGCACATGGGGCTTTTATACGGAAAAGCACAAAACTTAGCTTACTTAGCTTACCTTTGAAGGCTCTGCACAGGTCAAACTCTGTATTTCCTCATAAACTTGGTCTCAATCTGTCCATAAGGATCCAGCGAATAAAATCCAGTAAAACAATTTAGTCCAAAACACGTGTTATATCCATTACGACGTCTGATCCAGCAGCATGCTTGTTTACACGAGGCTCCCCCTTCCCCCCTCCCCTTCCCCTTCTCTCCTTCGCTCCTGGCTGCATATGGGAGCAGAGGAGCGAAGGAGAGAAGGGGAAGGGGAGGGGGGAAGGGGGGAGCCATATGCAGCGCGGCTAAGCAGCTGTTAGCAGGAGCCGAGGCGAAGGATGAGCCCAAATGTCCTTCTGCGGCTCTCGTATTCAAAATGGCTGCCTCTATATGGGGAAGATCCCCCTTTTATGTGACTATCTAAGTCCAAAAGAATACTTTGATTTCATGATGGAAGTGAAAAGGCTTGGAAAACAATGTATTTTTGAATGGGTATCTTCAATTTCAGTAATTAACAGGTAAAAATCTTACACACTGTCCCTTTAAACAAGACTGTATAAACATTTACATCTTTTATATTTGTTTCTGCAGAGGGTACATTAACCGACAATTTTCCATCATTGACGGATTTTTTTACGGGTTGACGGGAAAAATTTAAGGCCGTCCGTCATTTTGACGGGTTGAAAATTGGGCCATAAACCACAGCAGCAGTACGTCCTTAAGAATCTAGCACGGCACTTTAAAGTGATACTCCGGGATTTTTGACATAGGGTCCAATTTTCTAGTTAGCCAGCGTGTAGGATATGTGTAGAGAAAGTTATTTTGCGATTTCATGCAGTCTTTGTAAAATCTGAGTTGGCTGTTGCTAAGCTAGCGAAAGTGAACGTCCTGCAGCTAGCCAGCCACTAAAATAGACATACCCAGTACAAAACAAACACCCAAACAAATCAGTTATTATGCCAGGGTATCGATTTAAATATCTGTGTTGATATAATAAGATTTTGAACGAAACGGACCTTGCTTCAAACGACTTAATTGACGCATATTGGGGGACTAGTTTCTAAGCAGCGGCGGAATTTTACTTCTCCCTCGTCAATTCATCAGCAGCAGTTGTCATTATTACAAAGAGTAGAGACTGGAGGCATGCATTACACACGTTGGTGAGTAACAGAAACAGGAGGCCTAACTTAGAAGATGTGAGTATAATCATCTCACTGATTTTGCAACTGGCCAAACGCTCCTACATTCAACATTTTTTTCTGGCACACCACTTACCGCATTGATAACTGGCCATTAGGTCCAGCAGGTCTAGGTCGTTTCTTCCAATTTATCTTTTCGACGCAGAAGAATGTCTCCAGTACGCCACGATTGAGATGGGGCAAGAAGTCCTGGTGCTCTGTTATGCAGACATCATTGGAAGTGCTATGGCCACCAGACACATCTAGACTTCGAAACGAAGTATCTAGCTCCAGCTCTTGCATTTGTGGGATAACTAAGTCCCACTCCCTGCAGCAAAAACATTCATCCTCGTTCTCCATAACTTCGCAATTTCGGCACTGACACCACCAATCCCCGGTTCTTCTGTCCCGGCTTTCTGCTGCAGCTTCGGCGGCGGCTGCATTTGCAGACGCGCTCTCTTGTTCTCTTGCTCTTTGTAAATCCATCTCTTTCAATTCTTCGTCCGTATACTCCGGCTCATACAAGTATGGTTCACTGGAAAAATGCAACTGCTCTTCCTCCTCATCAAAATAATCGGGCTCGCCAAACATTGCCATACTTTGAACAGGCTCCGTGTGCTCACTTTTACAGTTGCGAGGTTGCTAGTAAACAAACTATTAGAGCCGGTCGGATTGGGACATGCGGGTGATATCAATCCGCGGCTGTCAAGATTTCAATGAGGAAGTACGAATTGCTGATGATGATCAAAGGAATACATGCTTGGTTTACTTCCTTAATCATTCTATCAACACAGATATGTACATCGATACCCTGGCATAATAACTGATTTGTTTGGGTGTTTGTTTTGTACTGGGTATGTCTATTTTAGTGGCTGGCTAGCTGCAGGACGTTCACTTTCGCTAGCTTAGCAACAGCCAACTCAGATTTTACAAAGACTGCATGAAATCGCAAAATAACTTTCTCTACACATATCCTACACGCTGGCTAACTAGAAAATTGGACCCTATGTCAAAAATCCCGGAGTATCACTTTAAGAGAGAAGCAGAGAGACAAAGAAGAACAGTGACGGGTGGATAATAGACAGAGACAGGAAGGAGTTCTTTGAATTGTCAGTTGCAAGAGTTTAGTACAGTACGTGTTGTGATGAGGCGACTTCTGTTTTTTTGCGAGCCACGGTCTCTCGTGGCCAAAACTATTCACAGCCTATTCACGGAAGATTATTAAGAGGGCGGCGTTCACGTGCGCAGAGCTCTGGCTCTGCGGCTCCTGTTTAGTAGTTAAATAGCAATTACAGTGAACCCTCGTTTATCGCGGGGGTTAGGTTCCAGAAATAGCCCGCAATAAGTGAAATCCGCGAAGTAGGACAATTTTATATTTTACAATTATTCTACATGTTTTAAGGCTGAAAACGCTTCACCAGACACATTATACACCTTTCTGAGACTGGTATTAACATTTTTCTCTTGTTTAAACACTCAAACTTTTGTAGATTTTCATTAAAATATATTAATAGTGGGGGGGGGGGGCACGTGACACGCGGGCACGTGTGCGCGGACACGTGCGCGCGGACACGTGCGCGCGGACACGTGCGTTTGTTTTGGTACCACATATCCATGCCATGTGCGAAAGTCGAGTGGAAAGCGACCTGGATATCATTTTGGGCAAGACTCAAGCCAATGCTAACAGTGCCAAACCGCTAACAGACGCCTCTGAGCACCAGTCCTCACCACAAGACCAGGTAAGACCAACCTGCGCTCACAAGAGTTGGTTGCATTTCACCCCGGCTCCAAAATCAGACCGCTATCAATGCGTCGCCAATACTCCACAGCTCTCTAGGACGGGGTCGGGTTCGTTCTCTCGGCGTGACGGGGAAGAGCCACTGTCTCCTCTGTGCGCGCGAGTGTCCTCCCCCCGCTGCGGTCTCCCTCGAATGTGGCTCTCCCCGCTGCGGCTCCCCCGGACGCCGCGCGGCCAGGCGCCAGGCCCGTCCATGTTGATTCTTGGCTCTTCCATGGTCCGGCTCGCACTCTCTTCCATGGCTCGTGCAAGTAAACAAAGGCCACACCTCCTGTCACCCAGGCGCTCTCGTGAAGGACATCTGAGACTCTGTCCCTACCACCCTGGTCTAGACCTGGTTTAGTCCTGGTCTAGACCTGGTTTAGACCTGCTTTAGACCTGGTTTAGTCCTGGTCTAGTCTCTTAGCTAATCAGGGCGCAGGACAGAATGTTACACTGTAAAAAAAGTTACACTATTAAAAAAATTGAAAAAAAAAATTGGGAAAAAAATTGGGAAAAAAAATCCGCGAAACAGCGAGGCCGCGAAGAGTGAACCGCGATACAGCGAGGGTTCACTGTACATTACAGCGCCTTCTCTGTTTTATCCAAATTATTCCTTAGTTTAGTATCCACACATCGTTTTAGTATACATTTTTATAAACATATATTTATTTTAAAAAAGTCAGCGAGAGAGAAGCCTGGCCCGACTCGAAGCAATGATCAGACCCCCCAGGATTTCGCGGGCATTTTTTGTGATTGTTGCGGCTAAAATGCCTGAATTTGCGGGAGCTTTTCCAAAAAGTTGCGATGAAAATTGCGGTGCTTTTAAGGTTTTTGTTGCGATTTTGTTGCGGGAGGAAATGAAAGTTGCGATAAATAGTTGCGAGTTTCGCTTTTTGTAATTAAAATTGAGTAATATTTTGAATACTGAGTTATTACTGACAAAGAATAATACAAAGACACAGAGATCACAGATATGGTCCTAAAACAACCTGACCAATATCGAAAATAAATTACTACTAGGAGGGGAACTGTTTGGGTCTTTTGCTGTTATTTTTGTGGGCAAATGGCGCCGCAGACATGTTTCTTTGCCATTAGAAGCCGTGTCTCAATTCCCAGAGTGCACAGTTCGGAGCGTGGCCCGAAGGGCATGTGCGTCACACATTTCGACAGAACACCGGCGCGACGACTGCTGTCCCACTTCTTTTTTGTCCCATGCGCAGTTAACACACGGTCCGGAGACCGCAGTTGTTAAGTGGTCCGTGGACTGCAGTCGGGGCTGAGCAAGTGTGCACCGCCTTGACTGCAGTCTGAGCCCCCTTCGGGCCGCGCTCCGAGCTGTGCGCTCTGGGAACTGGGACACGGCCCCAGTTTCGTTTTGTCACACGGAAGTAAAGCAGAATGTTGCGGCTTTCAAACTCAAACCTTTTAGCCGCCGAGAATATGAGGTTGGGTCCTATGGCTCGCAGATTTGTGACGCGCAAAGAGGAGGCTGTGGTGACAGATGCGCTGAGATCCAGATATGCGTTTTGTGCATTTATTACAAAAAGAGCGCACACAGCTATGACAGCGCAGCAGGATGAAATGGAACTCATGAAAACCAGCAGGATGAACAGATTAACGTGAAAGATGAATGAATGGTTTGCGGTCAACAAAAAATACGGCTACACCCCAACCCTGACTCTCTCCTCTGTGTGACAGGTGAGCGCGCGCTTTTACACGCACACACTTCCGTACGTGCACACACCCACACTCACGTGACCCACCGCCTCTGCCGCACACACACACACAAATGCACCGTGCACCTCATCTCAGTTATGTCTCCTACACAGAAGGAAGTTGGTCGGCGTTCAATACGTCGCCGACGTCGGGTCGGGCTCAGGCTCGGGCTTAAGATCTTATCTCTATTCCTGAGTAGCTTAGAATAATTCTGACCTGCTTGTTTGGATATGTCATTGCCTTGCCTGGAATGTTCCACAACATTCAGAAAGTATTATCACCGTGGTATTGAAATCAGTAGTCTATTCCTTAGTATCGAAGTTTGAAATTTCTGCATCATAAAAACTATCTGGGACATCATCGCATTCTAGTATCTGAAAACCACCAATAATGATTACCAATACTTGTTATGGACGGAACTGCAAATTGGGATGTATTGAAATGCATTCGCTAATGCTTCTGTCTTTTTCTCATTGAGTTTTTGTCTCTGCTCTGCGGTACGAGGGTAAAATTCTGTGGCCTCCCGTCTAGCTGCGGGGGCTTATGGCGGCGTGCTAATTGGGCGTACGGAGCGCGCTGAGTGTACGTGTGAGTTTTTGAAATGGGCTCAGTGGCTGCTCACTCGCTCCCTCGTCCCCATTAGCGTGCTATTCAGCTGGAGAGATGGTCTTTATAACGGGAGATAAGGGATTTAAGCAGGTGTCCAGGCTCATTCGCCGTAAAGCTGTACTGCGGAATTTACAGGGTTCAGCTTGTGCTGTCAGATGGTGTGCGCGGTGATAATGATGAGGAGACTAAGGGGGAAATTGGGGTAGGCGTTAAAGAGAGGATATTATGCGAAATAGATTTTTCTAAGCTCTTTACCATGTTATAATGTTCCTTCATCAAAAACATGCCTGAATTTGTGCTTGTTTGAGTAATTTAGTGATCTATATTATAATTATAATGTTGTTTCCTCATCACAAACAGTCCTGGAGTTGTGTTTTATTTCATTCACACATGTTTAACACACAAATAGTTAGGCTGAGTTCTTCTTTCAAAGAGAAAACACTGATGCACCTGATGATGTCATGTGGTAATACAGGAAGTGCTCCACTGTGTTTTTAAACTCCATACACCTTCCCTAGGATCATTTCTATGATTTCACACCTTGAATTGCCCATTTTTACTGAACTAAAAGTAAAAGGTAGCTGTTAAATTGACAACTATTGCTTCATGACATCACAAGGTGGAACAGAGCATTTTGAGCTTTGGAGATACAGATACAGATTCATAAATAAATCTTTACTTATAAAGCACAAAAGAAGGTTTACAAAGGTTTACAAAGTGCTGTACAAGCAACAGAATATATATATATATATATATATATATATATATATATATATATATATATATGAATGAATTTATAAAATAAATAAGGAATATTAAAGGTCCCATGGCATGAAATTTTCACTTTCTGAGGTTTTTGAACGTTAATGTGAGCTCCCCTACCCTGTTTAGCCCCCCCCCCATGGTTAAAAGTTGTGAAATGTCTAAACTGAGCATTTACGATCCTTTTCTGCGTTACAAAAAATCGGAGCTCAAACGGGCGATTTTGAACAAGGCACCTTATTGACGTCAGATCGAAAAAAGAAATGCAAATGCAGTTCCACCCCCGTCTGTCTGTACTCAGCGTCTCTGTAAATCACATCCAGAGAGTTTGGACTGCGAATGTGCTAGGCAATGCGAAATGTGTTTTTTTATTTGCCTGGAGGCACGTCCGAGTGTTTCTAGGCTCGGAAGTCCTTTATCTGAGCCTCTGGACCTTTGAACAGCAGTGGTTTAATTTTATTTTCTGTGGAAATGTGTTTATTTTTCAATGGAACGCTTCAAATCTCTCCCCCCGTGCAAAAACACGGAAATGGATCAGCTGCGAGCGGAGAGCGGAGAGTTTGGCCACGCCCCCACCCTCTACTATTGGCCATCTCTTTTCTCCTCATTTGCATTCAAGCAACAACGCCCATTATGGCCTGTTCAGAGAGAAAAAAAATACTCTCTCATCTTATCTCTGTTTCTCATGCACTGAGTGTTGATTTTGAAGAAGGATTCATTTACAGTATTAGGGAACCATTAAGGAGCCATATAAAAGCATCATCAAGTACCATGTCATGGGATCTTTAAGTTTGTGCTCCAATCCAGGGCATCCAATGTAAAAAAAAAAAATCTTTGAAGGCGGTAATAATAATAAATTTTGTTCATCCTGTTTACAAGGTCATGTAGCCTCAGAAATCCATTAAAATTCTTAGTCATAGTCATAATTTGCTTTACTGTCGACAAACCGTACCTGTACCGTACATGTACACAGAGTAATTTGAAATTTCGTTTCCCCACTAACCAGGCAGGACAGTGATAGAGCGGCTAGGTGAGGGGCCGCTGCGCTTGCGCGCCGCCGACTGGGAGATGCAGAGTGGAAAAGATGCAATTACAATCAATGACAATTATACACAACATGTAATGACAGAAAACAATTGGAGAGGTAACATAGAGTGTTTTTTTTTCTTTGGCGACAAGGAGGGAGGGTGTGGGGCAAGGGAGCAGATCAGAAATCAATTAAATTGATTGAAAACTGAAGTAGAAGCAGACATCCTAAAAACCAGACAGGGCAGTATTACTTAATACACGTGTGTGAGCCGAATGGAATGTCTTGTTTTGTTTTGTAGAGTGCTGTGAGATAAGGCCGCCACAGCTGGCGGCCTTGGACGTGTTTGTGCAGAAGATGCAGGACAAAGAGTCCAGCTCAGTTGGATCACATTTTCCAGGAGAATTGATTACAAAAGGGGAATTTAACATAGTTGATACAGTTCGCAGTTTCCTGTACTGTCCGGCGGATCGGGTTCTTTTTATCCACTCGGCTCCAATTAGTGATGGGTCAGAAAACATCCCCCAGGCCAATCCAGATGTCCTGCCATCAAGATTCCAATAGTGAATCGCTCCGTGTCCTCCAGTAACAGCGGTGCCAGG
Source organism: Paratrypauchen microcephalus (assembly GCA_036785185.1). Classification (NCBI taxonomy): domain Eukaryota; kingdom Metazoa; phylum Chordata; class Actinopteri; order Gobiiformes; family Gobiidae; genus Paratrypauchen; species Paratrypauchen microcephalus. The sequence continues at coordinate 2,400,785 of JAVJIX010000096.1, forward strand.
GACACAACGCGTCCTTCGTGTATCAGGCAGCACGTTCCCTTAGGACTGACCGGCTCCTCCGTGAAAAAAGTGTAGAGGACCAGCTTTATCCAATTCATGATTTAGGATTTGAAAAATCTGTTCCAACAGGAGAAAAAAGACGAGAGAAATAAAACATCACACAGAGCAAAGATAAGGGAGCAAAAGAAAAGTGTGTCCGCTCCTCATGACAGCTAGGAGTGAAAAAAACTTCTTGAGTTTTCCACACATGGTTACCCACCAGATATAAATCCAGGGGTTTCCTAGCTTTTTTAAGTCTATAAATCATCAGCAGACTTGTTTTGAGCATTTATAACATCAAAGAGAGTTCATTACAACTGTCTTCTTATATTAGCATTTTTGTTTGATTTCAATGGTTGATTCCCACTGCTACCAGTAGATGGAGTGCTAACCAATATTCTGCTATATAAGCTGCTATATTACACAAAATGTACTCTTGTGAGCTTTAAGACACGTTATAATGGTTGTACTTCTCAAGAAACTTGGAGTTGTGTTTTGTTTCATTCACACATGTTTGAGCAATGGCGTTCCTAGAGTGATTTGCGCCCTGGGCGAAAGCCAGGGCACCTGATGGCTTCAATCTTTTTCGGTCCATCACCGTGACTGTTTTGTCATACTGTACACCGTGACCTTTTTTTTCTTCGCCCCCCCCTTCCCCCCCCGCGCGCGATGGCGCTAGGGGCAATTGCCCAGGTGGCCCCCGTCAAAGAACGCCCCTGTGTTTGAGTAACCATTTATTATTAGTATGTCTACATCTCCAAAGCACAAAATGCTCTGTTCCACCTTGCGATGTCATGTAGTAACATGTAACATGGATCAGAATATAGTGTAACACAACACAACTCATTCTTTTCACTTTATCCATGACACGGCATTTACAGCTCCAGTAGCAGGAGCTGTCAGCCATGTATGAGCTTGGGTGATACTGTGGGATGTCAGGGCCCAAAAGCAGTCCAGGGGAGCAGATCTAGACAGCGACCGTCCCCCGGGTGACAGAGGCCTGAGCTGGGGCCCATCCGAAGTGGTTTGGGGGTCTAAAAGGGGGAGATTTTCTTTATCTTCAAAGCACAGCTTGGCACTCCAGGCAGCCCCCAATCAACGCAGTACACCGCGATGCACTGAAATGATGCTAGTGCTAAGGTTATTTCAATAAATACTAAATTGTAGTTGATTTGGGGGGAAAAGAATGAATTGCGATTATAGTTACAGTACTAGTCAAAAGTTTGGACACACTTTTAATTTAGTTTTACTCCAAAATGTGAGTGGCACATATTCTACTATAATGAGGAAAGCTCAAAATAAATTTTGTTTCATTCACACATATTTAAGTAGGGGTAGGCAATATCTCGATATTTAAAAAATCTCGAGATATTTGTTAAACTCTATATGGATTTTGACATATCGTATATATTGACATAATGTTTATATTTAATTCTGATTTCCCCGCTTCGCTTGTATGCTTTCTCTGTGCCCTGCTCGCCCCCAACCTTTTTTTTCAGCATTTACAGTTTATGCAAATGAGCCATATGGTGCTAGGTTTTGTTTCTATAAAACGTAAACAAATAATATAGTATAACTTGTACAATAGTGTTTGGAAATGTTCGGTTTGATATGCGCAGTGGCTTGTGGGATACCTCAGAGCTCTTTACCTCTGGTTAGGAACATGGATGTATTAAAATAAGGGACATGGAGTTAATGCAAAGATGAGCTTGAGTTGAGTTTTTGAATAAAAATGAGGCAACATGTATTATTTCTTCCTTTATTTTATAATTAATTTATAATTTTTTTATACAGGGATTTTTTATATCACAGAAGAGCTTTGTTCTTACATGACCTGCACTTTAATTGCACTTCAGTAAAAAAAGACCTTGTGGAATTTGACATATTTTTATTGGGGTTTTTGTTGGGGTTATTTTTCCTGTACAGATATCAAAATATATGTGACGCACCACAGCATTTTAGTCTGCATCTTGGGATTAGGGAATCCGAGATAAACGAGTTTTTAGGTTTTTTTGTTGTTTTTTTTCAAAATTTGTGATTTTCGTTTTTTTTTTGCAGAATGTGCAAGTTGAGATCATGAAGAAGCCACTCCATGTTTCAGATAACAGTGACGTTAAAAAGATCAATTTTTAATTTCAAATTGGCTTGTTTTTCGGAAAGAAACGGGGCGTGTATAAATCAACATTTCCCCATGCTTGCGCGCCCGCCAATCCCGTTGCAAGAAGCAACGGAATTGTGTTTTCCCCTGTTCCCCTATTAGCTGTAAGTAGCTTGTGCATATGTAAGCGGCACTACAGGACATTAAGGACATGAAAATGGACTTTTAACTTCTACTTAGACACATGACATGTTCGGGAGACCTTCGGGACAGGTTCGGAGTGCCATTTAACTCCGAAACACACGATGCGTGCATACACGTGGAGATACGCGAATTATCAGAAAACACTGCAACACGGGGCGAGTCATAATTATCATATTATTTCTGCATCAAATGGAGATATTAGGTGAAAGCAGCGGCTTGTGTCAACATTAGCAGGACAGGACTAAACCGGGACTAAACCAGGACTAAAATCGGGACTAAACGCTAGGTAGCTAGCGGCTAGCTGCGCGGTCCTGGTTAAACCCGGTGAAACACCTAGAACTAAAACTGGACTAAAATTATATATATATTATATCGTATATCGAGATATGAAAAAACATATTGAGATATATTTTTTGCTCCATATTGCGCAGCCCTATATTTAAGTAACCTTTTATTATTTGTCCATTTACATCTTCAAAGCTAAAAAAGCTCTGTTCCATGTTGTGATGTCATGCAATAATAGTTTTAAAAATAAAAATAAAATTAAAACTAAAAAAAAAAAAAAGTGATGTCATGCAATAATAGTTTTAAAAATAAAAGTTAAAAGTTAACAGCTACTTTTTACCTTTAGTTCAGTACACATTCCAGGGTGGAAATCATCCAAATGATTCTAGTGAAGGAGTATGGAGTTTAAAAACACAGTGAAACCCTTCCTGCATTTCCACGGAGCCTAAACATGCAGGATTTGTGTGTTAAACATGTGTGAATAAAATAAAAAAAAAAACACAACTCGTTATGTTCATGCTGAGGAAGCATTTCAGGAAATAGTGTAATATGGGCCCTGTAAACATCTTGTATTTAGTATTTATCTGGAATGTTTAAAACACTTGGCTCCACTGCGTGATGTCATGTTCAAATTGCTTTCTCTATTCAGCTCAGCCTGCTAGCAGCTATTGATTTTAACAGCTTCTCCCTTCACATACTGTACATTTAAAGGGCCCATATTGCTCTATTATGTTATTTCCTCATCACAAACATACCTGGAGTTCTGCGTTTCATTCACACATTAGACACATACATCCTGCACCTTCTGAGTTCTTCTCTCAAACACAAAACACTGTTCGACCTTGTGATGTCTTGTGGTAATACAGGAAGCGCTCCACTGTGTTTTTAAATTCTATACACCTTCACTAGAATCACCTGGATAATGTCAGCCCTGGAATTTCTACTGAACTAAAGGTAAAATGTACTTGGAAACTACCACTACGTGACATCACAAGGTGGAACAGAGCATTTTGAGCTTTGAAGATGTAGACAGACTAATAATAAATGATTACTCAAACATGTGTGAATGAGACAAAACAACTCCAGGTATGTTTTTTGAAGAGGAAACAACAATATAACACGTCATAACGCTCACAAGAGTCCATTTTGCGTAATAAGGACCTTTAAAGGTCTAATTGTGAATGCGTAAAGTAATAACACTAATTTCAATCTCACATTGGACCACCTAGCTAGCCTTAATGCTTGACTTGCTTACCACATTTCATTTGTTATTTTTTTCTTGCATTTTCTGTCACCACATTCTTATGAAGCAGATAAAATCATTTTCAAAGTCAAATGAGATTTGGGCGGACAGTGATGGATGCCCTAATAGTTTTGGCTCTCATTCAGCAGGCTGTCAAACAGGATCAAATACACTCCCTGTGAACTCCAGTCAAATGCAGCCGAGTGGAATACGACCGAAGTAGTCAAATGTTTCAATGATACAGAGATTTTATGGGCGGATATGGTAATATGGAAGGGTCTATACATTTTTCTGCATCAATCAGGGCTGACAATTCTTATGAAACTTGATTTTATTCCCATATATTTGAGCAAAATCCATCTTGCCCCAGTACAGATTTATTGTATAAGCAGCTCAACAGTAGCTCAGTTGGTGAGCGATTGTCCATTAATTGTGTTTTGTTTCATTCGCGCATGTTTCAGTAACCCTTCATTCTTACTGTCAACATCTCCAAGGCTCAAAATGCTCCGTTCCACTGTGTGATATCACAAAGCAGTAGTTTTCAACCTAACAGCTATCTGAAATCATCCAAATGATTCTGGTGAAGGATTATGGAGAAGCACTTTTAAAACACAACTCCAGGAATGTTTTTTGATGATGAAACAACATTATAACAGATAATAGCGCAATATGGACCCTTTAAAGATCCCATGACATGGTACTTCTTGATGCTTTTATATGGCTCCTTAATGGTTCCCTAATACTGTAAATGAATCCTTCTTCAAAATCAACACTCAGTGCATGAGAAACAGAGATAAGATGAGAAAGAGTAATTTTTCTCTCTCTGAACAGGCCATTATGGGCGTTGTTGTTTGAATGCAAATGAGGAGAAAAGAGCTGGCCTATAGTAGAGGGTGGGGGTGTGGCCAAACTCTCCGCTCTCAGCTGATCCATTTCCGTGTTTTTGCACGGGGGGAGAGATTTGAAGTGTTCCATTGAAAAATAAACACATTTCCACAGAAAATAAAATTAAACCACTGCTGTTCAAAGGTCCAGAGGCTCAGATAAAGGACTTCCGAGCCTAGAAACACTCGGACGTGCCTCCAGGCAAATAAAAAAACGCATTTCGCATTGCCTAGCGCATTCACAGTCCAAACTCTCTGGGCGTGATTTACAGAGACGCTGAGTTCAGACAGACGGGGGTGGAACTGCATTTGCATTTCTTTTTTCGATCTGACGTCAATAAGGTGCCTTGTTCAAAATCGCCCGTTTGAGCTCCGATTTTTTGTAACGCAGAAAAGGATCGCAAATGCTCAGTTTAGACATTTCGCAACTTTTAACCATGGGGGGGGGGCTAAACAGGGTAGGGGAGCTCACATTAACGTTCAAAAACCTCAGAAAATGAAAATTTCGTGCCATGGGACCTTTAACAATGGGGTGTGAGAGCTAGAAAAGAGTTAGCTTGTTTCAAATGCTGTAGGTACTTTTGTTGCACAGGGTCATGTGGAGTCCAGTGTATCTGGTTACAGTCTGAAGGTTAGTATTGACATCTCTGGTCCAATGCTTTTCTCACTCTCATTATAAATATGGGCTGTTTGAACGGACAATTCCACAATGGGCTCATTTAGGCTTTGCACAAGCTAAAGATCTGCGCACATGCTCTTTGTGTAGAACAGAACCTGCTGGTTTCTATGGATATGTCACTGCTCTGCCTGGAATGTTCCACACTGTGACATTAAACTGCTCTACTTAACTTTGATCAAAGGAGAAGTTCAATTTGTCAACTGGACAAAGTTTGTTTGGTTGAAAACGTTTCGCCGCTCATCCGAGAGGCTTCGTCAGCTCTGGTTATTGTACTGGTTAGACCCTGCTTATATCTAGCTGCCGGGAGGCGTGTCTGACAATGACAAAAGCTCTGAAAACGATCCCCCTAATCTGTCTCTTTGTTTTTCAAATTACTCTGACGGCTGTTTCGACCCCCTATTCAACGTCTAACGACCCTCTCCACCCCTCTGCCCTGGCTCTGTTTGACTGGTCTAAGAATCCCATTATAAATGGGAGACAAGTTATATCTCACTCCCCCATTTCTGTTTAATGACGGATTCTCTTTTTTGACAAAAATAGCCTCTTTAACTCCCCTCTCAAACCAGTTCTTTTCCCTGGCTAAGAGAGAGGGGAGTTAAAGAGGCTATTTTTGTCAAAAAAGAGAATCCGTCATTAAACAGAAATGGGGGAGTGAGATATAACCTGTCTCCCATTTATAATGGGATTCTTAGACCAGTCAAACAGAGCCAGGGCAGAGGGGTGGAGAGGGTCGTTAGACGTTGAATAGGGGGTCGAAACAGCCGTCAGAGTAATTTGAAAAACAAAGAGACAGATTAGGGGGATCATTTTCAGAGCTTTTGTCATTGTCAGACACACCTCCCGGCAGCTAGATATAAGCAGGGTCTAACCAGTACAATAACCAGAGCTGACGAAGCCTCTCGGATGAGCGGCGAAACGTTTTCAACCAAACAAACTTTGTCCAGTTGACAAATTGAACTTCTCCTTTGATCATGGATTCTACCTGGACGACTGAGGGACTTTTCACGCATCTACTTAACTTTATTTATTCAATTACAGGTCATTTTATAAACATCACTGGTTGAGTGGTCGGATCCGCTGACATGCAGGTTGGCAGTGCGATTCCAGCTCCCACACATGAATGCTGTTGTTGTGTCCTTGGGCAAGACGCATAACCCACCTTACCTCCTGTGTCTCCTGTGTATGGTTCCTTGATGTAAAGTACTCTTGAGTGTCGTTTACCAGCTCTTGAAGTCTGCATCTAATGATAAAGCGCTGTATTGTCTGATAATCAGGATGTGAGGGCGTTAATAGTTTTACTGTGATAGGAAGCTGCAAAAAACATGCTTGTAAACTTGTGTGACATTAAAGGCGGCACGGTGCCTCAGAAGGTTCCGGGTTCGATCCCCGGCTCGCTCGAGCCTTTCTGTGTGGAGTTTGCATGTTCTCCCCGTGTCTGGGTGGGTTTCCTCCGGGCACTCCGGTTTCTCCCACCAACCCAAAACATGCACCATAGGTAAAATCCTCCAGCTGAGGTCCTGACCAAACCGAAGCAAAGCTGGTCCCCGGGCGCAGTAATGTGCTGCCCACTGCTCCTAATAACAGGGGTCTAGAATTTTTGACTTGTGGGCCACAAAGCGTTCTAAAATTTGACGGAAGGGCCGGACCAGGAGCAGGTGGATTTAGTGCTTTGGTAATCCACCTCATAAGAGCAAAACATAACATGGGATATGTAGAAAACTTGTGCTTTATTTCAATTAAAAATGAGCAAAAGCATTACAATAAAATGTCCATCTTTCAAGTTCCACGGTCTTTAGCTGTTTATTGAAATGATGCTTAAAACACAGAAAATTAAATTAATAAAATACAGCTTTTACAGTTACTATTTTAAAGCACTGAACGGTCTGTTCTCCTTCAGGTTCTTTCGTTCTTTCGTTGACTGCTTACTAGCATAGTTAGCATGTTTTGTGGCAAAGTGACGGCTGATATTATTATATTCTTTAAAAACCGCTACAGTCTCTTGGCATATCAGGCATACAGCAGCTGATAAGTACTCGGTGAAAAAATATTTACTTGTCCACTCCTTATTAAACACTCGGCATACTCTGTCCACTTTTCTTTTCTTTTCTTAACTCCGCTCATCTTTACAGGAGGGCTGATCCAGATCAGAGTAAAGCACAAACGTGGAGCAAAACGCTGCACCTCAGCAAAGGTCAATGTACCTAGTGCGCCAGCTATTGGAAAACACCAGAATTGCAGGGAAATTAAACCATTAAAACATTAACAAGGTTTATTAATATAATTTCTTCAAGTTCAGCGAGCCGGATTAAAAAGCTTAACGGGCCGCATATGGCCCCGGGCCGTAGTTTGCCCATGCCTGTTCTAGACAAAGAAATAACATCTCTATGGAGGAAAAACTTTTGACCGACCCTCCACCAGAAAAGTTACATGCACCTTTAACTACGAAAAGACTAAAATGAATTAAATACAAACCTCTCTCTCCCACCACTGTTGAGTCTCCCCTCCTTTTCACTCCCCCTTCAGAGCGCTAGCACAACACAGAAATGTCATGTGGGAGCGTGGTTGACATAGGCTTGTGGGAGGAGCATTGAACAAGTCTTAAAGGATGGCATGAATAGGGCTCAGGAGAGATCGCTAAATTACTCAAACATGGATGAATGGCACCTAAAACCTCTTCAGGTAGAAAGCTGAAAAAAACTAAACATAAATAAATAATTTCCATAATACTCCCTCTTTAATAAAACAATAATTAAAAGCTGGTGTGGGTATTACTCACATGCATTTGCTTGTGTAACATTTACTTTCCAGAGTAGAAGCATAGTTTTACTTCTACTTGAATAATATTTAGAATGAAGTAACAGTATGCTTTGTTTAGAAAATCACCCAAGATGATCATTGATGATTGAACATGATAATAAATATAATAAACTCAACTCTCAATACCCATTCTGCAATGTCAATAAAAAACACCATTTCTTTAGACAATAGAATGTTATTTTCAGCATTAAAGGAAAAGTAGCGTTTTTTACTATTTGAGCCTTATTTCGGTAATAAAACAAGTTGTTTTACTCACCCATATCACTTTGGTGTCATATGGAGCATTTCCGGAGATGTTTTAGATTAGCGTTAGGCTAACACCGTTAGCCTAGCGCGACTTATAGCCATAGCTCGGGGCATTCCCCGAGCATGTAATATGCCCCGTGCGGGCTCCAAATAACACAAACTTTAGCACTTTTCAAATCATAGAAGCTTGATGTCTTTAGTCTACGATTTCGTTTGGTCAAAAGTGGCCTGTAATCTGAGATTTAGCCATAGTTTCGAGTAGATGAGGACGCCAGTGCGCATGCGCGGAGTGTGCTCTCAGCTCCCGGGACCCAAACATGGAACGCAAAGCTGTAAACTATGGATAAATCTCGGATTACAGGCCACTTTTGACACAAATGAAATCATAGACTAAAGACATCGAGCTTCTATGATTTGTGCTAAAGTGCTAAAGTTTGTGTTATTTGGAGCCCGCACAGGGCATATTACATGCTCGGGGAATGCCCCGAGCTATGGCTATAAGTCGCGCTAGGCTAACGGTGTTAGCCTAACGCTAATCTAAAACATCTCTGGAAATGCTCCATATGACACCAAAGTGATATGGGTGAGTAAAACAACTTGTTTTATGACTGAAATAAGGCTCAGATTGTAAAAAAAAAAAAAAGTTACTTTTCCTTTAAATCACTGTACTTTCTTTTCTATTCCCATGTGTCTTATATCTGTGTAATCCCTCAGTGGTCCAGGTAGGTTCCATAGTGGTCCATGAGCATATCATAGTCTATGTGCTCTTGTTCTGATACAGCTCAGGATCATTCTAAAGACATTCAGGAAAATTCATTTCTGTCCTGTCAATGTGACTTTGTTAGCACTGATACCTGCTCAAATCAGTATCTAATTTGGCTACTAGTTTTAGTATCCATTAGTATCAGATTTTTGCCTTTTGAAACCATAATATGTAGAAAGGGGAACAGAAGAATTGAAATTCATATACACATATGCATATCATATTTCCCAACCAACGTATGATGAAGGTAAGATAAAGGAGTATATGTAACGGCCATGTTATAATTATTCTTGTTACTTCATCAAAAACGTACCTGGAGTTGTGTTTTGTTTCATTCACACATGTTTGAGTAACTCTTTATTATTACAATTATTATTATTATTATTATTTATAATTCAAATGATTCTAGTGACGGTATATTAAATTTAAAAACACAGTGGAGCACTTCCTGACATCAAAAGGTGATACAGCTCAAGATCATTCTAAAGCTAGTCAGGAAAGGTTCATTCTGTCCTGTGAATGTGACTTTTGTAGTATCGATACCTGCTCAAACAAGTATTGAGTATCTAGTTTTAGTATTGATTAGTATCTGATGTCCGATATGATATTTTTGAGAATCCAACTAGGTACAAGACTTAATAGTTCGGTATACAAACCACCTCAGGGCGCTTAAAAATGTCACTCCTGGGATTGGAACAAGGCCTCTTCGCTATCTAAAGTGTGAGAGAAAGCCACTCCAAAAAGACACTATCAGATGGAGCAGATGAATGGGCGCTATCTCTCGTGCACAGCTGACAGTATCACACACACACACACACACACATACACACTCCGGTTCAGCTCATTACATGTTTACAAGGGCCTTGCGATGAGGGCCATTTTATCAGCTCGTTTCATAAAGGACCAAGAGGATGTGCAAGTGACAAGGAGTCCCAGAGAAGCAAAGGGAGCGGGCAAAAGCTATGAAGATTCAGTATCCACTATATTTAAAAGGGGGTATTTCCCTTCTATGAGATATTTTTTTTATTTTTTGTATTCATAAAATAAGCAATTTAACCCCCTCCCCCTTCTAATTTAAAGATCCCACGACATGGTACTTCTTGATGCTTTTATACGGCTCCTTAATGGTTCCCTAATACTGTAAATGAATCCTTCTTCAAAATCAACACTCAGTGCATGAGAAACAGAGATAAGATGAGAAAGAGTAATTTTTCTCTCTCTGAACAGTCCATAATGGGTGTTGTTGCTTGAATGCAAATGAGGAGAAAAGAGATGGCCAATAGTAGAGGGTGGGGGCGTGGCCAAACTCTCCACTCTCTGCTCTCAGCTCTCAGCTGATCTATTTCCTTGTTTTTGCACGGGGGGAGAGATTTGAAGCGTTCCATTGAAAAATAAACACATTTCCACAGAAAATAAAATTAAACCACTGCTGTTCAAAGGTCCAGAGGCTCAGATAAAGGACTTCCGAGCCTAGAAACACTCGGACGTGCCTCCAGGCAAATAAAAAAACGCATTTCGCATTGCCTAGCGCATTCGCAGTCCAAACTCTCTGGGCGTGATTTACAGAGACGCTGAGTACAGACAGACGGGGGTGGAACTGCATTTGCATTTCTTTTTTCGATCTGACGTCAATAAGGTGCCTTGTTCAAAATCGCCCGTTTGAGCTCCGATTTTTTGTAACGCAGAAAAGGATCGCAAATGCTCAGTTTAGACATTTCGCAACTTTTAACCATGGGGGGGGGCTAAACAGGGTAGGGGAGCTCACATTAACGTTCAAAAACCTCAGAAAGTGAAAATTTCATGCCATGGGACCTTTAACATAATGAGCTTTCTTTTGCATTCTTCAGACATTTTACATTAGACCATATGAACTATTTACAAGTTACAAGTGTGTTTATCTTGTGTTTTTATGGACAGATAATAAAATCTGTGTTCTCTCTCTGTTTGTAGTTGTATCGGGAGTGAGACGTCAGGATGCCGAGAGCAGCCAACGGACGCTATCAGGATCAGAGACAGGTATGTTTAAAGTCTGTGCGTGGAGGTGCTTCTGCAAAAGGATATAAGAGTTAAAGGGCCTGTAGTGTTTTGTTTTTGTCCTATATTAGACAAAATTTACTCTTGAGAGCTTTAACCCATATTCTAATGTTGTTTCCTCATCAAAAGCATACCTGGAGTTGTGTTTTGTTTCGTTCACACATGTTCGAGTAATGCTTTATAATTAGTCTGTCTACATTTCTACCTTTTATCTTGGTTCTAGTGAAGCTGTATGGAGTTTAAAAACACAGTGGAGCACTTCCTGTATCGCCATATGACATCACAAGGTGGAACAGAGTGCTTTCTTTTTGAGAGAAGGACTCAGCTTAAATATTTCATATTTATGAATAATATATCTGTTAACAATTAGAAATGTAACAATGTGTGAATCACGTGGTACAATACAATTACTATTACTAGATTCATTTCACAGTAGATATCGCAATATTTTGGAGATGCAAACAGAATTGAAGAAATGCTTTTCCTTTTACGCCTTGACAAGCCTTTGGAGCTATATTAGTGTTATAATCCAAAGAATTTAGATAGAAAAGCTCCATAAAACATGTATTTCTTTATGTTTTCTGCATTGAAATGGAACAAAATATCACAGTCTATGTAGTGTATAATTCGATATAGTGTAACTTTGATGACACAATATTGCAGTTATTGTTTCATCCCTCTTAACAATACATACAATAACAAATAAACAATACCGGGATGAACGCTGGTTGTGTCCTAATGGGGCTCTGAAGGGGGAGTGAATTAGCATGGAGCGCAAATGAAGGCAGGACTCAGGGTGTGAAAAAACAAAACTTATTTTTAATATGTTGCAATAGGTAACATGGTGATCTAAATAAGTTACCGGTTAACAATAAATAAGTGTAATACCCCCGCTTTAATTTTTCTGGTGGAGGTTCCGTCAAATGATTTCTCCACGGAGATGTTGTCACTTTGTAATGTTTCACACTATGGTATTAAACCTTATGTTCCATCTTCATGGAGACCAAACTAGACCAAGTTAAAGGTCAGATTGATTTTTTTTTCCTGAGCTATAAAACCACCTGTAATTGAATAAAAGTAAGGTAGGGCTGTTTAATGTCATACTATGGAACTTTCTCCATAGAAACACACAAGTGACAGACCCCCAACCAATAAGATACACAGTGCAACTTTAATAAAAACAGAAAAAACAGCTAAAATATATCCCTTTATACCATTTTAAACCATACAATTTTGTTTAATTTCCATCCGTTCTTTGGATTCTCTCCTTTTGAGCGGTTTTCTTTTCACAGACGACTTTCAGTCTGCTGCAGGCTGACAGGTCATTTATGAGAAGAGGAGAGGGCTACACGGGCGTTTGTACTGTAGCCCACGCACACGCACATCCATCAGTGAGCTCAGTGTAATGGATGGCTGGGGTCAGAGAGACCGCTGACCCTCCGCTGACCCTTTCTGACACCAATAAGACGCATGGCCTGTCAGCTGTTTTGTGTGGACTAGACAGAGATATAGAACTGTAGTGTGGACGGAGCAACAGCTGCGGTGGTGAAGGTGGGAGCCATTTTGCAGCAGTAGTTATTGGGTAAAAATAAAGTAAGGGCAAGGTTTGAAAATTGAAAAGTTTGGGGTCCTTTTAAAGGTCCCGTATTACATAAAATTGACATTTTAGAAAACTACCTGAGTTCTGTTTCATTCACACATTTTTCATTTATGTAAACATTTCTTATTTGTCTATCTACATCTCCAAACCTCAGAATGCTCGTGTAGTAATAGTTTTCAATTTTCACCTTTTACCTTTAGTTCAGTAGCTATTGGCAATTCCAGGACTGATATTTTTTCCAAATGATTGCGGTGAAAGTGTATGTATGTTTTAAATAGGGCTGGGTATCATTAAGAAGTTGCCGACACGATACATAACTCAATACATAGGCCACGATATGATTCATATCTTGATACAGTGCACTTTCACCATGGAGGAGCCGAGAATTAACACGGACAGGTCTGGCCTGGACGCCGGGGCTGAGGGAACCACAGAGACGTGAGCCGAGCTCCGCGAGGCAGCATGGTTAAGAGCGGGACCAACTCCTCGCTCACATCGAGCGCTCGGGGTCGACATCTGCGAGGAGAGAATGGACACGCGAGGCAGTCGGGACATGCGCACGTCATGCCGAGCAGACGAACCAGGCATGTCTCCAAGCGCTGCAGAACCTCCAGGCGGCACTGGGGCTGCAGTTGGGGAAGACTTGGCCAGCAGCGGAAACTCACTCTCGTGCACGTTACCCAAGGCTGGTGGCGATACGTTAATGGCCATGCCCCGAGCACCAGGGCGATCTGATTGTGGAGCTGGGGTGAAATGCAACTGGCCCTTCTAAATTTGCGGCAGCGGGGGAATATCCTCATGGTCCAGGACATTGAATTCATTTGAGAGAGCTATATCTAGGAGGAGCAGGATGACCGGTTTACTTGCTTACCTCGCTGTGCGCAACCATTACAAGCTACAACAATCCAGGGATCTGACCGGACTGGAGTAGAGCTGATCGGGGCTTTAGATCCAGCCCCTTGCTGAAGCCTGTTCGCCTGTACCTGCAGTTGGAACGCCGGGGTCGGACGGTGAGGGCTGGTGCTCATTTGCAAATTTGGATTTTATAACTTTTATAAGATATTTTAAAGGGATAGTGTGTTTTTTATGTTAATCTGTATGGGTTTCCTTCTAAAAGTTACATGTGTTGACACCGGTTTACCTCTGACAGTCTCAGCTGATCCCGGTTCGGCTCGCTTTCTGGAGCCCACATAAGTAGGTCCGGTAACTTCCCTGGAACATGAAATAAAGCTTGTTTTTCTTCTCAAAACAAAACATTTGTTAGAAAGGTGATATATTTGCGTCCCAAACAGTTGTCCACGAAACATCCAGCAGCGTATTTCACATTTGCGTATTGTCTCTGTCCACTCGTATCACTACGCCCATGTTAACTCTATCAGCCTGTTCACTTGTACACTTCAGCGGATGTCTATCCGCTGAAGGTGAACAGGCTGATAGAGTTAACATGGGCGTAGTGATACGAGTGGAAAGAGACAATACGCAAATGCGAAATACGCTGCTGGATGTTTCGTGGACAACTGTTTCGGACGCAAATATATCACCTTTATAACAAATCTTTTGTTTTGAGAAGAAAAAGAAGCTTTATTTCATGTTCCAGGGAAGTTACCGGACCTACTTACGTGGGCTCCAGAAAGCGAGCCGAACCGGGATCAGCTGAGACTGTCAGAGGTAAGCCGGTGTCAACACACGGAACTTTTAGAAGGAAACCCATACAGATTAACATAAAAAAATGCACTATCCCATTAAGATACATTATAAAAAGATTTGAGAATTGGTGGGGACTTAAAAACGTTGATTTTATGTGTGTAATGTTTCGCCATTATGAGAATTACATTAACCAACAAGCTGTCCATTTTGTTCTCAAGCACATTTCCTTATAAAACATCAGTCACTGAATGCAGTTTTACCTTTACATTCTTCTGCTTTAAAAACACAGTGGCGCACCTCCTGTATTACCACATGACATGACAACGTGGAACAGTGTTTTCCGTCTGAGAGGTTTTGTCTGTTAAAAATGTGCGAATGAAACAAAACACAACTCCAGGTATGTTTGTGATGAGTACACTACATTATAACAAAGATCAGAAAATATCATAATATGGGCGCTTTAACATACACCGCACCAAAGCTGTTGCATCTCGATTTATATCGTACACCCCCCTTTTCCATCTTCACACTCACCCATGATCAGGTTGTGATGAAGAGGAGAAGGAGGAGGAGATGGAGATAGAACCGACATGTCAAATGATTACTACCTGACCGCCATAGCTCAGCATCAGGCTGAGCGGAGACAGTTTCATCAGAGGGGGTTGACAGAAGGGGGCAAGGGTTAACAGGAGGGGCGGGCACAGGGTGGGGAGCGTGACCTCATTTACAGGGGGGGCATAGGGGGCTGACACATCACAGAGGGGAGAGTGGACAGATCGGAATACATGGAGAGGAACATGGTATACTTATGGGCGTTTAAAGGGCTCATATTACGCTATAAACATAGTTGTGTTTTGTTTCTTTCACACATGTTTAAAGGTACACTGTGTAGGATGGTGGCGCATTGGTGGATGGTGGGTATTGCAATTCCGGTTCTAGCTATGGCAGACTTCGAGGGTCATCCACAACAGTAATAAGTAGCAGAATCTCCCAGGAACCAGTAGGTGGCGGTATGCACAAGCAACGCAAGGCTCCCACAAGGATATAATAGCAGTGTACAGTGGTACCTCACCTTACGAATGACCCAACAAACGAAAATTTCAAGTTACAAAACTCCTTCACGGTAAATTTTGGTCTCTAGATATGAAAGAAAATTCAAGTTACGAAACGCGAAATCTCAAAAATTCAAATAATGCACGCTCAGCCACACACATTATACGCTTTTCTCAGACTGGATTTAAACTTTTCTCACATTTGTCTCTCGTTTAAACACTCAAACTTTCATAGATTTTCAACAAAATTATTAATAGTGAAGTGTGGGGGGAAGGGGGAGGGGGGAGAAGACTGCGCTCTGACACGTGTGATAGCGCACATGACCCGGCGCGGAGCTGACAGCAGGTCTAGACCAAGGTCTAAACCTGGACTGGACCAGGACTAAACCAGGACTAAACCAGAACTAGACCAGGTGGAGACCACCGCGGCTCTTGCATGGGTCTCGTTCATGCGTTCATGCGCTCAGACTGCGTGCAGTCCCCTCGAACGAGACCCATGCAAGAGCCGCGGTGGTCTAGACCTGACCAGGTCTAGAGGAGGTCTAGAGGAGCCGCGGTGGTCTGGACTAAACCAGGACTAAACCTGGACTAAACCAGGAGGAGACCACCGCGGCTCTTGCATGGGTCTCGTTCATGCGTTCATGCGCTCAGACTGCGTGCAGTCCCCTCCTCGCTGCTTTAATCCACCTGGTCTAGTCCTGGTTTAGTCCTGGTCTAGTCCTGGTTTAGTCCTGGTTTAGTCCTGGTTTAGTCCTGGTCCAGTCCAGGTTTAGACCTTGGTCTAGACCTGCTGTCAGCTCCGCGCCGGGTCATGTGCGCTATCACACGTGTCAGAGCGCAGTCTTCTCCCCCCTCCCCCTTCCCCCCACACTTCACTGTTAATAATTTTGTTGGAAATCTATGAAAGTTTGAGTGTTTAAACGAGAGACAAATGTGAGAAACACACAGAACACAATGTTACACTATAAAAAAGTTACACTATAAAAAAAAAAACTTGGATCGGGGCCTTGGAACGAATCAGGCTTTTTCCATTGAAATAGCTACTCAACTTACGAATTTTTCACGTTACGAAACCACTTCTGGAACAAATTAATTTCGTAAGGTGAGGTACCACTGTATATTGTAGCTGAAAAGTACTACAAGAAGTTTGTGATATGAAACTGGAGCAACAGACGTTTAGGACCTGACTAGCTACTAGGTCCGAAATGTTGCTCCAGTTTCATATCCACAGACTTCTTGTATTACTTTTCGACTATAATGTACACTTTTTTCGATTAGAGCCTCATTTGTTATTTCTAGCGTTATATGCGATGTATGTGCGGAGTAAGTGTGATCCGGCAACATGCTTGTTTATCCAAACGCGTACTATCTCGTTGTGTGAAATCCACGGGCCAGTACCGACAGTTATAAAGAAAACGGCGAAGGCGGAGCCCAAAATACAGTATGTCCTTCTGCGGCTCTCATAATTAAAATGGATGCCGCTACATGGGGAAGATCCCCCTGTTATGCTGGTGAAATCGACTATATCTAAGTCCAACAGAATACTTTGATTTCATGATGGAAGTGAAAAGGCTTGGAAAACACTGTATTTTTGAATGGGTATGTTCAATTTCGGTAATTAACGGGTAAAAATCTTACACAGTGTACCTTTAATGCACAAATCCTGCATATTTAAACTTAGTTCTTCTCTCAAACTAAATAACACTCTGTTCTACCTTGTGATGTCATGTGCAAATACAGGAAGTGCTCCATTGTGTTTTTAAAGATGCATTATCTAATTTTTATGGTGGAGGGTCCATCAAATGCTTTTCTCCATGGAGATGTTATTGCTTTGTCTGGAATGTTTCACTGTATGGCATTAAACCTTTCTATCCAGGGATGAAAGAGTTCCGTCTTTTAGCGGATCTCCGCTTTTTTTTCAGCCGGAGGGTAATTTTTTTTTTTTTTTTATATCTGCAAATTCGTTGAGAAAGATTTTGGGTGTATATATATGTATAGTTGTGTTTAGGGTCGCCAACCGTCCCTTGAAAAACAGAATCATCCCGTATTCAGAACAAAAGTACGTGTATCTCGTATTAAACTGTTCGTATTAAACACGGGCTCAAGCCCGTGTCTGGAGCCGCGGACCGAGCGAGTGAGCGCAGCTCTTTCTCAACAGCCTGTACCATTGCGTCTACACAGGTTAAACTTGATAAAACATCCTATACCTCATCCTACCTGCCCGTGCCTCACTTAACACGTCGCTCCTCGCTTTTTCACCTGCGCCTTTTAGCGCATAAGCTCCTCCTCAGTGCCTCTGATTAGACGAAGTGCAAAGCAAAAACAAATCCAATACATACTACTAGTAGGCCTACCTGTTAATAAAATGTGGTTTTTTTGTACTTTTATGTACAGTTTTACTTTATTGCTAACAGATAGCATATAGAAATCCAAATTTCAGAAATTAAAAAGGTGCCGTGACTTTCCGCTTTTTTCATGATTGGCCACTTTCATCCCTGTCTATCTTAATGGAAAGCAACCCAGGCCAGATTACAGGTCAGATCTGTGGAGAAGCAACCCCGCTCACAGTCAGAACGCCTGTGTTTCTAGGTATTTTTGAGCAACTAAACCACCTGTAATTGAGTAAATCTAAGTTAGAGCTGTTTAATGTCATACTGTGGAACATTCCAGGCAAAGTCCAGGCAAACACATTCCAGGCAAACACCTTCACTAGAATCATTTGGATAATTTCAGACCGGGAATTGCCAATCACTTCTGGACCAAAAGTAAAAGGAGCTGTTAATTACCACAGCATGACATCACAAGGTTAAAAAGAGCATTTTGAGGTCTGGAAATGTAGACTCATAATAAAGAGTTACTCAAACATGTGTGAATGAAACAAAACACAACTCCAGGTATGTTTTTGAGGAAGTAACAACATTATAACATGATTTAACAGCTCACAAGAGTCAGTTTTGTGTAATATAAGACCATTAAAGATCCCATGACATGGTACTTGATGCTTTTATATGGCTCCTTAATGGTTCCCTAATACTGTAAATGAATCCTTCTTCAAAATCAACACTCAGTGCATGAGAAACAGAGATAAGATGAGAAAGAGTAATTTTTCTCTCTCTGAACAGGCCATAATGGGCGTTGTTGCTTGAATGCAAATGAGGAGAAAAGAGCTGGCCAATAGTAGAGGGTGGGGGCATGGCCAAACTCTCCGCTCGGCTCTGAGCTCTCAGCTGCAAAAACACGGAAATGGATCATTTCCGTGTTTTTGCACGAGGGGAGAGATTTGAAGCATTCCATTGAAAAATAAACACATTTCCACATAAAATAAAATTAAACCACTGCTGTTCAAAGGTCCAGAGGCTCAGATAAAGGACTTCCGAGCCTAGAAACACTCGGACGTGCCTCCAGGCAAATAAAAAAACGCATTTCGCATTGCCTAGCGCATTCGCAGTCCAAACTCTCTGGGCGTGATTTACAGAGACGCTGAGTACAGACAGACGGGGGTGGAACTGCATTTGCATTTCTTTTTTCGATCTGACGTCAATAAGGTGCCTTGTTCAAAATCGCCCGTTTGAGCTCCGATTTTTTGTAACGCAGAAAAGGATCGCAAATGCTCAGTTTAGACATTTCACAACTTTTAACCATGGGGGGGGGGGGGGCTAAACAGGGTAGGGGAGCTCACATTAACGTTCAAAAACCTCAGAAAGTGAAAATTTCATGCCATGGGACTTTTAAAGTTTTTTTTTTTTTCCGTGCCCTCATTGCAGACTCGGCTTGTATAAAATAAAGAGAAGAGAAAAACATATTGACATTCTGCACAGTTAAAGGAGTTGTATCTATGTATGTGGGCTGTGATTCACTCTGTTATTCTGGTTGTTCCTCATTAAAACTGGCCTCTGTTTTATCCACAGCTAGAGGCACTATGCTATGCTGTGTTGTTTTGTTTACATGGTTTGCAGTATTTGCCACACATCTGCAGCAGTCTCTCACATATGTTCAGTCCTGGAACGTAACAAAGTAAAAGTAGTAAAGTACTGTATTTAAAGGGCCCATATTATGCCATTGTGTAATTTATGTTAGAATGTTGTTTCCTCATCACAAACATACCTGAAGTTGTGTTTTGTTTCTGTCACACATGATAAAGCTCATAAAAATAAATTTTGGACCTTTAAGGGACCTTTAAGTACAAATTATAGGTATCTTTACTTTACTTAAGTGAATACATTTTACTTTTTTGCTACATTTGAGAGCAGGTATATATACTTTTTTACTCCACTGCAGTTTTGAACAGGACTGAAAAGTAAAAGTATGTTTTTTACAGGTTAATGCTTACTGAAAATGATAAAAATATGGATGAGTATGGATGAGCTGCAACGTATTTGATCAAAAAACTTTGGTCCAGTTGACCAAATTGAATTTCTCCTTTGTTATCTATTTTGTTTTAACACATTTTATTTTAGCATGTTGTATTTTTATTTATTTGAACATATTTTTTATTTTTTTATTTATTTATTGTATTCATGTTTTATTTCTTTTTATTTTATTGTGTATATATATTTTAAAAATTTTAACGTCTTCATCTGCGTGTGCCTTTGTTATGGGGCAGATGTCTCTAGTCAATCCGTGCCCGTCAGCCCTGGCACAGACTCATCAGCTGCCTTGTGCCACATGCTGGCGTAGATTAGGTACTCCGCACTTCCAGAGTTTAAGATCATATTGCCTTATCTTTGGCAACACAGACTCTACTCCAGCCAAAGATTGATGTTCTAGCTCTGTGCTTACCCTTTTATTTATCTGTTTAAAAGCCCATAAATCACAGGCTTTTTCATTTTGCATTCTGTTTCAAATGGTTGCTTGTTAAGGGACCACACACTCAGGGCTTGAAGTAAAGGGAAAAAAAAAGATGGCCTATTCCAGCTTTTACTTAGAAATAGAATTTTCAACATTAAATAATAGTACTTTCTTGTATATTCCCATGTGGTCTTATGTCTGTGTAATCCTTTTGTGGTCCAGGTAGGTTCCATAATGCTTTATGGACATATACTAGTCTGTGTGCTAGGGAAAGAAGAAAGAAGAACAACATGTGCAGAAAGCCCTCTGTTTATTTCAAACCCACAAACACTTTAAGACAGAAACTGGTCCGCCCAAAGGACAAAACACTGAGTCACAAACAAAGAAATGTGGTCTACTCCATTCAGTGTAGTGTAGACTACAGTGAGCGCTGCACTGGAGAAACAAAACAGCCATTTCACAAGAGGATGTACCAACACAAACGGGCGAGCCAGAGTGGACCTTAATGTGCCGTACACCTCCACCTAGAAGCCACGGGCCACTCTTTTGATGACAATGAGGTTCAGATCTTGGCCAGAGAAAAGAACTGTTTTGAGAGGGGAGTTAAAGATCCCATGACATGGTACTTCTTGATGCTTTTATATGGCGCTTTAGTGTCTCTAATACTGTAAATGAACCTTCTTCTCCAAAATCAAGCCTTGGTGCATGATAGAGCCTCTAGGAGGAAACGTATGGAGGTTGTGCCATTTTCACACTTCATTCTGGGCGTATCGCTTGAATGCAAATGAGGAGGACAGAGACGGGCCTGTGCAGGTGAGTGGGGGTGTGGCCAAATACGCTACTGTTTCCTGGTTTAGCGCTGTGCGTGTATGTGTAAGGGAGGGGAGAAGCGATTTGCAAGTCCAGCTCTGTATTGTCCCATGAAAAAAACACTCGTGTGTCAGCAAATTTCCACAGAAAATAAAATTAAACGACTGCTGTTTCAGAGGCTCGGATGAAGGAGCTAAAACATACTCTTTTCTTCATCATCACATCCAGGGACAGAGCAGATACCATGCTTATCTCATTTTGGAGCCCTCACGTCTCTCCAGGCAAAAACAAATCGCAGCTCGTAGCTCGTTTGCGCAAGGGCCGGTCCAAATTCTCTGGGCGTGATTTCCAGAGACGGGGTGGACATTCAGACAGAGGGGTTGGAAAACTTAGTATGACGTCAAAAAACGGAGTATGACGTCATAAAAGTAACTTGTTCAGAATTGCCCGTTTGAGCTGTCTTTTTTTCAAACGCAGAAAAGGATCGCAATTGCTCGGTTTAGACATTTCGCAACTTTTAGCCATGGGGGGGGCCCTAAACAGGGTAGGGGAGCTCATATTAACGTTCAAAAACCTCAGGAAGTGAAAATTTCATGCCATTTTTAAAGAGGATATTTTTGAAAGAGAATCCTTCCTTGAACAGAAATGGAGAGCCGCAGACATCATCTGTCTCCCATCTACAACTCCATCCTCAGAACTAAATCAAAACAAAGAAAACAATAGTGATAGCCAGGTCAGGCCCAGAGTAGGGGTGTAAATCGATTCGATTCGATTCAATGGTGCATAGTTTTCATTTTACAGTATGTATTAATGATGTTTTCATGGCATTCTTTTTGACACCACACTCTCATACCAACAACACATAAACTACATAACCCGGACTGCTTTCTTTCATTTCAAAAACATTGCACGACTCCGCCCATCCCTTTCTTTCTCTGCTGCCGAAACACTCATCCATGCATTCATCACCTCTCGAATCGACTACTGCAATAGCCTTTTCTATAGTCTACCCTCCAAAACCCTCAACAAACTCCAATACATCCAAAACTCTGCTGCCCGCCTCCTCACCCACACCCGCTCCCGAGACCCGCCTCCTCACCCACCCCTGCTCCCGAGACCACATCACTCCTGTCCTCCAAAACCTCCACTGGCTCCCCATCCCTCAGCGCATCCAATTCAAAGTCCTCCTCCTGACCCACAAAGCCCTCCATAACCTGGCCCCATCATACCTCTCTGACCTCCTGCACCGCCACACCCCATCCCGCTCCCTCCGTTCCTCCGATGCCAGCCTCCTGTCCCTCCCCTACAGGACCAAGCTCCGATCCTGGGGTGACAGAGCCTTCTCCATTGCTGCTCCCACCCTCTGGAACTCACTCCCACAACCTCTCCGTGACTGCTCTGACCTCCCCACCTTTAAAAAACTGCTCAAGACTCACCTTTTTAAAACTGCTTTTAATGTTTAATGCTTTTCTGATTCTTTATTGTTTTGTTACATGTTTTTACTGATTTTACCTCTTGTACAGCGTCTTTGAGTGTCTTGAAAAGCGCTTTATAAATAAAATGTATTATTATTATTTTGAATAAATTTTATTAGAGAAAAATTTGATTCGATTCTCTTGTGGACGCATCGATGCATTTGGATCGTCGGCTGTAGGATTGATGCATCGATACGAATCGATTATTATTTACACGACTAGCCCAGAGGTGTGAAAACACCCATCAGGGGCCTGAATGATTCTACTAATATGATCCCACGTTCAATGCAGTTCAATAGGCCTAGCAAACTAACAGACATTGTAAACACGTAGATGTGCTAGTTTCAGAGTAGTTGCAGTGTAGTTAGCTCCTTCCTTCAGGCAGATATAGGCAGTGTCCACCAGTGTCTGACCAGAACTGAATTGAATTTCTCCTTTCCAGAGCCTATGTACTCTTATAGTTCTGATACCACTCAATATCATTCTAAAGCTATTCAGGAAAGATGCGTGAAGAGTCCCTCAGTCGTCCAGGTAGAATCCATGATAAATCCATGATAAAAAGAAATTCAATTTGTCAACTGGACAAAGTTTGTTTACATACCTAAGCATACTAGGTATGCTAAACTAGACGCCAGAGAAATTCGAAAAACAAAAGAAACAAAAAATTAGTTGTGATCAAAGTTCAAAGTTCAAAGTCAGCTTTATTGTCAATTCTGCCATATGTGTTCAACATACAGTGAATCGAAATTTTGTTTCTCTCTGGCCAGGTAGTGCAAAAAGACAGTGTACAAAATACAATATGAAGACAAAACACAACAAAAAACTATCTAAGACAGAGATCTAAGTTAAAACTAAAGTCTACGATCTAAAATCTTAAAACAGTGCAACATAATAAATAAACTATACTATATACAGATTTCCAAAGTGTGCAGTGTGCATCAAAAATGTGCAATGGAAGATACAGCAGTGACTTGGTCATGTGCAGTAGAATGTGCATAGGAGTTAAGATAAAATAAAAATAAATGTGCAACAGTAGTAATTCTAGTGCAGTAACAGGAGTAAACAACAGTACTAAAATTCCAGTAGTCAATGTGCAATAACAGTAGTAAACGACAGTGCAACGGGGGTAAAATTCAATAACAGGAGTAAACAACAGTACTAAAAATTCCAGTAGTAAATGTAAGTGTGCAATAACAGTAGTAAACAACAGTGCAACAGGAGTAAAATCCAGTAGTAAATGTAAATGTGCAACAGTGCAACAGTCGTCCTTAGCAGCAGTTTTTTTTTTTTTTTTTTAAAGTGTCTAGAGTGATAGGTCTTTTTATCGAATACAGGTTATGCCAATATGGCGGGTCCGCGGTGCCAGATGGCTAACGTGGGAGTTCGGGTGTGAGTTCGGGTGTGAGTTCAGCCTCCTGACAGCCTGGTGGATGAAGCTGTTTGAAAGCCTGGTGGAGTGGGCCCGGAGACTCCGGTACCTTCTCCCCGAGGGCAGGAGGCTGAACAGGCTATGTGCGGGGTGGCTCGGGTCACCCACAATGCTGGACGCTCTGCGGGTGAGCCGGGTGTTAAAAATGTCTAGGAGGGAGGGGAGAGAGACACCAGCGATCCTCCCAGCTGCATTCACTATGCGCTGCAGGGCTTTCCTGTTCTGTTCAGTGCAGCTCCCGTACCACACAGTGATGCAGCTGGTCAGGACGCTCTCAATGGTGCCTCGGTAGAAGGTGGTCATAATGGGTGGAGGGGCTCCAGCTCTCCTCAGTTTGCGGAGGAAATAGAGGCGCTTCTGAGCCCTCTTTGCCAGCGATACAGTATTCACTGTCCAGGAGAGGTCCTCACTGATGTGCACCCCCAGGAATTTGGTGCTGCTCACCCTCTCTACAGCAGCACCATTGATGGACAGTGGGGGGTGCTGGGTGGGGCCTCTCCGGAAGTCAACAACAATCTCCTTGGTCTTTTCAACATTAAGAAGGAGATTGTTATTGCTGCACCACTGGGTCAGAAGGCTCACCTCACTCCTGTAGTTTGTCTCATCGTTATTAGAGATGAGACCCACCACAGTCGTATCGTCCGCAAACTTCACTATGTGATTGGTGCTGAACGCTGGTGAGCAGTCGTGGGTCAGCAGAGTGAAGAGCATCGGACTGAGCACACAGCCCTGGGGGCTCCTGTGCTCCGTCTAATGCAACTTGAGGTGTTTCTGCCGACCCGCACTGCCTGTGGCCTCTCACTGAGGAAGTCCAGCAGCCAATTACACAGTGAGGTCTGAAGCCCCAGGTGGTCTAGTTTGATAATGAGCTGCTGAGGGATTATAGTGTTGAATGCTGAACTGAAATCTATGAACAGCATTCTCACATATGAGTCTTTATTGTCTAGGTGGGTGAGAGCCGGGTGAAGTGCAGAACAGATTGCATCCTCGGTAGAGCGGTTGGCCCGGTATGCAAACTGGTATGGGTCTAGGGTGGGGGGGAGGATGGATTTGATGTGTGCCATGACTAGCCGTTCAAAGCACTTCATGATGATGGGGGTCAGTGCAACAGGGCGATAGTCATTAAAAGTGGCCGGAGTGGGCTTCTTTGGCACGGGAACGATGGTAGTGGTTTTGAAGCAGGAGGGAACGACAGCCTGGCTCAGAGAAGCATTAAAGATGTCTGTGAAGACATCCTTGAGCTCCTCTGCACAGTCTTTCAACACACGACCAGGAATGTTGTCCGGGCCTGCAGCCTTGCGGGTGTTGTGATAGTTTCAGAACTATTTCAGTGTAGGGAGCTCCTCCCTGCAGCTAGATATAAACAGTCTCGAACCAGCACTAGAACCAGAACTGACGAAGCCTCTCGGATGAGCGGCGAAACGTTTTCGACCAAACAAACTTTGTCCAGTTGATAAATTGAATTTTTCCTTTTATCACCTATTCAGGAAAGGTTCATTTCTGTCCAATGAATGTGACTTTTTTCAGTATTGATACCTGCGCAAATGATTATTTAGTGTCAATACTAGTTTTAGTATTCGTAAGTGTCTGATTTTCCATACTTTTGACAACCTTACTGAACAATGTGTTAACAGTGTGAAATATAGACTGACAATTCTGCAGCTGTGTCTGAACCTGAACCCACAGTCAGTGAAAATCTAAACTGTAACACTGCAGAGTACCAACCACAGATTGTATATATGGACATAACAAACAGGAAATGAGCATGGCTGCGCTTCCAGCTCTATTGACTCTGGCTCCAGTTTAGTTTAGTTTATTTGATTTATTTGACAGGGACAATGTGCAGGAGCATTAATCACAAAAAATGAAAAGATGCTTTGTATTAGCTCTTGGAGCTAATTTCCATCTGCAGTCCCTGAGACAAACAGCCTTACAAACAATGAACATAAAGCATAAAAACAATGCAATTCATAATATTTACCCTGGCAGTAATACATTTCATCAGTTAGTAAAAAATAATTAAAACTCTTTTCCCGATACATGTACCCCCTTCTCATGTCTAGTCTAACTTTAATGCTGACATGTCTGCACTCTTAGAAATAGTTAATTTCCAGGCTAAATTTTTTTAAGCATTTGCAAAATTTTAGCTCAGTTGGAATTTTGTTCCATTCTGAGATTGTTTTAAATGAAAATGCAGATTGTCCTAATGATGGCCATTGACTGTTGACCTGGTTGTTCTGACCATCTGATCAGATGTTAAATGGATGAACTTTTGGTTCATCCATTTAACATGTGGTAGTGGTGCCACATTATTGATAATCTTGAATAATAACCTTAGATTGGCCAGTTTGATTGTATTATCAAAGTTGAGCATTTTATGTTTAGTTAATATCTGATAGTGATGGTATTTTCGTGGTTTCCGATCTGGAATCTTAAAGGTCTCATGGCATGAAATTTTCATTTTCTGAGGTTTTTGAACGTTAATGTGAGCTCCCCTACCCTGTTTAGGCCCCCCCCATGGTTAAAAGTTGCGAAATATCTAAACTGAGCATTTGCGATCCTTTTCTGCGTTACAAAAAATCGGAGCTCAAACGGGCGATTTTGAACAAGGCACCTTATTGACGTCAGATCGAAAAAAGAAATGCAAATGCAGTTCCACCCCCGTGCGGGCTCCAAATAACACAAACTTTAGCACTTTTCAAATCATAGAAGCTCAGATGTCTTTAGTCTGCGATTTCGTTTGGTCAAAAGTGGCCTGTAATCCGAGATTTAGCCATAGTTTCGAGTAGATGAGGCACGCCTGAGTGTTTCGCATGCGCCGAGTCCTTGCTCTCAGCTCCCGGGACCCAAACATGGAACAGCAAAGCTGTAAACTATGGATAAATCTCGGATTACAGGAATGCTTCAAATCTCTCCCCCCGTGCAAAAACACGGAAATGGATCAGCTGAGAGCTTCAGAGAAAAGTGCTAAAGTTTGTGTTATTTGGAGCCCGCACCCTCTACTATAGGCCAGCTCTTTTCTCCTCATTTGCATATAAGCAACAACGCGCCAGAATAATGGCGTTTGAGCCTATGACTCTTTCTAAAACTTATCTCTGTTTCTCCATATGACACCAAAGTGAGTGTTGATTTTGAAGAAGGATTCATTTACAGTATTAGGGAACCATTAAGGAGCCATATAAAAGCATCAAGAAGTACCATGTCATGGGATCTTTAAGTGCGAGAGACTCTAAAGGTTTTATTGTGGTTTTGTTGGCTTGTGACCAGCATGAAACACCAAAGATTAAGTGAGGTAGTATCATTGCATTTAAATAGATTTTTGCTCCTTGTTTTGTCAGGGAATTTCCTATGGATCTAAAAGTAGACAGATTATATTTTATTTTATGGCAAACCTTTTTAATGTGTTTTAATGTGTTTTTTAAAACTAAAATGATGCCAAGGTATCTGTATTCATCAACATTTTTAATAGTTTCGCCATTTACTGTGCTTAAGGAATATGTTCTTTTATTTTGTTTTGTGGAGAAAAACATTGTTGCTGTTTTACCAACATTCAGTGTCCTTCAAGAGTCCTTCAACCATATTACAATTTTTTCTATTGCCATTGACAGTTTGGCTGCCACGTGTTCATGGTCCTTCCCATCTGTGTAAATGACGGTGTCGTCCGCATACATCTGGACACCAACGTTGTCAAGATGTATGCGGACACCAGCTTTGTCACACATGGATGGGAGGTCATTAATATATAGGCTGAACAATAGTGGCCCAAGAATTGATCCCTGTGGGACTCCCTTAGTACACTCATTTCAGACACTTGCTCATTTACACGGACACACTGAGAGAGCCCAGCTAAGTAGGATTTTAACCAGCTAAGGGTATCCAAGGACTTCAGTTTTGATAGCAATACAGTGTGATTAAACGTATAAAAAGCCTTGCGTAGGTCTAAAAATACAGCACCTACCACCTTTCCTGTGTCAAGGCTTGATTTGACTCCATTAAATAACAACATGCTCTTTCAGTAGAGTCATTAGTTCTGAAGCCGAACTGCACAGGGTGTAGCAGGGCCTCATTTTCAAGGTGTGTTGTTAACTGTTCAGCAACCACTTTCTCTGCTGCTTTTGAAAAAAACAGGAAGTATACTTATTGGTCTATAATTACTTATGACTTATTTATCACCTGATTTATATTTATAATTGGAGTTACAATAGCAGGGTTTATTGCGGTGGGAAAGGTACACTCCTGAAGGGAATCATTTATTATTCTGGTAATTGGAAGTAATAAGTAATCTTTTATTTTTTTTAAGAAATATGGTGTCAAGTCCATGGATATGCTTAGCTGTAGAGTTTGAGAGGGATGAAATCACTTTGTTTACCTTTAATTCATCTATAGGTTTAAAACTCAAATATGTTTCTGTATTAGCTATATTTTGATGAATATTCACTTATAAAATGTGTATTTAATTCTAAAACGGAATTTAAAAAATACTCATAATATTTTTCTGCCACAGCTAAATTTTCATGTTCTTCTTCATTGATTTTTTTACTTTATGATCTGATTCTGTGATTTTGTCTTACCTGAAAGTTTATATTTTTACACAAAACTTTATTATTTCCTTTTGCTTCTTTAATTATATCTAGAAACAATGTTGCTTTTGCTGCCCTAAGTTGTGAAACGACGTTATTTCTACAATTTTTTTTTATAAATTAACCGATCAGTAGTGAGACCTGACTTCAAAAACGTCTTTAGAGCAAATTCTCTTTTTTTCATCAGTAGCCAGATTGATTCATTCAACCATGACAGTTTGAGTTTGATTTGCTTTTTTGCTGGCACTGTTTTTGTGTATGATGCTATTAAGGATTTTATTTATTATTATTTTTCCATCACATTATATCCATCCAGGAAAAAAAAAAAAAACATAAAACATAACATAACTTCTTTTTTTTTTCCTGAGATAATATCCATCCAAGGGCGGCAGTAGTTCAGTTGGTAGAGCGTTTGTCTAGTGATCCAGGGGTTGGCGGTTCGAATCCCGCTGTTGACGGGTTGAGCGCGTGTGATCCCAGCTCCCACAGATGAGCACTGCCGTTGTGTCCTTGGGCAAGACACTTAACCCCACCTTGCCCCCAGTGTCTGCGCACACTGGTAGGCCCCATGGCAGAAGATACATCAAGGCCTGTTGTGACGTGAGCCGTCCTCCTGTGGACCCACCACCTGTGGGAGGACTCATGGGGGCTGGTGCATTGTGTTCTGGGCAGCAGATCTGCTTGGACTGCTGCCCCCACGACCCAGAAAAATGGAAAAGCGGAAGAAGATGAATGAATAATATCCATCCAATTTTATTTCTATAAATTCATTTTCAAACTTTGCTATGGTTCTGCATGGCATGAATGAAACCATTTTTTTAAATTACCAAAACTGTTTTTAATTTTCACACAAGCTTTTGGTATTTTTCGAACTATTAATGTTATGATCCGACATACCAGTTATAAAGTTATATGTTTTTGTTATACATTCTGGTTTATTTGTAAAAATCAAATCTATTAAGGTTTGAGAAGCATTTGTTATTCTTGTTGGATGGTTTATTAGTTGTGACATCTGAAATTCAGCAGCAAGATCCTTTATTTTTTTCCTTTTTGCTTTATCAAGCCAATTCAGATTAAAATCTCCCATTAAAATTAATTCTTTACTACTAAATTGTTTGAGTATTTCTGATAATTGGTCAAAAATACATGGGTGGTCTATAGAGTGTAATTACAGAAGATGACTCACCTGCTCTATATGGTCCTGGTGTTTTTAATTGGCTATTTGGTCCCGATATCAATATTAATAACACACAAACAGGTGCAAAAGCAATGTGGGCATATTTACTATCTAAGCACTAGCCTCGATGAGCTTCATTTGACTGGAGCCAAATGCTATGGGTGACGTCACACTCCCTTTGTCCACCTCTTTACACAGTCTATTACACCAAATGATATCATAGCCAGCCGCAGTGGAGTTGGGTTTGAACTTGCGTTGGGACTCGTCATCATTGTGCTGTAGTAGATGTGCGGAGGAGGAGGAGGAGGAGGAGGAGGAGTACGGGTGCTGAAGAGGGGCACACTGCTCCAGGGGACATGAGGACACAGGGACACTCACGAAGACATGTGCCCAGTGGGGTGTTCAGACTCCAGGGACCATCACCCCTCCTGTCAGCAAACACACTCTGACAGACACACAAAGGCATGCCCTCTCTGCTCCTGTCTGGGCCTGTCGGCTCCTGTCAGACAGACTGTACATTTATGTGAGGGACCTATTATGTAAATCCACTTCTTTGTGCTTTGAACCTTGTTCTAATGGTGTTCCCTCATCGTTATCTTACTTCAAATTGTGTTTTGATGGATTCATGCATGCAGGAATAATCTTATTGTCATGCAATTGAGGCATGAATGCTTAGAAAATGTTTTCATCTATGTCCTATCTCCATCTACAGTTACACAATAAACTATCAGAATTTTAGGGTTTAAACCAGGTGTGTCAAACATGCGGCCCGGGGGCCAGATCCGGCCCTCCAAGACCTTTAATCTGGCCCTCGGCTGATTTTCTATTAAAATATTTTAATTATATTTTAATTTTCTATTAAAGGTCCCATGGCATGAAATGTTCACTTTCTGAGGTTTTTGAACGTTAATGTGAGCTCCCCTACCCTGTTTAGGCCCCCCCCCCATGGTTAAAAGTTGCGAAATGTCTAAACTGAGCATTTGCGTTACAAAAAATCGGAGCTCAAACGGGCGATTTTGAACAAGGCACCTGATTGACGTCAGATCGACAAAAGAAATGCAAATGCAGTTCCACCCCCGTCTGTCTGAACTCAGCGTCTCTGTAAATCACGCCCAGAGAGTTTGGACTGCGAATGTGCTAGGCAATGCGGAATTCGTTTTTTTATTTGCCTGGAGGCACGTCCGAGTGTTTCTAGGCTCGGAAGTCCTTTATCTGAGCCTCTGGACCTTTGAACAGCAGTGGTTTAATTTTATTTTCTGTGGAAATGTGTTTATTTTTCAATGGAACGCTTCAAATCTCTCCCCCCGTGCAAAAACACGGGAATGGATCAGCTGTGAGCTACAGCGGAGAGCGGAGCGTTTGGCCACGCCCCCAGCCTCTACTATTGGCCAGCTTTTTTCTCCTCATTTGCATTCAAGCAACAAGGCCCATTATGACCTGTTCTGAGGGAGAAAAAAATACTCTTTCTCATCTTATCTCTGTTTCTCATGCACTGAGTGTTGATTTTGAAGAAGGATTCATTTACAGTATTAGGGAACCATTAAGGAGCCATATAAAAGCATCAAGAAGTACCATGTCATGGGATCTTTAAAATATTGGGAATTTTCTGCGCCTCTTTTCTGCACAGCTTAGCATAGCAGCGTCTCCAGCGCCTTTGTGCGTGGCCCCTCCCAGGACCATTGTTTTGACTGTTGACCGTGACCCCCTCATCAGCAAAATGTCAAAAATGAGAAAAGTGGACGCCGAGTGCAGGATTTTCCAAGGAAAAATTGACTAATTCCTATTTGTTCATGGAGGTGAATGGGAAACCTGTATGCTTGGTGTGTTTGCAACAAGTGGTGGTGCTCAAGGAAAATAATATTAAACGCCACTACAAGACACGGCATTTCGAACAATACAATAACTTGAACGGAGAATTGAGAAGACAGAAGATAAACGAATTATTGCTGGGACTGAAGAAACAGCAGTCTGTAATAGATTTGTGTTTCTCTGGACAAATATTTGGACTTATTGCTATTTTTGGGGTATATTTGCCATGAGTTTTCTGATCCGGCCCCTTTGGGATCAAAGTAGGTTGGATACGGCCCCCGGACCAGAATGAGTTTGACACCCCTGGTTTAAACTGTCTAAAAGTCAAAATTAAAAGATGTCCGGTGCTTTTAAATAGTCACATGATGCAGTTATGACAAAGAGCAAAAATATAGCAATATCCTAAAACTGATGTGGCATGATATAGAATATACTTATGTACTTATACATGGGATACAATTTACAGTTCTATACAGTACACACACATATACATGCACAAAGGCACATCATTTCAAAAGTTACTTGTGTATAGTGCAAAAGGCATGTGCTTTATACTGTATGGAAAATAATTTGTTCCATTAGATTTTGAATTTTAAATACAGCTAAATTTTTCACTTTGAATTTTTTAACTCTGAAAAAACATTTTTGTTCTGAAAAATAATTTTTATGCTGAATTTTTGTTGCTGAAATTTTAAGTATACTTTTTCAATATGTTTCAATTGTAAAATAAAAATTTCACCTTTTAAATATTCTACAGTGATATTTTCAAGCCCTCAAATTCAATAGTCAAAATTCAGAGTGTAAAATTTGCAATAAAACATTTCACAGCAAAGTCCAAGATGCCAAGGTATTTGTAACAATGTATTTTTGAATTCAAAAATACAGTGTTTTCCAAGCCTTTTCACTTCCATCATGAAATCAAAGTATTCTTTTGGACTTAGATATAGTCACATAAAAGGGGGATCTTCCCCATGCAGAGGCAGCCATTTTGAATACGAGAGCCGCAGAAGGACATTTGGGCTCCGCCTTCGCCTTCGGCAAGGCTCATGGTAGCACCGGTGGCAAAGCAGGCGGAGTGCTCGGCGCGCTGCGCAAGAGAGAAGGAGAGAGGGAGAGGGGTGGGGTGGGGGGAGGCTCGTGGTTTTGGGTAAACAACACAAGCATGCTGCTGTATCACACGTCATAATGGATCTAACAGGTGTTTTGGACTAAACTGTTTTACTGGATTTTATTCGCTGGATCCTTACAGACAGATTGAGACCAAGCTTGTGGTGAAATACAGAGTTTGACCTGTCCAGAGCCTTCAAAGGTAAGCTAAGTAACAAACCTCGTTTTGTGCTTTTCCGTATAAAAGCCCCATGTGCTCAGGGAGTGATTATTGTGCAGGGAAATTAATTGCATAGTCAAAAAGAGGAGACTGTAAGGTTTCATTTGATATGTGGATTAACATGGTCCACGATCGGGAATGTGTGTTTTCATGCGAAAAGAAAAAAAAAAACTGAACGGGAGACCGCGTTTTATTAATACCGTTGTTGTCGGCCGGGTGCGCAAGTACGCGAGCTCTCCGCTACGGCGCGTCCGGGTGACCCTCGAGGTTTGCCGTAGCTAAAACAGGAAGTGCATAGCCACTATCCACCTATGCGCCACGAATCCTACACACTGGACCTTTAAGCACAAAGGCAGAGATGTTTGTACCAGATTCTAGCTTTACAGCTAATTTCCATCTGTAGTCCTGTGGGGGAGGGGTCAGAGTGCCATATTTACAGTGCATTAAAACTTGCAACCCATGTAACATCATTCATACAATTTCCTCAATCTTCACATACTCACAGTCATTACATCAGTTATCAAGTACTCCACACATCCCAATAAACATACACAGTTCATTCTTACAGTTAAAAGTGCGTACATGTCTGGTTTTCTAAAAAACATGCTTTCACTTCACAATTAAAAGCAGAGGAGGTTATTTATGCTCAGTAACTCAGATGGGAGCTTATTCCACTGTTGAACAGCCCTAAAGGAAAAAGCTGTTTGAGCAAAGGCTGTTCTACGTTTAGGCACGTTACACTGCGCTCTAGTGGTGCCTCTTGTTACTCTTGTGGCCGTATCAGTGACAGTTGGATGAATTCTTTGAGTAAAGGCGGGGCCAGCTTATGGACAATTCTGAAGACCAATTGGACATGGGAGAAGGAAACAAAGTTATCAAAGTTAAGCATATTGTAGGTATGAAGTATGTTACAGTGATGTTATCGTTGGCTTTTTTTATCCAGTATTTTCAGAGCATGCTTGAATACAGCCTCGAGTGGTTTTAGATTTGTTTTGTTCGCTTGGGACCAGCTGGTTATGCAGTAGGAAAGGTGTGATAATATCATGGCATGGAGGAAACGTTTGGCTGCTTCAGTGGAGAGTGAGTTTCTGATGTTTTTAAAAGTGGCCAAGTTGAACTTTAGGGTTTTTGTTATCCTTTTTATGTGTTTCTTGAAGTTAAGAAGAGGATCAAGCCTTAAACCTAGATATTTCCCTGTGTCTGCGTATCTTTCCTCTGGGCACTCTGGTTTCTCCCATCAACACAAAACATGCACAATAGGTTAAATCCTTCAGCTAAGGTAGTCCTGACCCAGACTAGCTCAAGACATGGAGATGAATTCCACTGCCTGTCAGAAATGAACTGTTTCGTAGAGAGCAAATTTCCCTATAGGAACAAGTGTACTTTAACCTAAACCCTGTATGAACTTGAAGTACATAACCATGAGAGCCAACTCCAGTTTTCTTTTATAATACAATCACAATATCAACATATTTGGAGTTGAAAAACACTTTTATTCAACTCTCTTACTATTTCCACTCCTGCACATATTCCATAAAACACATTTGCTTTAGGTCCAACACAGGCACAAATGGAGTGATGGAGTGTGTTGCCGTGCTAATAGCTCCCCACTGCTTTGGGTGTGTTTAAGTTGTTAATAGTCGCGTCAGCAGAAATGCTCCCACAAGAGCGCACAGTGCAAACCTCTGGAGAGGAGTGTGTACTGCGTTTGAGCTGTATTATGTTTAGAATCACTGGCTGCGTACAAAAATCTCAGTCAGCTATTTTGTGTCATAGCGTTGTAGTATTCCATCCACTTGTGTATAACCCGATAAAAGCAGGTCAAGGCTCCATTTTCCATTATAATTGGGCCATTTTTTTACATTACACCATGTTTTATTGTTGGGAAGCTAACTGAAAATATGTATTCATTTGGTGGAATTCAGAATTAGGGATGCGCTGGTATCAGATCATATACTGCATATTGATGTAATAATTGGCCAAGAAAGTCTCATAATGTTTGAACTTCTATTTATACAGCGTTGTTCTGTGTTTACTTGATCAGTTTTGTTTTATTTTTTTCTCTGCACTGGTATCGGTTAATATCGGGTATGGACAGATACATAAAGGTGCATTGTGTAACTTTTCTGGTGGCCCGTCAATGCTTTTCTTCATGTTATTGCTTTGTCTGGAATGTTTCACAGTACGACATTAAACATTTCTATCTTCATGGAGACAAACCAGACCGAGTTACAGGTCCGATCTATGGGGAGGTGACCCTCACAGTTAGAATGCATGTTTCCTTTATAAAATTCTTTTATATAACTTATTTTGATTGGTTGATTGGTTCTCTGATTGGTTAATCTGGCGGATTACACACTAGCCCTGTATATTTAGGCTGTGTTCTTCTCTAAAACACTCCTTGTGATGTCATGCCATAATACAGGAAGTGCTCCGCTGTGTTTTTAAACGCCGTACACTTTAACTAGAATTATTTAACTAATTTCAGCCCTGGAAGTGCCAATCTCTACTAAACAAATGGTAAAAGGTGGTGTTAATTTGAAAACTATCACTTCCTGACATCACAAGGTGGAACAGAGCATTGAGAGACAGGGTTAATGAAACAAAACACATCTCCAAGTGTTTGTGATGCAGTACCAATATTGTAACAGCTTAAAGCTCACAAGAGTCCATAGGACTATTAAACATACTTTAAAAGCAGGAAAAATAACTGCCTGAAAGTAATCCAAATTACACTAATATGTTTGTTGTGAAAATTAATATTGATGGCAGAGTGAGATTTTTGCCAATTGTTAGACTCCCAATCCATTTCTGTTATGTGTAAATAACGAGACAAGCTGGAAAAGCAAGTGTGTTTTCTTGTTGTTTCATCATGGCCTGATAAACAGCCTCACACTGACGCATGACTCAGGAAGGGGCTGACACTTTGAGAACATTTTGTTACTAATTAAAATTCACAAAAAAAGATTGCTTATTTCCTCCATAATAGAGCATTTACCTGAAAAAGAAGTGTTACTCAAGCCAGGAGGCTGGCAAGAAGTGGTCATTCAAATGATGCTTAAAGGTGCACTACGTAATGATTCTGGCATCTTTCATATTCCACAGCATGGCTTTAAACTCGAGTTAGATTAGGCTAGTTACAGGTCAGATCTCTGGAGAGATGCCTTTTTCCTGTAGACTTTTTACTAATTTTAATAGTTCACACCTAACTTATCCAGTTATTTAAAACTTAAAGGTTTTTAAACAGATTTTAAATAAAACTAGTCCCTCATCAGATTATGTGTGGTCATTATTTACCACATACATCGCTGACCAGAGATTTTTTTTTTTTCATCTGTAGGAAAGGTGAATTCCCTTCACATTTCACAGAAAAGACCAAATCTCTTCACTGAGAGGTGCATTCTCTCCTGTATACCTCCTCTTTCACAGGAGAGACCAGATCTCTTCTCTGAGAGGTGTGGTCTCTCCTGTTTAGGCCTAACTACTCAGTGAAAGGAGGCAGGTCTCTGCAGCTCATATAAAAGGATATACCCCAATCTGGTTGCCTGGTTTACACCTGACCATATCACAAGTGATATATGGTCTGGGAGCCACCTTCGAAATATCTCGTAGCGGAGGTGTGGTTTACGATCGCCAACGGCCGTTTATTGGACATTACGAATGTCTATCATTTGGCGTATACGTACGTAGCCCATAGCCAATCATGTCAGTTGTCAGTTCAAAGTACAAGCTTCCATTTGTCACGTAGTACACGTCACCGTCTTGCCACGCCTCCTCGCTCTCTGATTGGCTCCCCGAATCGGGAGAGCTCGCTCGCCATAGTTGCCAGGCTGTCTTTCAGATCAGAATGAACGAAAGCAGCCTGGGATTTCCCAGGTTACCAACCTGGTTGTCTTTCGTCAGATGTTCTCCATGGTTGTCTTGGACACATGGTGATCTTTGAACTCAACCATGTTCCTGTGGGCTGTCCCCCCTGTGGGGTCCTCTGAGCCAAGCCCATCGCAGATGTAATGTCCATTTATATAGTAGGTCACACCAAATATAATAATAGATCTTTTCATTAATGAAAGAATCATACCTTCGTCAGATGAGTTTCCCAAATGGGAAATAATGCTGACTAATTTGACACATCCAGCGCCCCTCATAAAGGCAAAAGGAAATCCATCAATATAATGTATTGCTTTCACTTTGTAAAATATAACAAGAAAATTAGATTTGAACCTGTTTGGATTGAATGTCTAGATTCTTATCCAGCTGATTATGATGCATCACTTTCTCCAATTGAAATTCAGTTATTTCTGAATCTTTTCAGGTTGAGAGTGAGGACACTGCATGAAGCAAGATCTTAAGTTAAAAAGTTATTAAGAAATATGTTTAAATTTCAAACCCCATTTTTGAGTACACCTAAAGCAAACACATAAACAAATAGATCAGAGCAATTGGTGAAGATACAGCAGTAGATAGAGTATTATTACCAACAAGATGGTGATAGATCCTGGTGCAGCCAGAACAACCTGGTGCTGAACGCCCAGAAGACAGTGGAGATCATTGTGGACTTTAGGAAGCACACAGCCCCACTCCTCCCCATCATCCTGACCGACTCCCCCATTACCACTGTGGACTCATTCCGCTTCCTGGGGACCACCATCACCCAGGACCTCAAATGGGAGCCCAGCATCACCTCCGTCATAAAGAAGGCCCAGCAGAGGATGTACTTCCTGAGGCAGCTGAAGAGATTCAACCTGCCAGCACGGACAATGGTGCAGTTCTACACTGCCATCATCGAGTCCATCCTCACCTCCTCCATCACCGTGTGGTCTGCACCACCTCCTCCATCACGGTGTGGTCTGCTGGAGCCACATCCAGGGACAAACAGAGACTGCAGCGTGTTGTGCGCTCTGCTGAGAAGGTGACTGGTTGCAGCCTTCCATCTCTGCAGGACCTGTATTCCTCCAGGACACGGACACGTGCAGGTCGGATTGCAGCCGATCCTTCTCACCCTGGACATGGACTTTTTGACCTGCTCCCCTCAGGCAGGAGGCTACGGTCCATTCGGACCAGAACCTCCCGCCATAAAAACAGCTTCTTCCCCTCTGCTGTCGGACTTTTGAACAGTAACAACACTAGGACTCTTCCCAACCACCCGATCTGTGTCAGTCACAAGACCCCACCCCCTGACCCTGTGCTGGTTTTTCTTTTTGCACCTGACCATTACCTGCACCTGCACTGTTACATTCTTGTATTCTTGTAAATTTGTTAAATTTAAGTTTCTGCTATTTTATTTTATTCTATTTTATTTGTTGCATATTAAAGCCCCAGTGTGTAGGATTCGTGGTGCATAGGTGGATAGTCGCGATTGCACTTTCTGTTTTAGCTACGGCAGACCTCGAGGGACCCGTGCGCCGCGCGGTCCCGTTTTTTTTTTTTCTCATGAAAATACACATTCCCGATCATGTACCATGACACTCTACACATCAAATGAAACCTTACAGTCTCCTCTTTTTGACTATGCAATTCATTTCCCTGCACAACAATCACTCTCTGAGCACATGGGGCTTTTATACGGAAAAGCACAAAACGAGGTTAGCTTACCTTAGAATGCTTTGCACAGGTCAAACTCTGTATTTCACCATAAACTTGCTCTCAATTTGTCCGTAAGGATCCAGCGAATAAAATCCAGTAAAACAATTTAGTCCAAAACACGTGTTAGATCCATTACGACGTCTGATCCGGCAGCATGCTTGTGTTGTTTACCCAAAACCACGAGCCTTGCCGAAGGCGAAGGCGGAGCCCAAATGTCCTTCTGCGGCTCTCGTATTCAAAATGGCTGCCTCTGCATGGGGAAGATCCCCCTTTTATGTGACTATATCTAAGTCCAAAAGAATACTTTGATTTCATGATGGAAGTGAAAAGGCTTGGAAAACAATGTATTTTTGAATGGGTATCTTCAATTTCAGTAATTAACGGGTAAAAATCTTACACACTGTCCCTTTAAGTGTTGGTTTACATTCTGCTCCAAGTACCGAATCAATTTCCTAATGTTGTGAACTTGTTCAAACATATGGCATTAAAACCTTTCTGATTCTGATTCTGATTCTGATTCTGATAAAAACTCGAAAAATACATGTATCTATCAAAGTCTCGAAGTGCCTGTCCAAATACAACTTCAAGAGGGAAGTGAGAAGGGGAAACAAACAACTATAGCATGGTTCAAAGCTCTGAAAACATTTTGCAGAATAGGTCTCCTTTATAGCCTATAGGATTTGTATTGGTTAGATATATTCCTCTTACACAAAAGACCATTATTTCTGTCACAAAATGTTGGACACTTTTAGCATCACAGCTGTTGATTTGTTCATGCTACTGTCCAAGTAACAGATCCCCAACTAGTAAAGTTACATAGTGCACCTTTAATGAGCTCTTTCTATCTCCTTCACAACCGCACTTATAACATCCATGAATGGCACCAATGGTTCAGACAGCACATTATGATCCTATTGGCCCTGAATGAAGAGCCGCAGTGGGAGGAGATAACTTATAGCACTTCACTCTCTGCAACTCAACTGGAACACGTGGTCACTGCCTCAATCTCTCAGCAAGGTTAAGGAGATCTCAGAGCAAATGTTAGGTTCATTTGATGTATGTTATTGATTAAATGCTATCCAATTTTAGCCTAGATACATAAATAGGGTGTGTGTGTGTGTGTGTGCATCAAAAAGTAAAGTAAAACCTATAAACCACATTATTTTCTATGAATATAGCATTTTCAGAACAATAAAAGGTAACATAGTGATCGAAATATGTTCTGTGTTAGCAGTTAATACAGCATAGAAGTGAAATACTACCTCTTAAATTCAGGTTATGCTTAAAGAAGAGTTCCTATGGGCCAGACACAGCTGTCAGAAAGATGGTTGTTCCAAAACAGCAGGAAAGCGAGGAAGAGGCAGATGGAGAGGAGACGAGAAGGGTAGGGGCGGTGAGTGGAGGAGAGAACCACCGGGCAAGGTGCAAAAGGTGACGGAAGTAGGTTATGAGAAAGTTGGGAAGAGCGAGGGAGTGAGCGGAAAGAAAGATGGAGAGGTCGCGACCCCTGCTCCTCATTCTAATGACCGCTCAGAAGGGCGCAGCTATGGGAGGAAGAGAGAGAGAGAGGGACACTGACAGAGAAAGAGAGACAGAGAGAGAGAGACATAGACAAAGTGAGCAAGACAATGAAAGAGAGACAAAAAGAGAGAGAGAGGGAGACAGAGAGCGACAGACAGTGAGAGACATGGAGAGAGACAGAGAGAGAGACAGAGAGAGAGACATAGCGATAGAGAAACAGACAGAAAAAGAGACAGCCAGATGGACTGAGAGAGACACAGAGAGATGCACAGAGAGAGGGACCAAGAGATAGACAGAGACCACATATCCTGTCGAATTCAAGGTACTGGTTGATTTTTGTGTGAAACGCAGAATACTCATTTATCTATACTAGGGATGCAAATTATCGATTAATTCATTAATCTATAGTTGATTGACCTTATCGGTCGACTTACGATTAACTGATAAACAACGTTTTTCCACCTGAATTTTAGTGTTTCAATAGGGTCTTTAATAATATGAGCTATAGAATACATAACACTGAGTCAAAAATATATATTATTATATTGTATATTCCTCAATTAATTATTCCTTAGTAAAAAGCAGACAAATGTATTGATGCTGAATAATAAAATACATTCTTTATTGAAAATAACTGGCTCAGTTGTTGCACTTGCAGCATGGAAATCTTGAAATTAAAAGGAACAGCTCAAGACTTTTTATGACTCTGTGGTGGCCTCTGCTCTCCTCTACGCTGTCGTCTGCTGGGCCCCGAGCAGCACAGAGCGGGACAGAAAAAGACTCAACAAGCTGGTCAGGAGGACCAGCTCTGTCCTGGGCTGTCCTCTGGACTCTGTAGAGGAGGTGGCTGAGAGGAGGGTACTGGCCAAATTCACGTCCATCATGGACGACACCTCTCACCCTCTGCACCGGACTGTAGAGGAGCTGAGCAGCTCCTTCAGCAGCCGACTGAGGCACCCCCAGTGCAAGAAGGAGCGCTACTGCAGATCCTTCATCCCCACCACCATCAGACTGTATAATTCCACTGTATAGTCCAAATGTGCAATATTGTCTTTAAATACTCTCCTAGTTACTGTTTCTTCTTCTTATTATTACTTGGATAACTCCACTGTATGGTCCTATCGTGCAATATCGTTTTCCCAATTTTTCAATACTCTCCCTGTCACTGTTTTTATTATTATTATTACTATCATTATTATTATTCGATTTATTACTTATTTTATTATTATTATTACCCATCTTTATGCCATTCTTGCCTGCATGCACTTGTCTTCTTGTTCAAACTGTCCCTACCTGGAGCTACTGTGACAAGTAAATTTCTCCTGTGTGAGATCAATAAATCTTATCTTATCTTAACAGAAGAAATTAAATAACAGAATGTTATTTAGTCTACATATTATGATGAAACCAGTGAATCCAGGCTATTTTTAGGACATTCTCAACATTTATTTTGAACTAAGGCATCTCTCCCTTAATCTGTGAAGGGTTACAGTACAAAATATACATTTCACAGGGCCCCTGGACACAGCATAAAACATTACAGGGCCTCAAACCAGAACAATCAAGAAATGATAAAAGCATGTAAGTGACATGCTTTTATCATTTCAAAAATATATGGTTCTAGGTCCAGCTCTACTGTGAGTTGTACGGCAACATCCAGAGAGGAAAGGGTTACATGATGTAACGCTATGGTCTTTCTCGCGAGTGGGTTCACATCTCGTGTTCACATTCCAGAGTAGCGCCCTCTAGCGATTAGTTACAATTAATGCATTTTGTTCGGCCAACGTCTTGATCGACAATTAATTGTAAGTCGATTAATTGTTGACATCCATAATCTATACGGAAAAAAGCCTAAAAAGTAAAACATTGAGCTCTTTAAACCATATCACAAGTCATGCATCAAAAAGTCCGACAACACATACTGTACATCACGCCTTTTATTGTTTTCCCCACTCAAGCTCAAACATAAACAACCCACGCACCGCCTTTAATGACACGATACTGAAATAAAGTTT
The DNA here is from genome assembly GCA_036785185.1 of Paratrypauchen microcephalus. Lineage (NCBI taxonomy): Eukaryota > Metazoa > Chordata > Actinopteri > Gobiiformes > Gobiidae > Paratrypauchen > Paratrypauchen microcephalus. The sequence continues at coordinate 2,442,890 of JAVJIX010000096.1, forward strand.
GCTCTAAAAACAGAGACTGAGAGAAAGAGAGAGACACAGAGAGAGAGAGAGACATATAGAGAGAGGGAGACATACAAAGAGAGACAGACATAGAAAGAGAGAAAGACAGAGACACACGATGACAGAGAGAGTGAGACATAGAAATGCAGAGAGAGCGACAGAGAGGGGCTGACAGAGACTGAGAGAGAGCGAGGGACAGATAGACAGATGGATGGAGAGACAAGGAGGGAGAGAGCAAGACAGAAAGAGAGACACCATCTATCCTGGCTGATTCAAGGTATTGACCGACGGACAGACAAGAGATAGAGAGACATAAAGAGAGACAGGGAGAGAGAAACAGAGAGAGAGACGTAGGGATGGAGGGAGAGACAGACGTAAACAAACCCACGCAACGCTTTTAATGGCACGTTACTGGAACAGAGAGAGGGGGAGACATAGAAAGAGAGAGATAGGCAGATAAAGAGAGACAAACAGAGAGAGAGAGAGACACACACAGAGAGACAGAAAGAGATAGACAGAGAGAGACACAGGCAGACATAGGGATGGAGGGAGGGAGAGAGTGGGAGAGAGACTGAGAGAGAGAGAGAGAGGCACAGAGTGAAACTAAGGGATGGAGGGAGAGAGACTGAGAGGGAGAGAGAGAGACAGAGACTGAGAAAGAAAGTGAAATAGAGACAGAGAGATACACGGAGAGCGAGACAGAGAAAGGGAGACAAAAGAGAGACTGAGAGGGAGAGAGACGGGCAGAGAAAGAGAGAGAGAGACACACACACAGAGATAGACAGAGAGAGTGAAACATAGGGATGGATGGAGAGAGACTGAGAAGGAGAGAGAGACAGAGAGACTGAGAAAGAAAGTGAAATAGAGACAGAGAGATACTCGGAGAGCGAGACAGAGAAAGGAAGACAAAAGAGAGACTGAGAGGGAGAGAGACAGGCAGAGAAAGAGACACACAGAGAGAGAGAGAGACACACACACAGAGATAAACACAGAGAGTGAAACATAGGGATGGATGGAGAGAGACTGAGAGGGAGAGAGAGACTGAGAGACTGAGAAAGAAAGTGGAATAGAAATAGAGAGAGACAGACAGAGAGGGAGATAGACAGAGAGAGTGAAACATAGGGATGGAGGGAGAGAGACTGAGAGGAAGAGAGAGTGAGACAGAGAGACTGAGAAAGAAAGTGAAATAGAGACAGAGAGATACTCGAAGAGCGAGACAGAGAAAGGAAGACAAAAGAGAGACTGAGAGGGAGAGAGACAGGCAGAGAAAGAGAGACGGAGAGAGAGAGCCACACACACAGAGATAGAGAGAGTGAAACATGGGGATGGAGGGAGAGAGACTGAGAGGGAGAGAGAGAGACAGAGAGAGACTGAGACAGAAAGTGAAATAGAGATAGAGAGACAGACAGAGAGGGAGAGAGACAGAGAGAGTGAAACAGGAATGGAGAGTGAGAGACTGAGAGGAAGAGAGAGTGAGACAGACTGAGAAAGAAAGGGAGATAGAGATAGAGAGAGACAGACAGAGAGGGAGAGAGACAGAGAGAGTGAAACATAGGGATGGAGGGAGAGAGACTGAGAGGAAGAGAGAGAGAGACAGAGAGACTGAGAAAGAAAGTGCAATAGAGACAGAGAGATACTCGGAGAGCGAGACAGAGAAAGGAAGACAAAAGAGAGACTGAGAGGGAGAGAGACCGGCAGAGAAAGAGACACAGAGAGAGAGAGACACACACACACAGAGATAAACAGAGAGAGTGAAACACAGGGATGGATGGAGAGAGACTGAGAGGGAGAGTGAGACAGAGAGACTGAGAAAGAAAGTGAAATAGAGACAGAGAGATACTCGGAGAGCGAGACAGAGAAAGGAAGACAAAAGAGAGACTGAGAGGGAGAGAGACCGGCAGAGAAAGAGACACAGAGAGAGAGAGACACACACACACAGAGATAAACAGAGAGAGTGAAACATAGGGATGGAGGGAGAGAGACTGAGAGGAAGAGAGAGTGAGACAGAGAGACTGAGAAAGAAAGTGAAATAGAGACAGAGAGATACTCGAAGAGCGAGACAGAGAAAGGAAGACAAAAGAGAGACTGAGAGGGAGAGAGACAGGCAGAGAAAGAGAGACGGAGAGAGAGAGACACACACACAGAGATAGAGAGAGTGAAACATAGGGATGGAGGGAGAGAGACTGAGAGGGAGAGAGAGAGAGAGACAGAGAGAGACTGAGACAGAAAGTGAAATAGAGATAGAGAGACAGACAGAGAGGGAGAGAGACAGAGAGAGTGAAACAGGAATGGAGAGTGAGAGACTGAGAGGAAGAGAGAGTGAGACAGACTGAGAAAGAAAGGGAGATAGAGATAGAGAGAGACAGACAGAGAGGGAGAGAGACAGAGAGAGTGAAACATAGGGATGGAGGGAGAGAGACTGAGAGGAAGAGAGAGAGAGACAGAGAGACTGAGAAAGAAAGTGCAATAGAGACAGAGAGATACTCGGAGAGCGAGACAGAGAAAGGAAGACAAAAGAGAGACTGAGAGGGAGAGAGACCGGCAGAGAAAGAGACACAGAGAGAGAGAGACACACACACACAGAGATAAACAGAGAGAGTGAAACACAGGGATGGATGGAGAGAGACTGAGAGGGAGAGTGAGACAGAGAGACTGAGAAAGAAAGTGAAATAGAGACAGAGAGATACTCGGAGAGCGAGACAGAGAAAGGAAGACAAAAGAGAGACTGAGAGGGAGAGAGACCGGCAGAGAAAGAGACACAGAGAGAGAGAGACACACACACACAGAGATAAACAGAGAGAGTGAAACATAGGGATGGAGGGAGAGAGACTGAGAGGAAGAGAGAGTGAGACAGAGAGACTGAGAAAGAAAGTGAAATAGAGACAGAGAGATACTCGAAGAGCGAGACAGAGAAAGGAAGGCAAAAGAGAGACTGAGAGGGAAAGAGACAGGCAGAGAAAGAGAGACGGAGAGAGAGAGAGACACACACAGAGATAGAGAGAGTGAAACATAGGGATGGAGGGAGAGAGACTGAGAGGGAGAGAGAGAGAGACAGAGAGAGACTGAGAAAGAAAGTGCAATAGAGATAGGGAGAGAGACAGAGAGAGTGAAACAGGAATGGAGAGAGAGAGACTGAGAGGAAGAGAGAGTGAGACAGACTGAGAAAGAAAGGGAGATAGAGATAGAGAGAGACAGACAGAGAGGGAGAGAGACAGAGAGAGTGAAACATAGGGATGGAGGGAGAGAGACTGAGAGGAAGAGAGAGAGAGACAGAGAGACTGAGAAAGAAAGTGCAATAGAGACAGAGAGATACTCGGAGAGCGAGACAGAGAAAGGAAGACAAAAGAGAGACTGAGATGGAGAGAGACAGGCAGAGAAAGAGACACAGAGAGAGAGAGAGAGACACACACACAGAGATAAACAGAGAGAGTGAAACATAGGGATGGATGGAGAGAGACTGAGAGGGAGAGAGAGAGACTGAGAAAGAAAGTGGAATAGAAATAGAGAGAGACAGACAGAGAGGGAGATAGACAGAGAGAGTGAAACATAGGGATGGAGGGAGAGAGACTGAGAGGAAGAGAGAGTGAGACAGAGAGACTGAGAAAGAAAGTGAAATAGAGACAGAGAGATACTCGGAGAGCGAGACAGAGAAAGGAAGACAAAAGATAGACTGAGAGGGAGAGAGACAGGCAGAGAAAGAGAGACGGAGAGAGAGAGAGACACACACAGAGATAGAGAGAGTGAAACATAGGGATGGAGGGACAGAGACTGAGAGGGAGAGAGAGAGACAGAGAGACCTAGAAAGAAAGTGGAATAGAGATAGAGAGACAGACAGACAGAGAGGGAGAGAGACAGAGAGAGTGAAACAGGAATGGAGAGAGAGAGACTGAGAGGAAGAGAGAGTGAGACAGACTGAGAAAGAAAGGGAGATAGAGAGAGACAGACAGAGAAGGAGAGAGACAGAGAGAGTGAAACATAGGGATGGAGGAGAGAGACTGAGAGGAAGAGAGAGAGAGAGAGAGACTGAGAAAGAAAGTGAAATAGAGACAGAGAGATACTCGGAGAGCGAGACAGAGAAAGGAAGACAAAAGAGAGACTGAGAGGGAGAGAGACAGGCAGAGAAAGAGAGACAGAGAGAGAGACACACACAGAGATAGAGAGTGAAACATAGGGATGGATGGAGAGAGACTGAGAGGGAGAGAGAGAGACAGAGAGACTGAGAAAGAAAGTGAAATAGAGATAGAGACAAACAGAGAGGGAGAGAGACAGAGAGAGTGAAACAGGAATGGAGAGAGAGAGAGAGAGACTGAGAGGAAGAGAGAGTGAGACAGACTGAGAAAGAAAGGGAGATAGAGAGAGACAGACAGAGGGAGAGAGCCAGAGAGAGTGAAACATAGGGATGGATGGAGAGAGGCTGAGAGGGAGAGAGAGAGACAGAGAGGCTGAGAAAGAAAGTGAAATAGAGATAGAGACAAACAGAGAGGGAGAGAGACAGAGAGAGTGAAACAGGAATGGAGAGAGAGAGAGAGAGACTGAGAGGAAGAGAGAGTGAGACAGACTGAGAAAGAAAGGGAGATAGAGAGAGACAGACAGAGGGAGAGAGACAGAGAGAGTGAAACATAGGGATGGAGGGAGAGAGACTGAGAGGAAGAGAGAGTGAGACAGAGAGGCTGAGAAAGAAAGTGCAATAGAGACAGAGAGATACTCGGAGAGCGAGACAGTGAAAGGAAGGCAAAAGAGAGACTGAGAGGGAGAGAGACCGGCAGAGAAAGAGAGACACACACAGATAGACAGAGAGAGTGAAACAGGGATGGATGGAGAGAGACTGAGAGGGAGAGAGAGAGACAGAGAAAGAAAGTGGACTAGAAATAGAGAGAGAGAGGGAGAGAGACAGAGAGACAGGGAGAGCGAGACAGAGAGAGAGACACCATCTATCCTCCTAAAAAGGAAAATATTGCTCCATTAAACCGATGTCATAAGGCATGCATCAAAAAGTCCTTGTCCACATCGCACACATCCCTCGTTTTATTGTTTTACCCAATCAAGCCCAAACATAAACAACCCCACGCGACGCCTTTAATGGCACGTTACTGGAATAAAGTTTGCGCTCAGAACTCACAGAGAGGGAGAATTATGAGCCGGCGTTCCACATGAATCGCTCGGAAACATTCAAATGCGAGTGTGGCGATATCCGAGCGTATTTTCCGAGCGTAGTTACGACAGCTCCTCTGCAGTGGCACAGCTCATGAAAAATCACCACTGCCATCGATCACCCAACCCTGCTGCTGTCCACAACACAACACAACACGGCTAGGGTGGAAAACTGTACTTTTTAGAGTTGTTTTCGGATACTTTCTGTCCTACTTGAGTTAGACTGTGACAGTAGTCTTACTTGAGTAAAGGTTTTGGTGACTTTCCAGTGTGGGTAAGTCTACAAATGATACAAGCTTTATGTTGAAAGGGCCCTTACATCTGTTGTAATGTTGTTTTTTCATCAAAGTTAATCTCTCAAACAGAAAACACTTGTTGTCATGTGGTAATACAGGAAGTATTACCATGACAGCTTTATAAATATTGCTTGATTTGATTTGATTTGAAGTATTCAACTCCACTTCAGTAGAATCATTTGAATAGTTTTACACCTGGAATTGTCTAAGAGTCTAATCTCTACTATTTTTACTCATCTCTAAAATCAAGTGAAATCTAGCAAATTTTCATGCGATTCGAAATTAAATGTCATCTGAAGCCGCAAAAATGTACTTGCATTTGATGATTCTCAGTCACTTTAACTATTGCCTAACCAGCTGGTCCCAGGCTGGTCAAAGCAAAAAACTCCAAAACAAAACACTGGAAGTCTTGTACAAACAAGCAATTAAAGGAGAATTAACGTTTTTTTACAATCTGAGCCTTATTTCGGTAATAAAACAAGTTGTTTTACTCAACCATAGCTCTTTGGTGTCATATGGAGCACTTCCAGAGATGTTTTAGATTAGCGATAGCCGTAGCGCTAATATATGCCCCGGGCATGTAATATATGCCCCGAGCGGTCTCCAAATAACACAATCTTTAGCACTTTTCAAATCATAGAAGCTCGATGTCTTAGTCTACACTTTCGTTTGAGTCCAAAGTGTCCTGTAATCCGAGATTTATCCATAATTTACAGCTTTGCGTTTCATGTTTGGGTCCCGGGAGCTGAGAGTGAAATAAGCTGTGACTTTGCACATGCGCACTGGCGTCCTCATCTACTCGAAATTATGGATAAATCTCGGATTACAGGCCACTTTTGACTCAAACGAAGGCGTAGACTAAGACATTGAGCTTCTATGTTTGTGTTATTTGGAGACCGCTCGGGGCATATATTACATGCTCGGGGCATATATTAGCGCTACGGCTATCGCTAATCTAAAACATCTCTGGAAGTGCTCCATATGACACCAAAGTGCTATGGGTGAGTAAAACAACTTGTTTTATTACCGAAATAAGGCTCAGATTGTAAAAAATGTTAATTCTCCTTTAAAGTTATGGATAAAAAACCTAGCAGAGGTGTGGACTCGAGTTATGTGACTTCAACTCGAGTCAGACTCGAGTCACTAATTTGACAGAGGTGGGACAAAGTCATTGCTGGGCAAGTCCCAAGTAAGTCTAAGTCTTTTACACTCAAGTCCGAGTGAAGTCCCGAGTCAAGAGTATCCAAGTGCCGAGTCAAGTCCGAAGTCAAAGCTCACAAGTCTCAAGTCGAGTCCAAAGTCCTAGCATTTTAGTTTCGAGTCATTTCGAGTCCCCTTTACAAAGAAATAACATTTCTACAAATCATATAATGTCTGAAAGATCTGTATTCATTTTACCTTTTTACACCACATCAAATAACATTAGAAAAAAATGAAAGGATCCAGGTGTGAAAAACATGTTATAATATTCACAAAAAGTCTCATGGTTGCATTAGCTCAAAGCGGTGTTTCTGCTAAATACTGAACAAAAAGGTCCAAAAACTTATGACAGTGATTTCAGTTTTTGTGCAGCTTCAGGTGCCGAACAAAATTGGACGTTGTGGAAGCTCCGTCTGTAATCTTTGACCCGCACGTTCTGCATATTGTCGTTCGTATTTTGTTGACAACTTCGTAGTTTTTATAACCAAACTAAATCACCTTCGGCATCATTTTGCAAACTGGCGCGTGGATGCTTGTTTCCGCATCATTTGTTGTGCAATTTGCCTTGGATGCGGTCGAATGAAAGCAACGTAGATCTACTGTGATTGGATGTTGTGGATGTTGTGTCTTTGCATACATTTTCGCAGATTCACAAGTACGAGTGCGGTCCTTATCAACATACTTTTAGAGTTTTTTTTTCATTGGACGTAGCAAGTCATCACAAGTCAAAAGGCCTAAGTCCAAGTGAAGTCACGAGTTATTGTTATTGAAGTCAAAGTCGAGTTGCAAGTGTTTGTACATTTTGTCGAGTCGAGTCTAACCTAGGCACTATCATCACTGCGCAATTAAAAAAAAAAATACAGCATTTTAAACTGGGACAGACTTCACACGTTTGCAGACTTAAAATTGACTTATAAAGTACTGCAAAATGTGTCTGTTTGAGTTAATCAGGCAAAGAAAAAGCTCTGGGCGTGTCACTCGAGGCTCTGTCAGAGGTGACTGTTACATTCCTCTGCGCAGGAGCACTTTTAGTAAGTCGGCCTACTCAGTAAGGATCGCGAGTGCCTGAGGAGGTTACACTCCTCCCAACCATACAGGGCCTTCACAAAAAAAATTGAAAATGTGGCTTATCAACACCTACAGCTGCAACACTAAAAGATAAGCCTGCTGAGATGTTCTGATGTTCTGATCAAATGTTATGTTGTGATATGTTGTGATGTCGTATTCTTTCTTAATTGTATAGTAAGTGTCTGTAGATGTATTTTGTATTATATATGTATTGTGTGCTTTTTGCCTTTTACATCATGGCCAGGGGACTACAGATGAAAACTCACCTTCTGGGTAATTCTGGCTTTTTTAACCATGTGTAATCATGTGTTTTATGAAATTGCACTGTCCTCTTTTAAATAAACTAAACCTACTGACAAAAGCTAAAAGGAGCTGTTAAACTGAAAACTACCGCTTCAAGACATCACAAGGTGGAACAGAGCATTTTCAGCTTTGAAGATGTAGACAGACGAATAAGCCAGGATTACTCCAACGTGTGAATGAAACAAAACACAAGCCCAGAGTATGTTTTGGATGAGGTAACAGCGGTATAACATTGCCTAAAGCTCACAAGAGTCCATTTTTTGTTATGTGTTATGTATGTTTTTAATTTCTTGCATGCATTTCTACTTGAGTCATATTACTTTGAAGTAACTGTATTTTTACGTCAGTGTTTTACAAACCATTTGTGTACCATACAACTGTTATGTTGGTTTTGCTTGTCCTGGAATGTTCCACAAAATCACATAAAACATTTGGTTGCAAACAGACAGACAGACAGACAGACCAGGGCTCTCAAGTTTTGAGCGGGGTCGTGCGTGAGACTGCGTAATTTCCGAGGGGGGGGGGGGTCCATGAGGAACTTTAATAAATGTGTCAATTTAAACAGGAAATATCCGTTATTGGCTACAGCTGTAGGCCAAATATCGGATACCTATTGATTACAAAAATTCATCTACATAGAATACCAAGACTAAGCCAGGACTAAACCAAGACTAAACCAAACCAAGACTAAACCAGGACTAAACCAAGACTAAACCAGGACTAAACCAAGACTAAACCAGGACTAAACAAAGACTAAACCAGGACTAAACCAAGACTAAACCAAACCAAGACTAAACCAGGACTAAACCAAGACTAAACCAGGACTAAACCAAGACTAAACCAGGACTAAACAAAGACTAAACCAGGACTAAACCAAGACTAAACCAAACCAAGACTAAACCAGGACTAAACCAAGACTAAACCAGGACTAAACCAAGACTAAACCAAACCAAGACTAAACCAGGACTAAACCAAGACTAAACCAGGACTAAACCAAGACTAAACCAGGACTAAACCAAACCAAGACTAAACCAGGACTAGACCAAGACTAAACCAGGACTAAACCAAGACTAAACCAGGACTAAACAAAGACTAAACCAGGACTAAACCAAACCAAGACTAAACCAGGACTAGACCAAGACTAAACCAGGACTAAACCAAGACTAAACCAGGACTAGACCAAGACTAAACCAGGACTAAACCAAGACTAAACCAGGACTAAACCAAACCAAGACTAAACCAGGACTAAACCAGGACTAAACAAAGACTAAACCAGGACTAAACCAAACCAAGACTAAACCAGGACTAGACCAAGACTAAACCAGGACTAAACCAAGACTAAACCAGGACTAAACAAAGACTAAACCAGGACTAAACCAAACCAAGACTAAACCAGGACTAGACCAAGACTAAACCAGGACTAAACCAAGACTAAACCAGGACTAAACAAAGACTAAACCAGGACTAAACCAAACCAAGACTAAACCAGGACTAGACCAAGACTAAACCAGGACTAAACCAAGACTAAACCAGGACTAAACAAAGACTAAACCAGGACTAAACCAAACCGAGACTAAACCAGGACTAGACCAAGACTAAACCAGGACTAAACAAGGACTAAACCAGGACTAGATCAGGACCAAACCAGGACCGGTCCGGGGAGTGACTCACCTGTTCGGAGCTGCAGGTCGCTCCGTGTGTCCGCAGCACAGCCGGTACAGTACACCGGGCTCCGAGCGCCTTTCCCGGCTCACCGCGGGCTGAGGGTCCGCTGACAGACCGGGGGAGAGGAGGAGACAGCGGGGGAGACAGAGGAGGAGACACAGGGACACCCGCTAACTGAGATTTTTTTTCCGGGGAGCGGGGCGAGGAGGAGGGGGGGGCTCTGGTTTCCCCCATCGGCCTAGGCATGCGCCGTGGGTGGGGTCCTCCGGCTTGGGGCCTGACCAAGCCTAAATAACAAAACAAAATCATGGGGATGGTCCCCGGGTCAAATATAAAAACAACTTCTCCTGTGCGAGATCAATAAAGGTCAATCTTCTAATCCTTGACCACTGTAAGGCGCTTTGTGCTACAATTTTGTATGAAAAGCGCCTTATAAATATTGTTTGTTTGTTTGTTTGTTTTTTTCACTGAAAACGCGTGGTGCCTGCATAAACTGAGCCACAGGTTTTGCTTGTCCTGGAATGTTCCACAAAATCACATAAAACATTTGGTTGCAAACAGACAGACAGACAGACAGACAGACAGATAGTTGTTAATTACAAATGATACACTCAAGATTCAGATTTTGTATTTCTCCAAATCTGCTTATTACCAGCATCTCAATAATCAATCCACCACTATTTTCCTTTTCGATTTTACTTTATTTACTTAAAGTTTAAAATTCCTCTCATTATTTTAAAGTATGAGTACATTTTTGGGCTCATATTTTCCCCATCTCCTCCATGTGTGTTAAAGCAGAGGGTGGCTGCAGGCTGGACACCACTCTGCTCCTGTGTCTAATGAGGCACAAAGTCTAACTCACTCTCTCACAGTACACAAATATCTGAACTGAACGTACTGCACAAACACACCTCCTGCTAGTTTTAGCGGCGCAGGGCCCAGTTAGGATGTGGGGCCAGAGCTAGCATCATTAAGATATCAGCAACAGACTTGTAAGAATGTTAACAAGGCACGTCCAGCACGGTTTCAGAGCTAAAACATTGTGCAAACATGAAGTTTACGCAAGTGTAGTTTTAATGAACGCAATTTGACATCCAAAATGCTCATAATGTGTATGGGGATAAATTATGGACTTAAATTCTACCTGTGATGTAACTATCCACGGAAACTTGAAACTGTGATTTCCGAGGCTCAGAGCAAGATGAGCTTGTTAATTTAAAGTTCTCCAAGCATCTTAAATAGTGGAGGGCCCAGTTAGCATGTGGAGCATTCAGACACAGGCAACGGACTTTTAAGAAGGTTAACAAGCCACAGCCGAGCGGCGACCAAGAGTTTAAGAGTTTTTACTTAGTTCAAGTCATTTCGGTCATTTCTACAGCAACATTTCATCACGTTTTCATTTCTAAAACTAATATGAGCACGTAGACTAAACCAGGACTAAACCAGGACTGAACCAGGACTAAACCAGGACTAAACAAAGACTAAACAAAGACTGAACCAGGAATAAACCAGGCCTGAACCAGGAGTACTAAACCAGGACTAAACCAGGATTAAACCAGGACTAAACCAGGACTAAACAAGTACTAAACCAGGACTGAACCAGTACTAAACCAGGACTAAACCAGCACTGAACCAGGACTAAACAAGTACTAAACCAGGACTGAATCAGGACTGAACCAGGAATAAACCAGGCCTGAACCAGGAGTACTAAACCAGGACTAAACCAGGATTAAACCAGGACTAAACCAGGACTAAACAAGTACTAAACCAGGACTGAACCAGTACTAAACCAGGACTAAACCAGCACTGAACCAGGACTAAACCAGGACTAAACAAGTACTAAACCAGGACTGAACCAGGAATAAACCAGGACTAAACCCAGGACTGAACCAGTACTGAACCAGGACTAAACCAGGACTAAACCAGCACTGAACCAGGACTAAACCAGGACTAAACAATTACTAAACCAGGCCTGAACCAGGACTAAACCAGGACTAAACCAGGATTAAACCAGGCCTAAACCAGGACTGAACCAGGACTAAACCAGGACTAAACCAGGACTAAACCAGGACTGAATCAGGACTGAACCAGGAATAAACCAGGCCTGAACCAGGAGTACAAAACCAGGACTAAACCAGTACTAAACCAGGACCGAACCAGGACTGAACCAGTACTAAACCAGTACTAAACCAGCACTGAACCAGGAATAAACCTGGACTAAACAAGTACTAAACCAGGACTAAACCCACCCCTGAACCAGGTCTAAACAGGACTGAACAAGGTCTAAACCAGGACTAAACCAGGACTAAACCAGGACTAAACCAGGACTGAACCAGGACTAAACCAGGTCTAAATCAAGACTAAACCAGAAGCAAACCAGCACTCAATCAAAACTGAATCAGAACTGAACCAGGACTAATCTTGGTCTTGTTCGGCTCTAACCTGAAGTTTAGTTCCCGGGCCCGGACCCCAGGCCTTTCCCCGCCGCCACCCTCTTCTCTATCACTTTATTTGCGGCTCGGTTGTAAATACAAACCTGACATTTGTAACAAACCAAAAAAAACAAACAAAAAAAAGCAGATTTAAGGTAGGCTGTTTAATTATGTATGTCGCCTTGTGTCCCACTGATGTTCGTTCATTAAAAAAAAAAAGTATTTCCCGTGTACCAGGATGGCGGCTTTGTTGACACATTCATTCCAGCGGTAGTCAATGTGAGATCTACCGTTCTATATCTATGGGGCCAGAGTAGCATCATTAAGATACAGGCAACAGACTTGAGAATGAGTCTGGTGATAATTTATGGACTTAAAAACCGTGTAGTAATTCTACCTGGGACGTAACTTCCAGGGAAACTTGAAGCTGAGTGATTTCTGAGGCTCAGAGCAAGACAAGCTTTTAAACAGGATTAATGAAACAAGCATAAATGAAGCAAAAACAACTCCAGCTATGTCCTGTTTTAGTTGATTTGCACAGAATGGATTAGTTTAAAGTTCTGCTAGCATTTTAAACTGTGGAGGGGCCAGTGCAGGGACAGAGTTAGCATCATTAAGATAGTAACAGTGACGTAACTATCCAGGGAAGTTAATATAGCATATTAAGTGTCCTCGATATATTTTGTGAAAATTTGGACTTTTTAGCCTATCAGCCTTAAATCTCCAGCACATAAAACTTTATTGAACACTTTAGTGCAAAGAGATAACAGCCCAAAATGAGACTGCACAGCTCTTTTATAGGCTTCAGGTAAAAAAAGGGCTATGGGTGAGTTTGTAATCAATTTAAATTACAGAATTTGGGGGGGGAAAGAGATAAAAAATATCAACCAACTCTACAACATTTGACGTAAAAGTTTTTTCTAATATAAGCATGAGGTTATAATGATTGCAATTTGATGTGGAAATGTGCTTTTCTTATTCCTCACTTAACTTATGCATTCAGAACATCCTAATTATTCACAGCAATGCGTTTATAGCATTTTTCAGAACTCAGAGACCAGAGCGGAATTATGCCATGACGGTGAAAGCAAGTAGCATGCTAACATGCACTTTCTGATTATCAGACACATTATCCTGTGTATTATTAAATTATTGAATGATTCTGACCTGCCTGGACATTAAAACCACACCACAGATAGTCAGTGATGGGGGAGGGCTTAGCTTAATGTCATGCAAATGAGGCAAGTTGTGAGAAAACTTTCAGGGCTGATTTCACCCCTTAGCAAAATCTGCTGTGCATGCTTTCAAATAGCGACAACTTCTTCAAATATTGTCAGATTTTCATGTGTAAGACATCATCTGAAAGCTTAGAATCTATACTTTCAGAATCTGTGAATAACTCAAAACGCCTCTGGGACAACTTGTGTCCTGAATTGACGCGGTTGGACACATATGCTTTCTTAAAGGTCCCATGGCATGAAATTTTCACTTTCTGATGTTTTTGAACGTTAATGTGAGCTCCCCTACCCTGTTTAGCCCCCCCCCCATGGTTAGTTGTGAAATGTCTAAACTGAGCATTTGCGATCCTTTTCTGCGTTACAAAAAATCGGAGCTCAAACAGGCGAGTTTGAACAAGGCACCTTATTGACGTCAGATCGAAAAAAGAAATGCAAATGCAGTTCCACCCCCGTCTGTCTGTACTCAGCGTCTCTGTAAATCACGCCCAGAGAGTTTGGACTGCGAATGCGCTAGGCAATGCGAAATGCGTTTTTTTATTTGCCTGGAGGCACGTCCGAGTGTTTCTAGGCTCGGAAGTCCTTTATCTGAGCCTCTGGACCTTTGAACAGCAGTGGTTTAATTTTATTTTATGTGGAAATGTGTTTATTTTTCAATGGAACGCTTCAAATCTCTCCCCCCTGCAAAAACACAGAAATGGATCAGCTGAGAGCTCAGAGCCGCCACCCTCTACTATAGGCCAGCTCTTTTCTCCTCATTTGCATTCAAGCAACAACGCCCAGAATAAAGTGTTTGAGAGAGATATTTATGACTCTTTCTCATCTTATCTCTGTTTCTCATGCACTGAGTGTTGATTTTGAAGAAGGATTCATTTGCAGTATTAGGGAACCATTAAGGAGCCATATAAAAGCATCAAGAAGTACCATGTCATGGGATCTTTAATTAGATGCAGACAGTGCACAGTGGACTTACTTTGACCTCAAGAGCAGCTTATACAATGTGTCTCTACTAGAGCAAGACATATTTAGCTCAAATAAAAAAACAGGGCTTTTAACGAAGGATACACAATATCGGCATTGATATTTAAATACGATTTAATATTTTTATGGATATTGTTTTAAGAATGTTTCCGTTGGTGTCCCTTCTTGCTATGTAAACTGGTGTGATAAGACCATTTACTGTACAGCGCTGACCCAAAACAGTATTTTTCAAAGTTGTTCCATAGTTACTTTAATCATCCAATGTTACATAAGATTGACTCTTGTGAGCTTTAAGCCATGTTAGAATGTTGTTAAATCCTCAAAAACATGCCTGGAGTTGTGTTTTGTTTCATTCACACATTTGAGTAACCCTTTATTAATAGTCTGTCTACATCTTCAAAGCTCAAAATGCTGTCCCACCTTGTGATGTCATGGAGCTGTAGTTTCCAAGTTAAATTTCAAGTTCCTTTTACATTTTGTTCAGTACAGATTGGCGTTTAGGGTTCGAAGTTTGGAAATGCCATGGTGCACTTCCTGTATTACCACATGACATCACAAGGTTGAACAGAAGAACTCAGCCTAAATATGCAGGATTTGTGTGTTAAACGTGTGAATGAAACCAAGCACAACTGCAGGTATGCCTTTGATGATCCGAAAATGGTGTAACATGGTCCCTTTAACTGTACTTTTATTGAGTGTAAATTATCAGTAGTCTTTCCATCAGCACTAGCAGAAATGTGTGAGAAATATGGGGTTAGGCAGGGTGGACTATTCCCAGGTGAGTGTGAATATATACTGGCCAAGTTCCAGGGCTGTACATGTCTCTACGGCCTCTACACACTGCCTCTGTCTGCACTGCCTCAGGGCAAGTGCTGCAGCTGACAGGTGCTATGTCAGGGTTGCACCGCCGGACCCCACACCACCGGACCCCACACCACCGGACCCTCTGTCTCCCCCAAACACTGACACATATAAAGAAACATGAGGAAAGAGTTAAGAATTCTGCTGAAACAAGAACTTTTTGGAGGGGGATGTTTGTACCATGGTCACTAATACCACACATGTTTTTGGATTGTATCGAAAATCAGATACTAATCAATACTAAACTAGTAACGGATCTGGATACTCACATGAGCAAGTATGGATGGGTGGGTGTTACTGCTACGAGTTGGTCATTTTATACATCAGCACAAGCTGTTGGTGTTGTTGACATCCTTCAAGAGTTTTCCATCCATGATGGTGGAGCACAGGTGTTACACTGCTTTTTACACCATAGTCTGTACTGTTTCGGGTTAAATCTTCTCCTTTGATAGAAAAGAAGGGTGCTGCAAGTTACAGATGATGGTGCTTCAAATTCCTACTAATAAAGTGAAAAACTTGATGACAGTGGCTGAGTTCATCTCATTAGGGTTATTTTTCTATTTTATTCAGATTTGTACATATATAATTGTTGTTAGTGGGACATTTGAAAAGTAACGAGCAGAGAAAAGCTCCTCTAAAGATCCTCTTTTCCAGGCCTTCTTGGCTCATTTGCATGACATTAAGGTAAGCTCTCCCCCATCACTGACATCACTGTGGTGTGGTGTTTAAGGGCAGGTCAGAATTAGAAGGTACTTTGTTAAAATGGAAACGCTTTTATAACAAAAAGTCCATATAATCATTCAATAATTCAATAATACACAGGATAATATGTTAAGTTAAAAATCACCTGTATTGTCAATTTAATACAATACAAAATAGTATAGGAGTTGACATGATATACAAATTCAAGTGGACGGTAATTTGGGCCAGGTCAACTAATCTGCGCATGCTCATTTGGAATAATCTGCCGTTGGGATCTGCTGAAACGGGGTAACCGGAGGAGTTTATCAGGGGTTTTCCTTGGGTTTGGCTTTGGAAAAGAAACGTCCACCATTTTCCCCCTCAGAAGCGCCGGCTGTCCTTTTGTCAACATTAATGTTGATAAAAACAAAATGAGACGTTATTTTATCTCCTCTTCGCGCATTATTCGCAGCTTTAAGTTGGTGAAATAGGCTACGTTCACACTGCAGCCTGAAACGACCCAAATCCGATTTTTTTGCCTCTATGCGACCTGTATCTGATCTTCTAATGACAGTGTGAACGACACAGATCCGATTTTTTCAAATGCGATCCAGGCCACTTGGATATGTGGTCCTAAATCCGATACATATCCGATCTTTTGACATGCGACTTCAGTCTGAACGGCCAGGTCGCATTCATCTGACCTGAGTGTTTCCTCCAATGAGAGTGGTACAAGTCGGCGTTCACAAATGTGCACAAACGTTCTTCTCATCATGCGAAAATAGTATATGAACTCGTATCAGTGAAGCGGCGAAGCATGTAGCAATCCCTCCTGCCTGCCTGTGTGTGTGCCAGCAACGTGTGCAGAAAGGATTCTGCACACGTTGCTGCCACTGCCCCGCAAAACGCCGTGGCCAAAAACCTCGTCCTTCTCCGTCTCCTCCTTAAAACAAATAAGCTGTACATGTTTTGGCTCCGGTACGAAAGCAACTTTAGGCTACTTCCGTAAACACTGAGCGCGTTCACTGCGTGTGACGTCATCGTGTCCTCCAAGGCGCATGCGGGACACTTTTGGGGAGTTTAGCGTTCACACTGGAGATCACATACAATTCGCTTTTAACTGGAAATGTGAACGGCCTCGCAAAAAAATCGGATTTCACAAAAAAATCGGAATTGAGCATTAAACCCTGCAGTGTGAACGTAGTCATAGAAACTTGAACTTAAAATGATTAGCTGGCGTGGGCAGCAGTAGTTCAGTTGGTAGAGCGTTTCTCTAGTGATCCAGGGGTTGGCAGTTCGAATCCCACTCTTGACGGGTTGACCGCATGTGATCCCAGCTCCCACAGATGAGCGCTGCTGTTGTGTCCTTGGGCAAGACACTTAACCCCACCTCGCCCCCAGTGTCTGCGGACACTCGTAGCATCAAGGCCTGTTGTGACATGAGCCGTCCTCCTGTGGACCCACCACCTGCGGGAGGATTCATGGGGGCTGGTGCATTGTGTTCTGGGCAGCAGAACACTGCTTGGACTGCTGCCCCGTGACCCAGAAAATGAATGATTAGCTGGCATAACTTTAAAAGCTTAGCTTACCCAACTGGAAAAGCTGAGTTGACATTACTTTAAAAGCTTAGTTGACCCAACTTAACTTACCAGCAATACTTAAAAACTCAAAAATTTAAGTTGATACTCACAACTCAAAAACTCTGTGCAGTCGGCTTCCTTGAAAATTTGAGTTGAACTATTTATTTTTTACAGTGTACACACACGCACGTACACACACGTACACACACGCTAATGTTGACACAAGGCCGCTGCTTTCACCTAATATCTCCATTTGATGCAGAAATAATATGATAATAATATGACTCACCCCGTGTTGTTGTGTTTGTCGGATAATTCGCGTGTCTCCATGTGTATTCGAGTATGCGCTTATATCCACGGACTTTCTGCATCTAAGTTCGCCAACCGCACTCTGTACACAAGCTCCAGAGAAATGGACCTGTCCCGAACCTGTCCCGAAGGTCTCCCGAACGTGTCGTGTCCAAGTAGAAGTTAAAAGGTGAAATGGCAAGGTACATGGCGCATACATGCCGCGTACATATTCACGAGCTCCTCACAGCTGATAGGCAAACAGAGGAAACCCCTTCGGTGCTTCTCGCAACCGGATTGGCGGGCGCGCGAGCGTGGGAAAATATGTTGATTTATACACGCCCTGTTTCTTTCCAAAAATTAAAGAAATTAAAAATGTATGCTTTTAATGCCACTAATGCTGTTATCTGAAACTTTGAGTGGCTTCTTCATGAAAATCACAAATTTAAAAAAAAAGAAAACAACTTCTAATGCAATCCGTTTCACTAATCGTGACATGCGGTCTACTTTGCCGTGCTCAGTCACATATTATATTTGATGAGTGAGCTACTGTACCCAAATAATTTCCCTTATGGATCAATTAAAGGGACAGTGTGTAAGATTTTTACCCGTTAATTACCGAAATTGAAGATACCCATTCAAAAATACATTGTTTTCCAAGCCTTTTCACTTCCATCATGAAATCAAAGTATTCTTTTGGACTTAGATATAGTCACATAAAAGGGGGATCTTCCCCATGCAGAGGCAGCCATTTTGAATACGAGAGCCGCAGAAGGACATTTGGGCTCATCCTTCGCCTTCAGCAAGCCTCGTGGTTTTGGGTAAACAACACAAGCATGCTGCCGGATCAGACGTCGTAATGGATCTAACACGTGTTTTGGACTAAATTGTTTTACTGGATTTTATTCGCTGGATCCTTACGGACAAATTGAGAGCAAGTTTATGGTGAAATACAGAGTTTGACCTGTGCAAAGCATTCTAAGGTAAGATAACCTCGTTTTGTGCTTTTCCGTATAAAAGCCCCATGTGCTCGGGGAGTGATTGTTTTGCAGGGAAATGAATTGCATAGTCAAAAAGAGGAGACTGTAAGATTTCATTTGATGTGTAGAGTGTCATGGTACATGATCGGGAATGTGTGTTTTCATGAGAAAAGACAAAAAAAAAAACGGGACCGCGTTTTATTTATACAGCAGCGGCGCGCGGCTTGTGCGCGCGCCCGGGTGACCCTCGAGGTCTGCCGTAGCTAAAACAGAAAGTGCAATAGCACCATCCACCTATGCACCGCGAATCCTACACACTGGAGCTTTACACACTTTAAGTTTGTCTAACTATCTGTTGTTATGTCCTGAGACATGACACTTCACCCATGTAAACTAGTGTGAACCTCACCACCGAGTGTGGAGTGAATGAGTAATGACTATTGCTATTATGTTATTATTAATTAGTTAATTGTAATCATTCTCTTTAGTGTGTGCGCGTGTGTGCATGTGTGTGTGTGTGTGTGTGTGATCAGACTGGCCATCTAAGGGCAGATAAAGTAGTGCTTATCATAACACCATATCAAGTTTGAATGAAGACAAAGTAAAACTGCTTTGAGTCTCCAACAAGCTATACAGAACTGTTGGGCTGGGGATTACCATGTAACTCATGATGCAATACCTGATACAAAGAACGCAAACCAGGGCGTTTAAAGTTTACAAAAAGGATGTTCTTATTGTGTTGAATAACAAAATGCAATGGGATTTCATGTCCACAATTAACCTAGCTTACACCAGATTTATGTGTGTGTCACTTTGAGTTGAGTTCAACACATTATCAATCTGGAACACAACAGTTGAACAAGTTGAAAAATCAAACTTTAGTTACATCCAGTTGAGAGAAAAGCACATCTTCCTTGTACACAAATACAAAGCTCTTCCCTTCTGCACGTTTTGAGGTTTTAACACTAAATAGGCTGAAATATGACATGCACGGTGACCAATGATGCTGCGACATCATTGGTCACCCACCCAATTAACCGCACAGCGAGTGCACGCCAAGAAGGATTCTCAAAAATGGCGAGAATTAATCTTGCTGCGTAGGGTGCACAATGCCCTTGAAATCAAAACACAATTGATGATTTACATTATGCTTTAATGCACTGTTCAGAAAGTAGCTGAAATATTGTTGCAATGATATTTTGAGTAAAGCCCGACAAGATTAACAGATATTTTCATCTCTTTTTTGTCATTAGGTAATAACATAACCAAAATGATTTCACAAAGCCTAAATAAAACATAGTATTTGAACTTTGACTTTTTCACTGCATTGTTCTTTTCATTTTGTTGGTGTACAGTAAAAGCCTTTCTCTCTCCCTCTCTCCCTCCACAAACTCTCTGGAGCAAAACCTGCTAAAATTGCCCCGAAAATATACGACTGTACTAACTGTCTCTCCCTCTCTGTTCCCGGTGCTGCCCTGGTTATTGCTCTGCGCCGTTTTTGGACACCGCTGCATCCCATAGGTGAGCACAATTTTTATTACAGATTAAGCACTTCAAACTTGGAAATTTGGCCACTGGCCTTTGTCAGTGCCTTTGCCAAAGTTTGTTTTTTGTGTGTGTCTGCAGTGTTTTAAACCTACGGTCATCCATAAATAAAAAATAAATAAATGAAGGCGCTGTACATGATTTTTGCTGCCTTCAATATGTAGAAAATGGAAATAGTTTTCAGTGTTCCAAAGTTATTCCACACTTACCTTATGCATTCAGAGCATCTTAAAGGTCCCATGGCATGAAATTTTCACTTTTCTGAGGTTTTTAATATGAGCTCCCCTAACCTGTTTAAGGGCTCCCTCATGGCTAAACATTGCGAAATGTGTACACCGAGCAATCGCGATCCTTTTCCACGTTTGAAAAAACGACCGCCCAAACGGGCGAGTTTGAACAAGCTCCCCTTATGATGGCACAAATCTGGGTATGTTTTTGAGGAACTTTGTACCATGGTTTAAAGCTCACAAGAGTCATTTTGTGTTATATAGGACCTTTAAGATTAGGGATGCACCAATCCAGCTTTTTCAGTTATGATACTGATATCAATGATTTGACTTAAGTATGTGCCAATTAGGGCCCGGCTGATATATCAGTTGGCCAATATGAGCACTTGGATATATATCGGCCAAAATCTAGCCGATATGGGCCGATATGGGCCGATAGTCCACATGGGCAGGTTTTATATCACTATAAATCTTACATTCTCTATATTACAGCAATTTAATCAAATTTACAGATTTAAGCCAGTTTAGGCCAGCAACAAAACTACTGTTTGTTTTTTATTAAAGTGCGAGTGCGGAGAAGAGAGGACTGTCCCATAGACAGACTGTCCCATAGACAGACTGTCCCATAGACAGAGGACTGTCCCATAGACAGAGGACTGTCCCATAGACAGAGGACTGTCCCATAGACAGAGGACTGTCCCATGGACAGAGGACTGTCCCATAGACAGAGGACTGTCCCATGGACAGAGGACTGTCCCATGGACAGAGGACTGTCCCATGGACAGAGGACTGTCCCATAGACAGACTGTCCCATAGACAGACTGTCCCATAGACAGAGGACTGTCCCGTGGACAGAGGACTGTCCCATATACAGAGGACTGTCCCATGGACAGAGGACTGTCCCATGGACAGAGGACTGTCCCATGGACAGAGGACTGTCCCATATACAGAGGACTGTCCCATATACAGAGGACTGTCCCATGGACAGAGGACTGTCCCATAGACAGAGGACTGTCCCATGGACAGAGGACTGTCCCATATACAGAGGACTGTCCCATAGACAGAGGACTGTCCCATAGACAGAGGACTGTCCCATGGGCAGAGGACTGTCCCATAGACAGAGGACTGTCCCATGGACAGACTGTCCCATAGACAGACTGTCCCATAGACAGAGGACTGTCCCATGGACAGAGGACTGTCCCATAGACAGACTGTCCCATAGACAGACTGTCCCATAGACAGACTGTCCCATAGACAAACTACTGTCCCATAGACAGAGGACTGTCCCGTGGACAGAGGACTGTCCCATATACAGAGGACTGTCCCATGGACAGAGGACTGTCCCATGGACAGAGGACTGTCCCATATACAGAGGACTGTCCCATGGACAGAGGACTGTCCCATGGACAGAGGACTGTCCCATATACAGAGGACTGTCCCATGGACAGAGGACTGTCCCATGGACAGAGGACTGTCCCATGGACAGAGGACTGTCCCATATACAGAGGACTGTCCCATGGACAGAGGACTGTCCCATGGACAGAGGACTGTCCCATATACAGAGGACTGTCCCATGGACAGAGGACTGTCCCATGGACAGAGGACTGTCCCATATACAGAGGACTGTCCCATGGACAGAGGACTGTCCCATGGACAGAGGACTGTCCCATGGACAGAGGACTGTCCCATATACAGAGGACTGTCCCATGGACAGAGGACTGTCCCATGGACAGAGGACTGTCCCATATACAGAGGACTGTCCCATGGACAGAGGACTGTCCCATGGACAGAGGACTGTCCCATATACAGAGGACTGTCCCATGGACAGAGGACTGTCCCATAGAGAGAGGACTGTCCCATGGACAGAGGACTGTCCCATAGACAGAGGACACACATCCAGCTGCTGTCAACATGCTGGATTATATTATTTTTACGGACAGTTGTTTTTAGTCAGGATTAAAAGGACACTTATTAGTGAAGACTTGTGATCTGAGAGGTGTGTGAGCGGTGAGTGTTGCAAATGTGTTGGTTTTGAAGGTACTTTTGGTTCTTTCTTATTGGTTAGCACTTAGCTGCTGTGAGCTCCCACACATAAACAGCCTGTTTTCTCGTACATTGGCCTACTGTAAAGTGATGATAGTGGCTGTGTACATGTTACTGGACTCGCAATAATGTAGATGAGCTGTGAATAGAGCTGTGAATGGACCTAAATAAACCCAATTTAAGATCCAATAGAGCCAAACCTAAAGTTTTATAATCAGTGAATATTTACAGTGAGATTTTAAATCACAAAATATATCGGCTGTTATTTTGGTTATTGGCACCCCCAAAGCCCATTTTATCGGTATCATATTGGATTTTTAAAAATCCATATTGATCAGGCTCTAGTGCTGATATCTGTTATTAACCAATACCAGTACAGGGACAGAAAACGACACTTATTTCCTTAAAACACGGTGAACTTATTACACATTATGAGATCCAATAGTGTTCTGTAAGTGTTATTTCTGCTTCAAATAACCAGTGAACAGTTCTGTATGAATAAAAGTTCAAATAATATGAGACATTTTAGACCAAAATGAGACTGTAAAGTAGTCGTATATCCAATTGAAGGCCTTACCAGGATATCATGGAATCAATAGTTGATCCAGCTAATTTTTTTTGTATCGGTGCCCTATTGAAGACTAAACTAAAGAGGTAATATAAGTGTAAATGAACATGAACGTTAGCTGACGTGCCTTGTGTTATAATGTAGAAACCAAATTCTTATCCAAGCCCGCAGTGTGTGAGATAAGTCAGAAATGTCAGCTTTTGCCCACAGTTGAACCTGCAGATGCATGTTCAGATCTCTTATCCTAAACACAAAATGTGTCTTGGACTAATACTTCTAATCCATGCTCCTCTCCTCTGCAATAAAATCACAGAAGTCTGTATAAATTGGTGTGTGAACGCATTTTTAGATGTACATTTCTCCAAATATGGCTTTAAAGCCCCAGTGTGTAGGATTCGTGGCGCATAGGTGGATGGTGCTATTGCACTTTCTGTTTTAGCTACGGCAGACCTCGAGGGTCACCCGGGCGCGGTCCCGTTTTTTTTTTTTTTTTCTTTTCTCATGCGTGAAAAGTCCCTCAGTCGTCCAGGTAGAATCCATGATAAAAGGAGAAGTTCAATTTGTCAACTGGACAAAGTTTGTTTGGTTGAAAACGTTTCGCCGCTCATCCGAGAGGCTTCGTCAGCTCTGGTTCTAGTGCTGGTTAGACCCTGTTTAGTTGAAAACGCTCCTCCCTGCAGCTAGATCGGAGCCTCTCGGATGAGCGGCGAAACGTTTTCAACCAAACAAACTTTGTCCAGTTGACAAATTGAACTTCTCCTTTTATCATTCTTTTCTCATGAAAACACATTCCCGATCATGTACCATGACACTCTACACATCAAATGAAACCTTACAGTCATTTCCCTGCACAATAATCACTCCCCGAGCACATGAGGCTTTTATACGGAAAAGCACAAAACGAGGTTAGCTTACCTTAGAATGCTTTGCACAGGTCAAACTCTGTATTTCACCATAAACTTGCTCTCAATTTGTCCGTAAGGATCCAGCGAATAAAATCCAGTAAAACAATTTAGTCCAAAACACGTGTTAGATCCATTACGACGTCTGATCCGGCAGCATGCTTGTGTTGTTTACCCAAAACCACGAGTCTTGCCAAAGGTGAAGGCGGAGCCCAAATGTCCTTCTGCGGCTCTCATATTCAAAATGGCTGCCTCTGCATGGGGAAGATCCCCCTTTTATGTGACTATATCTAAGTCCAAAAGAATACTTTGATTTCATGATGGAAGTGAAAAGGCTTGGAAAACAATGTATTTTTGAATGGGTATCTTCAATTTCAGTAATTAACGGGTAAAAATCTTACACACTGTCCCTTTAACAGTGGAGGCTGGAGGGGCTGATGGGGAGTTGTGCTGCTACGGTAGAGATGTTGCATTAGATTTACATGAAAGGCTAATATAGCAAGCAGTTTTAACATATAAAGGCTAAGTTTGAGTATCCAGAATTAACATTGTAGATATCGACAAGGTCCTTCCGACTAGGCGTAATTTAATTTTGGATAGTGGGAATTGTCATCTGAGATATCTGTAATTTTGACTAGACGAAACGGCAGTTAGAGAAATCAGCAATTCTGTTTTGACCAGGCAAAACGGAATTACAGATATCTGCAATTACGTCATTGAAAACAACATTCAACTCGTCACACATCATAAATGACAACTGCACATATCTGTTATTCAGTTTTGACTAGGCAGATTGAAAGTTAAAGATCTCAAACGTCATTATGACAGCACACCAATCCGTCCAAAAAGCCATTTGTCCCTAAATCTAAACAACCGTCAATGTTAAAATTCGTTTTTGTCATTAATATAATTTGTGAGTGCATAAACAAAACGACCCTAAGATGCACTTACTGATAAATTAACTTTCCGTTAACAGCCGACAGGTGTCATCTGGAAATGCTCTGCTCTCACCTAAAGTGGGATCATTTGCATACAGCGACGTCATTTCGCCTGGTCAAAACTCCAATTCAGGATATCAATTCAGGGTTTTTGTTCTAACCTTCTTTTGCACTAAATTGCCTGGAGCTAATGTGGCAAGTGAATTTATCCTGTGTGAGATCAATAAAGTCTTATCTTATCTTTTCTGTAATTATATTTTGACTAGGCAAAATGAACGTTACAGTTATCTCCAATTTCAGATATCTCTCATCAAAATTCATCTCAAGATATCTATAACTTCATAATAAATATATACTATTTATGGATGCAAATGATCGATTAATTTATTAATCTGTAGTTGATTGACCTTATCGATCGACTTACGATTAACTGATAAGCGGCATTTTTCACCTGAATTTGAGTGTTTCAATAGGGTCTGTATATTCCTCAATTAATTATTCCTTAGTAAAAAGCAGACAAATGTATTGATGCTGAATAACAAAATACATTCTTTAAAGCCCCAGTGTGTAGGATTCGTGGCGCATAGGTGGATGGTGCTATTGCACTTTCTGTTTTAGCTACAGCAGACCTCGAGGGTCACCCGGGAGCGGGCACGAGCCGCGCACCGCTACTGTATAAATAAAACACAGTCCCGGTTATTATATTTTTCTTTTCTCATGAAAACACACATTCCCGATCATGTACCATGACACTCTACACATCAAATGAAACCTTACAGTCTCCTCTTTTTGACTATGCAATTCATTTCCCTGCACAACAATCACTCCCCGAGCACATGGGGCTTTTATACGGAAAAGCACAAAACGAGGTTAGCTTACCTTAGAATGCTTTGCACAGGTCAAACTCTGTATTTCACCATAAACTTGCTCTCAATTTGTCCGTAAGGATCCAGCGAATAAAATCCAGTAAAACAATTTAGTCCAAAACACGTGTTAGATCCATTACGACGTCTGATCCGGCAGCATGCTTGTGTTGTTTACCCAAAACCACGAGCCTTGCCGAAGGTGAAGGCGGAGCCCAAATGTCCTTCTGCGACTCTCGTATTCAAAATGGCTGCCTCTGCATGGGGAAGATCCCCCTTTTATGTGACTATATCTAAGTCCAAGAGAATACTTTGATTTCATGATGGAAGTGAAAAGGCTTGGAAAACAATGTATTTTTGAATGGGTATCTTCAATTTCAGTAATTAACGGGAAAAAATCTTGCACACTGTCCCTTTAATGAAAATAAATTGAGGACTGGCTCAGTTGTTGCACTTGCAGCATGGAAATCTTGAAATTAAAAGGAACAGAAGAAATTAAATAACAGAATGTTATTTAGTCTACATATTATGATGAAACCAGTGAATCCAGGCTATTTTTAGGACATTCTCAACATTTATTTTGAACTAAGGCATCAACAATATTTCTCTCCCTTCATCTGTGAAGGGTTACAGTACAAAATATACATTTCACAGGGCCCCTGGACACAGCATAAAACATTACAGGGCCTCAAACCAGAACAATCAAGAAATTATAAAAACATGTAAGTTACATGCTTTTATAATTTCAAAAATATATGGTTCTAGGTCCAGCTGTACTGTGAGTTGTATGACAACATCCAGAGAGGAAAGGGTTACATGATGTAACTCTATGGTCTTTCTCGCGAGTGGGTTCACATCTCGTGTTCACATTCCAGAGTAGCGCCCTCTAGCGATTAGTTACAATTAATGCATTTTGTTCGGCCAACGTCTTGATCGACAATTAATTGTAAGTCGATTAATTGTTGACATCCCTAATACTATTACATTATGACTATCTCCAATTTGAGATATCTACATCGTCATTTTGAATAGTCAAAACTTCATTTAAGACATCTGAAAAGGAGCATATAGATATCTTGAATTGAGATGAATTAAAGATACTGAACTGGAGTTATGACTAGTCAAAATCAAATTGTAGATTTCCTCAAACTGGAATTACAAATATCTATAGTTCATATAGTAGTTCATATAGTGCGGATAGCCATAATTTACGTAGTGGATATCTGGAAGTGAATTGTAGATATATCCGTTATGATGAACCCCATACAAATGAATACCAAAAGTGACATCATTTGCCCTAGGAAGAATTTCTTTGTGGATGACAATTATGGATAGGAAGAATGTAGTTGCGGATATCTGAAATGTTCTTTTCACTTGGCAAAACTGAATTACAGATATCTGCAACACATATCCATTTTAGCTTTTAAATGTTAAGATGGCTTGCCATAGGCTAAAGAATATAATGATATCGGATTGTTACTGAAAGACTATCCTTGGATTTCAGAAGGATGAAAATGTAGGACCCAGAGGTGGATTTACTTACATTTTAAAATTACCTCCTCAAAAACACAGCTCGAGTTGTGTTTTGTTTCATTCACACATTTAAGTAAACCTTTATTATTCATCTGTCTACATCTCGAAAGCTCAAAATGCTCTGTTCCACTTTTGTAGTGGAAGTTTTCAAGTTAACAGCTACTTTTTCTGCTTTGTTTCATAGAAATTGGCAATTTCAACGTTGAAATCATCCAAATGATTCTAGTCAAGGTGTCTTCCGTTTAAGAGAACTCAGCCTAAATATGCAGTATTTGTGTGTTAAACATTATAACATAGCTCTATAACCCTTGTCACATGTTACCTGATTGGTCGTGATTGGTCGATTAGGGCGGGAGTGGGTGTGGCTGCCCTAACTCTTCACCCCATTACCACTCCTCTTTCCTCCTGTCTTCTACATCGCATCAATTCCTTCCCTCTTCCTTCTCTGCAGCCGTAGAAATTACTAGTCCCCTCGCAAGGGCGCATCATCAATCCCATGATTCATAGCGGGGTGCCGACATAATGGCAGGGCCTCTGATTGAACGTGCTGCCCGGATCTCTGCTCAGTTTGGCGCGCGTGAGGGATGGGCTGCACGGCGAAAAGGCATATTACATTTTAAAAGCAAAACAAATCCGGTGTTCGACCTGAACCTCGGCGGTCCGATGCACACCCACACTATGAGTTGTTTGTCTGACCTCTGCAAGCTTGTTTTTGCACTTTATTGCTCCATTAGCGTTAAGTGCAGGACTAGTTTAGAATGTTTTTATGGACACGTTGATAATGGCTTAAATAATTATAGAAATGGAACAGTCAGGCTAGTGGATAATAGAACTAATGCAAATTGAGCAACTTATTGTAGTGCATTTACATGTTTTTTGAGTAAATATTAATTATCATCAAATTATCAAAAGATTGCTATGCAGTGTTGTTAAAGGAACTATACGACGGTATTTTAAAATCTGTCATAATGACGTAATGACACAAACAGACCTTGTTGTGTTTTGTTTCATTCCCACGTCTAACACACAAATCCTGCTATTTAGGATGAGTTATTTTCTTAAATGGAAAACACTGCTCTACTGTGATTTTGAACTCCACACATCTTCATTAGAATCATTTGGATAATTTCAACCCCGTAAATGCCAGTCTCTGAATTAGAAGTAAAAGTTATCTGTTGAAAAACGTAAACTACCGCTTCATGACATCACAAGGTGGAGCAGAGCATTTTTGAGTTTTGGGGATGCAAAGAGACTAATTATAAATACTCAAACATGTGTAATGAACAAAACACAACTCTAGGTATGTTTTTGACATTATAACATGGCTTAAAGCTCATAAGAGTCAATTTTGTGTTTATAGGACCTTGTTCTCTCATCAAAAACATGCCCGAAGAGTTTTCAGATGTCTTCCATGCATTTTTCACTGATCTAGCAATATCTTCCAGACCCTAATCAAATGCTCCTTGCGGTTAACTGTTTCATTCATTGTTTTGTTCATTTAACACACAAACAAGCATTTTACAACAAATTCTTCTCTCAAAAAGAAAAAAAAACACAAAACATGCCGTTCCAACTTCTGATGTCATGTTATAATACAGGAAGTGTATACAGGAACTCCATACACTTTCACTTGTCAGCCCTGGAATTTCCAATCTCTACAAAGCAAAAGGTTCATTTGAATACTACCGCTTCATGACATCACAAGGTGGAACAGTATATTTTGAGTTTTGGAGATGTACTACCTAACCACCTAATAATCCGGGATGTGCAAATGAAACAAAACACAACTCCAAATATGATTTTGATGAGGTAACATTCAGTGGCGCTGCCAGGCGTACGGCCGTACGCACTAGACGTACCTTGGAGAGATTTTTTTTTTTAATTCCTGTTTGGCACTTTTGCAAGACAACATTAAGCGAATAAAAACACATTTTTATAGAAATTGAATGTTTTAATATAAACAGAATGTGTGAGATGGAGAGCCCAAGCGAACTGGGTCCGATCAGACTGGAAGTGCGATAAGCACCAAGTTCACAGCCCGACAGCACACTCCTCATGCTGTGGATGCTGAGCTAGAGCGGTGGAAACAATTAAACGAACTCCACCCGACACAAAACTAAGATTTGCAAAGTCCTCGAGACAACCAAAGATTTTTATCCCAACATTCATGTAATCCTACAAATGTTATTGACAATGCCCGTTTCCACTGCCTCTGCCGAGCGCTCGTTCAGCACACTGAGACGCCTAAAAACATACCTGTGAAACACCACGGGTGATGCGAGGCTCTCATGAACATTCACTTTGACATGAAAATCGATAGTGAAGCGATCATGAGACAGTTCGACGCATCTGGTAAAAGGCGACTAAATTTCAAATAGATCGCTCTACAAGTTACAGTTGCGCCTTCAACTGCGCTCCCGGGGAGATGGGAGGGGGTGCGCGCTGGGGAGGATGGGGTGCGCGCTCTTTGCTGTGCTTACGGATGTGTGGCCCATGTAGGCTACTGTGCACGAATGTGAATTTTAAAATATGTTCCAATGTTTATTGTTCGTGTGTTGTTCACATATTACGTTCATATTGTTCACATTGTTCAATTTCAAGTTCTTTTGTTGTATTGTAGCCTACAGATTTGGGACAGTAGGCCTATATGCACCGCACAATTTTTTATTTATTTTTTTGGAGGGGGGGGCGCACCTTACATTTCAATCCTGCAGGCGCCCTTGGTAACATTTTAACATGGTTTAAAGCTCCCAAGAGTCCATTTTACGGACCTTTAAAGCCTCTATGTATAGTATGTATTTTAAAAGGAGAATTACATTTTTTTTTTTACAATCTGAGCCTTATTTCGGTAATAAAACAAGTTGTTTTACTATATATTATATGCATATATTATATGCCCCGAGAACTCGTGCTGCGGCTATCGCTAAACTAAAACATCTCCGAAAGTGCTCCAAATGACACCAAAATGCTATTGGGTGAGTAAAACAACTTTACCGAAATAAGGCTCAGATTGTAAAAAACTTTAATTCTCCTTTAAAGGTCCCATGACATGGTACTTCTTGATGCTTTTATATGGCTCCTTAATGGTTCCCTAATACTGTAAATGAATCCTTCTTCAAAATCAACACTCAGTGCATGAGAAACAGAGATAAGATGAGAAAGAGTAATTTTTCTCTCTCTGAACACTCCATAATGGGCGTTGTTGCTTGAATGCAAATGAGGAGAAAAGAGCTGGCCTATAGTAGAGGGTGGGGGCGTGGCCAAACTCTCCGCTCTGAGCTCTCAGCTGATCCATTTCCGTGTTTTTGCACGGGGGGAGAGATTTGAAGCGTTCCATTGAAAAATAAACACATTTCCACAGAAAATAAAATTAAACCACTGCTGTTCAAAGGTCCAGAGGCTCAGATAAAGGACTTCCGAGCCTAGAAACACTCGGACGTGCCTCCAGGTAAATAAAAAAACGCATTTCGCATTGCCTAGCGCATTCGCAGTCCAAACTCTCTGGGCGTGATTTACAGAGACGCTGAGTTCAGACAGACGGGGGTGGAACTGCATTTGCATTTCTTTTTTAGATCTGACGTCAATAAGGTGCCTTGTTCAAAATCGCCCGTTTGAGCTCCGATTTTTTGTAACGCAGAAAAGGATCGCAAATGCTCAGTTTAGACATTTCACAACTTTTAACCATGGGGGGGGGGGGGGGCTAAACAGGGTAGGGGAGCTCACATTAACGTTCAAAAACCTCAGAAAGTGAAAATTTCATGCCATGGGACCTTTAAGGTCACAAGTTTTTTCACAATTATTCCTTACCTCTTTGTCATATTGTGACATTTATCAGTGGTTCTGTCTCGTCCTCACCGAGATCTTTGCTCTCTCACACAATTAGAAGAGTGTAGACCAGCCCATTTAGAAGCAGTCAATATGCAGCCAGCCTTATGTCTATGTAACACTGGTGATTTGCTCCTGTTCTCTTGTTGGCATGTAGTTTATATTGAGCGCTTTGTGACATTTCGCAAATTGGTGTGTCATTCAGGAAAAAAAATTTAAATAGAAAAATTGCTTGCATTAGATCGAAACCGGGTAATAATACAATATAATAATCATACAGGCCCAGACGAACATTACGCCGGGTTCATTGAGTGGGGCATAACCGCTTATTACAGATTCATTGTAAGAGAGAGTGTTTTGCCCATAGACTCCACAAGTAAATGCTGGGAATTGACCCACCACCTATTATAGGAGACAGGAATAACATACACTACCAGTCTTCTTTATGTTTACTGTCTAGAATTTCAAGACACACGGAAGACAAATAAATACTCTTCTAAATATATGTTTTATATTTTTATATTCAAATCCTCAGTGTAGTTATTTAAATTTTTTCTTTACTAAATTCCAAAAATCTTCATATATCATCATATATTTGACTTCTTCTGTATCTTAAATTTACAACGTAGTAAAAATAAAGAAAAAAACATTGAATGAATGAATGAGATGGTGTGTTCGAACCTTAGACTCGTATCATACATATATATTGTTATGTTTTGAAATGTATTTAAGTATTTCTGTTGTTCTCTCTTTTATATTAAAGGAAAAGTAAAAAAAAATTTACAATTTGAGCCTTATTTCGGTAATAAAACAAGTTGTTTTACTCACCCATATCACTTTGGTGTCATATGGAGCATTTCCAGAGATGTTTTAGATTAGCATTAGGCTAACGCCGTTAGCCTAGTGCGACTTATAACCATAGCTCGGGGCATTCCTCGAGCATGTAATATGCCCCGTGCGGGCTCCAAATAACACAAACTTTAGCACTTTTCAAATCATAGAAGCTCAATGTCTTTAGTCTACGATTTTGTTTGGTCAAAAGTGGCCTGTAATCCGAGATTTAGCCATAGTTTCGAGTAGATGAGGACGCCAGTGCGCATGCGCGGACTGTGCTCTCAGCTCACGGGACCCAAACATGGAACGCAAAGCTGTAAACTATGGATAAATCTCGGATTACAGGCCACTTTTGACTCAAACGAAATCGTAGACTAAAGACATCGAGCTTCTATGATTTTTATGATTTCTTATGATTTATGATTTCTATGAGTTTGTGTTATTTGGAGCCCGCACGGGGCATATTACATGCTCGGGGAATGCCCCGAGCTATGGCTATAAGTCGCGCTAACGGCGCTAGGCTAACGGCGCTAGGCTAACGGCGCTAGGCTAACGGCGCTAGGCTAACGGCGCTAGGCTAACGGCGTTAGCCTAACGCTAATCTAAAACATCTCCGGAAATGCTCCATATGACACCAAAGTGCTATGGGTGAGTAAAACAACTTGTTTTATTACCGAAATAAGGCTCAAATTGTAAAAAACTTTACTTTTCCTTTAAAGGGACAGTGTGTAAGATTTTTACCCGTTAATTACTGAAATTGAAGATACCCATTCAAAAATACATTGTTTTTCAAGCCTTTTCACTTCCATCATGAAATCAAAGTATTCTTTTGGACTTAGATATAGTCACATAAAAGGGGGATCTTCCCCATATAGAGGCAGCCATTTTGAATACGAGAGCCGCAGAAGGACATTTGGGCTCCGCCTTCGCCTTCGGCAAGGCTCGTGGTAGCACCGGAGGCAAAGCAGCAGGCAGCTCCGGCGCGCTGCGCAAGAGAGAAGGAGAGAAGGAGAGAGGTGCGGGTGGGGTGGGGGGAGGCTCGTGGTTTTGGGTAAACAACAAGCATGCTGCTGTATCACACGTCGTAATGGATCTAACACATGTTTTTGACTAAATTGTTTTACTGGATTTTATTCGCTGGATCCTTACGGACCTATTGATACCAAGCTTGTGGTGAAATACAGAGTTTGACCTGTGCAAAGCCTTCAAAGATAAGCTAAGCAAACCTTGTTTTGTGCTTTTCGTATAAAAGCCCCATGTGCTCAGGGAGTGATTGTTGTGCAGGGAAATGAATTGCATAGTCAAAAAGAGGAGACTGTAAGGTTTATTTGATATGTAGATTATCATGGTTCACGATCAGGAATGTGTGTTTTCATGCGAAAAGAAAAAAAAAAAACTGAACGGGAGACCGCGTTTTATTAATACCGTTGTTGTCGGCCGGGTGCGCGGCGGGTGCGCGCACGGGAGCGCGCGCGGGTACGCGAGCTCTCCGCTACGGTGTGTCCGGGTGACCCTCGAGGTTTGCCGTAGCTAAAACAGGAAGTGCATAGCCACTATCCACCTATGCGCCACGAATCCTACACACTGGACCTTTAAATAAAAGTTGAACAACAGGAGCAATAAAAAGCGAACTACAACACATATTCGTGATATAAGCAAGTGTCTTACCAGTATTCTTATTAGAGCTGACGAAGCCTCTCGGATGAGCGGCGAAACGTTTTCAACCAAACAAACTTTGTCCAGTTGACAAATTGAACTTCTCCTGTTATCATACAACACATATTCTGCAAGCTCAACTTTTCTGACTATTTAACCCGTGATATAATAAATCATGGGTTATTGCTGTCCAATCATCAGAAACATACCTGGAGGTGTATTTTGTTTCATGAATTCATAAATCGTCTTAATTAATAATTGTCAAAAGTCGTCTTCTCTGAGCGTCAAAAAATGCTCAGTTTGAATTTTGCCCATTCAGTTGCATCATAGATAAAACTCTGGACTTTTCCTTTATAGTTTTTAGTCCATAAACCATTATTGAACTCTTTCTGTGTTGAAATTGTGTTTACAACTAACACATGGGATTATAAACTGCTATTAACATATTCAAATCGCCATGTTCCTTTTTCTTGTTTTATAAATTGCTATATTTATAAACAATGTTATAAGTTTCTGTTTAGTTTTTGATGCTCTGAGACAGCGTGCTAAGTCATTCCCTCTTCAGAGCGCTATCACAACACAATCAGCGTGCATCTCGCTAATGAAACTACTGCACAGCACAAGAGGTTCATCAAGTTTCTGTGTACAGTTTTGTATCATGTTTTTGTAAATTTATGGAGATGAGATGAAAGATTTATGGGTGACGGGGGCATGTGGGGAGAATCTTAAAGCTAACTGTAAGGAGGGTTCAAAGGAGAGATTGCTAAATTACTCAGACATGCAAAATTGAACTGAATGGGTTATAGTCCTGTAGTCATTTTGTTGATTAATTGTAACTAACTTCTTAATAAAGTTGCCCATTAACCTCACGATTCACGAGCTGAATCTGTCTTTATATCAGTGCTTCTCAATTATTTTCTGTGGCGCCCCACCCAGGAAGAAGAAAACATTTTACGCCCCCTCCTCCCTACGACTATTAATAGTATTAT
The DNA here is from genome assembly GCA_036785185.1 of Paratrypauchen microcephalus. Taxonomy (NCBI): domain Eukaryota; kingdom Metazoa; phylum Chordata; class Actinopteri; order Gobiiformes; family Gobiidae; genus Paratrypauchen; species Paratrypauchen microcephalus. Next base: position 2,477,534 of record JAVJIX010000096.1, read on the forward strand.
TTGTCTAGAAAATTGTTATTCTTACACCTCTGCATAACATTGTATCCTTTTATTAACATTAAAAACAAAAAAAGAACGAAAGAAACTTACAACAAATGCACTGTCTTTTTGCAATGAGGACTCAAATATGAATGTGTTTTTAATGCAGATTTGCGCACATTTGTTTACGTTTTACACAAATGAAACTTAGTTTATGCAAATAAGCCATGTGGTTTTAAAAGCGCTGAAAAAAACCCACTCTCTCCTTGTGCCGCTGATGCGTCAGCTTCTGTCGGACTAAAGCACACGACTCAGTGGAATATACGTGTTTTTTCTGTTACAGACGATGTTCTGCTGATGGTGAGTCTGTTCTGTATATTGCATATTTAAGTTTGCGGACCCCTGCCCCAGAGCAACACTGAGAGCGCCACTGCCAACTACTGTTGTTGATGTGCAATTACACTTAGTTCTAGTACAGTACGGCAAAAAAGCATGTTTCCCAGAGTCACCCGCGCCCCCCTTGGCATCACACCGTTTCCTAGTTCCTTTTTTTCTGCAGCAATAGTAGTTTTTGAATGAACTCTTGTGCAGGGTTGTCTTGTGAGTGCAGTTTGGGTCAAATACACAGAGTTACATAATAGTTTTGGAGCAACCCAGTGTGGGTCCTTGGGCAAGACCCTTCACAGTACTGCCCCCCAGGTGCCTGAAAGATGAGCTGTCCACTGCTCCTGAAAAAAGGATGGGTCAAATGCAGAGAAATAATTTCCCAAGGGAATAAATAAAGGATTTCTTCTTTAGTCGACCAAGAATGTCTTTAGTCGAATACAGAACTTTTGCACAAGTTGTGTTAGCTGTGGAGCTGTCTGGGAGTGACAGAAGACTACACAGATGGTATTTATTAAGTATTCATGGACTAGTTTAGACTGTCTGACTACTGTAAACTCAAGTCATTTGTCTTGATTAGGGGTGGGACGAAACACAAGATTTGTGTCACGTTGAGACACAAGTTTGAATACATAAATCACTGCACATTTAAAATTTTTAATGAACAGTTTTAAAGGTTGTATATGACACAAAATGGGCTCCTGAAAAACAGAACTGGAGTTGTGTTTTGTTTCATTCACACATGTTTGAGTAATCCTCCAAAGCTCAAAATACTTTGCTCCACCTTGTGATGTCATGTGAGAGCTACATTTTACCTTTACTTCAGTAGAGATTGGCAATTCCAGGACTGAAATGATCGAAGGTGTTAAGAGCACAGAGGAGTACTTCCTGTATTACCACATGACATCACAAGGTGGAATTAACATTCTTTTGTGCTCTCCCTCTTAAAGTTCCTTTGCTTTTTTGTTGGTTGTACAATGCCAGTATCTTTTTCAATGTAATGTATTGTAGGTCTCAAACACAATGGACCTGCACACTGAAGATTTTTCCATGTGAAGGTTAACTTTCAACTACACCGCATGGCCAGAATACACACGCTATATGTTTGTACTGGGCAATACTGCAGAGAAGAAAAATATGAATCAGTTTTCATCACAATGTGCTTTATACTTGTACTTGAGTCATATTTGTATTCCCTTGAGTAACAGTCCTTTTTAAATTTAAAGGGACAGTGTGTAAGATTTTTACCCGTTAATTACTGAAATTGAAGATACCCATTCAAAAATACATTGTTTTCCAAGCCTTTTCACTTCCATCATGAAATCAAAGTATTCTTTTGGACTTAGATATAGTCACATAAAAGGGGGATCTTCCCCATGCAGAGGCAGCCATTTTGAATACGAGAGCCGCAGAAGGACATTTGGGCTCCGCCTTCGCCTTCGGCAAGGCTCGTGGTTTTGGGTAAACAGCACAAGCATGCTGCCGGATCAGACGTCGTAATGGATCTAACACGTGTTTTGGACTAAATTGTTTTACTGGATTTTATTCGCTGGATCCTTACGGACAAACTGAGAGCAAGTTTATGGTGAAATACAGAGTTTGACCTGTGCAAAGCATTCTAAGGTAAGCTAACCTCGTTTTGTGCTTTTCCGTATAAAAGCCCCATATGCTCGGGGAGTGATTGTTGTGCAGGGAAATGAATTGCATAGTCAAAAAGAGGAGACTGTAAGGTTTCATTTGATGTGTAGAGTGTCATGGTACATGATCTGGAATGTGTGTTTTCATGAGAAAAGGAAAAAAAAAAAAATGGGACCGCGTTTTATTTATACAGTAGCGGCGCCCGGGTGACCCTCGAGGTCTGCCGTAGCTAAAACAGAAAGTGCAATAGCACCATCCACCTATGCGCCACAAATCCTACACACTGGGGCTTTAAAGAGGGGTTATTATGCATCATCAAAAACACTCCCTCATCAAAAACATGCCTGAAGCGGTTTTAGATGTCATCCATGCATTTTAGAGTATTTTAGCGATCTCTCTTGGGCACTTTACAAACCCTCTTTATGGTTAGCTGTAAGATTCAGTACAATGTATACAAGCCTATGTCATCCATGCTCCCACAACAGTTCTCCATAAACATACAAAAACATGATACAAAACTGTATACAACACCATAAGCCATGTGAGAGTCCATCAGCTGATTGCTGATCCATATTGCCTTGTCAGAGTAAGTCACTTGACTTTCACCTGGGGGACCTGGGTTCAAATCCCCCTCACAATGAGCAAGTCACTGTGGGTCCTTGGGCAACTCATTTGTTTTTGCAGTTTAAATGAGGATTAACTTTTTTTTTTTTTACAATCTGAGCCTTATTTCGGTAATAAAACAAGTTGTTTTACTCACCCATAGCACTTTGGTGTCATATGGAGCACTTCCAGAGATGTTTTAATGAACGCGAGGGGGGGGGGGCGCTTGAATTGCGTGAGAAATGCCGTGTGAGCGTCGAATTGCGTGTTGAGAGCCATGTTTGTCTAAAGAGCAAACTTAAACTACAAAGCAACTAATGACAGTTCTATAAATGAAGTTTTATTTATTTTTTATCATCACCGTTTTGTCATTCCTAGTGTTTGTGTTCGCTGTCCTTATCACTGACAGAGTGCAGTGCGCACTTAGACACTCGCTGAGAGGGGCGGGGGAGAGCGGGGGAATTTTTTCCGCTGAAAACGCGTGGTGCCTGCATAAACTGAGCCACACAGACCGATTTTCTGGGCACAAAAAAAAAAAAAATCAGCGTGAGAAATGCCATGTGTGGCGTGTGAGCGTGTGAACACGTCGAATTGCGTGTGTCACACTCTCAAAGGGTGAGACTTGAGAGCCCTGTATAATATATGCCCCGAGCGGTCTCCAAATAACACAAACTTTAGCACTTTTCAAATCATAGAAGCTCAATGTCTTAGTCTACGCTTTCGTTTGAGTCAAAAGTGGCCTGTAATTCGAGATTTATCCATAATTTACAGCTTTGCGTTTCATGTTTGGGTCCCGGGCACTGAGAGTGAAATAAACTGTGACTCCGCACATGCGCACTGGCGTCCTCATCTACTCAAAACTATGGATAAATCTCGGATTACAGGCCACTTTTGACTCAAATGAAAGCGTAGACTAAGACATTGAGCTTCTATGATTTGAAAAGTGCTAAAGTTTGTGTTATTTGGAGACCGCTCGGGGCATATATTACATGCTCGGGGCATATAATATATGCGAATTCGCGCTACGCTATCGCTAATCTAAAACATCTCTGTAAGTGCTCCATATGACAGCAAAGTGCTATGGGTGAGTAAAACAACTTGTTTTATTACCGAAATAAGGCTCAGATTGTAAAAAACGTTAATTCTCCTTTAAAGTTACAGTATTCATACTTTTCATATAGTTTTAGCTGCTTCTACCCCTGACCATCATTTGTACTCGTCCCTGCATTTCCCTGCTCACATCTCTCCATCATAATTTACCGTTGCTCAGCATTTCCTTGGAGCTGGAGCCGTCTCCCTCACAAACTCAGACTCACGCTCGGCTCCACGTTTGGCTCCACTCCACTAATGCGATCAGCGCCAGTGGAAGCAATGAAGTGAGGAGACAGCCCTTTGGTTATGTCACAAACGCACCCTCTTACATCACGCACCGCTCACCCCACCGAGACGTCAAAACAAGACATTTCCTGACATTTGTGCTTTTTTATTTGGAGAAAAGTCAGTAGTTGCAGTCTATTAAAGAAATCCGTAAACAAATTATAACCCCTCACAAGGACACCAGGGAGTCAGTTTCCCATGATGTTGCAATGCGTTGAAATAGATTATATATTGTTGTGGTTGCGTTTTTATCAGGAATTTGTTGACGAAAATTATATGTTGAGTAATGTGTGTGTGTCTATTATACGTCAACTGCTTTTTTGCAGTAATGATGTTACTGCTGTCAAATTGATGATCTTTAAAGAGGCCATATTGTGGTGTTTTCGAATCTATATTATGATGGTTTCCTCATCCAAATCATGTTTAATCTACAAATAATGCATATTTCTGATGAGTTCAGCAGAAAATACTCTGTTCCACCTTGTAATGTCATGTGGTAATACAGGTGGTCCCATGGCATGAAATTTTCACTTTCTGAGGTTTTTGAACGTTAATGTGAGCTCCCCTACCCTGTTTAGCCCCCCATGGTTAAAAGTTGCGAAATGTCTAAACTGAGCATTTGTGATCCTTTTCTGCGTTACAAAAAATCGGAGCTCAAACGGGCGATTTTGAACAAGGCACCTTATTGACGTCAGATCGAAAAAAGAAATGCAAATGCAGTTCCACCCCCGTCTGTCTGTACTCAGCGTCTCTGTAAATCACGCCCAGAGAGTTTGGACTGCGAATGCGCTAGGCAATGCGAAATGCGTTTTTTTATTTGCCTGGAGGCACGTCCGAGTGTTTCTAGGCTCGGAAGTCCTTTATCTGAGCCTCTGGACCTTTGAACACCAGTGGTTTAATTTTATTTTCTGTGGAAATGTGTTTATTTTTCAATGGAACGCTTCAAATCTCCCCCCCCCCCGTGCAAAAACAAGGAAATGGATCAGCTGAGGGCTCAGAGCCGAGAGCGGTGAGTTTGGCCACGCCCCCACCCTCTACTATAGGCCAGCTCTTTTCTCCTCATTTGCATTCAAGCAACAACGCCCATTATGGAGTGTTCAGAGAGAGAAAAATTACTCTTTCTCATCTTATCTCTGTTTCTCATGCACTGAGTGTTGATTTTGAAGAAGGATTCATTTACAGTATTAGGGAACCATTAAGGAGCCATATAAAAGCATCAAGAAGGACCATGTCATGGGATCTTTAACTTGAAAATTACAACATGGTGGAACATCACATCACAAGGTGGAACAGAATATTTTAGATTTGGAGATTTAGACAGCCAGGGTTACGCAAACATTTGTGAATGAAATGAAACTCCAGGTAGGTAAAAAGGTAACAACATTCTAACATGGCTTAAGAATGCATTGTGTGTAATATAGGATCTATAAAGGTGGACTATGTAACTTTTCTAGTGGAGTTTCTATAACAAGCTTGTCTCCATGTCGATGTTATTGTTTAGCCTGTGTAAACAGTATGGAAATAGGCTATATAACTTGGAAATTCTTGGAGACAAGCGGGTGACACCATCAGGCCACATGGGGGCTGATGATGTTTTTTTATTTCCGAATTAATTGTTCTGAATTAAATAGTTCGGAATTAAATTATTCTCCTTCGAGTTTACATGGAAATAATAATTCCGAATTGAGGTTTACATGGAAAACACCTTAAATTGGCTTTATTTAATTCCTCTCAACGTCTGGGGGTCGGGAAGGGTTCTGATTGGACAGGGACACAAAGGTATTTACGTCTACCAGAAGAAAATGCACACTTCAGCTGCTTCCAGCTTTTTGTCATCTCGGTTTGGTTAGTGTTTTTATGTTTTCTGCCATCCACTCTTTTCATTATTTGTAGTTATTCCAGCGCAGTTATTAAAATAATTGTTTTGGTTTGAGACCAACGTTTGTTCCGGATCGCCATCTTGCAGTGCGTCATCACGTCAGAAGGGCAACCCTACGCGCATGCGCTGAATGACCGGAATTATTTTTAAGCGGAATCAATTTTAACATGATAGAGGAATAAATTAATTCTGCTTTAAAATCGGAATAAACCACCCACTTTCACCCAATTCAGAATTAAGTTTAATTATGAATAATAATTTTCATTAGGAATTAAGTGTTTAAAGGGACAGTGTGTAAGATTTTTACCCGTTAATTACTGAAATTGAAGATACCCATTCAAAAATACATTGTTTTCCAAGCCTTTTCACTTCCATCATGAAATCAAAGTATTCTTTTGGACTTAGATATAGTCACATAAAAGGGGGATCTTCCCCATGCAGAGGCAGCCATTTTGAATACGAGAGCCGCAGAAGGACATTTGGGCTCCGCCTTCGCCTTCAGCAAGGCTCGTGGTTTTGGGTAAACAACACAAGCATGCTGCCGGATCAGACGTCGTAATGGATCTAACACGTGTTTTGGACTAAATTGTTTTACTGGATTTTATTCGCTGGATCCTTACGGACAAATTGAGAGCAAGTTTATGGTGAAATACAGAGTTTGACCTGTGCAAAGCATTCTAAGATAAGCTAACCTCGTTTTGTGCTTTTCCGTATAAAAGCCCCATGTGCTCGGGGAGTGATTGTTGTGCAGGGAAATGAATTGCATAGTCAAAAAGAGGAGACTGTAAGGTTTCATTTGATGTGTAGAGTGTCATGGTACATGATCGGGAATGTGTGTTTTCATGAGAGAAAAAAAAATAAAAATAAAAAAACGGGACCGCGCCCGGGTGACCCTCGAGGTCTGTCGTAGCTAAAACAGAAAGTGCAATAGCACCATCCACCTATGCGCCACAAATCCTACACACTGGGGCTTTAAGTGTCTTTTTAAAGCAGAACTAATTTTTATTGGGAATGAAATTGCGTTTTGAATTAAAGCTCTCAGGTAAACGTGGCAATTGTTGGTCAGATCTGTGGAGAGGCAAGACCAATCACTGTAAGAATGCATGCTTTCCATGTTTTTGTTCAGAAACGGATACACCTGTAGTGGAATAAAAAAAGATTGAACTTAAAAACACGAACTATAAAACACATGCTATTGTTATTTGCATGTAAATCATATTTATTTTCATTTCATTTTATTTGATCATTTTGGTCCTTACTCTTGCATGGCTTGGCTTGCATCTCTTTAGTTGGCCTAGAGGAGGACCCACACCTCGCTGTTCCTTTGGCTATAACCTTTCGCACTACAGCATAAAACCTACCTATCTTTACAGAGAATGTTACAAAGTATGGTTTTAACTTGCATACTGTACCTGTAAAAAATATTTGTGATTGTGACAGCCCTGCTTCTAAATATTCATTTTTTTGTCAAACATTCTAGACAACAGCCAAATTCAACTCAAAAAGCGCAATCACCATTCCACAGAAGACTCAGATGTACTTTATACCTGTACCTCTGTCGTATAGTTGGTATTCTGAGCACCTCTTGAGAAAATGGAAACAAAAGCACTGAAACTTTTGAGTAAACTTCACAGCAGACTCTTGAGTGTGGGCAGATGAATTATGGCCCTCATTTTGTAAATTCCACACCACAAACTCAAACGTGCGTCTGCAGTGGAAATGGGGAAAAAGAGTCGGTCAGTGTTAGCTATGCCGTTTGCTGTGAGCAGATGTTACATTCACTTGAGTAACTTTTTAAATAATCTTTGCTTTTCAGTGTACTTTTCTAGCAGCATTCTTTTACTCTTACTTCATATTTTTATTGGAGTAACAGTATTCTTACTTGTGTTTCTTGTACCGCTCCTTCATATGTGAATTAGTTTGAAAATTCCAGATTTTGTACATTATTTAAAGATCCCATGACATGGTCCTTCTTGATGCTTTTATATGGCTCCTTAATGGTTCCCTAATACTGTAAATGAATCCTTCTTCAAAATCAACACTCAGTGCATGAGAAACAGAGATAAGATGAGAAAGAGTAATTTTTCTCTCTCTGAACACTCCATTATGGGCGTTGTTGCTTGAATGCAAATGAGGAGAAAAGAGCTGGCCTATAGTAGAGGGTGGGGGCGTGGCCAAACTCTCCGCTCTGAGCTCTGAGCCCTCAGCTGATCCATTTCCGTGTTTTTGCACAGGGGGAGAGATTTGAAGCGTTCCATTGAAAACAAAACACATTTCCACAGAAAATAAAATTAAACCACTGCTGTTCAAAGGTCCAGAGGCTCAGATAAAGGACTTCCGAGCCTAGAAACACTCGGACGTGCCTCCAGGCAAATAAAAAAACGCATTTCGCATTGCCTAGCGCATTCGCAGTCCAAACTCTCTGGGCGTGATTTACAGAGACGCTGAGTACAGACAGACGGGGGTGGAACTGCATTTGCATTTCTTTTTTCGATCTGACGTCAATAAGGTGCCTTGTTCAGAATCGCCCGTTTGAGCTCCGATTTTTTGTAACGCAGAAAAGGATCGCAAATGCTCAGTTTAGATATTTCGGGGGGGCTAAACAGGGTAGGGGAGCTCACATTAACGTTCAAAAGCCTCAGAAAGTGAAAATTTCATGCCATGGGACCTTTAAAGGAGCTAGTTTCAGTGACAGGGTCAGGCAGACATAAGGCAGTGTCCACCAACAATGCGATCAGAACTGAAGAAGCAGCTTGTATGAACAGCAAAATGTCTTCACTCTAAAACTTTTGCCCAGTTGACAATAAATGGTCAGATTTATATAGCACTTTTCTACGTTCTACCTTCCACCTTCACTCAAAGCCCTTTACATCAAGGAACACAGGAACATGAACACAAAAATTCATGCACAAGTGTATGCAGACACTGGGGGCGAGGTGGGGTCAGTGTCTTGCCCAAGAACACAATGGCAGCATTCATCTGTGGGAGCTGGAATCACACTGTCCGCCTGTGGCCAGTGGATCTACCTGTTGATCCACTGGTCGCACGATGTTCATGTCAAGAGTGAGATTCAAACTGCTGACCTTCAGATCAGAGGACGAACACACTATCAACTGAGCTACGGTTGCCCCCCGACTTGCTTAAAGATGCATTGTGTTACTTATCCGGTGAAGGGTCCGTCACCTGCTTGTCTCCATGGAGAAGAATGTTACAAAATATGGCCATTAATCAGACCCCCCAGGATTTCGCGGGCATTTTTTGTGATTGTTTTGGGCTAAAATGCCTAAATTTGTGTGAGCTTTTCCAAAAAGTTGCGATGAAAGTTGCGGTGTTTTTAAGGTTTTTGTTGCGATTTTGTTGCGGGAGGAAGTGAAAGTTGCGATAAATAGTTGTGATTTTCCCTTTTTGTAATTTAAATTGAGTAATTTTTTGACTACTGACAGTTATTACTGACAAAGAATAATACAAAGACACAGAGATCACAGATATGGTCCTAAAACAACCTTACCAACATCGAAAATAAATTACTACTAGGAGGGGAACCCGGTCTTTTGCTGTTATTTTTGTGGGCAAATGGCGCCGCAGACATGTTTCTTTGCCATTAGAAGCCGTGTCCCAATTCCCAGAGTGCACAGTTCGGAGCGTGGTTTGAAGGGCATGTGCGTCATTTCTTTTTTGTCCCATGCGCAGTTAACACGCGGTCCGAAGACCGCAGTCGTTTCCATGGAAATCGGGGCGTGGACCAAGCGCGTGAAAAAGCACGCTTCACACACTCATATCCCAGCATGCACCGCGCGCTCCTTCTTCTACGGGAGAAAATGGAGTCGGCGGCTGCTTCCCGTAGTTGCGAGACCTGTCGCATTTCGCAGACGGCCATGCGGTCCGCGGAGTGCACTCAGGGCTGAGCAAGTGTGCACCGCCTTGACTGCAGTCTGAGCCCCCTTCAAACCACGCTCCGAACTGGGGACACAGCCGCAGTTTCGTTTTGTCACACGGAAGTAAGGCAGAAGGAAGTTGGTCGACGTGAGTTCAATACGTCGTCGATGACTGGTCAAAATTGGTAAAAATTGCCGGAAAGTTGCGGTGATTGGTCAAAATTGCAACAGCGCCCTGAATTCACGGGGATTGGCTGAAGTTGCGTTGAAGTTGCAAATCGCAACATCGCGAATTCCTGGAGGGTCTGATTAATGGTGCATTGTGGTGGGTCTGGTAGCGGATCTGTCAAATGCTTTCTTCATGGAGATGTTATTGCTTTGTCTGGAATGTTTCACAGTATGGTATCAAACCTTTCTATCTTCCTGGAGACCAAAAGAGACCAAGTTACAGGTCAGATCTGTGGAGGCAACTCACAAATCACATAGTCATAGTCATTTTCTATTTTTTTAAGGTCATATTGTAGAACATTCCATGCAGAGCAATGACATATCCACATATCCATAAAAACAAGCAGGTGACGGACGAAAAGTTACATAGTTCACCTTTTAGAAACACCATTTAATGATATTTTTCAGCAGTAAGTACACCTGTAGATGAGTAAATGCAAGGGAGATTAGTTTAATACCATACTGTAGACATTTTAAACCAAAGCGGTAACATCTCCATGGAGACAAACAGGCCGTTCTCCCGAAAAAATACACAGCACACATTATCAGTTTCTACTAGAGCCACTGCTATCCCACTGTGGCACCGGGTATTCCCAACGGTCTCCCATCCAAGCACTAACCAGAACCAACCTTACTTCGCTTCAGATGAGATTGCGTATTCTCAAGGCGCTATGGCCGGTGTATCCTACTGAGAAGGAATTCATTTCTTTTCTTAAATGAATGAAAACTTTTGTTCATTTTCTCATGCAAATGAATCCAATAACTGTACCGCGTGTATTTCTATTTTTGAGCAAAATGTCACACAATTACATCTAAATCCTTCTTTGTTCAATTGTAAAAAGTTAATATTCAGTTAATGTAGCAGCGCTGTAGCCACTTCAGAAGCAAACATCAAAGATTCATGTCAGAATAGTATATTTCGTGCATGAGGCGTCTCTCAATGAGGCTTCTCTATAATACATCAGAGCTCCAGTCTGCTCCAGCCAGACACCAGAACCACCGCATTACCTTGTGAGCCTTTAACTATTCATGGTCTCCGCTCTGTAAGATGTTCCAGTCCTGATAGCACAATGCTTTAGGAATGTTAAGAATTCTGAAGTAAGTTCCATGCATGTTTTATCTGCAGTTTGTTTTCTTCAATCATTTACATAGAGGCGACTTACGTAATACAGATCAAACAAAAATCACAACTGAACCAAAACTGTGTAGGTTCCAGAATACACACTTTATCAACACTTACAAAAAATGTGAGAATGTTGTTCCCTCAACTAAAACATGCTGGATGAGGGTTTAGATATTGCTTTGTGGTGAATGCTGCTGTAAGATTCTGTACATCACCCATGCTCCCACACGACAATTCCCCATAAATATACAAAAATATGACGAGCCACTCAGGGAAACACATGCTCTTTCCATACCAACACAAATATAGCTGCTTATGAGGAAAAAAACAAGTAAAAAAAGTTTAAAAAGAATATCACAGGGGACTGAAAAATGAATATTTCTGCAGAATCAATGAGCAAAGCATTAAACTCTGTTAATTGTGGTGAGAAAAATGTAATTTAATTTTTGTAAATGATGGATGAACTCCTTCGTTTCACATGTGTCACTGAAATAAACAAATCTGACAATTTAGTTCTGGCTCGAGAGGTGACAAAGATGTTGTTACGTCACCTGTTCGTCAACCCCAGGACTCTCAAGTCTCACCCTTTGAGAGTGTGACACACGCAATTCGACGTGTTCACACGCTCACACGCCACACATGGTATTTCACACGCTGAAATTTAGTTACGCAATTCAAGCGCAGCGCACAGCTTCTGTGCCCAGAAAATCGGTTAGATAATGCAGGCACCGTGCGTTTTCAGCACCCCCCACCTCCTCGTGAAAAATTGTTCACTCGCACCCCAAAAATTGTTCACTCGTACCCTCCTCGGAAATTACGCAGTCTTACGCACGACCCCGCTCAAAACTTGAGAGCCCTGGTCCACCCAAATGTTTTCAGGACTGATTCCTCCACAGGCCATTGTTGTGTCCTTTAGCAAGACACTTCACCCATCTGTGCAACTGTGGTGTGAGTAAATGGTGATGGTTCTGATGGTGCAGATTGGCATTCTTTCAGTCAACACAAGGCACAACTCAAATACTACGCAAAATCAACTCTTTAAGCCATGCTATAATGTTGTTGCCTTCGAGTTGTGTTTTTGTCAAAAACATACTTCGAGTTGTGTTTTGTTTCCTTCACACAAGTTTGAGTAATCCTGCATTATTAGTCTGTCAAAACTCAAAATTCTCTCTTCTACCTTGTGATGTAGTTTGCAACTACCTTTTACCTTTAGTTCAATATAGATTGGCAATTCCAGGTCTGAAAAGATCACAGTGATTCTAGTGAAGTTGCATGTAGTTCAAAAACACAGTAGAATACTTCCTGTATTATCATATGACATCACAAGGTGCAACAGAGTGTTTTCCATTTAAGAGAATAACTCCTAAATATGCAGGGTTTGTGGTCATGTTTTTGAACATAGCATGTATATGGACCCTTTCACAAAATATAAAATCATGATTCATGTCAGCAGAAAGAGTTAATACAAGGTTTTTTTTCAGTGACATCTTGACCCTATATATTTTTCTTCTCATTGTTTCTCCAAAGGCAACACAGTATTGCAACACACAAAATAGAACACTTTGAGACATTCCCTTGAAGTGAAGTTAACCAACCAAGGGCCCGTCTGCCTCCCTCCGTTCAACCACTTGATCAGAGGAGTTGTGTAGGGTTCAGAATTACAATGCTAGTGTCTGGGACATTCTTCTCTGCATGGCTCCCAGCCTGTTTGAAGTGCAGTCTACCGGGTCCCTTACTTGTGAGCTACAGGGCTCTGCAAAGCTCTCCGCAAAGATTTCTTCCGGAAGATGCCATCGATTTTTGTCATCTTTGTAGAGGGATCTTTGCACCCGTGTGTTGTGTGTCTGGTAACATCCAAGTACTTTGAAGGGTTGAAGTAGTCAGCGTGAGCATGTACTTCCTAAACTGCATTAATAAGCAGTATTGTGGATTGTGTATTCTCAGGGTGAATAAATTAAAAAGTGGGTATTATGCCTTTTTTTCTACCATGTTATAAAGTTGATTCCTCACCAAAACCATATCTGAAGAGATGTCATTCATGCATGTTTCAGTCATTTAGCAATCTCTCCCAAGCCCTATTTAAATCCTCCTTACATCACCCATGTTCCTACATGACAATTCTTTATTAAAGGAAAAGTAACATTTTTTTTTTTTAAACAATCTGAGCCTTCTTTCGGCAATAAAACAAGTAGTTTTACTCACCCATAGCAGTTTGGTGTCAATTGGAGCAGTATCGCAGAACTTATGTTGAGCCGTTCTGTTCTACTAATGATCCCGTATCCATTAGCGTGAGTGCTCGGGGCATTACTTTGCGCTCTCCAAATAACACAAACTTTAGCACTTTTCAAATCACAGAAGATCGCTGTGTCAGGGTAGACTTTTAGTGGATTCCAAAACGGCCTGAAACCCGATATCGCAACAGAAAAGTAAAGTTCAGAGCGGTGTTAGCTTCTTTCGGACTAGCGGTGTTTACAAAACAGCTGAGTTCACGCATGCGCACTGTCCTCTCTGATGACGTCATCAAATGAAACTATAGCTGGATATCGGGTTTCAGGACGTTTTGGAATCCACTAAAAGTCTACCCTGACACAGCAATCTTCTGTGATTTGAAAAGTGCTAAAGTTTGTGTTATTTGGACACCGCAAAGTAATGCCCCGAGCACTCACGCTAACGGATACGGGATCATTAGTAGAACAGAACGGCTCAACATAAGTTCTGCGATACTGCTCCAATTGACACCAAACTGCTATGGGTGAGTAAAACTACTTGTTTTATTGCCGAAAGAAGGCTCAGATTGTAAAAAAACGTTACTTTTCCTTTAATATACAAAAATAAAATGTGGCCATACCGGCTTGTCAAAGCCTGATCTTGTCAGATCTCAGAAGCTAAGCAGGGCTTGGATGGGAAACCGCTGGGAAAATCACCTGCCACAGTGAGGCACCAGAGCTAAAAACTGTTGTTATGTCCTTAGGTAAGGGCCTTCACCCACATTGCCTAGTATGAAAGTGGAGTGCGTGTGAGGGATGATGATGGAAGGACCGATGGCACAGTTGGGCAGCCTCCCTTCCATCAGTTTGCCCCAGGGCAGCTGTGGCTACAATAGGAACTTACCATCACTGAGAGTGGAGTGAATGAATAATGATCTGATCCGATCCATTCATATTATTATTATAAAAATGTGCAAGTGGTATTTTCAGACATCTACAGTTATTGTAATTCCAAGGCATTCCTTTATCCTCCCTATTTTCCATTTTGACCTCTCCTCCATCCAATCCACTTTGAATATTTAAAGCCCCATAGAAAGCACTCAGCCAGACACATGCAGTACATGTCCTATTAGCATGCTTAGCCTCCTGCGCTGGTGTACCTTCAGGGCTCCATACCTCTCCATCTCCAGTCCAGAGCCCTCCTCTACTTTCTCTCCCCAGCCACTCTCCCTCTTTATTTTTTTTGACCTGATTCTTCCATAATGAATGAAAAGATGGGTTTTGTCATTCACTGGAGATTCCCTGAGCTGGCCCTGCCCAAGGTCAGCGAGGTGGCACCTGTCAGCGAGATGGAAGGACAGACATTTGTGGACAGGAGCAACCTTTTTACACAAAGAGAGAGTGGAGGAGAAATCGATGTTAACTGCAAGTAGGCTAGCTTCAACTATAGCGGATATGATTTTCAATATTCTTTAAAGGAAACATATTATGCAAAATCAACTTTTATGAGCTTATAACAGTGTTGCAATGTCAAGTTTTTTCAAAGTTGTTCAATTTAGATTTTTGATTTGCATGTATTATTGATCTTGTATAGCCCTGTATATGAGCCTTGAGTACTCAGAAAATCTCAGTTTTCACCTGCCCCCTATCTCCACCCAGTTCTAGGTACAAGGTCAAAATTTTTGTTGTTCCGATACAATTTTTTTAGGGATCTGATCTATTCCAGATACTTGGACTTGCTGCACTTGCCGATACTGATACCAGTCTTTGTTACAGTACAAAAACAATTCAGGACTGTGGAAATTGAGGACCGGTTTATTATTATCTTATTACCGTGCTCGGGTGGTACACCAAACCTTTCCAGAAAGCATAGATTGCCAGTCCGCCCCTGAATTTCCAGATAGATTACCAGTCCAAGCCTGATGCAAAGTAAACTAAGGTCGTTTTCACACCAGGAAAGTCCGATTTGCTTTGGTCCAGACCAAATTTGTTTTTGTTTTTTTGTTTTTTTTGGTGCGGTTCGCTTTCACACTGCATTTTTTCCCCAAGTGAACCAACATCTATAAACAAAACCACGTGTGCTGAGGTCGCTCAGCCATTGGACAGAAATGAGCCATGTTAAAGCGCTGTGTCCAAACACGGAAGGAGGAGAATAATGGTGTTACGTGCTGTTTTCAATCTAGCCTTAGCGATATGGTTTACTCAGTTTTTACAGTTCGCACAAATGTTTGAGCAGCATCGTGAGGTTTACACTATTTTACAATCAATTTCCAAACGAAGAAGATACAGGGTAAGACGACTACGAAGGACAGAACTCATGTGAGCATCAAGTTCTGACTCTTGCTCTTCACACAAAACGTAAGTAAGCCTCATAAGTTTCGTTTAGTTTCATTTAATTTCATTTCGTCAGCCTCGGTTTCCCATAATGCTCGACATACGACGGGAGCTCGTTAAGTACAAAAAGCCAATTTGTGTCGGATCGAGTCCAGTCTGCATTCTCACCTCAAACGAACCGCACCAGGATTCGAATAGAACCGTGCCGAGAACCAGCTTTTTTAGGTCGTTTTCACACCTGCCTTGTTTGGTTCATTTAAAAAGAACCAGAGTTCGTTTGCTCCTTTGATTCGGACCTTTTGTTCTGGTGTGAATAAAAAACAAAAATCTCGATCCAGAGCAAACAAGTGAACCGAGACCACCTAAAAAGCTCGGTCTCGGTCCGGTTCCATTTGAATCCTGGTGCGGTTCGTTTGAGGTGAGAATGCAGACCGGACTCGATCCGACACAAGTTGGCTTTTTGTACTTGACGAGCTTCCGTCGTAGTTTGAGCATTATGGGAAACCGAGGCTTATGAAACTAAACTAAACTTATGAGGCTTACTTATGTTTTGTGTGAAGAGCAAGAGTCACAACTTGATGCTCACATGAGTTCTGTCCTCCGTAGTCGTCTTGTCCTGTGACTTCTTCATTCGGAAATTGATTGTAAAATAGTGTAAACCTCACGATCCTGCTCAAACATTTGTGTGAACTGTAAAAACTGAACAAACCATATCGCTAAGGCTAGATTGAAAACAGCAGGTAACACCATTATTCTCCTCCTTCCGGGTTTGGACACAGCGCTTTAACATGGCTCATTTCTGTCCAATGGCTGAGTGACCTCAGCACACGTGGTTTTGTTTATAGATGTTGGTTCACTTGGGGAAAAACTGCAGTGTGAAAGCGAACCGCACCAAAATAAAAAAAAAATTAAAAAAATTTGGTCCGGACCAAAGCAAGTGAACTATCGGACTTTCCTGGTGTGAAAACGACCTTAGGTGGTCTCGGTTCGCTTGTTTGCTCCAAATCAAGATTTTTGGTTTTTATTCACACCAGCCCAAAAGGTCCGAATCAAAGGAGCAAACGAACTCTGGTTCGTTTTAAACGAACCAAACACGGCAGGTGTGAAAACGACCTAAGTCTGAATTAGCGCTGCTGTCGGGATGCACTCTCGATAGCATAGTTATTTTACTAAGGTCGTTTTCACACCTGCCTTGTTTGGTTCATTTTAAACGAACCAGAGTTCGTTTGCTCCTTTGATTCGGACTTTTTGGGCTGGTGTGAATAAAATCCAAATACACAAAAATAGCTAGAAAATTTAAGAAATCAACTGACTCACAAAATAAGATAACTTCTTTATTAAAAACCAATGCATTTGATACTTTAATTCTCCCAAAAATCTCTGCAAAATACTTTTACTTTTAACTATTAAAATACATTTTTAAAAAGGTAGTTTCATAGTTTCACTTAGGTAGATTTTTCATATGATACTTTTACTTGGTAATATTTTGCTCTTGTATCTGGACTTTCACTTAAGTAACAAAATTGAGTACTTCATCCACCTCTGTCCTTAGCTCCTGTGTCCTCCTTCCAAAGAGACAAACGACACAACCAAACTCCCATTCATAATTCTTTAATTTTCCATCTCTGCTACACCATATGCTTCGGACCCATCAAGGAACCACATATCGCAGAACCCATCTGTAGAAATAAAGGGCTTTGTGATAGATTCTAATGGGGGAATGGCGAGTCCCTGCAGTATTCTTCCTCCTCGTTGGTGAGATTTTGGATTTTTGAGCACTGTGCGTTTGATACAACTGATTGGATTCCTTATGTCGGCGCACTGGAACATATGTTTGTCTTCCTCTCCTGTTTTTAATGAGACGCCAAAATGAAAGAAGAGAAAATGGCGAGATGGAAATTAAATCCTGAGTAATGATTGCGGCGAGTTTCCGCTAGTCATTCAAAAGTGTTGGATTGGAGTTGATTGGCATCGCCATGGGAGGCAGTTGTTGCCTGACTACTTTGTGCATTTTGAAAGTTTTGTAAAAGTAAAAGTTGTCATCTACAGATTTCGGGATTTTGAGGAGATTCTTCTTGTTTTTTCTCCATCAAAACTAACTAATAATACTAATATATTAACTGATGCTGGCCATTCAGTTTTTCTACTATGGGATTTATAATTACTTTTATATTTATTGTATCAGAAACATAAGTGTCATCTGGATTTTTACTGCCAAAATGTAATACATGTACAAGGAGGGAGGCATAATAATAATGGGCCCCATTCATGAAACGTTCTTACGAACAAATTTGTACTTCAGGCCTTCTTACAACATTGGAATTCACAAAACATTTTCTTATCTGAAAATGTTTTTCTGGAAGAACAAATCCTACAGTCAGGACCACTCGTAAGAACAAAAATTCTACTGTTTTAAAATATTATTGTTATTAATATTATTCCTCCATGATTTTAAGTTATATATTTTCTTAAATGATGTCCTACACGTGACTATGTGATCCAATAACATTTATGAGGTGTTTTATAAAGCATGTGTCTACTTGGTCTAACAGACTTTCTACAGGCTGCAGAGAGCCTCGGTCTGTCGCAGCCCCAGTGCTCTCCATATGAGCCTCTGTCACAAGTTTATGACTTATTAAAATATTTGCTCACTGAGTGTGTTCATGTGAGTTTAGACATTTGAAATTGCCACTGAAGCTGTAAAACAGCTGTAGTCTGCAGACGCTCCACCTGACTTCCTCGGTATCTCTCTGAACTGAAACAACAAAGAGAAGAGAGAGGTTTAGAAGAGGCTTTCCTATTGGGTCTACAGAGTTCTCCTGATGCCCCCTGCCCCCCATTTTTTCAATACATACAGTATTTTTTTATTTTTTTTTCAATTTAGTGTGTATATATATGCAATGCAGTAGGTACCTTTAATTTCATACTGTGAAACAATCGGGAAAAGCAAAAACATCTCCATGTAAATGAAAAGTGCATCATGATTGAGAATGTGCTCCCTCATGTGCACTCCCCTGCTCTGATCCAAGCAGACAGTGGTTTTGTGTGTGTGTGCGTGTGTGTGTGTGTGTGTGTGTGTGTACGTGTGCACTGGTGTAGACTTTTGGCCTGACTCCCAAATGTCACTGATCACGGTTTTACCTTAACACACTGTATAAACAAGAGGACCGAGGGAGTGTGGCGTCACCCATAGTGTTCTGGTTCAGTCAAATGAAGGAAATCAAGGCTAGCAGTTATAGAGTTTCTGCAAACATGGACTATATTTGGAAGAGCTATCTCTGGGAACCACTTTGCCCCTTCCCATGCTCACTTCCTATTTGGAACATAGCGGCATTAGCTATGTCCGTTTATTTACAGTCTATGCATATGTTTTGGTCTGGTTTTGTCCAAAAGAAATTGTATAAATCAGTCCATACACCTGAGGTTTACCTGAGTTTTGACTAAGGGTTTTCACATTTTCCTATTTTCTCCATCAACACTGGGACTAAACCACTGGAAGTTTGGACACACTTTTTAATTTGTTTCTTCTTTATTTCCATGATTCATTACACTGTAGATTCTCATTAAAGACATCAAAACAATAAATGACACATATGGAGTGTAGTAAACAAAGAAACATAAACTTAAATGAGCACCATATAACTTTTTGGTTGTTGTTTCTATGGATATGACACTGACAACTAAATAAATGCAAATAAACTGGTTTTAGATATTAGATTAGATATTTAGATATTGCACTTTTGACATTCGTTCATCAGCTGTGAAGGGTTTACCGCACTGTCAACAAAGTAAAGGATGGCTACTTTACAGATTTGAATATAAAATATATAAATATATTTAGTCAAGTATTTTTTTTTCTTAGATACATCATTCCAAATATCTTGCTTCATATATTTGATGTCTTTTTAGTCATGTTAACACAAAAACATATCCAGAGTTGTGTTTTGTATCATTCACACGTTTGAATAAAATGCTCTGTTCCACCTTGTGATATCATGAAGCTGTAGTTTTAAGTTTTCAACAGCTACCTTTTGTTCAGTAGAGAGTAGAGTAGAGCAATTCCTGGGCTGAAATTATCCAAATGATTCCACTGAAGGTGTATGAAGTGGAGCATGGCCTGTATTACCACATGACATCACAAGGTGGAACAGTTTGAGAGAAGAACTCATCTTAAATATGCAGGGTTTGTGTTTTAAACATGTGAATGAAACAAAACTCGAGGTCTGCCTGGGATGAGGAAACAACATTATAACATAGATCAGAAAATAGTGTAATATGGGCCCTTTAACATAAAATAAAAAAAAAAAAACATGAATGAGAAGGTGTGTCCAAACATTTGACTGGTCACGTATATCTGATGTAGTCCCGGTCTAGACCCAGTTTAGACTGTGTTTTGTCCTGGATTAGTCCTGGTTTAGCTCTGATGTAGGTCGGGTTTTGTCCTGGATTAGTTTTGTTTTTTCCTTTCTGAGCTGGCAGTATTTACGTCATTCTCGCTCTGTTCTGCAGACAGCTTTGACCTACGGCAGGGCTCCCCTCTCAAATGTCACTCGTCATACTCCGTTCCACCCGATTACTCTTCTCATGTGTCAGGTTTGTACACATGGATTATTGGACATAAGAATTAAGAGGAAACATACTAAAAAAAACTACACAAACATCATGACATCATCTTGCTGTATTTACTCAACCACACACCACAAGACATGGGTATTGAACAAATGAAATAATGTATGACAGGGCTCTCAAGTTTTGAGCGGGGTCGTGCGTGAGACTGTAATTTCCGAGGGGGGGGGGGCGCTTGAATTGCCGTGTGAGCGTCAAATTGCGATTGCATTTACACAGAGCCCTGTGTAAATGTTTGTCTAAAGAGCAAACTTAAACTACAAAGCAACTAATGAGAGTTATATTAATGAAGTTATTACCTGATGGTTCTCCGTCTTGTCATTCACTGACAGTTAGGGTGACCATTCGTCCGGATTTCGTCCGGACAGTCCGGTTTTAGAGCTGTCTGTCCGGCCGTCTGTCACGTGTCCTCCTTTTTTACATTTTGTCCTCCTTTCGGACCCTCGTTGGCCACCGTTGCATAAATCGTCATAAATCCCCACCCATTATTTACACTTGCTACTCTGTGATGTTCGCCGTTTCCCAATTCAGCGAATGCACGGTTCGGAGTGTGGTTTCAGTCTGCGGTGCATACTCGCTGAGCCCTGAGTGCAGTCCGGGGATCACATGGGCGTCTGCGAAATGGAACAGGTCCCGCCTCAGCTCAGTGAGCCGGGTGGTCTGCTCTCTTGTTCCATACAGACAAAAATATGATTCTATTGCGACTAGTAATACTTGGAATTGGGACATGGCCAATGTTCCCCCTAATTTTTAATGTGTCTGAGCAAACACACTAACTCCCTGAGCGCTCCTTGGATCCCTGTGAGCGACATCCCCACCCCCACCCCCACCGTGCGGCTCGCACTTTGCAGATATAAAAAAAAGACCCCGTGGCTGAATAAAAAGCGGAGATCCGCTAAAAGCTCTTTCATCCCTGATTTACAGTAAACGTTGAAAATGGCTATATCCATTTTGTAAAATCCAGCATTACAACAGCCCCCCCCCTCCCTAAGGGAAAAAGCAAAAAAAAAAACAAGGTGTCCTCACTTTAGGGCCTTTGTCCTCCTTTTTGGACACAAGTGTCCTCCTTTCCTGTTTCATGCTGGTGGTCGCCCTACTGACAGTGCAGTGCGCGCTTAGACACTCGCTGAGCGGCGCGGGGAGGGAGCGGGGCGAGGATTTGACACACGTCATATTGCGTGTGTCACACTCTCAATGCGTGAGACTTGAGAGCCCTGGTGTATGAACTGGTAATTCTTTATATTAACTCCACTGTTAAAGGAGAATTAACATTTTTTTACAATCTGAGCCTTATTTTGGTAATAAAACAAGTTGTTTTACTCACCTATAGCACTTTGGTGTCATATGGAGCATTTCCAGAGATGTTTTAGATTAGCGATAGCCGTAGCGCAAATTCGCATATATTATATGCCCCGAGCATTTAATATATGCCCCGAGTGGTCTCCAAATAACACAAACTTTAGCACTTTTCAAATCATAGAAGCTCAATGTCTTAGTCTACGCTTTTGTCTGAGTCAAAAGTGACCTAACGCAGAAAAGGATCACAAATGCTCAGTTTAGACATTTCACAACTTTTAACCATGGGGGGGGGGCTAAACAGGGTAGGGGAGCTCACATTAACGTTCAAAAACCTCAGAAAGTGAAAATTTCATGCCATGGGACCTTTAATGTTATGAAGTACACATTTTGAGGATTTGTACTTCACTTAAGTAGAATTTTAGTTGAGTACTTCACTACATTTCTAAAAAAAAAAATGCAACATACTATTGTTGTTTTCCATGTCTTTTGTCCTATTTAAAGCCTTGTCATGCTCACTCCAGAGACCACACACACATGCACTGTTACACACTCACAACACAGAAGGATTGCTTGGTTGTTGGTATAATGCCACTGATCAGTTGATTGTGACTTGACTTTAATCTATTTTAGGGCTCATTAACAGTATCTGCAGTTGTAACAAGCCTTCCAATTTCCAAGGTACAAATATTAGTTAATTGGCCTCGTTGTTAAGAAGGATGGAAAAAAACGTTTTCTAACCTCAAAATAGTAGAGCTTCACAAAAAAGTATTATAATGATTAAATGTGTAATATATCTGTAGATTAAGTGATAAACTATAGTGCATTCAATTTTTCTGTAAGGATTTGTCCAGTAAAAACGTAAAATCTAGATCTTTCCTTTGTCAAAAATGCTTAGTTTTGATCATAATCTCTTTTTAAATGTGATTATGAAACATAAAACACTACTGTAAATGTTTTTAAACTGGGCTCTGATATCACTCTCATGTATCACATGAGTGGCTTTCGTTTTCCAAATTTCCCCTGATTTTTCGTAATTTGTGATATTCTGAAGTTAATCCCAGTTTTCCCATTGAAATCACATTATGTTCCACTTCACTTTTGCCTCCAGCCCCCTCCATTCCATTTTTGTTTACAATTTTTTAAAGGGTCTATTGATTTTCGATTTACAATGAACCCAAATACAGTATGTATTTTGTTTTTCTAATCTAATAACATTTTACAACAATTCTATAGCCTAGACTGAACAGAAAAGATCAAGTAACCTAATTGTATTTTATTATTTTGAAGCTGCAAAGTTACTGACAACACTTGATTTGTAAAAAAGTACTTCCAATACTCAAGTGGTTTCTAATATAAATACTTCAGTACCTTAAATTATAATTTGACAGTACCACTTTTGCTTGTATTGAGGTAATATTTTACCAGGTGTATCTTTACTCCAACTCAAGTAAATATAGTACAGTGGTACCTCACCTTACGAAAGACCCAACAAACAAAAATTCCAAGTTACAAAACGCCTTCACGTTAAAGGCGTCTCTAGATACGAAAGAAAATTCAAGTTACGAAACGCGAAATCTCAAAAATTCAAATAATGCGCGCTCAGCCACACACATTATACGCTTTTCTCAGACTGGATTTAAACTTTTCTCACATTTGTCTCTCGTTTAAACACTCAAACTTTCATAGATTTTCAACAAAATGTACTAATAGTGAAGTGTGGGGGGAGGGGGGAGAAGTGTGCGCGCGGACACGTGTGTGATAGCGCAGCATGACCCGGTGCGGGGCTGCGAGCATGAGACCCGTGCTCAAACCGTGCCAGGTCTAAACCAGGTCTGAACCAGGTCTAAACCAGGATTAAACCAGGTCTAAACCACGATTAAACCACCCCGGCTCTTACCTGCGTTCGTTCATGCGCTCGGACTGCGTGCGGTCTCCTCCTCGCTGCTCGCCTCAGCTGTGACTCGTGAGAAACCAGGAAATAGACCCGCACGTGGGGCTTTAATCCACCTGGTCTAGTCCTGGTTTAGTCCAGGTTTAGTCCTGGTCCAGTCCAGGTATAGACCTTGTTTAGACCTGGTTTAGTCCACGTTTAGTCCTGGGTCTACAGTCTCTTAGCCAATCAGGACCCAGAACACAGTGTTACACTATAAAAAAAAAAGTTACACTATTAAAAAAAACTTGGAACGGGGCCTTGGAACGAATCATGCTTTTTCCATTGAAATAGCTACTCAACTTACGAAAAATTCATGTTACGAAACCACTAATTTCTTAAGGTGAGGTACCACTGTACTTTGACCACCTCCTGGACTCCTGCGGTATTACACAGACTTCCACTATAATAAAACTCAAGGTGCACCAATTTAATGTTCCAATACTGGTGCTGATATTTTGACTTTGAGTATCTGCCGATCATTGATCAACCAATACCAGGCCAGAGACTCAAGATATACAGTGTTTTATTCCCTTTAAACACAAACATCTTAACATAATTGTAAATAATTATCCAATGTGTTTTTATAACTCTTATTTTTCATTTAAATGTAAAGTAATTACAGAACAGCTTTGAAAAAAGTGTGACCCAACATTGGCCAGTAAATAGTCTTATTACACTGATTTATAGACCAAAATGAGATATCGACTGAACCAATATCCAATCTACACCAAAATGAGTATTGTATTGGTGCAGCCCTACTCATGGTGCAAGTATTGTAAGGATTCAGAACAGTACTCTGACTGGGTAGTCAGTTTCTCTAACGACTTAATATATTTTCAAAGTACTCTTCCCGTCACTGCGCATACAGAGCTAAAACAATACCATTCTTTGTGAACAAAACGAAACTGCAGACACTTAACAGCTGTAATTCAGAGTGGCATTATCGCTGGAGCAATCTGGTCTCATTCTCACCTAGGCCTTTCACAGCAGCCCAAGAAAAGCTGGATTGGTAATTACAAAGAGAATTACACCCTCTGCTAATTATACCTCGACTAATGAGGCTTTTTAATTAAAGATTATTGTAATTAAGTGATTATGTTGTTCGACTCAGATTGCGTTATGTAAAGCTGCCAAGGCCACCAGGAACTGTCACGTTATATTACTGATATTTGAGGGAGTGTAAAGGTGATGCACCATTTAGAATGATTATAAGTACGTATTATCGGGGGATTTGGGTCATTTTGTACTAAACTGAAACAATATTTGAGATTAGTGATACATTTTTTTGCTGTATGTTTTTGTTAGGACTTTGTTATACCTGCTTGTCTCCATGGAGATGTTCTTGCTTTGTCTGGAATGCTCCACAGTGTGACTTGAACGTATCTTGCTTTATTCAATACCAGGTGTTTTACTGTAAAGTGCATTCAATTCATCCATCCACAACACAAATGTGAATTTGATGTTCGGATCTACAGAATTACGTGCAGTAAAAGGTTCCACATCTTGAATTTTGATTTTTGAAAAATTATCATCAACAAAGCGATACCAGTGTGTGGGTTAGAGGTAAGATCTTAAGCCCGAGCCCGACCCAACCCGACCCGAAATTCAGGTTGGGTCGGGCCTAAAATGTCAATCATTGCTTCGGGTCGGGTCGGGCCGGGCTTCTCTCTCGCTGACTTTTTAAAAATAAATATATGTTTATAAAAATGTATACTAAAACGATGTGTGGATACTAAACTAAGGAATACTTGTTTTAAAATAAATAATTTGGATAAAACAGAGAAGGCGCTGTAATGTAATTGCTATTGAACTACTAAACAGGAGCCGCAGAGCCAGAGCTCTGCGCACGTGAACGCCGCCCTCTTAATAATCTTCCGTGAATAGGCTGTGAATAGTTTTGGCCACGAGAGACCGTGGCTCGCAAAAAAACAGAAGTCGCCTCATCACAACACGTACTGTACTAAACTCTTGCAATGACAATTCAAAGAACTCCTTCCTGTCTCTGTCTATTATCCACCCGTCATTGTTCTTCTTTGTCTCTCTGCTTCTCTCTCTTAAAGTGCCGCGCTAGATTCTTAAGGACGTACTGCTGCTGTGGTTTATGGCCCAATTTTCAACCCGTCAAAATGACGGACGGCCTTAAATTTTTCCCGTCAACTCTTAAAAAAAATCCGTCAATGATGGAAAATTGTGGGTTAATGTGCCCTCTGCAGAAACAAATATAAAAGATGTAAATGTTTATACAGTCTTGTTTAACTTAGATTTCGTTACAAAAGACTTTAATTTGTTATCATAAATCACCCCTCCTCCTCCTCCCTCCTCATCACAAATGAAATATGAAATTTCGGGTTTGCTTCGGGCTCGGGCCTGCAAATCAAGTTAATTGATCGGGCTCGGGCCGGGTCGGGCTTTAATACCCGCGGGCCGGGTCGGGTCGGGCTGGATTTTTTAGGCCCGATCTTACCTCTAGTGTGGGTGGTGTGCCTGGATATGAGGCCAAAGCACTCTGTTCAAACTGTTTCATGCATAAATTAGCCATGATAGGGAAGACAGGTGAGCCCATCGCACAGCCGTGGATTTGCCTGTAGAAGTTTCCTCTGAACTGGAAATAGGTGGTATTTAAACAAATTTCCAGCAGTTGGCAGATTTGGTCGGGTGAAAGTTTGGTTCTCTCTTCTAGTTTGGCATACTGCCAAACTAGTCTCTTTCTTGCTGCCTCCACTGCTACTGATGTAGGGATACAAGTGAAAAGAGAGGTCACATCAAAGTAAACCATTGTCTCATCCTGCTCAAACTGGAGATGCTTGACTTTGTTCTCAAATTTGGCTGTGTTCTCAATATGGTTGTATGTATCACATTGTATGTGATGGAGTCTATGCGGCATACAATGGGTCTGAGTGGTACTCCTTGTTTGATTCACAAACAAGGAGTACCACTCAGATGTAAGAATTCAAAATTTGGAACCTTTTACTACACATATCAATTATGTAGATCCGAACATCAAATTTACTTGTGAAGATGCCAAGGATAACACTTTAGATTGTGCAGTAACGATAGGAGAAGACCGGCAACTCCACAGATGAGTGCTGCTGTTGTGTCCTTGGGCAAGACACTTAACCCCACCTCACCCTCAGTGTCTGTGCACACTGGAAGAGCCCCCATGACAGAAGTACATCAAGGCTGGTTGCGTCAAGCAATGTGGGGCTGTCCTCCCGTGGATCCATGGGGGCTGGTGCATTGAGATCTGGGTGACAGATCTGTCTAGACTGTTGCTCCCGCGACCCGAAATACGGAAAAGTGGAAGAAAATGGATGGATGTATCTGCCCCAGGGCAGCTGTGGCTCTGTGTGGCTCTGGCTGACACTCTTGTGATGCCAGCTTGTCATTTGGTGTCACATGTGATAATGAGAGCCGATCAGTACGGTCACCTCGGTAACAGACAGCTGTCAATCAAACCTCCCCTGACGTCTGATTGGACAGGGACAGATTAAGCCTGGAGCTGTTTGTTCTGCCCATTCTAATGTAAAGGGAGACATTTAGGTACTGATGTCTCCTGTTGATGTCTTAACAGTTTAGAAGCATTTTACAGAGTAAATAATATTGTGACTGTTTTTGAAATGCTTGTAAAAAGAGCTGATTAAAATAGTGTTGCCATGATACTCAAACTTCAAACTTGATTTTGATTCTAAGGAGTAGATTTGATACTCAATCCTGATTCCAACACCACAATAATAATAATAATAAAAAACATTAAATCATAGTACTTTTTTATATTCCCACAGGTTTTATATCTGTGTAATCCCTCAGTCCTGTAGGTTCTATAGTGGTCCATGGGCGTATACTAGTCTATGTGCTCTTGTAATTGTTCTGATACAGCTCAAGATCATTGTAAGGATATTCAGGGAAGGTAGATTTCTGCCCTGTAAATGGGACTTTTGTAGTATCGATATCTGCTCAAAGGAGTATCTTTTCAAACCTGTATCTGAACAGAGCCTCAGGTCTGTACAGACTACATACAGATATACACACTGTGAGAAGTGTAGTCTTGTTTGATTTTCAAGAGCACATTAGATTACAGTATAAAAGTAGTGTTTGTAGTAGTATGCATGTATTTGGTATTCCAACATCTTCTGCAGCATAAATATTTTTGATCATATACTGCAAAATCTACTTTGCAAATGGTAATATGTACATTTATATTTTACATAATACAGTACAGACATGTTTTAGACACAAATCCAAACTTTTTTCCCCAGTGTGAACACCAGAGTCAGACTGTACTAAAGCAGTGGAAAGAAGAACGCAGAAAAACACACGGCCAGAGTCAGAGTTTTGATAGTAAAACTTGCTTTTGGGGGATGACTGATCGGTTTTGAATGTGAAATGCGATACTGCATTGCGCTGAGATTAAATTTTGTTGAGGAAAAGTAAAATTCTGTGTAGGATTTTGTGTGAGCTATTTTGCAAATGTTAGTTTCCAATAGAAAAATGTGCCAAAGCGACTGAAAAAAACACATTTAAAGGCATTAAAGGTTTAGTAAACCAATTTGTTAATGAAAATTTGCCTTTTTTGGGGCCAAAATTCCATGTTTCCATATGAAAACACTAAGTATCCAAGGTTAATTGGGCAAAAAAACATCTCTGCACCGTGCCAAAACCTGTCTCCTGCACATCTCTTGCTGCCTTTGTGCCTCTGAGCCAACCACCTCCGTTACCAGTGAGCCATCTGATGGGACAGCCACTTCCATGTTTTTTAATCACACGCAGTTTATCACAAGGCCCTTTAATGCGCGATCAGACAAGGGAGTGCGTAGAGCTTTGTTGACGGTGAATGCTGTCTGCCAAACTCTACCTGCTTTCATTTGTGAACATTAATCAAAGTAAAATGGCGCCTGCGGCACAGCAGATGGCTTTGGAGAACAGATGTCGAGCAATCCACTGGCATCAATCACCAACCACAACAAAATAAAATGCTTGGACTTGGAAAACCATTTTGCGACGCACTTTTAAATGTATGTAATTTGCTGTGACTCGGGTGATGGTGGCTCCTTTGTTAGAGGCAGGCGTCCACAAACTGAAAAGTTGGGGTACAGTCTCAGCTACGGACATTGCATATTGGTATTGTATCATTGGCAAAGGCACCTAGCTTGGATTGCCATTTGGCTTTATTCTTGTATGTTAGAGAAAAAAAGTAATTGTGGGGCTCTTTGGATGCATTATAATTTCAAGGTGGAGCTAACGACACTGGGGTCTTGAATACAGGAATAGAGCAGGATTAGTCAATCATTCAAGAACACAGGGTAAGATAATGGTGAAGAAACATGGTTAGTGTCTATCTGCTTTCTTTGATTTAAAAAAAAAGCATATTTTACTGAATGAGACCCATTTAATTGCCACTCAAGATTCATGAATATTTTCACAGCCATAAACCAATAGCATGCTGTAGATTTTGACCGCAAACCAATCAGCCAGCAGCACTGCATAGCTGAACTGAAATGATGCTATTACAACATACATCCACGCGCAAAGGAATTATTCTGTTGTTTCCTTCTCTATTGCACGCTTTTGGTCTTGGTTGTCATGTTGGTGAAGTTGCTGTGAAAGGCGGTTACAGTTTATAATAGTTCCATCCTTGGTAGAGACTCGAAAACTTGGTAAAGACTCCAAAAATTTAGCACATAGGGAGCATAAAAAGTAGTTGTGCTGCTGCAACTACCCAACTTTATACCACACTTCACAGAGCACATCTTCGCTCATGGTTGGGAGCATGACAAAATTTGAGGAACATGTGGTCGGTTTGAGACGCCAAGATAGTATTGCATTATTGGCTGATGCAGAAATTAGGTTAGGTTAGGTTTCGGTGTATGCAACATTCGGTGGTCAGAGACCACCAAATGTTGCATACACTTAGTATTTAGGCGTTTTTGATCAGAAAACTGTAATCTGACCTAGTTTGCTCTAAAATTGCACCCCCAAAAATACTAGGAACTAGTAAATAATACCGTTAAAACACAATACACAGTTTTGTAGCGAAAAAGGTGGATTTAGTGTTTAGTTCCACTTAAAACACTTTCTATGATATCAAGCTTCTCACTGCTGAGTGTGGAGTGAATGAATAATGCACCAATGTAAAGCATTTCTGAGTGTCCAAAAAAGCTCTATATCAGGGGTGCTCACACTTTTTCAGCATGCGAGCTACTTATAAAATAGCCAAGTCAAAAAGATCTACCTACACCAAAAATGCAAATCATTTATTTATTTATTTATACATACATTGACAATTCTTTACATGTACAATACTTGTTGATGTACCTTGCACAACTTCATGTACATTGT
Source organism: Paratrypauchen microcephalus (assembly GCA_036785185.1). Taxonomy (NCBI): domain Eukaryota; kingdom Metazoa; phylum Chordata; class Actinopteri; order Gobiiformes; family Gobiidae; genus Paratrypauchen; species Paratrypauchen microcephalus. The sequence continues at coordinate 2,507,355 of JAVJIX010000096.1, forward strand.
GTACATTTTTTGTCATTGAACGGTCACATCTTTATAGCGCTTTTCCACCTTCAAGGCACCCAAAGCGCTTTACAACAAGGAACCACTCACCCATTCACACACACATTCACACACCAGTGTACACAGACACTGGGGGTGAGGTGGGTTAAGTGTCTTGCCCAAGGACACGCGTTTCGTCCTTGCTCTTCTAATCAGCGTGCATTGAGGAGTGAGCGTGTGCACTATGAGCAGGGGGCGCGCTGACGTGAGGCAGATAGACTAGTAGGACATTTAACTTGCTCTGTGATACACGCTGACACACAAGGGTACATGCTGTAGTGGACAAGCTATGCTCGCTGGTGGCGCACGTGGTGTTGGTAGTGTCCGTGGAAGTACGAAGCCTCGCGCGGCCCCGCACACTGGTTAAATATTGCTAACGGCAACGGCCGTAATGAAATATGATCGCACTCATCTCGAGACCAAGAACAGTGTGTGGAGTACTACGACACTGCGATCTACCCACAGTACCTTGGCAATCGACTGGTAGATCGCGATCGACGTATTGAGCACCCCTGATATATAAATTATATATAAATCTGAATCATTATTACTATAATTAGATTAGACTGAAAACATGAAATCTATTGCAGAGAAAAGAGCAACACTTCATCCTTAGAAACTAAACCGTGTAAGTAAACGGCTGTTTTTGTTCTTCATTGCAGAAGTGGCCCCATACCTGCGTGGCACCACCCGTGTCCAGCAGGTGGTACTGGAGGGGAACAGACTGGTGCTGAGCTGCCTGGCAGGAGGGAGCTGGCCCCTGGAGTACCGCTGGAGCTTCAACGGGACCAACGTCACCGACTGGTCTCCTCAGTACAGGTCAGTCATGGAAGTTTTACACTGGTCTTCTCTGTACAGGTCAGTCATGGAAGTTTTACACTGGTCTTCTCTGTACAGGTCAGTCATGGAGATTCCACACTCTGGTCTCCTCAGTACAGATCAGTCGTGGAAGTTCTACACACTTTGATCTCCTCAGTACAAATAAGTCATGGAGGTTCTACAATCTGATCAGTCAGTCTTAAAAGTTATTTTACTCTTTGATCTCCTCAGTACAGGTCAGTTATGGAGGTTCTGGTCATGGAAGTTCTACACTCTCTGGTCTTCCCAGTAGGGATGTCAACAATTAATCGACTAACGATTAATTGTCGATCAAGACGGTCGATTAAAATGCATTAATTGTAACTAATCCCTAGAGGGCACTACTCTGGAATGTTAACACAAGATGCAAACCCACTCGCGAGAAGGACCATAGCGTTACATCCGCGGCCGGAACTAGAAGCAGTGCAAAATGTTCTCCTGCGAACCCAATTTTTGCGGCTGTGTTCTCTCCGCGTCCCGCTGTCTGCGTGAACACGTGCGCGGCGCGCTGCACATGCTCCTCCGCTCTGGGCTGCGTAACAGGCTCCACGTGAAAGCGCAGTGGAAGCAGCCCTCTGTCCAGCCCGTGTGCCGGTGTATGTGCGCGTGTGTGTGAGTGAAATGTTTTCCCCGATCAATTCATTTTTTTATCATTTCATATCACGGAGGTTTTACAAAATGTCCTCAATTTATTTTCAATAAAGAATGTATTTTGTTATTCAGCATCAATACATTTGTCTGCTTTTTACTAAGGAATAATTAATTGAGGAATATACAATATAATAATACTATGATATATTTTTGACTCAGTGTTATGTTACTATAGCTTATATTCTTAAAGGGAAATGCCACCCCCAGGTCAAACTTGGGCATCTCCCCACAGTCCAGAGACTAAAATAAGTGGTGGAAAGCGTTTTTCTGGTGACGCAGCCATTGTCCAGGTCTGTCAGCACTGGCCGCCGCGGTATCTGCAGCTACTCCGCGTTAGACTGGAGTCTAACGTCGCCAGAGAAAGATTTCGGCCAAAAGGAATTAATTTGCTCGATGCGTTTCCCAATTACTTTCTGTGTAGTGCGCATTCATATCGAGTGCAAATAAATGTGCAAATCAACACGGAGAGCTTGACTTGGTCATTTTGGGTGGGAACTATTTTCCAGTGCGGAAAAATACAGCCGAAGCACTGAGCACGCTGACAGGGGAATCCCTGTTACGCACCAGGAAGGGAGTTCCCCTGTTACGCAGCGTGGTGTGTGCTTCGGCTTTCTTTTTCCGCACTGAAAAATAGTTTTTGCACATTTATTTGCACTCGATATGAATGCGCACTACACAGAAAGTAATTGGGAAACGCATCGAGCAAATTAATTCCTTTTGGCTGAAATCTTTCTCTGGCGCCGTTAGACTCCAGTCTAACGCGGAGGAGCTGCAGATATCGTGGCGGTCAGTGCTGACAGACCTGGACAATGGCTGGGTCACCAGAAAAACGCTTTCCACCACTTATTTTAGTCTCTGGACTGTGGGGAGATGCCCAAGTTTGACCTGGGGGTGGCATATCCCTTTAAAGACCCTATTGAAACACTCAAATTCAGGTGAAAAACGCCGCTTATCAGTTAATCGTTAATCAATCGATAAGGTCAATCAACTATCAATTCATGAATTAATCGATAATTTGCATCCCTACTTCCCAGTACAGGTCAGTCATGGAAGTTCTATTCATGGAGGTTCTACACTCTGGTCTCCTTAGTACTTGTCAGTCTTGGATGTTCAAAATTAGTTCATGTTTGTTAGGACAGTTTCACCATGTTTATTTATGTAAACTCTTCAAATCAAATCACTAGATACATTTTACACTATGGTCAGTTGACCATGCAGTTTCTCTGTACAGATTTGTTTGTTGTACACACTCTCGTCTCGTCAGTACAGGTCAATCATGGAGGCTCTAGTCATGGAGGTTCTCCAGGCTCTAGTCTCCTAAATAAGGTCAGTCATGGAGGTTCTACACACATGTCTCAAATCTGAGTTAGTTACCAATGTTTGTTTTAGCCTGACTATGTTTTAATTATTGTCAAAAACTGTACAACATTGTCAATCAGTTGTAGCCTTAGTTCATCATTAGAATCAGTTCACCACTGCACTATTTTAGGCAAGCACAACTTGCTTAATTTTAATAATTTTGTTCATTTCAAATTATGGATGTTTTATATATAAAGTTTTGCATGGGCTTGCTCCTCCTCCGTTACAGGATTTTATTATCAATCAATCAATCAAACATTATTTATAAAGCGCTTTTCATACAAAATGTAACACAAAGTGCCTTATAGTAATTAAAGATTAGAAGATTAGAAGATTGGAAGATCGACATTTTATTGATCTCACACAGGAGAAATTGTTTCTGCATTTGACCCGGGGACCATCTCCATGATCTTGTTGTTTAGGCTTGGTCAGGACCCAAGCTGGAGGATTTTACCTATGGCACATGTTTTGGGTTGGTGGGGGAAATGGGAGTGCCCGGAGGAAACCCACCCAGACATGGGGAGAACATGTAAACTCCACACAGAAAGGCCCGGGTGACCTGAATCTTCTTGCTGTGAGTGCTAGCCACTCAGCCACCGTGCCGCCAACAATAAAACAAAAAACAAAAAAAAACAAAGACCGTCAGTGGGATGGGAACTAGGGCCATGGCCAGAGCCCGGGGGAACTGTGAGGTCCCACACAGACGCACTACATTTGGACAAAGTGTGCACTCAGTCAGAGGCACTAAGTTCTGGAACTCTCTCCCATCAATAAGGGAGACTCTGGCCACTTTCAAATCACACTTGAAACAGTGGCCAATGGAAAACCAGACGTGTGGACACTTTTAATGTAGAACTGCTGCTATTGTCACTTGTTATTGTTTTTGCTGTTTTACTGCCTAGAGACTACACATAGAAATGAGCATTTTTGCAATAATCTGGCATATTTACACTGCAGTGTTGTAGATGTTCATTAATATGCACTGTCCCTATTAAATAAAAGAATAAATAAAAAAATAAAAAAAAGTTTATATGGAGTTTGCAAAGACAGTTTCACAGGCAGTTGTTTTATTTGTGTAAAATCTCCATATCTAATCACCAGGCACATTTGCACACAAGTCAGTTGACATCGAAGTTTCTCTGCACAGATTTGTTTCTGTTTGTTCTGGTTTCTAGCAATTAAATGTGTTTTTCACAGTACTGCTGCCTTTACCCAGTCCTGGATAAAGTAAAAAAAAGAAAATGGACAATTTTCACAAACCTTAGGCTCAAAATATGTTAAAATATGTTTAAGAATAAATTTTAAAAAAAGATAGCATATTAGATGTAGTCTGTCAAAGTAGTAAGTAGTAAGTTGCCATAGTAAGAGACCAATATTTGAGAGAGGAAAAACGAGAAAGAAAGAGAGAGAAATGGAGTTATTATGCAGTATATTTAGTATCAGTCACACACACACCTGTCCAAAGTATTGAAACTAGATACCCATTTGAAAACTAAAAAAAAAAAATAGAGGACAAAATGTGACATTCCCTGAACAGTTTTAGAATTATTTTGAGCTTTAGCAGAACTAGTATAACACCTCATGGTCATATAAAGAAAGTTATTTTGTGTTGAAAATGTCAGTGTATTGTCTAAAACAGATGGATGGATGGACTCTTAAATCAATCATTCATGCATGTTTGTGTAATTGTTTATTATTTATCTGTCTACATCTCCAAAGCCCAAAATGCTCTGTCCTTCTGATGTCATGTAGTGGTAACGTTCAAGTTAACAGCTAATTTTTTACATTTACTTCAGCAGAGATTTGCAATTCCGGAGCTGAAATTTACCAAATGATTCTAGTGAAGGTGCGTGGAGTTTAAAAACGCATAACGAGGTGGAACAGAGTGTTTTCTGTTTGAGAGAAGAACACAGCGGAAATATGCAGGATGTGTGTGTTAAAGGAGAATTAACGTTTTTTACGATCTGAGCCTTATTTCGGTAATAAAACAAGTTGTTTTACTCACCCATAGCACTTCAGTGTCATATGGAGCACTTCCAGAGATGTAGATTTGCGATAGCCGTAGCGCTAATATATGCCCCGAGCATGTAATACAGGGCTCTCAAGTTTTGAGCGGGGTCGTACGTGAGACTGTGTAATTTCCGGGGAGCGGGAAAAACGCTTGAATTGCGTGAGAAATGCCGTGTTCACAAAGCCCTGTGTAAATGTTTGTCTAAAGAGCAAACTTAAACTACAAAGCAACTAATGAGAGTTATATAAATGAAGTTATTACCTGATGGTTCTCAGTTTGTTTTATCGTCACCGTTTTGTCGTTCCTCGTGTTCGTGTTCGCTGTCCTTATCACTGAGTGCAGTGCGGGAGCGGAGCGGGGAGGAGGGGGGAGTTTTTTTCGCTGAAAACGCGTGCATAAACTGAGCCACACAGACCGATTTTCTGGGCACAAAAAAAAAAAAATCAGCGTGAGAAATGCCATGTGTGTGAACACATCGAATTGCGTGTGTCACACTCTCAATGCGTGAGACTTGAAAGCCCCGATGTAATATATGCCCCGAGCGGTCTCCAAATAACACAAACTTTAGCATTTTTCAAATCATAGAAGCTCGATGTCTTTAGTCTACGCTTTCGTTTGAGTCAAAAGTGGCCTGTAATCCGAGATTTATCCATAGTTTACAGTTTTGCGTTTCATGTTTGGGTCCCGAGAGCTGAGAGCGAAATAAACTGTGACTCCGCACATGCGCACTGGTGTCCTCATCTACTCGAAACTATGGATAAATCTCGGATTACAGGCCACTTTTGACTCAAACGAAAGTGTAGACTAAGACATCGAGCTTCTATGATTTGAAAAGTGCTAAAGTTTGTGTTATTTGGAGACCGCTCGGGGCATATATTAGCGCTACGGCTATCGCTAATCTAAAACATCTCTGGAAATGCTCCATATGACACCAAAGTGCTATGGGTGAGTAAAACAACTTGTTTTATTACCGAAATAAGGCTCAGACTGTAAAAAACGTTAATTCTTCTTTAAACGTGTGAATAAAAAAAACACAACTCCAGGTCTGTGATGAGGAAACAACATTATAACATACTGTAGATTAGAAAATAGCGTAATTTGAGCTGTTTAAATTACCATTATGTATATAGTTTAAAGCCTATTCCTTCTTATTGAAACAGAGTTGAAGTTTTAGCTTTTGTAACACTACCACCCAACATCAGCTCATATATAGGTCTTACAAAGCATTTATCTTGAACTTTTAACACTGGGTTGCTCATACTGACTCACCCCACAGTTTGCGGGAGCTAAACAAACCGTATTTTACCCTCTTCTCAGGCAGCTATGACAAATGTACTTCCGAGAAGAGGGAAGCCGAGGCAGCAGATTCCAGCAGATTGGGCAGGATCCAGGAGGAGTCTACTACAGACAGACAGACCTGCTTAGTAACTTTGTGCTCCCTGAGGCACCACTGTTAGGAACTGTTAGACGGCCAGCTGCGGTTAGGACAAAACAAAATTTCCAATAATAGAAACACAGCGTTATAAGAGATCTTGGCAGCATGTCTGTATTTAAAGGTGTATTGTGTTAACTTTTCAAATGCTTTTATCCGCGGAAATGTTTTTGTTTTGTCTGGAATGTTTCACAGTATGATTATTAAACCTTTCTATCTTCACAGAGACCAAACTAGACCAAGTTACAGGTCAGACCTGTGGAGAGGCGAGCTGTTTAATGTCTTACAGTGGAACATTCCAGGCAGAGCAGTGACATATCCATAGAAACAAGCAGGTGAAGGACCCCCCAACCGAAAAGTTACATAGTGCGCCTTTAAAGGTTTTTTCAATGGATTTATCACATTTTCTGAAACTTTTAATAAACCTGACAAATTGTATGTGCACTTTCCAAAACTATTCACACACATACACACACACGCACACACACACACACACACACAAATCTGAATGTTTGAAAAGGTAAACTTGTGAACAAAACATACAAGGACACAAAAAGGACACTTTGAGGTTAAAATACAAACACAAACATCAGATTTATACAATTATCTAAAAGTGAAAAAAATGCACACTCAGATGGCCAATGTCCAAAAGCTTTTTTTTTTTTTTTTTAAATGTGTCGGCAAAAAGCCTTTGTTGGAACATATTTCTTGCTTTGGACCAAAGTACACAAGAGAGCACTTCACCAACTTAAGACTCTTGCTCCTCATGGATGTAATGTGGACTTTGACCTAAGATGCTTTTTGTGATATGGTCAAACTATTTTGGTATTTTCCTATTTTGTTATTTTATGAGAATGTTTTTATGTAGCTATCTAACAGTTTTTCCTTGTTGTAGGGTGGGCTGATCTCACTGGGTGAGCACCTGGGCTAATAACTAATATTGTGCTTTGTGTGTGTTCAGTTTTGTCCTTTGTGTCTTCGGTCTGTGGACTTTGGTAAGAGAGTGGAGTATTTTAGGAAGACAGACTGTAGCTTGTGCAAGAGAGTGTTACAACTGTAATCTATGTTTAAATAGTTGATTGTTGTGTTTTCATTTTCTTTTGTAGATTTGATCTGAGAGTTAAGGCTTGAAAATAGAATAGAATGCCTTTTATTGTCACTATTCATATGTACAGTTTACATCATACATACTCACAATGAGATTGAAAGCATCTCACTTCAGTGCAGACATTTAAGTACGATATATACAACACAGCAGGATATTTACAACACAGTATGGGTAATAAAACCCAGTAATGGTAATAAAAAATTGTGCAAAAAACAAATTAATGCAAAAAAAAGTCCTGTACTACGCATTAGTTGCCAGGTTATTGCAAGTCTTGCTCATATATAGCAGTAAGGGTGACGCATTACAACCGTTTATACACACACTAGAGAGTCTCTACATTGCAGAGGGAGATGTTTCACAGAATTCAGTTTAGCATATTGTACTGCATTAAATATTACCAAAAAATGGATTTAAGGTTGTGCCAACATGAATTGAGTATTTGCTCCTTCATTATCAGGTTTTGAAAATGTGCGCCAAAATTTAGACTTTAGTGTCCAAGTGGGGAAAAAAAAGAGTGAATACCTTTTTTTGGATTCAGTGTAGAAAAACATTTAAAAAAAAAAAACTGAGCTATACTCTGGAATTCAAATGGATAGTACAAAAAGGAGACATATGTGAAATTTACATCATCATACCTCAAAAAGTATACCTCTTGTAGTTCACATACAAGAGCTGGCTGAATGGCTAGCACTCATGCCTCACAGCAAGAAGGTTCTGGGTTCGTTGCCTGGGCCTTTCTGTGTGGAGTTTGCATGTTTTTCACATGTCTGGGTGGGTTTCCTCCAGGCACTCCGGTTTCCCCCATCAACACCAAAACATGCTCCTTAAGTAAAATCCTCCAGCTGAGGTCCTGACCAAGACTAGCCATAAGATCATGGAGATGGGGCACCCGGGCACCCCATGTGCTGCCGACTGCTCCAGAAGGATGGGTGAAGTGCAGAGGACAATTTCCTTACAGGGATAATAAAGGATTATAATAATAATAAAAAATAATAATAAATAACATTAATATTATATTAAATAAAGTTAAATAAAATAAAGTTGCGTTCTTCTGAACAGACAAAAACACTGAACCATCCAGAACTTTTTAAAACTTAAAAAGAATGGCTATCTTCAGGCAATAGACCAGTTTCAAAGCTACGTCATCACTGAATGCGCGCGCAGTTCCGACTCAAAACAAAGCCACCGCTGCCATAAAACCCCAGCGAAGATATAGAAGAGAAGAACTCAAATAAAGAGAAACAGATGGAATAAATGATAGTTCATATCATTCAACTGACATACACACAAGTGAACACCTGCTGCTTGTTTAGGGTCATTTGCCCAGGTGTTCAATGGTGTTTAATCATGCTGATTAACTAGCAAGCACAGGACACCGCAAAGCTCACAGACATATTAACCGGGTAACCTCTACGACAGACACATGTAAACAAACATGAATAACTTTGTTAAAATGCATGATAAGTTTTCGCATGACCATCATAAATGGCATTTGACATGACTGAGATCACATCTGTGACTCGTGAATTAAGTCGTAGTATGTTACTTACCCCGCAAAGCAAGTGCAGTTGGCGGTCAGAACGTAGTTATCGCGCTTGTTGATGATAGCCCAAGCATTGTACATGGTCGTCTTGTGGCCTTGTCTTTGACTGGCTTTTTCTGAAGTGCTAATAGAAGCATGCAGTTCCAGTGATCACAATTTGAAAGCAGGGTTAGGTAGAAATGTTGAGATTTTGATATGAAAGCGAACCGAACCGGGATCAGCTGAGACTGTCAGAGGTAAGCCAGTGTCAACATACGTAACTTTTAGAAGGAAACCCATACAGATTAACATAAAAAAAAAACACACTATCCCTTTAAGACATATCTCACCCACCAATGTTCATTTAGCATCATAATTTCTTTCATCAAATGGTGGCGATAAACTGTTTTAGTGCTGACAACAGCGCTCGCTAGTGTTGTAACTTCATGTTAACCTCACAGACAGCGGTGCTTTCCGCACTCCGGCTGTACACACATCCGCTCTGTTGATAAACGAATAAGCCATCCATATATTAGCGGCATTGTTGTAAAAGCTTCAAGGTTCAAAGTGTGAGAAAAAAGTAGTGGCTTATAGTCCGGAAATTACAGTAGATACATGGTACAGATGTCCAAAGTGTCCTCTATATCGTGTCTCAAAACTGCACTCAAAACTGTTGCAAAACAGCAATGCGTAAAATACGTGATGGATCAGTTCTCACATTTGGAATACTTTCCTGCAACATACTGACATAGAGGATCTAACTTATTTTGTGGATATATTTTCTTTACTGAATTATATTCTCTGGACCTGTACGCACCAGTTTTGATGAGAGAACAATGGTATAACATGGTTAAAAGCTCCAAATATTTTACTAAATATTTGTTCTTTATAGCTTAAGATAAAGATGATGCTAGGTTTAGTTTAAGATTTCAGGATAGGCCTCGACTAATGCAACTTTGATGGAATACCCCTAGAATTATTTTCCAACTGGTTTTAGTCATAGCAACTGACAAGATTCTCTCATTTGGGGTTGAGAATCCAAAAAAACTGAATTGTAACATAAACAACTTGGCCATCATGTCCAGTGTTTTTAATTATGAATACATTACAATTATTATTAAGTATCAGTAAAAGCAGAGGTGGCGCATCTGTTCTGCATGCCTCCTGGATGCCTCCCTTGGGAGGTGTTCCGGGCATGTTCCACCGGGAGGAGGCCCTGGGGAAGACCTAGGACACACTGGAGGGACTATTCGGCTGGCCTGGCAACGTCAGGTTGCCCCCCGCGACCTGGCCCCGGATAAGCGGAAAAAAATTGATGGATACTATCAGTAAAAGCATTGATTGATTTGATCCTTATATCTGGTCTATATACTCTCCATTTAAATATATATTTTATTAGTCACAAAATATTAGTTTTAAAAGTTATGTCCATTCTATTGGTTTAATTTACTTTCTCCCTTAAAATGTTCCAAAGTCAGACATAAGAGCTTTATCATTTCTAATAACTGTAATTCTCAAAGCTGATTAAAATGTATCATGCCATGAGTTTCCCCTTTACACCTTTTAAAAAGACACTGACTTGTTGGGCTGAAATTCCACATTTTGACCTGTACTTGAACGGTCTTTAGCTGTTGCTAAAATGGATAGTTAGGCACACAAACATGATGCACCTGATTCCCATCCAATTCCGTGAGAACAGATGGGCTCTTTCATACGAATCAATGTGTTTCAGTTTTGTGTACACTGGCAGCATGCACCAACAGCCGGGGAGTTAAACCCTCAACCCCTTCTGGATTTCGTAATGAGCCCCGTAGTGATGTCAGATCTGCTGTCCCTGAGTGTCAGTGGTTGCCAAATCCTCCATTAGACAAGCACAACGCAGCAAAAATAATCATAAAATTGTTGGTAGCACATTGTTTGGCACAGGGGGTGCTCATGGACATCTCTGCCCCCCCTTCTGGTGTTTTGGGGCTGGGGCGAATGGACCAGGCTCAGATCATGGTTAGGGAGTTAGGAGAAGACACTTTTGGACACGCTATTCCAAATCAGGACACGCCAACCATTAAAGCGTTAATGATTTCATAAAAGGAAATTTTATGAAATCATGGTTAAAAGTTGCGAAATGTCTAAACTGAGCATTTGCGATCCTTTTCTGCGTTACAAAAAATCGGAGCTCAAACGGGCGATTTTGAACAAGGCACCTTATTGACGTCAGATCGAAAAAAGAAATGCAAATGCAGCTCCACCCCCGTCTGTCTGTACTCAGCGTCTCTGTAAATCACGCCCAGAGAGTTTGGACTGCGAATGCGCTAGGCAATGCGAAATGCGTTTTTTTATTTGCCTGGAGGCACGTCCGAGTGTTTCTAGGCTCGGAAGTCCTTTATCTGAGCCTCTGGACCTTTGAACAGCAGTGGTTTAATTTTATTTTCTGTGGAAATGTGGAACGCTTCGAATCTCTCCCCCCTGCAAAAACACGAAAATGGATCAGCTGAGAGCTCTGAGCAGACAGCGGAGAGTTTGGCCATGCCCCAACCCTCTACTATTGGCCAGCTCTTTTCTCCTCATTTGCATTCAAGCAACAACGCCCATTATGACCTGTTCTGAGAGAGAGAAAATACTCTTTCTCATTTTATCTCTGTTTCTCATGCACTGAGTGTTGATTTTGAAGAAGGATTCATTTACAGTATTAGGGAACCATTAAGGAGCCATATAAAAGCATCAAGAAGTACCATGTCATGGGATCTTTAAAGATTCATTGCGCAACTTTTCTGGTGGAAAGTCCGTCAGCTACTTGTCTCCATGGAGATATTATTGCTTTGCTTGGAATATTTCATGGTATGACTTTAAAAACATCCATTTAGCATTTTTTCTTCACAGGTGTTTGTATTGCTCAAAAATACAATAATTCCCTCTGTGAATAGGGTTCCCTCTCCACAGATCTGACCTGTAATGTAGCCCATATATGTCTCCCTTCAGATAGACATTCTAGACAAAGAAATAACATCTCCATGGAGACAAGCAGGCGATAGACCCTCCACCAAAAAAAGTTGCGCAGTGCACCTTTAGATGGCGAGACACTGCAGGTGAATAGGAAAAAAATCTGAAAATGTAGAGATATCATTTGCAAACTTCTTCAGTAGTTTACTTATATAAATGTAAGAAAAATGGTATTACATGTTTTTGATCATGTTATGATTTTGTTTTTATATAAATAAACCATTTTATGTGTAAAAATGGCCAAAATTGACATTCAAAACAAGTTATTGCTTCATTCTGTTGTCATATTAGATACAAAAACATTCCCAGAGGGGATTTGGCATCTTTGGATCTTATTTAGTATTTGAGAAAACAAAATCTTGCTGGAATTGTCCTTGAAAAAATATTTTGTCTCATTTTTAGAATTAAAACTTCTTGATGTATCACAAAAATCATGTATACAATATGAAAATGTTTGGTGTGTGTAGGTGCTACTTTAATGGGTGATCCTTATGTCCCTGAAAAATGCCACTGAAGTTACAATGTCCCATATAATTCTAAGGCTGCACGCTGGTTAAATCTAATAAGACATATTTTGATGCAAATTTGAGAGTTTTGCCATTTCCACATGAAAGCTTTTCTTTTTGCCTTTTATGTCTCGCTGAACATTTCATAACATTTTTTGGTTGCTTTTGAGGTTAGCATGTAACAAAAACAAAGATTAAGGTTGTTTCTAAGAGCAATTTTCCAACCCCACTGGCAAGTTAGATGAGATAAAAAACAAAAAACAAAAAAACAAAAACAAAGCATAAACCAATAAAAAGGACACAGATTAAAGGTGTATTGTGTAACTTTTCTGGTGGAGGCTTCTTGTAGAGATTTATCCATAATTTACAGCTTTGCGTTTCATGTTTGGGTCCCGGGAGCTGAGAGCGAAATAAGATGTGACTCTGGCGTCCTCATCTACTCGAAACTATGGATAAATCTCGGATTACAGGCCACTTTTGACTCAAACAAAAGTGTAGACTAAGACATTGAGCTTCTATGATTTGAAAAGTGCTAAAGTTTGTGTTATTTGAAGACCGCTCGTGGCATATATTACATGCTCTATGCCCCGAGAACGCTAATCGCTAATCTAAAACATCTCTGGAAATGCTCCATATGACACCAAAGTGCTATGGGTGAGTAAAACAACTTGTTTAATTACCGAAATAAGGCTCAGATTGTAAAAAAAAAACGTAAATTCTCCTTTAAGATTCAAATTCTGAGTTTAAATCAAGTTAGCTAATCTACTATGTAATCTAAAATTAATTTAACACTTCTATCGTATTTTGTCATAGAACTATAATAAAATCTAGAAGGTGAACCCAAGATAGCATTGTAGTTTTTTTTCTCTTTTTTTCGGACTAATGGGATCGTTACTCAGTGGTCCATTTTCGGACTAATGGGAAGTCGCAGCAATGGGCTGACCCCGTGGTGCGTTTGGACCAATCAGAGCGAGAGCTGCGAGAGCGGAGCTAGAGCGGCCTCAGAGCAGTCTTACAAAGCTAACTTGCAAAGCTTACCTTTAAGCCGCTTTGAAAGTTTAAAAATGTTAAAGGAAAAGTAACGTTTTTTACAATTTGAGCCTTATTTCGGTAATAAAACAAGTTGTTTTACTCACCCATAGCACTTTGGTGTCATATGGAGGATTTCCGGAGATGTTTTAGATTAGCATTAGGCTAACGCCGTTAGCCTAGCGCGACTTATAGCCATAGCTCGGGGCATTCCCCGAGGATGTAATATGCCCCGTGCTCCAAATAACATAAACTTTAGTACTTTTCAAATCATAGAAGCTCGATGTCTTTAGTCTACGATTTCGTTTGGTCAAAAGTGGCCTGTAATCCCAGATTTAGCCATAGTTTCGAGTAGATGAGGACGCCAGTGCACATGCGCGGAGTGTGCTCTCAGCTCCCGGGACCCAAACATGGAACGCAAAGCTGTAAACTATAGATAAATCTCGGATTACAGGCCACTTTTGATTCAAACGAAATCGTAGAGTAAGATATCGAGCTTCTATGATTTGAAAAGTGCTAAAGTTTGTGTTATTTGGAGCCCGCACGGGGCATATTACATGCTCGGGGAATGCCCCGAGCTATGGCTATAAGTCGCGCTAGGCTAACGGCGTTAGCCTAACGCTAATCTAAAACATCTCCGGAAATGCTCCATATGACACCAAAGTGATATGGGTGAGTAAAACAACTTGTTTTATTACCGAAATAAGGCTCAGATTGTAAAAAACGTTACTTTTCCTTTAAAAATAGAAATGTTGTGAAAACAAAAAAAGAATCCCTACAAAATCCGACCTTTGTGACAGTTGTGGATGCCCTGTCAGCCAAACACGGGCAGTTTGAACTCCCCAAAAATGCATTGCGCTCTGTGGGAGAATTCTTACATGGAATGGCCACTAGTCGGTCTTGAGGCGGGACAGAGGAGGAGTGTTTTATTATGTTCTTATTATAGATCTATAGCTTAGCATCAGGAAAGACAGTAAAAACTAAGCTAACATTGAAGATGCAATAGCTGTCCTAAGTTGCATGATACTTTGTGGTAATGACACAAATTTGCAGGGTTACTCAAACATGCATGAATAAAAATGAACACCACTCCAGGTATGTTTTTTGGAGAAAATCTTGTACAAATTTCAATAGCTCTGATTTAAAATTCTGTCTTTATATGTTAAAGGTCCTATTTTACTCAAAACTGACTCCTGTGAGCTTTAAGCCATGTTTTAATGTGGTTACCCCCTCAAAAACATACCCGGAGTTGTGTTTTTTTTCATTCACACATTTGAGTAACCCTTTATTATTGGTCTGTCAACAGCGCCAAAGATAAAATGCTCGTTCCACCTTGTGATGTCATGAAGCGGTAGTTTTCAAGTTAATAGCTACCTTTTTACCTTTAGTTCAGTAGAGATGAGCAATTCCAGGGCTGAAATGATCCAAATGATTCTAGTGAAGGTGTGTGGAGTATTACCACATGACATCACAGGGGGGAACAGTTTGAGAGAAGAACTATAACACATCAGAAACTAGTGTAATATGGGCCCTTTAATGAATTTCAGATAGAAGTCCATTATATTAAATTCCTAAAATATGGATGTGATCAGCTGGACCCTCAGCACGATTGATACTCTTTTTTCATGGAGGAGTGCCGCTCCGGGAGAAGCGTGTCTGCGGACACTGGTAGCCCCCATGGGAGAAGATATACATCAAGGCCCGTTGTGACGTGAGCCACCTGTGGGAGGATTCTCCAGCTGAGGTCCTGACCAAGCCGAAGCAAGAAGATCATGGAGATGGTCCCCGGGCGCAGTAATGTGCTGCCCACTGCTCCTAATGACAGGATGGGTTAAATGCAGAGGACAAATTTCTCCCAAGGGATACAATAAAGGCTAATCTTATCTTAATCTTACTTTTGCTGCTGGATATGCAAGGGACTCGTATCATGCGTGGCAAGTCGTATGTTTGGCACCAATGTGCCTGGAGGATGTGGAGGATATTTACGTATTCAGATTTCTAATAGCTGGACATCTGTTAATTGGCCTGGGATTGTCCATGATCTATCGCAAAATTTGTAAACTGGCAACAAGTAGAGTCCCCCAAGCTGTCTGCAGCAATTTCGAGCCACTGTGAGGCCGTGGGGGATCTCGTGAAAGGATTACATCAGAAAGTGGGACAGGTTGAGGACCTTTTGGAAGGATTTCAACCGAAGGAAACATCTTGACGTTTGGATATCATCATGGGCATAGTTACAGAACTGTGTAAAGCCAACGCAGCGCAGTCTGTGCGCCAAGAGGAACTAATGAGATCTCTCATGAATCTTCATGGCGATATGAAGATGGGGATCTGGCAAAACCCAAGCTCAATCTAAATTGTTCACCTGGGTCTCTAAAAATGTATTTCATCATGCTAAATTAATCCCTTTGCAAATTATGTCTCCCTGTGAAAATCTGTGTGGCTCCAACAGTTATCTGTGTTTTGACTTCGCCTCCCTGCAAGAACACTTCCAAGGCCACAAATGTGGTTTGTTATCTGGACTCTACATAAACATGGCACCCACTATCACACTGACACTGACACTGACATGATTGAGTAAAATGTTCCCTGTCTTTTAGTAAAGGTCTGATCTCTGCTCTCGGTTCAATCAATTTCATTGATTTCCAATCTGATCCCCCCACACCCTTCCTTCTGTTGCCAACGAAAAAGATCACCGTATGTTATATCTCCAATTGTTTTTCTGTCATTACATGTTGTTAAATTGTCACTGATTCTACTGCACCCTCCCCACTCTATCACTGTCCTGCCTGGTTAGTGGGGAAACGAAATTTCGAATTCACTCTATGTACATGTACATGATTGTTTTCGACAATAAAGCAAACTATGACTACTACATGACTACATACTTGTTTTAATGAGAAAAAATAAAATATAATCAAAAATGGTCAATCAAAACTGTGATCAAATCAATACGAGTGGAATGTTTTGGGCATTTTTTTCGGCTTTGCAAAAATATAGCATCTTCGTCATTGTGTGTTTTTCTTCAGATTTTGATCATGACCTTTGACCCTGACCTCGTGTATGTATATGTGTATTCCGCAGGTTGTCCATAGAGCAGATGCAGCGCTCGGATGCAGGCTTGTACCAGTGTGCAGTGAGGAACCGGATGGGAGCGCTCGTACACTGGAAGACTCAAGTACACGTAGCCTGTGAGTACACTGTGTATGCTCTACTTAAAGGGATAGTTCGGGTTTTTTTATTTGAATCTGTATAGCATCCCCTTCAGCAGTGTCGTGCATTAACACTGACTTATCGCTGACAGTGTCCTGTGAGCCGAGTACTGCCCGGTTCTGGAGCTGACGAAAGTAGGTCAAGCAAGTTAGCCAGGAAAGTTAATAAGGCTTGTTTTTCTTCTCAAAACAATATTTGTCCAAAAAGTGATATATTTGCATCACAAAACAGTTGCCCACGAGTCTCGAGTCCTATCACTGCGTGCCTATTATTATTAGCCTGTTCACTTGTAAACATCGCCACTTACAAGTGAACAGGCTAATAATTTGCCCTTTCTTCAGGTCAGAGCAGCTGCCCCTTAAAATTCCTGTGCACGTCCCTGCCTTGGGGAGCTCGTTATGTGGGTTGTATATGATTTGTTCCTTCTGTTTGGACTTTGGACTTATAGTTTATATATGGACAACATGGCTTTGTATAAGATGTACGTATGTGTATACGTGTGCGTGCATGTGTATATGCGTGTGCGTGTATATATTTGCATGTGTGTGTGTGTGTGTGTGTGCATTAGTTGTAAATGAGAAAATGGTAAAAATAACCACATTAAATAGATGGCTCTAAGTGAGAATGATTTTTTAGATATACTGAATGATGAAAATGAAATAGATTATACTGTCAGTTATAATGTAAGTGAACTATACAAAATATGAGCACACTTACTTAAAGGGACAGTGTGTAAGATTTTTACCCGTTAATTACTGAAATTGAAGATACCCATTCAAAAATACATTGTTTTCCAAGCCTTTTCACTTCCATCATGAAATCAAAGTATTCTTTTGGACTTAGATATAGTCACATAAAAGGGGGATCTTCCCCATGCAGAGGCAGCCATTTTGAATACGAGAGCCGCAGAAGGACATTTGGGCTCCGCCTTCGCCTTCGGCAAGGCTAATGGTTTTGGGTAAACAGCACAAGCATGCTGCTGGATCAGACGTCGTAATGGATCTAACACGTGTTTTGGACTAAATTGTTTTACTGGATTTTATTTGCTGGATCCTTACGGACAAATTGAGAGCAAGTTTATGGTGAAATACAGAGTTTGACCTGAGCAAAGCATTCTAAGGTAAGCTAACCTCGTTTTGTGCTTTTCCGTATAAAAGCCCCATGTGCTCGGGGAGTGATTATTGTGCAGGGAAATGAATTGCATAGTCAAAAAGAGGAGACTGTAAGGTTTCATTTGATGTGTAGAGTGTCATGGTACATGATCGGGAATGTGTGTTTTCATGAGAAAAGAAAAAAAAAAAAAAACGGGACCGCGCGGCTCGTGCGCACGCCCGGGTGACCCTCGAGGTCTGCCGTAGCTAAAACAGAAAGTGCAATAGCACCATCCACCTATGCGCCACGAATCTTACACACTGGGGCTTTAAAGAAACATGATTCCTCGAATTATTCAACAAATGAGTTTCGTGATGATATAGATCCTCATAACAAATTTTATAATAATATACTCAATGATTGCAAATAGATTGTAATAGAAGGAGTCTTTATGACAATGACAATAACATCAAAGAGAAATTTTGTGTCATTGCTGTGTCAGAAACCAGGCTAGATGCCGTAAAGGGTTGTGATGTGGAAATGGAAGGCTACGCACTGTTCACCTTAAACAGGACCGATATGAAAGTTGGAGGAGTTGCATTGTATGTACAGTAGATGTACAATTGAGATGCAATTTGATTAATAGTAAAACTACAATTGTAGCTGGAGTATTAGAGTGCCTGAAATGAACTTAATGTAAAAATATAATTGTTAGCTACGTATAAAGTTCACCTGGATCATGTCTTTATAAATTTAACCACATGATTGGTGCCTTGTTTAGCAATTCAAGCAAGGTCCATATTGTGTGGGAATTTTATCATCAATGTTTTGAACCCCTAAAGTAGTGTAAAAACAACTGCCATGTTTACCAATAATCAATTTTGGATCATTATTAAACCAAGAAGGATCACAAATGACACATCCACACTGGTAATATCTTCACTAATCAATTGTAGACACAAATTAAATCTGGATTACTTATAAATGACATAAGTAATCATTTTCCTGTATTTAGCATTTTACATCAACTCACACAAATTGTCAAAATTACACCTAAAACCAACCTTCATAAAATGATCAGACTTAGAAAACCTGCGGATTACTAATGGTATAGTAAATGTAAATGTAAAAAAGAAAAATCATCTCTACAGATTATTTTTTTTTATACACAGAACTAAAGAAGTAGAATGTAGCTATAAGATTAGAAATATAATGAGATCTAGCAAGAAGTATCATTACCATAAATTAATAGAACAGCAAAGAAATAACATCCAAGGCACTTAGTAAAATAGTAAAATTAAAGAGAGAAAGAAAAGATGATTGAAATTATTGTGTGAAGGCTAAGCTTACTTTAAATGATACAAGGGAAATAGCAAATGCGTTTTATGAAGTCTTCATAAACATAGGACCGACTTTAGCAGACAAAATCAAATGATACACATGAGGGGTGTTCCATCAACGCGGCTAAGCACAAAGCCCGGCTTATTTCAATAGGCCACGCTAGTTTTAGTGAGAGTTCAGTTCCATGACTCTCGCTAACATTAGTCCCTGCCGAGTTACTGGGGCAACATAGTCCGAGCTAGCCTAGTCCCGGGCAGGCTAAAGATGAGGCTTAATCAGGCCATGTCGCAAAGAATACGTACCTGAAGTAAACAGAGTGGTTTAATTTTATTTTCTGTGGAAATGTGTTTATTTTTCAATGGAACGCTTCTCATCTCTTCCTCCGCGCAAAAACGTGGAAGCGGGATCCAGCCAGTCTGAGCCAGAGCGCACAGCTGAAGAGGAGAGAGTGGAGAGTTTGGCCACGCCCCCACTCACTACTATAGGCCATCTCTGTCCTCCTCATTTGCATTCAAGCAACAACACCCATAATGGAGTGTTCCAGAGAGAGATGTGTGACTCTTTCTCATCTTATCTCTGTTTCTCATGCACTGAGTCTTGATTTTGAAGAAGGATTCATTTACAGTATTAGGGAACCATTAAGGAGCCATATAAAAGCATCAAGAAGTACCATGTCATGGGATCTTTAAACAAAACAAAGCTTCAGACATGTTTTGATGAGGAAACAACATTATAACGTAGATCAGAAAATAGTGTAATATGGGCCCTTTAATCTATAATAACATAAATATACTCTAGTTCAGAGGTCTTCAACAGGGGGGTTGTGACCCCTCGGGGGATCGCGGAGGTACTGCAGGGGGGTCGCGAAATCTTTTGATTTCACTTTAAAATAATATAATTTTATATTTTATAGTGTAAAATACAGTATTAACCTGTGTATTATTTCCTTGTATTGGATGTACCATAACAGAGTAGCAATGTTTATACATGACACTAAGCTCAATTTAATATAAAACACAATTCTATGCCGTATATGTAGTAGGGGGTCCCTGGCCCAGTTCGCCATCTGTTTGGGGTCCCTGGCCTGAAAAACGCTGAAGACCCCTGCTCTAGTTGTATGTACTCTATTCACTTTTTCACATTTTGCCCTTCCAGATTTGGGGAACTATTCGGGTGAGGACCAGAGAAAGACAGTTACCCAGGGCAGGGCCACAGTGCTCAGCCCTCCCCTGCTGGCTTCGTATCCCCAACCTGTGGTCACATGGTACAAGGATGGACAGAAGATCATCCCCAACAACAGACTGTAAGCACTTGTATTCTAATTTACTGAAATTGTTATTTTGAATTTCAAAATCTGATATTAGGTATGGGCAACACTATATTTTTTGAACAAAACTAGCAGCTTTTTTTTGTCTCAGTGAAATTCAAATTGGTAAGTGCCCTAACTAATCCAAAACTATTCAACAAATCTACAGTAGTGATCAGAATAATCACTGGTTGCAGTTCTCTAATCTTTGCTATCAGGGACACATCTGGACGGTCATGATCAAAACAAATTTGGCTGCTTACAAGGAAAAAGAAAGAAAAAAGTATGAGTCTTGT
This sequence comes from Paratrypauchen microcephalus, assembly GCA_036785185.1. Lineage (NCBI taxonomy): Eukaryota > Metazoa > Chordata > Actinopteri > Gobiiformes > Gobiidae > Paratrypauchen > Paratrypauchen microcephalus. Next base: position 2,528,112 of record JAVJIX010000096.1, read on the forward strand.
CACGTGAATCTCTCCTACTTCAGATAGATGTGATTGGCAGCTGGGTTAGCCAAGGGACCAGCATGGTCTGTCCAAAAAATATCACTGGGGGCTGAAAAACGTGGATTTCTGCAGAAACAGTGACCGAGGCACTAAACTCTGTTACTCTGTGGTGAGATGAAATTAGATTTTTTTGTAAATGATGTTTGCTCACAAGTGTCACTAAAAAAATGAATGTGACTGCATGATCACATTTGGTGGGGCTCTAGACAGAGGGCATGGGGAACAAACTGTATAAAAAAATCTCAATTTACCTGTCAAGAAAGAGATTAGGGGTCGTATCTTGCCTCCAGTCTTTGCACAAGCTCCAAACACATAGGTGTGCCATGCCTGACTATCAGGTGGAGCGGAGCAGACTGAAGGTGTGGTGTGGCGCGTTCAGTGAATTGCCAGAGTCGTAAAAATAAATATCAAATAAGTTAACTGAAAAACACTACGTATAACAAATAAAAGAGATCAAATGATTTCTTTTATTTTTAAATGTATGATGAATGCAAAACAAGTGTGCTGCTCGGGAGGTTCGTGTGCCGTCTGGATGCCCTCCTGCAGCAGACCACAACCCCGCGCCCTCTTCCTGTACTGGGTCAGCGCTGCTCTACAGTTTGGTTTGATTTTGATGTGTAGAAAAGCTGGTCATTCACATGAGCTATCCTAAAGTGTGTTTTCTTACCCTGTCTGCAGGGTACTGCTCATGGCGCGATACTTCCTTCTACAAGCGCAGGTTGTGCAGTCACCCCTCCCGTGTGTTAATGGGTTAATCCATGTCTATGCACAAAGCTATCAAATTAGGAACATTTATATGACAATAAATGTACTCCATAATCAGCGGACCTGTTTGGGACCAAGAAAGACACTGGTCTGCTGTGTAATGGGAGGCAAAAGAACAGAGGAACACAGAGAAAACTATGGTTGATGTGAGTTCACAGTTCTGTCACAGCCCATCCAAAATTCTATTCGTGCTGTCAGGCGATTCAAAAAATTATCTAATTAATTACAGGATTTGTAATTATTTAATCTAATTAATCGCATTTTAAGAGTGTGAGAGAGAGAGCGAGTGAGAGAGAGATTGTGAGTGAGCGATCGAGCGAGGGAAGAAACCCACTTTGCGATTGACTTTGTCAGTTTTCAAGTGGTCGCTTTGCTCATTTGTTTGGTGTTGGTTGGTTTGGTGAAATGCGCACTATCTCCGGTAACAATGGAACTTGTCTGACGTATTTATTGTTCAAATGATCCGTCAGGCTGGAGCAGCTTCGGTGATTGGAAAATTCTTTTTAACAAAAGCTACAAATCACAGCGTTCTTGTTGATATTCCCGTCTTCGTTCTTTTTATAAATAAACTTGCCGTTCAAAGGCCCTGGCAGTGATTTGCTCGCCGCACGCCAAATTTAAAATGTGCGTGCAATGACTTGCTGCTCATAATAAATTGCGTTAATTTTTTATAACACGTTCATTTGCAGTGTAATTAATTAATCTAATTAAAACTAAACTGACAGTTTAATACTTAATTGTGTGTGTGTGTGTATGTATATATATACACACATATATATATATATATATATATATATATATATATATATTTATTCCCCCTTTTTTCTCAATACCCCTCTTTGCTGCCTGGTAATGAAGCAAAGATTGCAGAAATACTGGTCACAGATTGGTTCTGATGCCATCACCATATCTGTACTGTCCCACTCCAGCCCCCAGCGGCCGAGTACAGCCTGACCTGGACATGTCCCCTCATTAACACTTGTGCTCACACAAAGACTGGTGCCAAGAAAGGGCCCTAAATTTTGTTCAAAATGATGTTGAAGTGTTTCTCATGTATCACTGAAATAAACAAATGCGATTGTTCGACCTTGTTTCAGCCTGAGCCTGGTGACCAGACTGATATGTTCGATATTTATAGAAAAGAGAGAGATTATTCTGCACTTGGCAGGCAACTACTATTTTTCTGTTTTGCCTTTGACAGTGTAATCCATTGTGCACACTCGTGTTGCTGGCAGCTCTATAACAAATTGTTTATTTCCTTTCAACACATTAAATCTCCCAACCTTACTCTCCTCTGTAAAAATTAAAATTACAGGCTGTTCTTGACTTTTTCTTGGTTGTCATAGATTCTTACAGAACAAAGTCTTGGTTCCTTATAGAAAAGTCCAATTAACGCCTCTCTGGTTAGATCCCCACCTGCCTTTTCAATTGTCATTCACTTTTCAACTGATTCCCTAGAGTTCCCTAGGAGCTTTGGTCTCCTGCCATCTTTTTTGCTCTGTATCATGCTATTCTGATGAAGTGTTCCTCTTGTGTGGTAGTAAAAACAAATGAAAGAAAATAGAGCCAATATTAACACAATACCCTGACGATTTTATATATTCTACACAATTGATTTTATATATTCTACTATGGGAATTGTTTGGATACAGTGGTTCATACTAGTGAGGTAGTACACTGCTGTCAGCAATAAACTTGTACCGATGTGCGGGGCTGAGCAGTGCTTCTCACTGCAGCCCGGGCACTCATTTGGAGCCCGTAGACACTACACACACTGGTTAAACTTAATAAGAATCTTAAATATATGCAGAAATTCTTAAATACATGCCGAAAATGAGAAAAGATGGTCTCGATCTGGTCTCAATGGGTCGTGGTCTCGGTCTTGTCTCAGTCTCGAACTTTAAAAGTCTCTGTCTTGTTTCGTTCTCAACCCTCAGAGGTCTTGGTCTTGTCCTGTTCTTGGGACCCCTGATCTCGGACTGGTCTTGGTCTCGATTAGTGCAGTCTTCACTACAACACTAGCTCATACATTACAAATAATAACAAGGAGAAAAAATATCTGACACAAAGTTGTTACAAGGTTATTTCTTGTGTATTGCTGTAATATTATCTTCAGGATCATCCATAAGGTATCTATATATTTATTTTTGCCAATATCACCCACTTAACATTGGTCCATGTATCTATCAGTCCAATAGGCTTGTCACAGTATTTATACTATTATTATGATATTATTATAATAACTATATTGATTTATCAATCAGTATATTGTGTGTATTTATGGTGCGTACAATTTCTATGCAAAAGGAGGTAATTTGTTTAAATAATGAGGTAATATTTGCTGTAGGCGGTTGAATAAGTCACTTCTTTGGCTAATTATTGGTTCATTCTTATATTTATTTGTTGCAGCTGTCTGTCTATTTCTGTCTGTCTATTTAAAAACGATTTAAAACTGGTTTACTGGGATTGTCCTGCTTTATCAGTGGCATAAAGTAGTTTCAGTATTATCGTTTATTGCAAAATGTCTCTGTAGCGATATCTTGTGCTTCAAAATGCCTTATCATGACAGGCGTACAGTCCAATGAAAACAAGAGACTCCAAGCTTTCCAACATACTCACATGTTTAAGTAGAGTTTGTACCATTTGTGCATAAACCAGCCCATAACATCTTGCCCAAACCCTAACCCAGTGCTGGGGAGTACTATAGCTCAGGCTGGAGTGTGCAATGTAGTGTCATATTTTGTGTTTGTGTTTGGAAGTTACACCAGCTGATCCCGGGTCCAGAGGGAGGACAGGGGGCAGATGGTGCTGACAGTTGCCTGTCGCTGCGGCTACCGAGCTGATGATGCGTTTATGAAGCCTATCGATCCAATATACATCACCGGGCCTGTCTCACTGCTGGCCAAACATGTTTCAATTTATGTCAGGCTGCTCGATGATGTATGGTGCTAGCGCAACTTCCACCGCCCGGCATCCCATAATCACACATCTTGCCACAACAACGCACGTGTCCCCTTAGCCCCGGAGACCTCACAAGCTGTCACCCCCCCTTTTTCTCTGTTCATGCTTTGACGCTATTTCTCACTTTTGTTTTCCCGCAAATCACAACACCAAATTATTCTTCCGTCATTGCTGGTGTTGGCAACGTGAACTCATTCCCCATCAGTGTCGCATTGAGCACATGATAGATGGTGAATAATTTTAAAAAGTCCATCGCCAAAACTCATTTTTCCCTCAAGGTTGCCATTTTGGGAAAGCAAATGTTAGATTGAGAGCGAAACACAGCACGATGATACATGTGGGGAACGGAGAAGTTTCATAACTGTGATTTTTTGGTGAGAGGAATTACTTTCGCATTTTCAAATTTGATTTGATGTATTTGCAAAGCTGTGTTCCCAAAAGACCTTGTGTAACTCAGAGCAACTTCAGCAATACTTATCACAGTGAGGTAAAATGAATGCAATTTTCAAGAAATAAGGAGATGGAGAGGCTGAGCATGCCATATTCACCTTATTCACCTTCATACAGATTGTATTGATACTTTGCAGTGACATCATGCTGGGGTGTTCTACATGTATCTCTACTGGCAGAATGTTCAACAGTTACCATGGTGACACAATGCACACATTAGCAGAAAGTGGATGTAAACACATTTTCAGCTGCCTGTGATCAATGCAAGTGTTCATGGTCCTATCTAAGTGTTTGATTTTCAACAAAAATGGTGAGCGTGCCTAACTGAAAAACTGTTGGCGCTGGCAACTGTAATTGTATGTATGTAATTTTACTTGTTTAAACACCCAAATAGCTCTTTTTGGGCAGATTGAAAGAGCTGATTTGAGCTCAGATTAAGTCTAACTTGAGCAACAGAGCTTCAGACAGAGCAGTGTCTACAGTTAGCATCACACCCCCAGAGAAAACTGATGACGTCAGCTGCAATTTATCAGTTATTTTGCACAGGGCAGTCCGTATTGACATGAAATAAGTTCTACAATGCCATTTTAAAGCCTCCCAGAGAATCAGTGCAGTGTGAACATATTATACAACATATTGATCAAAGGAGAAGTTCAATTTGTCAACTGGACAAAGTTTGTTTGGTTGAAAACGTTTCGCCGCTCATCCGAGAGGCTTCGTCAGCTCTGGTTATTGTACTGGTTAGACCCTGCTTATATCTAGCTGCCGGGAGGCGTGTCTGACAATGACAAAAGCTCTGAAAACGATCCCCCCTAATCTGTCTCTTTGTTTTTCAAATTACTCTGACGGCTGTTTCGACCCCCTATTCAACGTCTAACGACCCTCTCCACCCCTCTGCCCTGGTTCTGTTTGACTGGTCTAAGAATCCCATTATAAATGGGAGACAGGTTATATCTCACTCCCCCATTTCTGTTTAATGACGGATTCTCTTTTTTGACAAAAATAGCCTCTTTAACTCCCCTCTCAAACCAGTTCTTTTCCCTGGCTAAGATCTGAACCTCACTGTCCTCAAAAGAATGGCCCGTGGCTTCTAGGTGAAGATGTACGGCAGATGACGGTCCACTCTGGCACGCCCGTCTGTGTTGGTACATCCTCTTGTGAAGTGGCTGTTTTGTTTCTCCAGTGTAGCGCTCACTGCAGTCTTCACTACACTGAATGGAGTAGACCACATTGCTTTGTTTGTGGCTCGGTGTTCTGTCCTTTGGGTGGACCAGTTTTTGTCTTAAAGTGTTTGTGGGTTTGAAATAAACTGGAATTTGATATTGTCTGAAAATCCTCTGTAGTTTTTCCGACACGCCGGCCAGGTACGGAATCGCTACCCCTTTCCTCCTGGGTTCGGATTCTCTGTTGTCTTGTTTCTTGCCCTTGTCTCTCTTGGTTTTGTTGACAGCCCATTTAGGATATCCACAAACAGAGAGGGCTTCCTGCACATGTTGTTCTTCTTTCTCCTTTCCCTCTGTGCTTGTGGGAACCACTTGGGCCCTGTGTTGTAATGTCCGAATAACACCCAGTTTGTGCTGCAGTGGGTGGTGTGAATCAAAAAGCAGGTATTGGTCTGTGTGTGTGGGCTTCCTGAAGACTTCTACTTGGAGTCCCCGGTCTCCTCCTATCGTTACTGCACAATCTAAGAACGCCAATGTGTTGTCCTTGGCATCTTCACGGGTGAATTTGATGTTCGGATCTACAGAATTGATATGTGCAGTAAAAGGTTCCAAATCTTGAATTTTGATTTTTGTAAAATTATCATCAACATAACGAAACCAGTGTGTGGGAGGAGTGCCTGGATATGAGGCTAAGGCACTCTGTTCAAATTGTTCCATGTATAAATTAGCCATGATAGGGGAGACCGGTGAGCCCATCGCACAGCCATGAATTTGCCTGTAGAAGTTCCCTCTGAACTGGAAATAGGTGGTATTTAGACAAATTTCCAGCAGTTGGCAGATTTGGTCAGGAGAAAGTTTGGTTCTCTCTTCTAGCTTGGAATCCTGTAGTAAACTCCTTCTCGCTGCTTCGACCGCTACAGCTGTGGGGATACAAGTGAAAAGAGAGGTTACATCAAAGGAAACCATTGTCTCATCCCGACCAAACTGGAGAAACTTAACTTTGTTTACAAATTCGGCTGTGTTCTCAATGTGATGCTCCGTGTTACCCACCAATGGAGCCAAGATGGTTTTAAGGTGTTTGGCCAAATTATATGTGATAGAGTCAACACTACACACAATGGGTCTGAGTGGTACTCCTTGTTTGTGAATCTTCGGGAGGCCATAGATGCACGGGATAGCATCACCAGGGTACAATCTGTAATACAGCTGTAGATCAATGACTTCTTCTTTCCTCAACTTCTGCAAGCAATCAATGATCTTCTTTTTGTACCCATTGGTGGGGTCCCGTTTCAGTATTTCGTATGTTGTCGTGTCACTGAGTAGGCTGTTCACCTTAGCCTCATAATCAGCTGCGTCCAAGATCACCGTGCATCTCCCTTTGTCTGCAGGCAGGATTTGGATGCTCTGGTCCCTCTCTAGAGCAATGATGGCCTTCCTCTCCTCTGGTGTTACGTTTGAGGGTGGAAGTTTAGCATTGCTCAATGCAGCTGTTAATTTCAGTCTAAGGTCTCCAGCTTCTGTCTCTGTGAGCTTGTTGTTTCTAATGGCGGTTTCCGCTGCCGTGATGTAGTCCACCGTGGGGATGTGGTTGGGAGTCACCGAGAAATTCAGTCCTTTGCACAGAACTTCTTTCTCTGTCTGAGTGAGTACCCGGTTGGAAAGATTTTTCACCCAGCGTTCTTTTTGCACTGATTGGCTCGGTATAAAATGAGTTGATTATACAAATCAACTCATTTTATAAACCCCGAGATCTATAAAATGAGTATCTCAGGGTCTTGTTCACGAGTGAGGGGGAGGATGGAGCGTGAGATTGACAAGGTGGATCAGTGCAGCGTCGGCAGTGGTGAAGAGGGAGCTGAGCCGAAAGGCGAAGCTCTCAATTTACCGGTCAGTCATGTTCCTCCCCTCGCTTATGGTCATGAGCTCTGGGTAATGACCGAAAGGACAAGATCGCGGATACAAGCGGCCGAAATGAGTTTCCTCCGCAGAGTGGCTGGGCGCTCCCTTAGAGATAGGGTGAGGAGCTCAGTCACACAGGAGGAGCTCAGAGTAGAGCCGCTGCTTCTCCACGTCGAGAGGAACGCCTCCCTCGGGAGGTGTTCCAAGCATGTCCCACCGGGAGGAGGCCCCGGGGAAGACTCAGGATGCGCTGGAGGGACTATATGTCCCGGCTGGCCTGGGACGCCTTGGGGTCCCCCCGGAGGAGCTGGAGGAAGTGTCCGGGGTGAAGGAGGTCTTGGCGTCCCTTCTTAGACTGTTGCCTCCGCGACCCGGCCCCGGATAAGCGGAAGAAAATGGATGGATGGACTCATTTTATATCATATTTTAAGTAAACCTTTCTTGAATTCTTGATTGAAATGAATGGAATTCCTGCTTAAGTGCTACCACACAAAAAAGAATGCGGTATGGGGCATTTTGGAATAAGGTCAGTATATGTATTCCCTGTGAGATGATTGGTTGAGATGCAAAGGTCGTAGGTTGTTGGCTGACACTGACAGAGGTGTATAGTACTTAGTTACATTTATTCAGTAAAAATGACTAAAGTAAAGACATTTTTGGATGAAAATTGCCTTTTCTTTAGTATCAAAATTGCATTTGAAACTTTAGTATCATGACAATGCATACCATTCCACAACTACATTTCCAATACTCAAATCAAATAGCGGCTTCAGTTCACTTTTACAATCCCATTTCCATAATCAATTTCACATATATTTTATTCAACAGCACGTCGTCATAGGAGCATAGACAGCGTATAGCAGGCAGCACAGCCCTCTCTACTCCTCTATCTCTGTTTTAATATCTCCACTGTGAAAAGCCCTGCATATGTTTAGCATATGTTTCTGAGTCCGAATGTGCAAAAGGAGATACCGAAGCACTCAATGGCCATCGTGGGGTCGGGGGTAGTAGTGGTCCGTTTCGATGGACAAAACGACTATTCGACTGCTTAATGTTGGCTAATATGAATTAATGTGCAAAGCATTACAACTACACATTTACCACTGTAATTTGTCGTAGTCTTTATTCAGAACATTACCTGCACTGCATATCATTCCATAACAGTGAGGGAGTTGACAGCTTGTGTTTAGGATAATGGGTGTTCGAGATGCACTTGTAATAGACTTCAGCTGCCTCTCTCTGTCTGTCTGTGTGAATATGTGTGAGGGATGCCTGAGGGAGTGATAGAGGTTAGAGACTGCCTGGCTGGTTGTATGACTTTCAAAATGTTGTGTAGGATTGTCAAAAGTATCGAAAATCAGATATACTTGCGCAAGTATTGAAGCCAGATACTCATTTCAGCAAGTATCGGTAGTAAAACAGTCAATCAAAGTCCATGAAATGAAGCTTTCCTGAATATCTTTAGCTGTATCAGAACAAGTATAAGAGCACATAGACAAGTATATGCTCATGGACCACTATGGAGACTACCGGACCACTGAGGGATTACACATATGTAAGGCCACATGGGAAAATAAAAAAAGTACTAAGAAAGAAAGCATAACATAAAATCAAATTGTTTTTTTTATCATTATGGTATCAGAATCGGTATAGATTATCAAATATATATAGAAGTATCAAAATCAAGTTTGACATTTTAGAATTATGACGACATAGTGGTTGCTATATAAAATGGCTCTTATCCATTGTGTCTATTATATTTTATGATTAATCAATTAGAGCTGGGCGATATGGCCTAAAAATAAAATCTCAGATTAAAAAAAATAAATAAATCCGATTTCCGATTTTAATCGATTTTTCTCTGCCCTACTCAAAAACAAATAACAGACGACAGACAAATGGCTCAAAACAATGCAACGTTCTTTTATAAAACAATTACATTACACCTAGCATCAATTAAGCTGTTATTGTTTTTCAAAATATATATATAATTTCATTTTCATTTATTTATTTATTTATTTCATTCGTTAAAACAAAACAAACAGATGCAACACAATTACATCTATACAATTATTACTTTAATATGAATGAAAAGGGAACAGAAAGAAGCACAAGCTTATAATATCTGCCCCTTATCAACTCAAAATTATATTACATCAAAAAATATATATAACAATTATAACACAGTTAAATAAATATCTTTTTTGTATAAAGAAGCATTTTATGGAGCTAAATTATTCCCTGATTGTGGGAACGATGGACTGGAGTGGGTCGTGTTGTGTTTTAGTTTTTCCTCGAGTGATGCAGAAAAGCCACTGTCTGTGTTCATGTGTGTAGCTTGTACAGTCTGTATACAGCTGTGGCAACACAAGAAAAATATTTGTGGCTTGATACAACATACTTCGGGTCCAAAACTTTCACCATGTTAATGAATCCGGGCTTTTCCACAGTTTATATGGGCACCATGTCTTTTACAATATACATCATGTTTTTGGTAAAACATACAACAGTGTGCTGCGTGCAACAGCTTTCGGCGCTAGGATACATTTTTTTCGTGCTGCAACAGCTTTTGAACAGACCTTACAGCGAGCACTTGTTTGTTCTAAGTCCGACGCAAGAAAACTGAACCAGTTCCATATAACAGATGTAAACACCTTTGTTTGGTACAAGCTCCGGCTTTAGCTCACTCGCTAGCCGTGCTAGCTCGTACAATGTTTGGGTACGCCCCGCTAACTCACCCGTGTAAAACGTGACCGCGCATTAGTTCCGCTCGCGTGTAAAAAATAACTTAAAAAATAGATTTTCGTAAAAACACATCGTCCTGAACTGTAAAGTCGAATTAATCGATTTAATCGATTAATCGCGCAGGTCTATAATCAATAAATGATTAATAAATGATTATTCTTCTAACAATTAAGTAAAATACCTAAAAGAAAAATGGGAGCAAGATGTAATTTTAATGCCATTAGTCCCACACTAAACCATATACAAACCTCATTGTCCACCAGTGATGGGAATAACTGTAAAAAAGAATAATCTAATTTATTACTTTTTCTATTGTTACAATGCCGTTACCATTACCAACATTCTGTTACTGTGCGTTACTGTAGCACAAATTGAAGCTGTCATCTGACTTGGCTCACCCCACAGATCACACAGACACAGCACGGCACAGTTGTGCACGTACTCACGCACGGTCTCATACGGCAGTGAATAAAGTCTGCTCCAAAACATACGGCAAATCAGATTGCACATAATATGGTGTGGTGTAGGTGTTGCATGTGGATTTCGTATTGCACATAGTGTGGTTTAAATTTTGCACGTGGGTTATTGCACTGATTATTGCACAGGTAACAGTAGTTTACAGTGAGGTAGTGACAAACATGATACATTCATACAGAGCAGCAGCAGTAAACATAATTATGCATAATGAAAGGTACTTTAGTGCAGTATTATTGAGAGTTCAGTATTATTTAGAGTATTATCCAGAGTTCAGTAGTCTGACAGCTTGGGGGTAATATCTGTCTTTGAGTCTTTTTGTGCGTGCTGCAGGCTCCTGTATCGTCTACCAGAGGGTAGCAGACGGAAGAGTCCTTGTGCCGGATGAGTATGGTCCTTAGTGATGCTGCGTGCCTTACGCAGACCCCTGCTGTGGTAAATGTCCTGGATGGAGGGGAGACTGCTGCCAGTGATGTCCTCTGCCGCTCGCACCACCCTCTGTAGTGCTTTGCGGCGTCACCTGCATGATTCTATGGAAACAGAACTTCAGAACATTCTCCATGGAGAGACTTGAGTTTTATACCATACAGTGGAATATTATAACCCCAGGAACAACATCTCCAGGCCAAATGAGTCAGGTTTTTGGAGATCCGAACCTCCTCACAGTAACAATAAAAAAAAAATTTCCAATGCAATAAAAACATTCAAATTAAAAAAAAAAAAAAAAAAGCTTTTATGTCAGTCTATTTTTTTTCTAAAAAGTTACACAGTGGAGCTTTTGTAAATGGTGATATATATTTTTAAAGTTAAAAGTTAAAATAAAACCAGTTAATTTAACTTTTAGTGAACAGACTACGTTAAAAAAGAGTTGTATTTACTTGTAACTATTGCAAGCTTCAAGTTTATCCCACCCCACCCAAAAAGATTTGCAAAAATATACAATTTCACCTCAATTTCCAAAAACATGAATGAGCCTTTCGTGGTCTACAAATCTCCAACCGCCATTCAGTTACTCTTTAGCAAATATTTGCGTTACTATAGTCCGTGTGGAATGACGCTGGCTGACTGTTTTTACCGATGTATCCAGTGTCCCCCAAATCCAACAGGTTATGTATTCATGTGGGCAGTTAACTAACGGCTGTGAGGGCTCGTGAATGCGTCTTCTGTGCTTCCTCAAACTGGGGGAGTGTTTGTGGGAGAGGGGCTGTCAAAGGTACACAGTGTGAACCTGCTTTACAGCGCGGTCCCCCTGGTGCAGCTCCGCCTCTGGGCCCACACTGCAAAACTGATTTTTTGCAGTTCTGACTACTTTAGTTGTGTTTATTCACTTAGACTACCTCACTGCTCTCAATTGTTAGGAAAAAAACAAAACAAAACGCAGCTTTTATTTTTTACTTTCTATTTCATAATGTTGTTCCTTCATCAAAAACATGCCTGAAGAGGATTTTAGATGTCATACTTGCAGGTTTGAGTAATTTAGCAATCTCTCCCAGGCCCTATTTGAACCCTCCTTATGGTTAGCTGTAAGATTCAGTGCAATGCTGCGCCCACAAGCCTGCATCACCCACGCTCCCACATGACAATTCTCCATAAATATACAAAAACATGATAAAAAACTATACACAGCAACTTGACAAGCCTGATGTGACATGCAGTAGTTTTTGTAACTGTGTTTTGACAGTGAAACTTAAATTAAAACATTGTAATATACATTTTCAAAACAATAAAAGGTAACATGATGATCCAAATGTATTATGTGTTAGCAGTTAAGTCAAATCAGAACACAATTCATATTCTAATTTCAACTAATTTCACCTACGTAAGACATTTATTTTATTTTCTGAAGGTGGCACGTCACCTGCATGAAACAGAAAGGTAAAACCAGACTTCAAAACATTCTCCATGGAAATAGGTACAGTATGTTTTATGCTATACTGTGGAATCTCTAGCCAAAGGGACAACATTTCTATAGAAACATGCAGAAGAAGGCCCTTCAATAAACCAAGTAATTCAGGTTTGTGGAAATGCAAGCCCACTGACAGTAAAGTATTAAATTAAAATACATAAATAAACAAATCAAAGTTTCTATTCTATTTGTGAGGAGGTATTATGTTTGGAAAATGGAATATGAATTAACCAGGAAGCTGTGGAAGAGGTGATTTATGACTGGGTGAGAGCACATTTTACTGTTGCCAAGGAGGACAAGAGCAGGGCCAGTTAACAATAAAATCTATTAGAAAAAGTGAATTAAAACCAATAATAAATATAGCTGCAAGCAGCAATGTGGGGCCAAGCACCGAGGGTGCATGTAGGCGCCTGAACCTAGGTCTAACAGGGTCTGACAGGGTCTAACAGGGTCTGACAGGGTCTAACAGGGTCTGACAGGGTCTAACAGGGTTTAACAGGGTTTAACAGGGTCTGACAGGGTCTGACAGGGTCTAACAGAGTCTTAAAGAGTCTGACAGGGTCTAACAGGGTTTAACAGGGTCTGACAGGGTCTAACAGGGTCTGACAGGGTCTAACAGGGTTTAACAGGGTCTGACAGGGTCTAACAGGGTCTAACAGGGTCTAACATGGTCTAACAGGGTCTAACAGGGTCTGTTAGCCAGGCTTCCCAGGCTCCCAGGCTTCCTATGAAGGGTTCCCGAGATATGAGCTCACTTCAGCTAGATCAAAGACACATCAAAGACAGATCAAAGGTTGCTAGGCAATGCAGAAAATTCCTGAAAATTTCTGCAGCTTTGACCAGCTGGTGGCACTAGACGGTTGGGCGTGGGGGCCTAGAAATTGCTGTGGGTAATGAGGAGTCTGACAGGATCTAACAGAGTCTGACAGGGTCTAACAGGGTCTGACAGAATCTGACCCTGACAGGGTCTAACAGAGTCTGACAGGGTCTAACAAGGTCTGACAGGGTCTAACAGAGTCTGACAGGGTCTAACAGAGTCTAACAGGGTTAGACTCTGTTAAAACAGTGTCTAACACGGTTTAACAGATCAACGACACATCAAAGACAGATCGGTTGCTAGGTGCGTTGCTAGGCAATTCCTGAAAATTCCTGCAACTTTGACCTGCTGGTGGCACTAGACGGCTGGGGCTGGGGGCCTATAAATTGCTGTGGGCAATGAGGAGACTGGCTGGAATGTGAATGCAAAATTTCACAACTTTTTACCAGACGGTTCTAGGGGTTGCCATAGACTCCCATGTTTAGAGGAATAATGTATAATAAGAATCAGTAGAAACACTATGGTGCCTAGCCCCCCAAAATGCCCCAAAATGTATAAAAGCCAATACATAAAATCCTAAAAGTCCACAAAGTAAAGTGGGCAAAAAAAACAACAAAAAATGTGTTAAAAGTTCATTAAAATCACCAGTCCAGGGTTAAGTGCAGTGCAGATAGTGTTTTGGGCCAGCGAGCAGCTACACTACTAGTCCAGCAGGTTCCCCCTCAGTCACACGAACCAGTTCACCTGTAATGCAGAACACAAAGGCCAGTATGAAAGAGTACGGGACATCCAGGCCTTAGGCTACGTTGGTGGAGTGTTACTACAATACTTACATGGCAGGCAGAGTTATCCTCTGTCCCTGCGTATGTTCTGTGTCACAACACTCCTTCACCTCCTCTCAGTTTGTCCGGCACGCTGAGACACCTGCACGGATCAAACAACAAACAAATGGCAGCCTGTGCCCCAAACAACTGCGATAGCCTTAGGCTATTTCCCAATAAGTGCTACTACAATTTCTATGTTCATACCCGGTGTTTACAGGTGTGCTGCACTGAAGGGCTGAGTGCATGGAAAGGGGCAGTAGCATTAATAAAAACAGGAAGGCATGCATTCAAAATAAAACAGGAAATAAACACTACAAATAAAATCATACAAAATCATCCATACTGTGGCTTTGAAGGTGCACTATGTTAGTGTCCTGTTGTATCCATATAGCTGCTATGCTATTGCTGTTGCATTGCTTAGAATGTTCCACAGCATCGCATTAAACTTATCCATGAGCAATTTTTCCCTTTTATTTTTAATTAAAAAAAAACATCTGTAATTAAACAGATGAAAGAGACATACACCAGAAATGTTGCATAGTGTACCTTGAGATATACTTTGAGACAACATAATTAATATCTTAGTAGACAAAAGAAAACACAGAAAATAATCCAATTACATATTCATTTAAATGCAGGTCCTGATTTCTGCAGTGTCCCTCTGGTGCAGCTCCGCCTCTGGGCCCAAGAGAAAATTCGCATGTATGACATGAACTGCAAAGAGTTCATTAAAAACAAAACAAAAAAACTAAATTCATAAAAACACTACAGCTACAACTTTGTGTTTGTGTGGAGAGTGAGCGAGTGATAGGAGAGGAGGAGAAAATTGGAATTGGCTGTGCTTCCCTGATGCTAATCTGACCGGGAAATGGGATTTAAAGACGGAAAAGACTGAGGCTGTTTTTATTATTATGGGATAGAAGAGGATGGAGCAAGGCTTATGGGTAGAAGAGATAATTTCAGTTTTTTTAATTTTCCATTTTGCCCAGAGAAGAACACACACACACACACACACACACACACACACACACACACACACACACACACACACACACACACACACACACACACACACACACACACACACACACACACACACACTGCACTTTTTGCTTTATGGAGCATCAGGCGTTTAATGTACAGCCTAGCTTAACTTGCTCTTTCATTAAGATATAAAGTAATATTAAAAACTTGTAACAATAAAAGCATATAATAAATATATTTTCTCATAATAAAATTAGCCCCAGTACAGATATAATGTAAAAATGAGACAGCTGTGTGTTATTTGTATTTAATTATAAAGCATTTTTATTGTCCACGAACCAGGAAGCTTGGACTGGTAATTGGGCATACCGTCAGTCTAAGGGCAGATGCTGTTGTTTTTTTTTGTTTTGTTTTTTTAAACTTAGAGACTAAACCAATCAGGATATAGAAGCTTACGAGAGCGATCCCACCCCTTTCTCTGCGCTGATCACCGCCAGTTTCAGTGTTGAGCATGGAAACATGGAGAAGCGGCAGAAAGGGGGTGCGGAGAAGTTGCGGGCTATAAGATAAAAAAAATCTCGCTATAGATGCTGCAAAATGTTCTAAAATAACAGACATATTCTCTGGAGGGGCTGCTGGAGTCTCCACGTCCTCTGCAGCCCAGGCTGAAGGTGGACAGGGAGAGGAGCAGCCTGAGACTGTGACCAGGGAAAGCACAGGCACAGCAGGTAAGCAGGTAGTCGAAATTTGCCGTTTTGAAGCCAAAACAGGTGACCTACATAAATCGTATCTACATTCGATGATGAGGTTTGTGTGTGTGTGTGCGCGCGCGTGTGTGTGTGTGCAAGATGCATTTTAAATAAACCATTGAATGTGTAGTTACTGCGAGTTTGCTGGTGGTTTTTGTGAGCTGGGATTTTTCCTTTAAAAAAAGGGAAAAAAAGGTTTCCCCTCGGCCAAGACGTAACAATAGTAAAATACTTTGCTTCGGGGAGCACATGCATAAATTAGTCCGTTGTGCTCCACTAATTATGAGGGGCCGGTCTAAACCAAAAATGCCAGGGCCATTTTTTTTGTCGCAGTCCAGCCCTGCCAGGAAGTAACGCTGGTGGGCTGTGAGCATGCTCGTTGTAGTTACCTTAACTCCGCTCTGACCTTTGAAAAGTTGTGAAAAGTGCTTAGAAACTCATTGGGCATCAGTCATGAAGAGATTTGTACTGAAGGCCTGTCCGAACAATCAGGAGCATTCTTAAAGGTCCCATGAAATTTTCACTTTCTGAGGTTTTTGAACGTTAATGTGAGCTCCCCTACCCTGTTTAGGCCCCCCCCATGGTTAAAAGTTGCGAAATGTCTAAACTGAGCATTTGCGATCCTTTTCTGCGTTACAAAAAATCGGAGCTCAAACGGGCGATTTTGAACAAGGCACCTTATTGACGTCAGATCGAAACAAGAAATGCAAATGCAGTTCCACCCCCGTCTGTCTGTACTCAGCGTCTCTGTAAATCACGCCCAGAGAGTTTGGACTGTGAATGCGCTAGGCAATGCGAAATGCGTTTTTTTAATTTGCCTGGAGGCACGTCCGAGTGTTTCTAGGCTCAGAAGTCCTTTATCTGAGCCTCTGGACCTTTGAACAGCAGTGGTTTAATTTTATTTTCTGTGGAAATGTGTTTATTTTTCAATGGAACGCTTCAAATCTCTCCCCCCGTGCAAAAACACGGAAATGGATCAGCTGAGAGCTGAGAGCCGAGAGCGGAGAGTTTGGCCACGCCCCCACCCTCTACTATTGGCCAGCTCTTTTCTCCTCATTTGCATTCAAGCAACAACGCCCAGAATAAAGTGTTTGAGAGAGATATTTATGACTCTTTCTCAGTTGATTTTGAAGAAGGATTCATTTACAGTATTAGGGAACCATTAAGGAGCCATATAAAAGCATCAAGAAGTACCATGTCATGGCATCTTTAAGCACAAAAAACCTAAAATATTAGAATATTATTGCTCTAAAAATGTGGCAAAAAAATTCAAATTTGTACATTAATATAACGTATATATTTTCAGAAATTATTTCTGCTACGTGGTAATAACATTAAGGAGTAGTTTTATTGAGCAGTTAGTCTATTTGGTCTACAGTGAAAGCCTCAATCTGTCCCAGTGCTCTTCATATGGGCCACTGTTAGAGCCCTGCACCTTGTCACCAAGCTGGACTCGTATGCACCCGCAACCCATCCATTTACCATGACTCACAATACACAAAATAAATGGTGACGCACTATCTCATGTCATAATGTCAAACCAATATTGGCCATACAGTATATGGAAGTTCAGAGGGCCTTATTACCAGCCACCACAACCCCCCTGGTAATAATAAAATTGTGAAACAAGCACGTAGCTAAGAAAAATTGTTCTGCACTTTGCCCCTTCATGACTTATTAACTAACATGAGTCAGTATAGTCACATTTTCTTTGTGTTTTGGTTAATTTTAAGCAGTTTTTCTACATTTTACCAAAACAAGTGAAAATTTATGCCTCTCTTTACCATTTGCTGGTATCAGATTGGTCAAAAATACGGACAACTGGGACATTTGTCGTATAAAACTGGGACAAATTAATGGTTTTGTATAAATCTGCTGGAGAAATTGGGATTGTCCCATGTAAATAGGGACATCTAGTCACCCTAAAGTAGTACAAATCAGGTAGAGCATCTTTTAGAGTGCAGGGACTCAACTTGCTGGTGCACAAAGACACATACATTTTAATCAGACAAAATTTAGTGTCAGTAATAACGGTGCTACACTGCGTAACATTTCCTGCCTGTTAGAAATCAATGAGGCCGAGCATGATACAGCCTGTTACACAGTTTCACATGTTAACACGCTGAACATGAGCATTAGCCTCTTCCTCAGTGCTCCACTATAGGGAGCCCAACATTATTAAAGTCACAAGATAATCATAGGAACTAAAAACATAAAATCGGGACCAATGTTCACCCTAATTTTTCATGTGTCTGAGCAAACACACTAACTCCCTGAGCGTTCCTTGGACCCCTGTGAGCGACATCCGACATGCACACAGTGGCCACACCAGTGTCACACCTGAGATCATTGCAAGTTACATAGGTTATTCATCAAATTACTGCAGTGATTTCCTTTAGATTACTTTTAATATAACTGATTTTTTTTGGTCCGCTTAGAATGACAAAGACAAAAATCTGTTAATGAGCTTTGTACATGTTGTATGTCAGTGTGAGGGTCCTGCTGTGGTCAGTGTGAGGGTCCTGCTGTGGTCAGTGAAACATTGAACATTACAGTATTTGAAAAATAACCTCATACATACATAAAATTTAATTATAGTGTATAAACCTGTAAAACCACATGAAGAGAGATTTTTTCAGCTTGATAAATATATAGCCTGCATATAGCTGCAGATTTTTTTAGGGATTGTAGGACCTATCGGCCACTATAAGATGAGACTTTCTCCAAAATAAGTATACATTTTTATCAGTTTATATTTTGCTTTTTAATCATCAGCCTATTTAAGTAATTTTGTGTGAGTGTCAGAGCTCTGTGGAATAACGCTCTGGGGAGAGGATTCACACTTTGAGAAAGTCCCGTTATTTTGGCTCACAAAAAACTATGACTGGGCCAGAAAAAAGAAAACAGCCGAGGATTACATTATGGCTCTACCCGTCTCCTCTTCTGTTCTTCTGTCCCTACGTGGCGTGTGTGCGCCAGCGCTCCTGTCGGCTGGTGCGGACCTGCCGCTGCTCAAAGATGTGCACTACAACTACGGTCATACTGAAGGAAGCGAGCGAAATGCAGTTGAAATGTATCTGTTTGTAGTTGGCTTGTTCCTAACGCATGTGCACATTCACATGTGCAAACTGAATCTATCAGACTGGATTCCGTGTGTCAAACCAGCGCTGAGTTCAAGTAAAATTTTATTTTATGCGCTGAAAAGAATTTGGTATGTGCACTGAATGTCTGGGGAGTGCGCAATTGCGCATGCGCGCACCTTAGAGGGAACATTGATCGGGACTACTTTTGAAGCAAAATTCAGTCATTTCCACTCAATGAATTCTGCAAAAAAGAAAAAAGGAAAAAAAAGTACAATTAAAGTGGAACTAAACACTATATCCACTTTTTTGCTACTAAACAGTGGCAAACAAAAACATAATTGACATAATTTAAAATAAATTTAATTAGTTTTATTGTAGTGTAATGTTTTATTTAGATTATGCATAATTCCAAAGGGTAAACATACTCCCACTCTCAGTTTGAACCATTTTAGACTTAGACAACCTTTATTGATCCACAAGGGAAATGATTTGGGTACAGTAGCTCACTCATCAAATACAATATATAACAGAGGGTAACAAAAAATAGATGGAAGAGCAAAAAAAGAGCAATAGACCGGTGTCAAATGAGACATAATTATAAAAAATAAAAAATATATGTACAAATCAGAATAAAATAGAAAAATAAGTAATCAAATATAAAACACAATATCAAATAAAAAACAAATCTGAGCCTTGGTTGTTTACAGCAAAGATATTCCAAGTCCACTGAATGACCATAAGGTGTAAAATGTCATATTTTGCACTAGTTACTACCACATTGCTTGTTGGCTTCCACCATACTTTTAAATATATTTATTTTGGAAATGAAAATTGATGAAATTTGCACTGGCTCCTTAGGCTGAGTTCTTCTCTCAAACAGAAAACACTCTATTCCACCCACAGACTGTATAAAGAAGTGGACTAGCATTCAGCTCCAAGCAAATGAACCTCATGATGCTAGCAGTTACGAACAAAATAGCAAAATAAAAACACTGGGATCATGTAGAGTGGGTTAATACAGTGGTACCTCACCTTACGAAAGACCCTACATACGAAAAATCTAGATACGAAAGAAAATTCAAGTTACGAAACGCGAAATCTCAAAAATTCGAATAATGCGCGCTCAGATGCACGCCCCGCTGTTATCCCCGCTCAAAAAGCACCTTTCTCGGCCTCTTAGCTCTAGCGCCGAACACGCAAGATTTTCAACAAAATGTATTAAATAGTGAAGCGTGGGGGGAGACACCACTCCGGAAGCAGCGCGGAGACATGAACGCACCGCGCGAGGAGCACGGCACCGTGCGAGGAGCACCCCTAGTCCTGGTCTGCACGACCGGAACCGGGGCTGCGAGCACGAGATAGAACCACGGCGCCCGGACCGCGTCTTCTGGAGCCCGAGCCACAAACCAGCCGCACGAAACCAGCAAAGAGCGGCACGTGGTGGTTTAATCCTGGTTTAGTCCAGGTCTAGACCTGGTCCAGTCCAGGTTTAGACCTGGTCTAGACCTGGTTTAGTTCTGGTCTAGACCTGGTTTAGTCCACGTTTAGTCCTGGTCTAGTCTCTTAGCCAATCAGGACGCAGAACCAATGTTACACTATTAAAAAAAAAAAATTACACTATAAAAAAAAACCTTGGAACGAATCAGGCCTTTTCCATTGAAATAGCTACTCAACTTACGAAAAATTCACGTTACGAAACCACTTCTGGAACTAATTAATTTTGCCACCCCAGGCAATACTCTTTTCTCCGTCTCCCAAACCGGTTCCCCTCGGTTGGACTTCTGACCCCTGCCCCCCTCCGTCTTTGCCCCCCTTGGCCTTTATACCCAGTGGTGTTTGTTCCCGTGCCCACATCCCCCGTTGTGTCTTCTGAGTACTTTGTGAATGTTATTGTGGTTTTGAGGATATGTAACTTAAATAATTAAAGATAAAAAAAAAAAAGGCCCAGGTGACCCGAATCTTATGGCCATACCATAAAACTAACTCTAAAAGAGTTAGTTTTGCGCAATATAGGACGTTGAACTCCTGGTTCAAAATGAACTTGCTGGTCATAGGAAACAAAATTGGCAACACGACAATAATTAGAAGAACTGAATCCTTTAAAGTTGCTCTTTTCAATTAAGTCCAAAGTCAGCCTGATAGGGAAGTGTGGCTCCAGCGCTCGCTATAGTCTCTTCTCTGTGTATTGCCCGGGGACGAACGGTGAATGTGTATTTCCGCTCCATGCAAATATCTGCCACGTTGCCGCAATTTGGTTTGTCTTTAATTAAAAAAACTCAATTAAACAGAAATTGCTACTGAGGCTTATTAGATTTCTCCCTCTCCATCCACTATGTGCCGTTTAAGCCTGTGTGCGCCGTGGAGATGACATAATGAGATGCTTAGCTAACTGTGAACTTCACTTTCTTTTGACGGTTCCTGTCTGGTTTTGCTCAGTGTTAAAATGGTGGGGTGGTTGGGTCTGGCAGACTAAAGGGGAGAGTGAGAATGGAGGAGGGTTGAGGCCTAATGGACTAAAGGGGAGAACTGGGTTTGCAGGACTAAAGGGGAGAGCGAGAGGGGACGTTAGGGAGTCTGGAAGACCAAAAAGAAGAATTGAGGAGGCCTGGAGGGCTAAAGCAGAGACTGGGGAGACGAGGTATATAGGACTAAAGGGGAGAGTGAGAGGAGAAGGGGGGTCTGTAAGACTAAAGGGGAGAGGGAAAGGGGGGATCTGGAGGACTAAAGAGGAGAAGGAAAGTGGTGATTTGGAGGAGTAAAGGGGAGAGCGAGAATTTAGGAGGGAGGTGGTGGTGCCGGGAAATGGGAGAGTGAGGGCAAAGGAGGGGTGGGATCTGGAGGACTAAAGAGGAGAGTTTTCTTTGTCCAAGCCCAACTGGGTCTGGATTTCTTTTTCTGTTGTTTGTTTGGTTCAAATATAGAGTTTGTTTTCTATTGTAATCAAGTTACAGTGGTACCTCACCTTACGAAATTAATTTGTTCGTTTAAGTGGTTTCGTAACGTGAATTTTTCGTAAGTTGAGTAGCTATTTCAATGGAAAAAGCCTGATTCATTCCAAGGCTCCGTTCTAAGTTTTTTTTTTTATAGTGTAACTTTTTTTTATAGTGTAACACTGTGTTCTGCGCCCTGATTGGCTAAGAGACTGTAGACCCAGGACTATATGTGGACTAAACCAGGTCTAAACAAGGTCTATACCTGGACTGGACCTGGACTAAACCAGGACTGGACACCAGGATTAAAGCGCCGCGTGCGGGTCTATTTCGTGGTTTGGTGCTAGCTCTGCCGGTGTACCTCACGAGTCACGGCTGAGGCGAGCAGCGAGGAGGGGAGGAGATGTGCCTCCCCTCGGGACCGCGCGCAGTCCGAGCACATGAACGAACGCAGGTAAGAGCTGCGGTGGTTTAATCCTGGTTTAATCCTGGTTTAATCCTGGTTTAGATCTGGTTTAATCCTGGTTTAGATCTGGTTTAGACCTGCTTGTAGCTTTGTGCTACAATTTTGTATGAAAAGTGCACACACACTCCGCCCTCCTCCTTCCCCCCACACTTCACTATTAATACATTTTGTTGAAAATCTATGAAAGTTTGAGTGTTTAAACGAGAGACAAACGTGAGAAAAGTTTAAATCCAGTCTGAGAAAAGCATATAATGTGTGTGGCTGAGCGCGCATTATTGAATTTTTGAGATTTCGCGTTTCGTAACTTGAATTTTCTTTCGTATCTAGAGACCAAAATTTAACGTGAAGGCGTTTCGTAACTTGGAATTTTCGTTTGTTGGGTCTTTCGTAAGGTGAGGTACCACAGTATTTATTTTTATAATTTATTACTAAAAGTTAAACGTTAGACTACTCATTTTACTTCAAAACACAACTCCAGGTATGATTTGATGAGGATACAACATAATAAAATAGATCAGAAAGCTGCGCAGTATGGGCCCTTTAATGGTGAACAAACAAGCAAAAACCTTCAAGTAGTATTTTTGAAGCGCCCACAACATTTCATGTCATAATAACACAAAAAGTCAATATAGCATTTTCTAGCCCATCTATAGTGGACAAGCCGTGGCTCTTTTGAGTGCTCTTGTGGAATCATGTTTTCACCCTCCTCGCCTCTCCTCTGCTCCTCTGCTCCTTTACTCCAGCTGATGGCTTCCAATTTTAGCTTGTTTTTGTTTTCAGTTTTTATGTACAGTGACACAGGATAAATAACGGAGCAGCCTGGAGTGCGTCCAGGTCTTAAAACATGTCACTTCCTCTGCCTTTTAACCACAGGGGTATTTTTAGGCTCCAAGTGCTGTGTTCACCATTTCTGTGTGGACTGCTGCGTGAAGAGCCTGTATGGAGATGACATGTTTAAATAATACACGTGTTAATAAGTCATATTTTTATTTTGGATCAGAACATTGTGGCGCATCTGACCACTTTGCTGACCACAATCTAAAGGCAAAGTCTTCTCATCTAAGTGCTTCTTCTTCCAGTTTTAAAAATAATGGGGGGGGGGCACCTACTGGTGTCCATGGAGATTGCTTTACTGCAGATGTTCCACAATAGAGTATATGTGTCTGTGTTACATATATTCAATCACAAGTGTAATTGTGGAATTTAATATCTGTAATCTTACTGTGAGCAAGACCACCAATTCAGAAAACAGAACTGAATTTCTCCTTTGCTATTTCCAATTAATCTGCTGCAATCCATGAACATACATAAGTATACAATACCTTGAAATGCATACTATGTAACATCCCAAATCTATAACGTCCATGGAGACAAGCATGTGGCAGCAGTATTTCCACCTGAAAGTGTGTGTGATTGGTGGAGCCTGCGAGCAAAACTGGAACTCCCGGAGGGCCAAGGGAGGACTGAGGGTTTAATCCATTTCTAGGCTATTTCTGTCTATTTGCTAATATTAAAAGTCAATTTAATGATCCATACAAGAACATGGGGCGGCAGTAGCTCAGTTGGTAGAGCGTTTGTCCACTGATCCAAAGGTTGGCGGTTCAAATCCCACTCTTGACATAAGAAACATCAGTGGTTGAGCGGTCAGATCCACTGACCCACAGGTTGGTTGGTACGATTCCAGCTCCCACAGATGAATGCTGCCGTTGTGTCCTTGGGCAAGACACTTAACCCTCCTCGCCCCCAGTGTCTGCGTACACTGGTGTGTGAATGGGTGAGTGGTTCCTTGTTGTAAAGTGCTTTGGGTTGAAGGTGGAAAAGCGCTATATAAAGATGTGACCATTTACCATCTTGTATGTGTCTTTACCATATGCGCTCTGCGTAAGGCACTAAGGACCATACTCATCCGGCACAAGGACTCTTCCGTCTGCTACCCTTTGGTAGACGATACAGGAGCCTGCAGCACGCACAAAAAGACTCAAAGACAGATATTACCCCCAAGCTGTCAGACTACTGAACTCTGGGTAATACTCTAAATAATACTGAACTCTCAATAATACTGCACTAAACTACTTTTCATTATGCATAATATGTTTACTGCTGCTGCTCTGTATGAATGTATCATGTTTGTCACTACCTCACTGTAAACTACTGTTACCTGTGCAATAACCTGTGCAATAACCTATGTGCAATATTTATACCATACTATGTGCAATACGAAATCCACATGCAACACCTACACCACACCATATTATGTGCAATCTGTGAAATACTCTACTTACACCTTATTTAACCCTACCTGCACCTTTGTACATTATACTTTCTATTTTTATTACATTTTATTACATATTTTTATTATATTGTTTACTTCTTCCCCTGCACTTTTGCAACACTTTTTTTACCATGTACTATTATTGCATGTTATTAGTACTTCTGACTATCTTAGGGAGTCAACGGTTCTTCTGATCTTAAGCATTTTATTGCATTGTCGACCCTGTGTTGATTCTGCATATGACAAATAAACAATCTTGAATCTTGAATCTTGAATCATATCTTTCTGAAAAATGTGACAAACAGAACTAGTTCTTTTTAAACCCTTTGCAGTGGGCCAAAGTTCTTCACAAACCTTATGCATTCAGATCATCCTAATTATTCAGCACAATGAGTTTATAAGAACATTTCACTGTCCGAGGGAAGAGTAGAGTTTTCCCATCACTGTAATACTTACAACAACTAGCATGTAGTCTAATGTTGTACCCAAGGAGCTGCTTTTACAATATAACTGCAATGGAGTAAAACTAATTGTACTTTATTACATAAAAGCAATCTCTATTTGTAATCCTAAAAGATTGGTTGTCGAGCTCTCCTGTCTGAGCCTACAAAAGAATTTAAGACTACGGCTAGGCTAAGAGCTTATCCACCTTTAATAAGTATTCAGTTCTGTGTTTCCATTGGTTTTCATCACTCTGGAGTTAACATACTTGGTTATCCTACAATAAAAGGAGTCTGGAAAACGACAGATCTCATACTACACCCTGTCCCCAAGTCTGATTCCAAATAATGTCAGACTTGGAAAAGAATGTACATTTATTTAAAAAAAAAAAGAAGATGCAAGCCTGCTCAGTAAGAATGCATATTTTTCTGTTTTTCAGTGCAATAAACACAACCAAAATGAAAAACATGCTTAAATCTATGTCATTTTTGACTGAAAGGTTACTCTAAATGCACTTTATTAAAGGAGAATTAACGTGTTGTTTTTTTTTTTTTTTTACAATCTGAGCCTTATTTCGGTAATAAAACAAGTTGTTTTACTCACCCATAGCACTTTGGTGTCATATGGAGCACTTCCAGAGATGTTTTAGGTTAGCGATATCCATAACGCGAGTTCGAGCGGTCTCCAAATAACACAAACTTTAGCACTTTTCAAATCATAGAAGCTCAATGTCTTAGTCTACACTTTCGTTTGAGTCAAAAGTGGCCTGTAATCCGAGATTTATCCATAATTTACAGCTTTTCGTTTCATGTTTGGGTCCCGGGAGCTGAGAGTGAAATAAACTGACTCCGCACATGCGCACTGGCGTCCTCATCTACTCGAAATTATGGATAAATCTCAGATTACAGGCCACTTTTGACTCAAACGAAAGCCTAGACTAAGACATTGAGCTTCTATGATTTGAAAAGTGCTAAAGTTTGTGTTATTTGGAAACCGCAAACATGTGTCCCGAGAACTCACATTACGGAGATCGCAAATCTAAAACATCTCTGGAAATGCTCCATATGACACCAAAGTGCTATGGGTGAGTAAAACAACTTGTTTTATTACCGAAATAAGGCTCAAATTGTAAAAAACGTTAATTCTCCTTGAAGTAAAATTGAGCTTTAAGCCATGTTATAATAGAATAGAATAGAATAGAATAGAATAGAATAGTCTTTATTGTCATTATGTTAGGTAAAAACACAACGAAATTGGGAAAGCTCTCCGCAGGTGTAGATAAAACAGATAAAAATAAATAGAAAAAATAAAATGTTTGACCAGCAAACAAACAACGCACTTCAGTAAAGACAGGATAAAACAAACAGTAGCAGCAAACAGCAGCAGCAGCACTTGGCATACAGATAATTCACAGAATTAACAATGTAGTGAGGTAGTATGTTGTGATGTGGTGAGGTAGTATGTTGTGGTGCAGTTGGGGGGTAGGGGGAGGGGGTTAGTGCATGCGTGAGTTCAGTCTGATGATGGCTTGGGGGAAGAAACTGTCTCTCAGTCTGTTGGTCCGGCTCCTGATGGACCTGTAGCGCCTGCCTGATGGTAACAGTTCAAAAAGATGGTGTGCTGGGTGGGAAACGTCCTTAATGATCCGCTCCGCCCTGCTGAGGCATCGGGAGGTATAGATGTCCTTCAGGGAGGGGAGGGGCAGCCGATAATCCTTTGGGCCGTCTTCACCACCCCCTGTAACCTCTTCCGTTCTGCCTCCGTGCAGAGCGTGAACCATACCGTGATGCCGTACGTAAGTGTGGTCTCGATGGAGGAGCGGTAGAAGTTCACCAGCAGCTTCTGACTGATGTTATTGGTCCTGAGGAGCCGCAGGAAGTGCAGGCGCTGCTGAGCCTTCTTTACTAATCCCGAGGTGTTGTCGGACCACGACAGGTCGGCCGATATTGTGGTCCCCAGGAAAGTAAAGAAGTGGACTCTCTCTACACAGACTCCGTTGATGTGAAGAGGGGGCGGGTCTGCTCTGTTCTTTCTAAAGTCCAGGATGATCTCCTTGGTCTTTGTGGTGTTCAGCGCCAGGTTGTTTGCCGAACACCACGCCGACAGAGCCAGGACTTCGTCCCTGTAAGCAGACTCCTCACCCCCTGAGATCAGCCCCACAACTGTGGTGTCGTCCGCAAACTTCACAATGGTGTTGTTGGAGTGGGTGGGGCTGCAGTCCGATGTGTAGAGAGAGTACAGGAGAGGGCTCAGCACGCACCCTTGTGGAGCACCAATGCTCAGCGTCCGAGTAGAGGACAGGTGGCGACCGAGTCTCACTGCCTGGGGTCGGTTTGTGAGGAAGTCCCTGACCCAGTGGCAGGTGAGTGGGTGAAGTCCCAAGTTGGACAGTTTGTTGACCAGGATGTCGGGAATGATGATGTTAAAAGCTGAGCTGTAGTCGACAAAGAGCATCCGTACGTAGCTCTCCCGCTGCTCCAGGTGGCTCAGTGCAGCGTGGAGGGCAACGGCGATTGCGTCCTCTGTCGACCTGTTTGTCCTGTAGGCAAATTGATATGGATCCAAGGAGGGAGGAAGACCGTTCTTGATGTGCCTCAGGACCAGCCGCTCCAGACACTTCATGATGATTGGCGTGAGGGCGACTGGCCTGAAGTCACACAGTTGGTTTGTGGCTGATTTTTTTGGTATGGGGATGATGGTGGCAGACTTGAGGCAGGCTGGGATGGTGGCATGTGCTAGGGAGAGGTTGAATATCATGGTGAAGACCTCTGAAAGCTGGTGGGCACAGGCTCTCAGGATCTTCCCAGGTATGCCATCCGGTCCCGCCGCTTTCCTGGTGTTCACCCTGCTGAGCACCTGCTCCACCTCCCATACTTGTACAGTCAGTGGTTTGGAGTTGGGCACGGGGAGGAGCTGGGCTGGTGTGGCTGGAGACTGCGGAGGTGGGACCTCAAAGCGTGTGAAGAAGACATTCAGTTCCTCTGCCAGAGAAGCACTTGTCTCCCCCCCTGTGGTGTTTGTCTGCCTGTAGTTGGTCAGTCTCTGTATCCCCCTGCCACACCTGCCGTGAGTTGTTATGGGAGAGGTGGTCCTCTATCCTCCTCTTATAGTCCAACTTGGCCCCCCTGATGCCCCTCTTCAGGTTAGCTCTGGCAATGTTATAAAGAGCTCTGTCTCCTGACCTGAAGGCAATGTTGCGTGTCCTGAGGAGTGCCTTGACCTGGCTAGTCATCCAGGGCTTCTGGTTGGGGAACACCCGGATGCGTTTTTCCACTGCTACGTTGTCCATGCAGAACCTGATGTAGGCCAGCAGCGTCTCAGTGTGTGCAGTCAGGTCCTCATGGAGAAAAACACTCCAATCCGTGCTGTCAAAACAGTCCTGGAGCTGGGAGAGGGCATCCTCAGGCCACGTGGTGATGGTCTTTGTCAGGGGGGTGGACTGTCTCCTGAGTGGTGTATAGGCTGGGATTAGGAGCAGAGAGAGGTGGTCTGACTGGCCAAGGTGTGGGAGTTGTATTGCTCTGTATAATGTTCTTACCTCCTCAAAAACATACCTGGACTAGTGTTTTGTTTCATTCACACATGTGAGTAACTCCTTGTTATTAGTCTGTCAACATCTCCAAAGCTCAAAATGCTCTGTTCCACATCGTGATGTCATGAAGCTGTAGTTTTCAAGTTAATAGCTGCTTTATACCTTTAGTTCAATAGAGAGTGGCAATTCCAAGTCATCCATATGATTCTAGCGAAGGTGTGTGGAGTTTAAAAACACGGTGGAGCACTTCCTGTGTTACCACATGACATTACAAGCTGGAACAGACTTCTGAGATATTTGACAAACCCCACTAACGAACTGATTTGATCTAAAACAGAATCGCTTGGGTGAATAACTACGTTCTGTGCCTTCCTCCTACAGAGCAATCACGTTGGACAATCAGCTGGTTGTCCTTGCAACTACGGCGTCGGACGCGGGCCGTTACCATGCCGACGCGGTGAACGAACTCACAGGAGAGGCTAAAACCAGCTCCGCCATCTACGTCAGCATGACAGGCAAGACTGAAACTTCTTCTTTTCTTTTTTTTTTTCTTACCTTGGTTCATTTTTCACGCCAGAAAACATACTATAGTGTAGCAGTTTCAAACATGCTTTTTTCAGAGTTCAGTTGCATTTAAAATTCTAAATCGGATTAAACAAAGGATCTTCTATACATACATTTTTGCCAAGTCAAACAAATTTGGGAATTCTTTTTGTTTTGTACCTGTTTACTGAAATATGCATGCTTTGTTGGGGTACCCGGTCCTATAGATCTACATACACTTCAAGGATGAATGTTTGAGTCAGAATCACTTGAGTTTGTTTAGTTTTCACTCATTAAAACACTACAATTACAGTATTGATATGACCTTGAATACTTGTCTAACCTCTGGATTAATATTTGTTAGTGATGGGACGAGACAAGACGGGATTTTACAACTCTTAATGAAGAAATTGTGCCGTTCATTTCACAATTCTGGCTTTATTTAACAGTTTTGGGGCCATTGTTGCACTGCTTTTTGGTATTACGGCTTCTCAAGAGGAGTTACTCAGCAAAGTTAACCGTTTTAATCCAGCGCAAATGTAAAAATACGTGGACGAAAATCTCATGAGATCATTTTCCTCACGTGTGCGCAGTCTCGCTGCAATTTTGCCTCGAGAGATCTTGTCCCATCCCTAATATTTGTGAATTCAAGTGAACTCAGTTGAACAATGCCTTTTCTGCTAATACTTTTCAATGGGGGGGCTTTAAACTTTTCCCGTTGATTTCCCTTCCCCTTCCTCCTTGTGGTGGTGGTGAAGTTTGTATCTGTCTTTATATAAATACATCCTTTCCTAGTACTTTTTTCCTGCTTAAGTAGTAGTTTTATCAGAATCAGTATTGAGTATCGTGATAACTCTGCTATAGTATCGACTTTAAAGATCCCATGACATGGTACTTCTTGATGCTTTTATATGGCTCCTTAATGGTTCCCTAATACTGTAAATGAATCCTTCTTCAAACCTGCATGAGAAACAGAGATAAGATGAGAAAGAGTAATTTTTCTCTCTCTGAACACTCCATAATGGGCGTTGTTGCTTGAATGCAAATGAGGAGAAAAGAGCTGGCCTATAGTAGAGGGTGGGGGCGTGGCCAAACTCTCCGCTCTCGGCTCTGAGCTCTCAGCTGATCCATTTCCTTGTTTTTGCACGGGGGGAGAGATTTGAAGCGTTTCATTGAAAAATAAACACATTTCCACAGAAAATAAAATTAAACCACTGCTGTTCAAAGGTCCAGAGGCTCAGATAAAGGACTTCCGAGCCTAGAAACACTCGGACGTGCCTCCAGGCAAATAAAAAAACGCATTTCGCATTGCCTAGCGCATTCGCAGTCCAAACTCTCTGGGCGTGATTTACAGAGACGCTGAGTTCAGACAGACGGGGGTGGAACTGCATTTACATTTCTTTTTTCGATCTGACGTCAATAAGGTGCCTTGTTCAAACTCGCCCGTTTGAGCTCCAATTTTTTGTAACGCAGAAAAGGATCGCAAATGCTCAGTTTAGACATTTCGCAACTTTTATCCATGGGGGGGGCTAAACAGGGTAGGGGAGCTCACAGTAACGTTCAAAAACCTCAGAAAGTGAAAATTTCATGCCATGGGACCTTTAATAAAAGTTTTTTATTAAGTATTATTAAGTATTTTTGAGCTATAAAACCAAATGTAATTGAATAAATGTCGGGTGGAGCTGTTTAATACCATACTATGGAACATTCCAGGCAGAAAGGTTACACAAATTCTGTCCTACTGTAATAAAAGCACCATTTCTATTTGCTAACCCCCCCACTCTCTCCAAAGGTTATCTAAACACTGTTGTCTAAACACTTGTATTGTGGTGAATAATTCATTTCCATAACGGCAAGGTAAAAATAGCACTTCCATGACAACTGCGTATTTTTAAGATGAAAACACTGGTCTATTTTACAACAGGACTGTTCAAATAATATAAATCGGAGTAAGTTAGATGTTTTCCAATATTATTTTATAAATGTTATATTCGCCAAAACAAACTGAATGCATTTCTTTCTATTTTGATGCCCTAAGTCTTCCCTCTCTTTGCTCCAATCTCCATTAAAGGTTAAAGTATAATTTACTATCACCATCACCATCCTTTATTTCCACCGGGGCAGCAGGAGCAGTGGGTGACAACAGTGCAGTCTACAGGGGTCATACAAACAAACAGAAAAATAGAATCATTCTGAAATAATGAGGAGGAAACCGTCCATAACTTAGGATAACCTTGACATGAACAAAAACAATGCCTGAAACCTGTGACATTTGTGATCGCATGGAGATGATTGACAGCGAACTTGACTGACACGGTGAATGGGAAAGGTCAAATGCTGCAGGACAGGATGGGTCTATTCTCCACAGAGAATGTGCACTACTTATTTGTTTTTTATAAGTTGTTTTACTGCTGGAGTGGATTTCAGATATCACTTACATATTAAAGAGCGGCTGTCATCAGAATACAATATTAAAGTCACTCAAATGATAGATAGATAGATAGATAGATAGATAGATAGATTGATTGATTCAAAAACAGGAACTGGCTTTGTGTACAACAAGGGTGTGTTACAAGAAATATGTATTTAAAGTGGAGAGTCACTTGGATGAAAGGAGTACTTCACTGGAGGACACTTCTGTGTACGGCTTTGTGTCTCGACTCTAGAGCTTTTACTTAAGAGTAAAATATATTAATAATTGAGTAAAACTTTTATTTGAAATGACCCAATAGTTTCTTATATAGACGAGTTTTAAAGGGACAGTGTGTAAGATTTTTACCCGTTAATTACTGAAATTGAAGATACCCATTCAAAAATACATTTTTTTCCAAGCCTTTTCACTTCCATCATGAAATCAAAGTATTCTTTTGGACTTAGATATAGTCACATAAAAGGGGGATCTTCCCCATGCAGAGGCAGCCATTTTGAATACGAGAGCCGCAGAAGGACATTTGGGCTCCGCCTTCGGCAAGGCTCGTGGTTTTGGGTAAACAACACAAGCATGCTGCCGGATCAGACGTCGTAATGGATCTAACACGTGTTTTGGACTAAATTGTTTTACTGGATTTTATTCGCTGGATCCTTACGGACAAATTGAGAGCAAGTTTATGGTGAAATACAGAGTTTGATCTGTGCAAAGCATTCTAAGGTAAGCTAACCTCGTTTTGTGCTTTTCCGTATAAAAGCCCCATGTGTTCGGGGAGTGATTGTTTTGCAGGGAAATGAATTGCATAGTCAAAAAGAGGAGACTGTAAGGTTTCATTTAATGTGTAGAGTGTCATGGTACATGATCGGGAATGTGTGTTTTCATGAGGAAAAAAAAAAAACGGGACCACGTTTTATTTATACAGTAGCGGCGCGCGGCTCGTGCGCGGGTGACCCTCGAGGTCTGCCGTAGCTAAAACAGAAAGTGCAATAGCACCATCCACCTATGCGCCACGAATCCTACACACTGGGGCTTTAAAGGGACAGTGTGTAAGATTTTTACCCATTCATTACTGAAATTGAAGATACCCATTCAAAAGTACATTGTTTTCCAAGCCTTTTCACTTCCATCATGAAATCAAAGTATTCTTTTGGACTTAGATATAGTCACATAAAAGGGGGATCTTCCCCATATTAGAGGCAGCCATTTTGAATACGAGAGCCGCAGAAGGACATTTGGGCTCCGCCTTCGCCTCGGCTCCTGCTAGCGCCTGCTCAGCCGCGCTGCTTGAGGGAGCGAAGGAGAGAAGGAGAGAAAGGGAAGGGGAGGGGGGAGGGGGGAGCCTCGTGGTTTTGGGTAAACAAGACAGGCTGCTGTATCACACGTCGTAATAACACATGTTTTGGACTAAATTGTTTTACTGGATTTTATTCGCTGGATCCTTACGGACAAATTGAGAGCAAGTTTATGGTGAAATACAGAGTTTGACCTGTCCAGAGCCTTCAAAGGTAAGCTAAGTAACAAACCTCGTTTTGTGCTTTTCCGTATAAAAGCCCCATGTGCTCGGGGAGTGATTGTTGTGCAGGGAAATGAATTGCATAGTCAAAAAGAGGGGACTGTAAGGTTTCATTTGATGTGTAGAGTGTCATGCTACACGATCAGGAATGTGTGTTTTCATGCGTTTTTCATGCGTTTTATTTATACCGTAGTTGTCGGCGAGAGCTCGCACAGCGCCGGGTGCGCGCGGCTATGCGAGCTGTCTGCGTTACGGCGCGCCCGGGTGACCCTCGAGGTCTGCCGTAGCCAAAAGAGGAAGTGGAATAGCGACTATCCACCTATGCGCCACGAATCCTACACACTGTACCTTTAAGTCCTCAAAATCAGTTAGCATCAGCAGTATTAGCATTATTATCATGAACCTGCTGTCAGTGATGTTCACAGACAACTCACTGTCCACCATATGTGATCTTTAATCATAAATTAATAAACAAACCTCACAGAGTTTTAACAGGGCCGAACAATTCCTGGTGTAGTGACTATAGAACAGGCCAATAGGTCTGAAACATCATTATGGTGCAGCTGCACTCACTCACACAGCCTCCACCACTCACCGCTCAGGTGACTGACAGCTCATCAGTACTGGCCCAAACTCTATTATGAGGCTTTTCACATAGGAAATTACATTCACGCTTCATTCATGTTTCAGAGAAGCATGAATTAAATGGACTTTGAGTTAAGGTGAGACACTGCAGGTGAATAGAAAAAAAATCTTACATTTACAGATATCATTCTAAAACTTTTCCTGTAGTTTACTTGCCTAAATGTAAGAAGAAAAAAAAAAGTCATCATCATTATGTAAAGTGTTTATATAAAAATAAGGCATTTTATGAGTGAAAATGTCTAATTATTGACATATTAGATATTCAAAATATACATACAGGGTTTTTTTGCTATCTTATTTAGTATTTCAGTAAACGCGATCTGACTGGAAATTTGCCTAAAAAATCTAATTACACCTCCGTTAAATCTTGAATAAATCAGACTTGGAATTAGATACAAAAAAAAAAATCTGTGCCTTTCAAAATCCTACAAGACACCGACGTGATCCCGGACACCGACGTGATCCCGGACACCGACGTGATCCCGGACACCGATCCCGGACACCGACGTGATCCCGGACACCGACGTGATCCCGGACACCGACGTGATCCCAGACACCGATGTGATCCCAGACACCGACGTGATCCCGGACACCGACGTGATCCCGGACACCGATGTGATCCCGGACACCGATGTGATCCCGGACACCGACGTGATCCCGGACACCGATGTGATCCCGGACACCGACATGATCCCGGACACCGATGTGATCCCAGACACCGACGTGATCCCGGACACCGATGTGATCCCAGACACCGACATGATCCCGGACACCGATGTGATCCCAGACACCGACATGATCCCGGACAGTGACTCTTTCTGCAGGAGACATGCGCAGTAGAGCGCCAGTGACAGTCTGATAATTCCTCTGTAGATTTGTACGGGCCAAGGCCTCCGACGGGAGGCCTTGACACGCTGAGGAAGATGCTAGTTTCATGCACACACCCTTATCATGGAAAAAATGTGAAGAAATGCCTATGATGCAGCTTTTAAGTTAAAGACAATTGATCAGGCTGTCGAAGAAGAAAATAGAGTTGCTGCACGTGAGCTTGGAATCGATGAGTCAATGGTGAGACGCTGGCGACAGCAGCGTGACGAACTGACTCAATGCAAAAAGACGACAAAAGCTTTTAGAAGCTAACCGGCTAACTTTAAAAGCTAACTTTAAAAGCTAACTTTAAAAGCTAACCGGCTGGTTAGCTCAACTGGTAAGTCATGGACTTTCCCCCTGGGGGTTGTGGGTTCAAATCCCCCCCGGGCAATGAGCTAACCAGTGTGGGTCCTTGGGCAAGACCCTTCACGGTACTGCCCCCCGGGCGCTGAAAAAGATGGCTGCTCACTGCTCCTGAAAAGGATGGGTCAAATGCAGAAGTCAAATTTCTCCCGTGTGTCACTGTGTGTCATTGTGTGTGAGACCAATAAAGGCTTAAGCCTAAGCCTAGAGGCAATAAAAGCAGAACTTGAAAATGTTCTTGAAGACACTTGCAGCTTATAGACTGGTATATAGTCTATAGTAGTGGTCCCCAACCTTTTTTGAGCCACGGACTGGTTAATGTCCCCCAAAACTTTCATGGACCGGGGGGTAAATACCACTAAATAAATGTATGCGAACAACACAAGAACTGTGGCATATTATAAATATAATAATAACAGTGAATCCACTGTGTACTTGTATATAATCATGGAATCACCTGTTGCGATAAATCCATATTTTAAGTAGGTCTCCTGGTATTGTCTGCATTTTGCCTAAACGTGACCAAGGTTAACGAGAGTTCTACTTGTTAATGTCTATCTAATAAAACGATAGCAAGTAATACTAACTATCGATTTATAGGCAAAAACTCTGCTCACGCAGCTCCTTCGTTCTGCGGCTACAATCATGTTAGGGACCGTCAACAAATGATCTTCACATTACTGAAATTATTCCGTTAATTATTCCCCCTTCATTATTAAAATGAAGGGGGGGGGGGTGAGCCACCGTGGCCCGGTACCAAATGGCCCACGGCCCGGTGGCTGGGGACCACTGGTCTATAGTATAAGTAATTTTTTTTTTCTTCTTTTTTTAAAATTTAGTTGATGAAGCTTATATTCAGGTGCACTCAATAGTCCGGAAATTATGGTATATGTTAAGAAATCAAAAAAAAAAAAAAAAAGAAATAAAACAAAAATTTTATATATATACACTATATTACCAAAAGTATTCGCTCACCCATTCAAATGATCAGAATCAGGTGTCCTAATCACTTGGCCTGGCCACAGGGCTTGGCCCCTTAGTTCCAGTGAAAGGAACTTTGAATGCTTCAGGATACCAAAACATTTTGGACAATTCCATGCTCCCAACCTTGTGGGAACAGTCTGGAGCGGGCCCCTTCCTCTTCCAACATGACTGTGCACCAGTGCACAAAGCAAGGTCCATAAAGACATGGATGACGGAGTCTGGTGTGGATGAACTTGACTGGCCTGCACAGAGTCCTGACCTGAACCCGATGGAACACCTTTG
This sequence comes from Paratrypauchen microcephalus, assembly GCA_036785185.1. Lineage (NCBI taxonomy): Eukaryota > Metazoa > Chordata > Actinopteri > Gobiiformes > Gobiidae > Paratrypauchen > Paratrypauchen microcephalus. Next base: position 2,564,243 of record JAVJIX010000096.1, read on the forward strand.
GGATGAATTAGAGCGGAGACTGAGAGCCAGGCCTTCTCGACCAACATCAGTGTGTGACCTCACCAATGCGCTTTTGGAAGAATGGTCAAAAATTCCTATAAACACTCTCCTCAACCTTGTGGACAGTCTTCCCAGAAGAATTGAAGCTGTAATAGCTGCAAAAGGTGGACCGACATCATATTGAACTCTATGGGTTAGGAATGGGATGGCACTTCAGTTCATAGTATGAGTCAAGGCAGGTGAGCGAATACTTTTGGTAATATAGTGTGTATGTGTATATATATATATATATATATATATATATATATATATATATATATATATATATATATATATATATATATATATATATATATATATATATATATATATGTATATGTATATATATATATATTTGGAGAGGCAACCCTGCTCACAGTCAGAACATGTTTTTCTAGGTATTTTTGAGCTATAAAACCACCTGTAATTGAATAAATGTAAGGTAGAGCTGTTTAATAGCACACTGTGGAACATTCCATAGAAACATGTCCATAGAAACAAGGAGGTGATGGACCCCCAACCAAAAAGTTACACAGTGCCCCTTTCAGTCTGTATCACAACACAAAGAGATGTTATGGAAGTTGCAGATACAGATAGTTGAATTTGAAGAAAAAAGTACTGCCTATGATTGAATTTCAGGAAGACTATGCTTGGAGCACCTGCAAAAAAGTTTGTTCAAAGTAAAAGAAAGAAGTATCAGATGGCCAAGTTTATTTTCACTTACACGTAGTCACAGAACCATCTGTTTGGAACTTGCTTGAATTATCCACTTATTTTTGTCAAAACTGGAAATTGTCTCACACAGCATGCCCATACTCTCAAATTTTCTCCACATCCACAACACTAAAGAACTGCCAGTGGTTTATCTGTGGTCCATTGGAAAAGTAATGAACTTATGTATGAATCTGTGTCTTAAAGCGTCCTGAAGTTATAAATGATGTCATAATGCTGAGTAGCTAAGGAGACCAATGCTGTCTGAAACCTGCCTGTTTTATGAAAGTAAATTATTTCTATTTTTTAAATTGTATTCTAAACGTATAATCAAACTGAAGAAGACAAACAGAAGACATCATAATTTTGTAAGGGTGTATCCCCCTCCAGATGGTGCTCATGAGATTCAAAATCAGCTACTATGGACTGTGTTGAGAAGTGAATTGGAATACATGTACCCAAAGTGTAGTGTACTGACTGAAGGAAAGCCTTTAGACTAGAAAGCATATTTGAAAATGGTGCATTTTTATGTTATAATGTTGTTTTAGGTGTCAACCATGCATGTTTGAGTAATTTAGCAATCTCTCCCAGCTTACGGTTAGCTGTAAGATTCTGTTCAGTGCTCCATAAATGTACAAAAACATGAGGCAAAACTGTACACACCATCAACTAGTTTCATTTGCGGGATGCACACCGATTGTGTTGTGACCACGTTCTGAAGGGGGAGTGAGAGGGGAGGGGGGGTGAGAGAAGGGAGGGCTCAGAGCATCAAAAACAAAAGTGAAACTAATATGTTGTTTTTGCTGAAAATAGAATTTTCAAAACAGTAATATGTGTTAAAGGTCCCATGGCATGAAATTTTCACTTTCTGAGGTTTTTGAACGTTAATGTGAGCTCCCCTACCCTGTTTAGCCCCCCATGGTTAAAAGTTGTGAAATGTCTAAACTGAGCATTTGCGATCCTTTTCTGCGTTACAAAAAATCGGAGCTCAAACGGGCGATTTTGAACAAGGCACCTGATTGACGTCAGATCGAAAAAAGAAATGCAAATGCAGTTCCACCCCCGTCTGTCTGTACTCAGCGTCTCTGTAAATCACGCCCAGAGAGTTTGGACTGCGAATGCGCTAGGCAATGCGAAATGCGTTTTTTTATTTGCCTGGAGGCACGTCCGAGTGTTTCTAGGCTCGGAAGTCCTTTATCTGAGCCTCTGGACCTTTGAACAGCAGTGGTTTAATTTTATTTTCTGTGGAAATGTGTTTATTTTTCAATGGAACGCTTCAAATCTCTCCCCCCCGCGCAAAAACACAGAAATGGATCAGCTGAGAGCTCAGAGCCGAGAGCGGAGAGTTTGGCCACGCCCCCACCCTCTACTATTGGCCAGCTCTTTTCTCCTCGTTTGCATTCAAGCAACAACGCCCATAATGGAGTGTTCAGAGAGAGAAAAATTACTCTTTCTCATCTTATCTCTGTTTCTCATGCACTGAGTGTTGATTTTGAAGAAGGATTCATTTACAGTATTAGGGAACCATTAAGGGGCCATATAAAAGCATCAACAAGTACCATGTCATGGGATCTTTAATAATTAATACCCCATACAAGTGTAATACCCCCTCTTTAATGATTTTACACAACATGCAAATTTCTCCCATATCTACAGTTGATTGAAAATTATGAACAATGTATTATCTTCACTTTCAACACTCAAAATTGTCCAAATAAGGGGAAAAAAAGTAACAGCAGAATTTTGTTTTTCACTTTAAAAGATGACGTATTTCACTTCTATGGGGTACTGTAACACGTAACATATTTAGATCGACATATTACCTTTTATTGTTTTGAAAATACTATATTGGCTGAAAACAACCTATGAACATGTTTCATTTTCAGGAAGTAGGTTTCATTTTTGTTTTTGATGCTCTTCCATTCTTTTGCTCTCCATGCTAAGCCACTTCCCCCTTCAGAGCGTTATCACAAAACAATACCACGCACAGTTTTGTATCATGGTTTTTATATATTTATGGAGAATTGTCGTGTGGGAGCATGGGTGGCATAGTAAGAATCTTACAGCTAACCGCAGGGAGAATTTGAATAGGGATTACTCAAACATGCTTTTATGACATTTTTGATGAAAGAACAACGGTATAATATGGTTGAAAGCTAAAAAAATAAAAATAAAAATCAATTTCACATAACACCCCCTCTTTACGTAAGTAGTCACAGGATCGTTTTGACCTAGTATAAAACATCCACTTATTTTTGGCAGACTGGAAATCTTCTAATAGAACATGTCCACCTTCAGATTTTCTCCTCATCCACTCCACTGAAGAAATGCCAGTGGCTGATTCGCGGTCGATCTGGGCAAGCTTTAAAACGTGTATGTTAGTGGAACTAAAGGAGAAGAGGAGATTGACAGGATAAATTGGAGCAGTGAGGGCTTGAGGTGAACTCTAGATATAGACAGGAGACAGACAGGCAGCAGACAGCAGAGAATTGTGCTTAAATGGGACTCCCAGAGATGGACAGTTAGCAGACTGGGTTGGGTTGGTTTGGTTTTATGTCATTCTTTTTACTCTGTAAGAGCCTGTTTATGTAAGTGCCTGGCATTTACATAAAAACAAATGTTGGCAAAATTAAATGTTATTTGGAGTTTTGGTTCAAGATAATTATCCAGTCGGACAGCAGAATGAGCCTCATGAATCTTTCTCTTGGTTTGCCAGTTTTAATGCTGAAATCCAGTTGATTTGAACCTAAAAGGGGACAACAGAAGAGATGTTACTGAGTGAGTATTATATTAGTTTTTTTTTTTTTTAAAGGGACAGTGTGTAAGATTTTTACCCGTTAATTACTGAAATTGAAGATACCCATTCAAAAATACATTGTTTTCCAAGCCTTTTCACTTCCATCATGAAATCAAAGTATTCTTTTGGACTTAGATATACAGTGAACCCTCGTTTATCGCGGGGGTTAGGTTCCAGAAATAGCCCGCAATAAGTGAAATCCGCGAAGTAGGACAATTTTATATTTTACAATTATTCTACATGTTTTAAGGCTGAAAAGGCTTCACCAGACACATTATACACCTTTCTGAGACTGGTATTAACATTTTTCTCTTGTTTAAACACTCAAACTTTTGTAGATTTTCATTAAAATATATTAATAGTGGGGGGGGGGGCACGTGACACGCGGACACGTGCGCGCGGACACGTGTGTTTGTTTTGGTACCACATATCCATGCCATGTGCGAAAGTCGAGTGGAAAGCGACCTGGATATTATTTTGGGCAAGACTCAAGCCAATGCTAACAGTGCCAAACCGCTAACAGACGCCTCTGAGCACCAGTCCTCACCACAAGACCAGGTAAGACCAACCTGCGCTCACAAGAGTTGGTTGCATTTCACCCCGGCTCCAAAATCAGACCGCTATCAATGCGTCGCCAATACTCCACAGCTCTCTAGGACGGGGTCGGGTTCGTTCTCTCAGCGTGACGGGGAAGAGCCACTGTCTCCTCTGTGCGCACGAGTGTTCTCCCCCCGCTGCGGGCTCCCTCGAATGCGGCTCTCCCCGCTGCGGGCTCCCCCGGACGCCGCGCGGCCAGGCGCCAGGCCCGTCCATGTTGATTCTTGGCTCTTCCATTTGTCCGGCTCGCACTCAGTCTCTTCCATGGCTCGTGCAAGTAAACAAAGGCCACACCTCCTGTCACCCAGGCGCTCTCGTGAAGGACATCTGAGACTCTGTCCCTACCATCCCTGGTCTAGACCTGGTTTAGTCCTGGTTTAGACCTGGTTTAGTCCTGGTTTAGACCTGCTTTAGACCTGGTTTAGTCCTGGTCTAGTCTCTTAGCTAATCAGGGCGCAGGACAGAATGTTACACTGTAAAAAAAAAGTTACACTATAAAAAAAATTGAAAAAAAAAAAAAAAAAAATTGGAAAAAAAAATCCGCGAAACAGCGAGGCCGCGAAGAGTGAACCGCGATACGGCGAGGGTTCACTGTAGTCACATAAAAGGGGGATCTTCCCCATGCAGAGGCAGCCATTTTGAATACGAGAGCCGCAGAAGGACATTTGGGCTCCGCCTTCGGCAAGGCTCGTGGTTTTGGGTAAACAACACAAGCATGCTGCCGGATCAGACGTCGTAATGGATCTAACACGTGTTTTGGACTAAATTGTTTTACTGGATTTTATTCGCTGGATCCTTACGGACAAATTGAGAGTAAGTTTATGGTGAAATACAGAGTTTGACCTGTGCAAAGCATTCTAAGGTAAGCTAACCTCGTTTTGTGCTTTTCCGTATAAAAGCCCCATGTGCTCGGGGAGTGATTGTTGTGCAGGGAAATGAATTGCATAGTCAAAAAGAGGAGACTGTAAGGTTTCATTTGATGTGTAGAGTGTCATGGTACATGATCTGGAATGTGTGTTTTCATGAGAAAAGAAAAAAAAAAACGGGACCGCGTTTTATTTATACAGTAGCGGTGCGCGCCCGGGTGACCCTTGAGGTCTGCCGTAGCTAAAACAGAAAGTGCAATAGCACCATCCACCTATGCGCCACAAATCCTACACACTGGGGCTTTAAATCTAAAAAGCCACATTCAACTCACAATTCACAAGTCTCTCTATAAACATACATTGTTTCTTAGTCTTTTTTGCATAAATTGTGTTTTTTTGCATGACCTCCTGTCATATCTATACTTTACAAGTACATTTTACAGTGGATACTTTTTACTTTTACTTCACTACATTTGAGAGCAGGTATCTGTACATTCTACTCCACTACATTTTAGATCTGGACTGAAAAGTAAAAAGTACTTTTCTTCATGATTTGAGACCATTTAATTTGAGTTAATGTCCCAACTTTGAGCAAACCAAATGCCCCAAAACAGCAAAACTCTTAAAATATATTTCTAAAAATGTATTTCAATTATTATACTTAAGTAGGTTTTTGGATGTGATCCTTTTACTTTTACTTGAGTAATATTTTGCCCCTGTCTCTGTACTTTTACTTAAGTAACAGAACTGAGTACTTCATCCATCACTGCCTCCTGTGCAGGTATAGTCTTGTGAGTGCTCTTCAGATACACAGAGATATGTAATAGTTTTGAGTGCTTTTGCCACGCCTCCTTTTTAGTCGAATACTCTTTAGATGAATACAGGCCTACTGTCCGTGTACTGAAAAGGAAACACTTGAATGTGTCCTAATTAGGGATGTCAACAATTAATCGACTTACAATTAATTGTCGATCAAGACGTTGGCCGAACAAAATGCATTAATTGTAACTAATCGCTAGAGGGCGCTACTCTGGAATGTGAACACGAGATGTGAACCCACTCGCGAGAAAGACCATAGCGTTACATCATGTAACCCTTTCCTCTCTGGATGTTGCCGTACAACTCACAGTAGAGCTGGACCTAGAACCATATATTTTTGTAATTATAAAAGCATGTAACTTACATGAAACAAGGCAAAGAGCCGCAATTCTGGTTTAGACCTGGTCTAGTCCTGGGCAGGGCGCACCGCGCTCATTCAACGGCACTGCCATGTCCCGGGACGTGACGCGCACTAACCCCTTGGAGAAGTGCGCGACATGTGCACCACCGGCAAAAAGCAAAGAGCGGCACGTGGTGGTTTAATCCTGGTTTAGTTCAGGTCTAGACCTGGCCCAGTCCTGGTTTAGTCCAGGTCCAGTCCAGGTTTAGACCTGGTCTAGACCTGGTTTAGTTCTGGTCTAGACCTGGTTTAGTCCACTTTTAGTCCTGGTCTAGTCTCTTAGCCAATCAGGACGCAGAACACAATGTTACACTATAAAAAAATGTTACACTATAAAAAAATGTTACACTATAAAAAAAAAAGAAAATCCGCGAAACCGTGAGGCCGTGAACAGTGAACCGCAATAGAGCGAGGGATTACTGTATTTTGTTATTCAGCATCAATACATTTGTCTGCTTTTTACTAAGGAATAATTAATTGAGGAATATACAATATAATAATACTATGATATATTTTTGACTCAGTGTTATGTTACTATAGATTATATTCTTAAAGACCCTATTGAAACACTCAAATCCAGGTGAAAAAACGCCGCTTATCAGTTAATCGTAAGTCGATAAGGTCAATCAACTATAGATTAATGAATTAATCGATAATTTGCATCCCTAGTCCTTATATACCATCTTTGGCACTAGCAACCCAGATTCAGTTGTGATTGTAGTTCGCACTCGGTTTTAAGCTATGATTGTACCTATGATTGTAAACACCACTCTTGTCACTCCACTGTGGTGCATGATGCTCCCATCCAGATTCTAACCAGGCCCAGCCCTGTTTAGCTTCCAGTATCAGACTAGATTAGGCATCACTGGGTTTCAGATGACATCACAGCGTTCTATAGGACAATATTAATTAAAACAGATAGAGGGCAGCTAAAATTTATGTTGTTAAAATGCAAAATTATGTTGTAATACAGTGAGTTCTTGTGTTTAGTCAATAAGTGGAAATAACGGGTTCAACATTTGTGAATTTACCTTTTGGATATTTTGTGGCAAAATACAATGTAAATCAACTGGGAAATCTGGCTCTTGCCCCCCATAATCACATTCTAGAATCTGAAAACTACCAATTGACAAAAGCATAGAGACATTTTATCGTTCTTTGTCTCCTTTTGATTTCAGTTGATAATAAAGCATCGGAAAAGCTATTAACAACATGATGCTAACAGATATATTCTTAGTACAACTCAAATTAAGGGTTGTAAAGGTTTGCAGAGGACAAAATAGGACATTCACCATTGTCTTTACACATATTATGAAAACATGTCTCCTTAATGCAAATATTTCCTGCTGTAATGGACTGTCATTGACCCGGGTGCTGTTCAGAATAATAAAGACTTTTAAAATTTGGCTCACATTGTGTTTCCACCATTAGAAACATACATCAGCCCCACTTTTGTTATTGAATATGACTTTACAATATTTTTCCCACTCACAGCACAGTTCTGTTTCTGTTCATACATTTAAAGGATACATTTTAGGCAAATTCGGCTTTTTCAGCATTAAACCATGATATAATACCGTCGCCTCACGCTGCTTTCAGTCATTTTCTGTAAAAAAGTCCAATCCGAAAATGCGGTTTTCCCAGGATTGTTGCGTCTTAGATAGAAACTCTGCGCAGTTTTAAATCTAAAAATCATTGCCAAAACCATTCAAAGTAAATTACCATACACAAAGTAGACATGTTCAAATATAACAATAAAATAACATGAACATTAACAATGTTAACGTTGTAAATATCAATGAAAAAAACAACAGCTGATTTTTTTCTTAATTACAAAAACAATGGACATAATGGCCAAGGTATTTATGCTACAATCTGGTGTTAATGGTTCTCAAGACAGCAGCTCAGTCGGTATGAGTGTTTGTCCCACAATGCTGCTGTTGTGTTCTTGGGCAAGACACTTAACCGTATACTGGTGTATGAATGTGTGCGTGAATGGGTGAGTGGTTCCTTGATGTAAAGCGCTCTAAAAGGAGTGCCTTGAAGGTAGAAAAGCGCTATACAGTGGTCCCTCGTTTATCGCGGGGGTTCCAGAAATAACCCGTAATGAGTGAAATCCGCGAAGTAGGACAACTTTATATTTTACAATTATTACACATGTTTTAAGGCTGTAAACGCCTTAAAACACTGGAATTTTCTCACATTTCTCTCTTGTTTAAACACTCCAACTTTCGTAGATTTTCAACAAAATGTATTAATAGTGAAGTGTAGGAAGACACGGCTCTGCCAGGAGCCCCGCCGGACGCACGAGGGGAGCGGAGACATGAGTCACTGGATCCGCAGGAAGCACCAACGGCACTGCCACATCCCGGGACGCGACGCGCACCAACCCCTTGGAGAAGTGCGCGTGGTCAAATCCGTGACAGAGCAGCACGACCGGCGCAAGGCCAGGACTGCGAGCACGAGATCGAACCGCGGCGCCCGAACCATGCCTCCCCCTCAGGACCGTGTCCTTGCAGCCCAAGCCACAAACCGAACAGGCACAAACGAACGCAAGAGCCGCACGAAACCAGCAAAGAGCCGCATGGGGTGATTTAATACTGGTTTAGACCTGGTCTAGTCCCGGTTTAGTCCAGGTCTAGACCTGGTCCAGTCCTGGTTTAGTCCAGGACCAGTCCAGGTTTAGATCTGGTTTAGACCTGGTCTAGACCTGGTTTAGTTCTGGTCTAGAACTGATTTAGTCCACATTTAGTCCTGGTCTAGTCCCAGTCTAGTCCCGGTCTAGTCCAGGTCCCCCCTGCATCCCCCATCTATCAATCGGCAAAGGTCTACAGTCTCTTAGCCAATCAGGACGCACAACACAATGTTACACTATAAAAAAATGTTACACTATAAAAAAATAAAATAAATCCGCGAAACAGCGAGGCCGCGAACAGTGAACCGCGATAGAGCGAGGGACCACTGTATAAGAATGTGACAATGATCATGTGGCCATTTAAGATCAAATCAGAAAGCAGAATGAGCCTCATATGAATCTCTCATTTGGGTTGCCAGTTTTAATGCCAAAACAAAAAGTTTAAAAGTTTAAACCTAAAAGGACGGATCTGATCTGAATGGGAAATTTATATCTTTGTCTTGTGATATGAAAATAGAATATTATGATAATATTATGATGGTCTCATTTTAGTTTTTGGCAAATGTTGTATTGTAACTTCCTCTGAATCTCAATGTTCCTTTCTGACAAATGATCCTGGAGCCTGGCCTTTATTGAGCGCCGTATGTGCACTTTGATGGATGGCTGTAAACACGTCCTCTTTCTCTCTCCTTATCCTGTTTGTTTTCATCTACTTTCCACTAATCAGATCCATGGATATGTTCATGTTCTATAGGATTTAAAGGAAAAGTAAAGTTTTTTTACAATTTGAGCCTTATTTCGGTAATAAAACAAGTTGTTTTACTCACCGATATCACTTTGGTGTCAGATGGAGCATTTCCGGAGATGTTTTAGATTAGCGTTAGGCTAATGCCGTTAGCCTAGCGCGACTTATAGCCATACCTCGGGGCATTCCCCGAGCATGTAATATGCCCCGTGCGGGCTCCAAATAACACAAACTTTAGCACTTTTCAAATCATAGAAGCTCGATGTCTTTAGTCTACGATTTCGTTTGGTCAAAAGTGGCCTGTAATCCGAGATTTAGCCATAGTTTCGAGTAGATGAGGACGCCAGTGCGCATGCGCGGAGTGTGCTCTCAGCTCCCGGGACCCAAACATGGAACGCAAAGCTGTAAACTATGGATAAATCTTGGATTACAGGCCACTTTTGATTCAAACGAAATCGTAGACTAAGACATCGAGCTTCTATGATTTGAAAAGTGCTAAAGTTTGTGTTATTTGGAGCCCGCAAGGGGCATATTACATGCTCGGGGAATGCCCCGAGCTATGGCTATAAGTCGCGCTAGGCTAACGGCGTTAGCCTAACGCTAATCTAAAACATCTCCGGAAATGCTTCATATGACACCAAAGTGATATCGGTGAGTAAAACAACATGTTTTATTACCGAAATAAGGCTCAAATTGTAAAAAAAAACCGTTACTTTTCCTTTAAGAACTTCCATTTCGGAAAACTAACAAGGAACAAAGTTAAGGTTCTCATTCACAAAAGCATCAAATGTATGTACAGTATATTACACAAAATGGCCAAAAAAAAAAAAAAAAAGACATGTGATAATTGTGTTACACAGTGGAGCACTTCCTGTATTACTGCATGACATCAGAAGTTGGAACAAAGAGAAGAACTCTCAACTCTCATATGCAGGGTTTGTGTGTTAAACGTGGGAATGAAACAAAACACAAGGTCTGTTTGTGATGAGGAAAAAACATAATTAAAAAAAAAAAAAGTTTCAATTAAAGGTATATGGAATTGTACAGCATCAAAAGATAAAAAACCCTAGATCAGCTTTGTGTTTAGAATCCTCAAAGTATTCACCCTTTGCTTTGTTGGCAGTGCTCTAAACCCTTGGCCTTTTCTCACTGAGCTTCATTCAAAGGATAGTTATTTTTAGAGGACACACTTCAGTCATTTTTATTTTATTTTATTTATTTTTTTGTTTGTTTTTTGGACAGTTTGGTCTCTTAGCATACAAGCTTTCATGTGGAAACAAAAATATCCTCTGTAATGATTGCAATATTAATATCCGACTTAATCAAAGCCTTTTTTTTTCAAAATGCATTCTCCCCCCGTAGGAACATAAGTTTTAAAAGGACTTTTGGTTATTTAATTCCAAGTCTGATTTATTACAGTTCCAACATCAAAAAGTTGGCCAATTTTGCAGTGAGATTTTGTTTATTTAAATACCAAATAAGATATCCCAAATTCCCTCTTTACATCTTTTAGTATCTTATCTGTAGCAATGAAAATGAAGCAAGGAATTTAAACCTGGTTTAATCAATACTGAGAGCCAAATGTCCCAAAAATAACGTGCAATATTTTCATTTAAAGGAAAAGTAACGTTTTTTTACAATCCTTCTTTCGGCAATAAAACAAGTAGTTTTACTCACCCATAGCAGTTTGGTGTCAATTGGAGCAGTATCGCAGAACTTATGTTGAGCCGTTCTGTTCTACTAATGATCCCGTATCCGTTAGCGTGAATGCTCAGGGCACTGATTTGCGCTCTCCAAATAACACAAACTTTAGCACTTTTCAAATCACAGAAGATCGCTGTGTCAGGGTAGACTTTTAGTAGATTCCAAAACGGCCTGAAACCCGATATCGCAACAGAAAAGTAAAGTTCAGAGCGGTGTTAGCTTCTTTCGGACTAGCGGTGTTTACAAAACAGCTGAGTTCACGCATGCGCACTGTCCTCTCTGATGACATCATCAAATGAAACTATAGCTGGATATCGGGTTTCAGGCCGTTTTGGAATCCACTAAAAGTCTACCCTGACACAGCGATCTTCTGTGATTTGAAAAGTGCTAAAGTTTGTGTTATTTGGAGAGCGCAAAGTAATGCCCCGAGCATATGATACGAGCACCATGTTAACGGATACGGGATCATTAGTAGAACAGAACGGCTCCAACATAAGTTCTGCGATACTGCTCCAATTGACACCAAACTGCTATTGGTGAGTAAAACTACTTGTTTTATTGCCGAAAGAAGGCTCAGATTGTAAAAAAGCGTTACTTTTCCTTTAAAGATAAGACATGACGACAGTGTTATTTTTTTTACACTTGTTATTTCACACTTGTCTTTACTACATAAGTATGTCCTTACGCATTACTCAACCTCCATTTGAATACACTGTGAGCCTTTTTATAATTTTATGCCAATGCATGGACATAACCTATTCTCAATTTGACCTTTATTTTCTTATTGTGAATTAGTTTGAAAAATCTGAATGTCATTTTATTCTTTTCTCACATCCCATCCTCTTTTTGTTTTTATTGTTTTGCTTGGCTGGCATGCAGTGGGCAAGACGAAGCGCATTTGGAAAGGTAATACTCTCATTTCAACCATCTATCTGAAACACATGAGGACAAGTGCAATATGGGACTTTTCTGGTGAAGGGGCTGCCACCTGCCTCCGTGGAGATTTGCTTTGACTTCAGTGGGCCTCATTTATGAATCTTGTCTTGAAAAAATTATGCAAATTCCACTTTAAGAAGATGCTGAAAGAACTCTGTGCCAGATTCGCAGAGCGTTCCTAAGCAGCCGAATTCCTTCTTTAAGTGACAATTGCGCCTAATTCACCAACATCCAGATACAAACACCTCCATGCTCATTTACATATAAAAATGAATATGTATTTGGTTAGAAACGCCCCCTGAACTTCCACATATGGCCAATATGGGTTTGGCATTATGATGTGTGAAAGGGCGAGGGAGAGAGTGACCGAGGAAGTCAGGTGGAGCGTCCGCAGACTACAGCTGTTTTACAGCTTCAATGTCCAAACTCACATGAACACACTCAGTGAGCAAATATTTTAATAAGTCATAAACGTGACGAGGCGCAGGGCTGTGACAGAGGCTCATATGGAGAGCACTGGGGCTGCGACAGACCGAGGCTGTAGAAAGTCTGTTAGACTCAATAGACAATTAGAATAAGAATGAGATAAAATTAGAATTTTTTGACTAATAATATTCTAAAACTGTAGAATTTTTGTTCTTACGAGTGCTCCTGACTGTCAGATTTGTTCTTTCAGGAGAACATTTTTAGTTAAAGATCCCATGACATGGTACTTCTTGATGCTTTTATATGGCTCCTTAATGGTTCCCTAATACTGTAAATGAATCCTTCTTCAAAATCAACACTCAGTGCATGAGAAACAGAGATAAGATGAGAAAGAGTCATAAATATCTCTCTCAAACACTTTATTCTGGGCGTTGTTGCTTGAATGCAAATGAGGAGAAAAGAGCTGGCCTATAGTAGAGGGTGGGGGCGTGGCCAAACTCTCTGAGCGCTCAGCTGATCCATTTCCTTGTTTTTGCAGGGGGGAGAGATTTGAAGCGTTCCATTGAAAAATAAACACATTTCCACAGAAAATAAAATTAAACCACTGCTGTTCAAAGGTCCAGAGGCTCAGATAAAGGACTTCCGAGCCTAGAAACACTCGGACGTGCCTCCAGGCAAATAAAAAAACGCATTTCGCATTGCCTAGCGCATTCGCAGTCCAAACTCTCTGGGCGTGATTTACAGAGACGCTGAGTACAGACAGACGGGGTGGAACTGCATTTGCATTTCTTTTTTCGATCTGACGTCAATAAGGTGCCTTGTTCAAAATCGCCCGTTTGAGCTCCGATTTTTTGTAACGCAGAAAAGGATCGCAAATGCTCAGTTTAGACATTTCACAACTTTTAACCATGGGGGGGGGCTAAACAGGGTAGGGGAGCTCACATTAACGTTCAAAAACCTCAGAAAGTGAACATTTCATGCCATGGGACCTTTAAGTACACATTTGTTTGTAAGAATGTCTCATAAATGAGGCCCATTTTTCCACAGTATGGCATAACACTATGCTAACTAAGGCTTTATAATACTATGGTTATGTCTTTTATTGCTCAAAAATACTATGGGAAAAACACACAATCTGAAATGTAACCCAGTACGGTCGGGTCATTTGCTTGTCTGCATAGAGATGGATTCAGTTCAAAAACGCAGATATTAGATCCAGTTTTCAAAAATACTAAAACATGGTAGCAAAACAAAAGAAACATGGTATTTAGAAATAAAAACATATGAAGACATTTTCTTTTAATCTGCTGGGCCCTTTAAGTAGCAAAAAGGGGTGAATTTAGTGTTTAGTTCCACTTTAAGTCATATCCTTGCTCCCTCTCCTCTTCCTCGTTCAGTCCAGGGCAGAGCAGGCGGAGTGGGCAGGCTAGGTTGAGGGTTCAAGTCCAGCTGGATCTCATTACGCCGTACAGACCCAGTGGCGTGAGCAGGAGTCAGCTGACCTCTGCCAAGCGTTCTCCGGGAAAGTGAATGATAATGGACATACGGCACTGTCCCCAGCCCCCTGTTCCTCCCCCAAGTCTACATCTGTTTAGGGGGTCATTTGTTTGAGAGTGTGCAGTGCATTTAATGAGCTGTGTGCATGGATTTTTAAATATTATGCTGTTTTCTGATCAATGTTATAATGTTGTTTCCTCATCACAAACATACCCGGAGTTGTATTTTGTTTCATTCACACAAATATTGCATTGCTTTATTTATTTATTATTTTAATGCCATACACCTTCACTACAATCATTTTGATGAGGGATGCTCCGTTTCGATACTGGTATCAGATCAAATCAAATATGTGTCCGAACACGTGAAAAAACGCTTCAACTCGGCAGTTTGTGAAACTGAGAAAATTACGTTTTTTTTTTTGTTTTGTTTTGTTTTGTTTTTTTCCTCAAAATTTGTGATTTTCGTTTTTTTTTGCAAAATGTGCTAGTTGAGATCATGAAGAACCCACTCCATGTTTCAGATAACATCATGTGTTGCATTAAAAGCATACATTTTGTATTTTAAATTGGCTTGTTTTTCGGAAAGAAAAGGGTGTGTGTATAAATCACCATAATTACACACCGATCGCACTCCCGCAAATCATGATCATTAGCGCAGTTGTGTTTGCACCTGTTCGCCAATCAGCTGTGAGCGAGCCTCGTGAATATGTACGCGGCATTTCAAGAGAATAAGGACAGTGAAACTGGAGAAAATCCTTAACTTGCTACATAAGTGCTACGTAAGAAGAAACTCTCGCCTCGGGACACGGAACACGTTCGGGATATGTCAGTTTCTTCGGAGCTTCGGATAATTTAGCTTCCGAAAGACACGACAAACTGTTACAGTGGAGCTGACCGCATTCTTATGGGGTGAGTCATATTATCATATTATTTCTGCATCAAAGGGACAGATTATCTGACAGCAGGGGCCTTGTGTCAGCGTGTGTGTACAGGACTAAACCAGATCTAAACCAGGACTAAGGTGTGTGTGTGTGTGTGTGTGTGTGTGTGTGTGTGTGTGTGTACGTGAGTGATAACATATGTGACGCACCACGGCTTTTCAGTCCGCAACTCGGCATTAGGGAATCTGAGATAACGAGATTTTTGTGTTTTTTTTTTTTCAAAATGTGTGATTTTTGTTTTTTTACAGAATATGCTACTTGAGATCATGAAGAAGCCACTCCATGTTTCAGATAACATCGTTGGCTGCTTAGAAAGCATACATTTTGTCTGTGAAATTGGTTTGTTTTTCAGAAAGAATCGAGGTGTGTCTAAATTACCATCCTACCGCGGCGGACTAATCACATGACATTTGCGCTCTTTTGTTGTCTTTTTCCGCCTATCAGTTGTGCGGAGCTTCTGGATATGTAGCTGTATTTCATAGTAGATACTTTACTGGCGAGTCAAACAATGAGACAAGTAAGTGTACCCGATTATGTTTGCAGGAACACATTTACTTTATAGACTTTAGGACATGTTTAAATACTAATTCAGCTTTCGTGTGGCAATCGTATTGTGGTGCCGCTGATCTCCATTCACAATGCGGCTAAGCTTGTGCTTGGGCTTTTGCTGACCAACTCGCCGGGGTGCCCACCATCTTCAAGACCTCCACTGTAGTCCCCATCCCAAAGACCCCCCACAGCATCCTGTCCCAATGACTATCGGCCCATAGCACTCACATCTGTCATCATGAAGTGCTTTGAATGAGTAATTAAGAGACACATCTGTGACTCCCTCCCCGACACCCTGGACCCCCTGCAGTTTGCATATAGAGCAAAGAGGTCTATAGACGACGCCATTGCTCTAGCAGTCCACACCTCTCTCAGTCATCTGGAGAGAGGAAACGCATATGTCAGAATGCTCTTCATTGACTACAGCTCGGCATTCAACACCATAATCCCCTCCAAACTGGTCTATAAGCTCACCGCCCTGGGCCTGGGGACGTCCATCTGCTGGGACTTCCTCACCAACAGGCCACAGGCGGTGAGGATCGGCAGCCACGTCTCCTCCACGCGTGTCCTCATCACTGGTGCACCCCAGGGCTGTGTTCTCAGGCCTCTCCTGTACTCCCTGTTCACCTATGACTGTACCGCCAGGCACAGCTCTAACATCATCCTCAAGTTTGCCGACGACACCACCATCCTAGGCCTCATCACCAACAACGACGAGAGCACCTACAGAGACGAGGTGAAATCACTGGCCAGCTGGTGTCAGGAAAATAACCTCTCTCTGAACGTCAGCAAAACTAAGGAAATGATCATGGACTTCAGGAGACAGCGTGTAGATCAGCATCCCCCCATCTCCATCAACAACGCTGAGGTGGAGCAGGTCAGCAGCTTCAAGTTCCTTGGGGTCCACATCACTGAGGATCTGTCCTGGACACTACATACAGACACTGTGGTTAAGAAAGCCCGACAAAGACTCTACTTCCTGAGGAAGATGAGGAAGTTTGGTATGAA
Source organism: Paratrypauchen microcephalus (assembly GCA_036785185.1). Taxonomy (NCBI): domain Eukaryota; kingdom Metazoa; phylum Chordata; class Actinopteri; order Gobiiformes; family Gobiidae; genus Paratrypauchen; species Paratrypauchen microcephalus. Next base: position 2,580,915 of record JAVJIX010000096.1, read on the forward strand.
CACCAGCATCCTCACAAACTTCTACAGGTGCACCATCGAGAGCCTGCTGACGGGCTGCATCACAGTGTGGTATGGGAACTGCACCGCTCAGAGCCGCAAAGCACTACAGAGGGTGGTGCGAGCGGCAGAGGACATCACTGGCAGCAGTCTCCCCTCCATCCAGGACATTTACCACAGCAGGGGTCTGCGTAAGGCACGCAGCATCACTAAGGACCATACTCATCCGGCACAAGGACTTTTCCATCTGCTACCCTCTGGTAGACGATACAGGAGCCTGCAGCACGCACAAAAACACTCAAAGACAGCTATTACCCCCAAGCTGTCAGACTACTGAACTCTGGATAATACTCTAAATAATACTGAACTCTCAATAATACTGCACTAAACTACTTTTCATTAAGCATAATATGTTTACTGCTGCTGCTCTGTATGAATGTATCATGTTTGTCACTACCTCACTGTAAACTACTGTTACCTGTGCAATAATCTGTGTAATAACCCATGTGCAATATTTATACCACACTATTTACTCGGGACAGTCCCAGTTTGGAGCCCTGTGTCCAGTGCCCCAGCAGATATATCCAAAACTATTGATTTGTCCTAGTTTTATATAACAAATGTCCCAGGTGTCTCTATTTTGACCACGTTGATACCCACCAACAGTAAAGAGGGGACTCTTCTTGTCAGTTCTTTAGCCAAAAAAATTGATCTTGAAAATGACCATATGAAAAAATAAATAACTAAATGCACCATGAGAAGTCCCTCAGATTATGATTATGACCCGCAAAGTAAATTAAGAATGGACAGTGTTTAGGGTGACCATTGTCCAGAAAGTCAGAATTTGCATTTACACAAATCAGTTGTGTAGTTACATGAAGATCAAGAACAGTTACATAACATGGATCAGCTTTGTCTTTTTTTTAATTTTTGTTTTAAGGAAATAAATGCTGTTTTCAGCCTCTGCACTGGCATCGGTTGTTATCAGGTATCAGCAGACACTTAAATCTTGAATTGCCAATCTCTAGTGAACAAAAGGTAAAACGCAGCTACTGGAAGTAAAGATCTGTGACATCACAAGGTGAAACAGAACATTTTGATCTTTGGAGATGTAGACAAACTAAAAGAGTTACTCAGACATGTGCCTATAGAAGAAAATACAACTTCAGGTATGTTTATGATGTGGTAAAGCTTACAAGATTCAATTTAGTTCAATATAAGACCTTTAAAGAAACTCTTTGGTATTTTGGGTATAAAATACAATCAAATCAAAACAAAAATTACTGGTATCACCCATGACTATTCCACAGTATCTATTGTCTTCGCATTGACATTAACCATGCTGCTACTCTGACATTTTAACATGGTTCAGTTGCCTCTGTTGCCAGCAGAGGGCATCGGGCACCAAATTCTCAAATGACCTCAAAACTCTCTTCTCAAAGCTGAGATATGGAACAAAATTTCGGCATATTTTTTACGTAAAAACATGAAATACTAATGCATCAATGCTTTCAAAGTTTCAGTTCTTACCTCGTCAGATTATTATGCAAAATATGTCCCCTTGACCTAGCGCGCCGTAGTGCTCACCTTGACTTCACTTCGGATACATTCTACTTGATAAAAGAGAGAAAAAAAGGACTGGTACAATGTGAATACATCCCAAAGTATTGATTGAGTGAATATAATATAGCCTTTTATAAATGAAAAATTCTTTATAGTGACGTTTCAATTTATTTTAATACAAAACTAAATGTTATTAAAGTTCCCATATCATGCTATTTTATATATTATTATATACAGTCAGGTCCATAAATATTGGGACATCAACACTATTTTCATCTTTTTGGCCCTGGACACCATCACAATGGATTTGAAATGACACAAACAAGATGTGCTTTAAGTGCAGACTTTCAGCTTTAATTTGAGGGTATTTGCATCCAAATCAGGTGAACGGTGTAGGAATTACAACAGTTTCTACATGTGCCTCCCACTTTTTAAGGGACCAAAAGTAATTGGACAAACTAAACAATCATAAATCAAACTGTCACTTTTTAATACTTGGTTGCAAATCCTTTGCAGTCAATGACAGCCTGAAGTCTGGAATGCATTGACATCACCAGACGCTGGGTTTCGTTCCTGGTGATGCTCTGCCAGGCCTCCACTGCAGCTGTCTTCAGTTCCTGCTTGTTCTTGGGGCATTTTCCCTTCAGTTTTCTCTTCAGCAAGTAAAATGTATGCTCAATTGGATTCAGGTCAGGTGACTGACTTGGCCATTCCATAACATTCCACCTCTTTGCCTTAAAAAAACTCTTTGGTTGCCTTCGCAGTATGTTTCGGGTCATTGTCCATCTGCACTGTGAAGCGCCGTCCAATGAGTTTTGAAGCATTTGGCTGAATATGAGCAGATAATATTACCCGAAACACTTCAGAATTCATCCTACTGCTTTTGTCAGCAGTCACATCATCAATAAAAACAAGGGAACCAGTTCCATTGGCAGCCATACATGCCCACGCCATAACACTACCACCACCATGCTTCACTGATGAGGTGGTATGTTTTGGATCATGGGCAGTTCCTTTCTTTCTCCAAACTCTTCTCTTCCCATCATTCTGGTACAAGTTGATCTTTGTCTCATCTGTCCATAGGATGTTGTTCCAGAACTGTATCGGCTTTTTTAGATGTTTTTTGGCAAACTCTAATCTGGTCTTCCTGTTTTTGAGACTCACCAGTGGTTTACATCTTGTGCTGAAGCCTCTGTATTCACTCTGGTGAAGTCTTCTCTTGATTGTTGACTTTGACACAGAGACGCCAACCTCCTGGAGAGTGTTCTTGATATGGCCAACTGTTGTGAAGGGGTTTCTTTTCACCAGGGAAAGAATTCTCCTGTCATCCACCACAGTCATTTTCCGTGGTCTTCCGGGTCTTTTGGTATTGCTGAGCTCACCGGTGCGTTCTTGCTTTTTAAGAATATTCCATACAGTTGATTTGGCCACACCTAATGTTTTTGCTATCTTTCTGATGGGTTTGTTTTGCCTTTTCAGCCTAATGATGGCTTGCTTCACTGATAGTGACAGCTCTTTGGACCTCATATTGAGAGTTGACAGCAATTCGATTCCAAATGCAAACTTCGAATGAACTTTTGTCTGCTTATAAATGAGATAATGAGGGAATCACACACACCTGGCCATGGAACACACCTGGCCATGGAACAGCTGAGCAGCCAATTGTCCAATTACTTTTGGTCCCTTAAAAAGTGGGAGGCACATGTAGAAACTGTTGTAATTCCTACACCGTTCACCTGATTTGGATGCAAATACCCTCAAATTAAAGCTGAAAGTCTGCACTTAAAGCACATCTTGTTTGTGTCATTTCAAATCCATTGTGATGGTGTCCAGGGCCAAAAAGATGAAAATAGTGTTGATGTCCCAATATTTATGGACCTGACTGTATATTATAATGTTTCCTCCTTAAAAACACACCTGGAGTTGTGTTTTGTTTCATTCACACGTTTAGTGCACAAACCTTTGTTTGTGTTCTTCTCTTAAACAAAAAAACAACAAAAAAAAGCACTCTGTTCCACCTTGTGATGTCATGTAGTAATACCGAAAATGCTCCACTGCGCTTTCAAACTTTAAACACCTTCACTGGAATCATTTTGATAATTTCAGCCCTGGAATTGAAAAAAAAGGTAGCTGTGAACAGAACATTTTGAGCTTTAGAGATGCAGACAAAATCATAAAGTGTTACTCAAACAATATAGGACCTTTAATATTACAGAACTTGCTACAGTATTAGTTGATATTGGATCGAAACATTCATATTAGCCACGCTGCTAATTTGACAGGTTAACATGTGTCGAGTGCTACTGTTGCCAGCAGAGGGCGTCAATCATCAAATTCCCATCTGACCTCAAAACTCGAATGGCGAATTGTAACAAAATTTCGATATATTTTTGACAAAAACTTTCCATAATAAGTATTAAATCGTATTTCCAAAAGCCAGACCGTCGCTGGGTTCCAGAGGGCATCATAACATTCTATAGGCAAATATTATTTAATACAGTTAGGGTGGGGGGAGGGGCTTAGTATATAATAGAAATTATATTGATACTTTTTTTTAGTGCACGTTTTGGTTCCTCTTCCCACTGTGAGTAATTCTACAAGTGACAAAAGCTTTATGTTGACAATACGAAATGGCTTAAGCCTTTGTGTTTCTGGCACCGCTCCTTCTAACATAATTTGTTTTTTTCTCATTTTTGCTTCTGTCCTTTGAAAATACCAGATTTTTTTATTATTATTATTATTATTATTAAATTATTTTTAACTTTATTGATCCACAAGGGAAATTATTTGGGTACAGTAGCTCATTCATCATAATATAATATATAACAGAGGGTAACAAAAATAGACAGAATAACAAAAAAAAAGAGCAAGAGACTGGTGTCAAATGAGACATAATTATAAACATAAAAAATAAAGTGAAACATAGTCACATAGTCAAGTCATTAGGCTCCGGGAAGTTATTACCCTGCCAGTATTGTTAAATTCCATATTAAATATCATGATGGGTGTTCTTCCTCAAAGCAACATGAAAAGCTAACGACATAGGCTAGATGCTGGCTACATGCTAACCGTAACAGTATACATAAACAAGCTAATGAAAGTATTGTTTCCAGACATAACATTTCAAACTAACCATTCAGAGACATCCTGCTGAAGTCGGGCCATACTGAAAAGTTTTTACGATCGCTTCTCCACTTTCCGTCGCTACAGACACGGAAACATTATCAGTGCTAAACACGGAAACAGTGACGATATTGTACAGTACCACACCCCCACCCGCCTACACTGGCCCGTCTCTGTCCTCCTCATTTGCATTCAAGCGACACGCCCAGAATGGCTCGTTAAAAGGCCCATTCTCCGTAGGGCTGTCTCCAAGAGGCTATATCATGCACCAAGGCTTGATTTGGAGAAGAAGGTGTAGTACTTTCTGCAAACACTTTTTTACTTGACCCACTACTTCCTAGAGTCCGTTAACTGCTTGTTTCCATGGATATGCCTTTGCTTTGCCTGGAATTTTCTACAGCTTAGCACTAAAAACATCAATTTCCAAAGAAACAAGCAAGTGACATTACAAGGCCCAGTCAGATCTGTGGAAAGGCAACTACGCTGACTCTGAGAATGCATTCTTTTAAGAAGTGTGAAGAATCCCTCAGTCGTCCAGGTAGAATCCATGGTAAAAGGAGAAATTCAATTTGTCAACTGGACAAAGTTTATTTAGTCGAAAACGTTTCGCAGCTCATCCGAGTTGCTTCGAACTGCTGCTGCTGCTGGAACATTCTATGCAAAACAAGCAAGCAACATCTTCCTGATGACAATTAGGCGGCGGACGCTCCTCCTGAAAAGTTGCATAATGCACCTGGAAGCACAATTTTTAGCCACTCGGATCACAATCTAGGATCTGAAAACAACCAATGGGACTACTATGCATAAATATGTCCCCTTCAACTAGTGCACTTCCTGTAGTGTTCACCCCAGCTTCCCTTGCCATGCTTTCTACCTGATTAGAGAGAGAAGAGGACTGAGTCTGGTACAAAGTGCATTGGATCAGTGAGCGCATGTTTCCTGGTGTCTTCAAAGCCCACTCCACTTCAATGGAGATCTACAGGCACCAACCACATTCAGTCTAATGATGTGTCTCTGCCTTAAGATGCTCTATTGTATGGGGCCATGTGATTCAAACCGGGACGCTAGGTATATAGTGAATAATTGACGTTTTCAGCATTCTTTGGCATCACAACATTTTTGAGTAATTTAAAGAGACAATAATGTGCTATTTTCTGATCTATCTTATAATGTATGTCACAGATGTACCTGGAGTTGTGTTTCGTTTCTTTCACATACAAATCCTGCCAATTTAAGCTATGTTCTTTTCTCAAACGAAAAACACTCTGTTCCATCTTGTGATGTCATGTGGTAACAGAGGAAGTGCTCCATTTGGCTCCATAAATCTGTAATCAAAACTGGATAAGGCATTCCCCTCCTCTACCACTCCACCTACTGCAGCTCCCGGGAGCTTGGGCCCAGAAAGAATTCTCCCATATATATATATATATATATATATATATATATATTTTTTTTTTTGAATCCTCTAAGCACCTAAAAGTTAGCTTTGTAAGACACACTTTGGGGATGTAGACTAATAATGAAGGATTACTCAAACATGTGTGTAACCTCAAAATACTCATTACCACCTTCAAAGCATTACACAACCTAGCCCCACCATACGTATCTGACCTCGTCCACATCGCCACTCCATCCCGCACCCTCCGCTCTTCCTCCTCTCTTCAGCTCTTTGTCCCCTCTGCTCGACTGGTCACCATGGGGGGCAGACCCTTCAGCCGCTCTGCTCCTCAGCTCTGGAACTCTCTCCCTCCTGACCTCCGGAACATAGACTCTCTCCCACTCTTTAAATCCAGACTCAAAACCCACCTGTTCAGACTGTCCTACCTCTCATAGCCAATCACTCCACTTTTGTTTTTATTTAGTTTTTTATGTTTTATAATAAAACATTTTTGTTTGTTTGTGCTTTTTATTCGTTTTTAACCTTGTGCAGTGTCCTTGGGTGTTCTGAAAGGCGCTTTTAAATAAAATGCATTATTAGGCCCGAGCGCTAAAGCGTAGGGCCTATTGTTATTGTTCTGGTTTTTCTTATTCTTATTATTTTCCTATACACTTTTTTCAAGGTTCGGGTACTTCCCACCGACGAAAACTCATGAACTTTTGCACAAAATTCAGGAATGCAAAAAAGGGAATTTACATATAATCTGTATTAAAAAAATCTTTAAAAATGGCTCGACAGCGCCCCCTGGAAAATCAAAATTAATTGCGCCTCTGGCTATACCTGTGTTGCCATGGCAACAGGCCAAACATCTGTCCTCGTCAATGGGACGCCCGGCAAAAACTTTGTCGTAGCCAAACCAAATTTGGTACACACATGCATCATGGGAATAGGAACAAAAAAGTATATCACACCGTTGCTACGCGACCAACAGGAAGTCAGCCATATTGGACCGAGCACATGACCCGGCGCCAAAGGCAAATTTTCCTGTCCTCGTATTTTAACGAACTCCTCCTAGGGTTTTTGACCCAGACTCACCAGAATCGTGCTGTATCATCTAGACAAGTGGGACATTAAAAGTTATTAAAAGCGTTCTAAAAGACTGAACGGTGTTTGCAGCTCGCCATCAAATTTCGACGAGTGATAATCCGTGCATACTTTGGCCGATTTCACTCATACTTTTGATTTCTCTCAAATTGAAAATAAACTTTAATCGAAAATAACAGAACAGTGCAGGAAAGGCTTATGAATGACCCTCCTCTTAAAATAATTTAAATTAAAAGGCGAAACAAACAACCCCTTCCCAGCTCACCCCCAGGCATTCACATGCATGCAGATAACACACAAACTCACACATGCATCCAGCTAGAAAAAAGAGGAGGAAAATGGGGCGTTACCGCCGCGTTACAGACGCGTTACCGCCGCGTTACCGCCGCGAGTGCAAGCGAAGGCCGATCATCGCCGCTTGCGGCTATATTTATTATTATTATTATTAAGGAAACAAAACAGAAATCCAGGTATGTTTTTGAGGAGGAAACAACATTATAACATAGCTTAAGGCTCACAAGAGTCAATTGTGTGTAATATGGTACTTTAACGTTTGAGCTGGAGCACAGTTTTGAATTCACTGGTGGAATTTGCTGTTTAACTGCAGATTTGGTGACCTGATTTATGGCTCATATCTCTGTAATTACTGGGCCTATTTACATGAAACTGGCACAAAGTCACTTCGAAACATTAAAGACGGAATTGTCATCAGTTGAAAGGACTTGAAACCATAAAATTAATATAACAGGACTGGAGCTAATCCCAAATAAATAATGAGAAATAAATAAATAATAAGAATCAACATTTGTGGATAACACGTTTTGGATATTTTTTCAAAATCAGTGAATCTACCATTGAATTATACAGGCCCCTGTCTGCCATCTGAAATACTGACACCATCAAATTCTAGATCCTGATAATAGCCATCAAGGTTTTTACTAATATTGTCTCCAAGATCTTGATGAAATGAGCAAGCATTTTGAATTAGCATTTTGTAAGAGATACTGTGTTCTATTCCTGTCAATATCTGTTTTCAATCAATAAATGCAAAGACTTGATTCAAAACAAAGCTAACATTGTGGCCATTGGGTGAATTATTATTTAAAGCAGACCTTTGCAAAATGGACTTTTCATAGCTTTTAACCATGCTATAGTTGTAACTTTTGAGTCTATGCTTTTACTTGACCACAGTTTTTGGCTACTCTATCTACCTCTGCAAATCTTATCACATTTGACCTGAAAAATCACAAAGCTTTATTTCTCATTTCATACAAGATTTCCCTTAGCCCCCTATTCCCTTAGCCCCTATTTCCCTTTCATACAAGATGGCGCTGGTGAGGCCAGCTGCGTGCAGGTGTAGCTCCGTCCCTACTTTTCTTTTTTTCCTCTTTTTACTTGTATATAGTCGTTTTTCTTGCGTTTTCTTTAGAGTAGGTGAAACAGGGCGCAGTCGCGCACCTGGGAAGCCTACTCTCACTACAGCTATACTGTTAGCTGTAGTGTTTTTGGACTTTTAATGGATCTGCGCCAGGAGATACGGGATTTACCTGAAGCCATGCACAGGATTACATACACGCGTGACAAGCTCCTGGATCTACGGGGCCCTTCTCTACTCCACGCGGGGAAACCGGAGGTCCCAGCGGAGATACGGAGAAAGAGGAGAGGCTGCAGGGGCGGACGCCGGAACCGGAGGCCGTATTCACCGAACGGACTACCCACGGTGATAACGGGGAACCTGCGTTCGCTTAACAACAAGGTGGAGGAGCTTGTCGCGCTGGCCCGACATCAGAGACAATTCCGGGACTGCAGTCTGATGTGTTTTTCCGAAACATGGCTAAATGGGAATATACCGGACAATGTAATCTCGCTGGACGGATTTACTTTGAGGCGCGCGGACCGGACCGTGTCGGGGAGCGGGAAGACACGAGGAGGAGGACTTATCTTCTTCGTTAACGAGCGCTGGTGCCACCCCGGGAATGTACACGTGAAACATCAGCTGTGCTCCCGGGACATTGAACTGCTCGCTGTGGGTATGCGGCCGTACTATCTGCCCAGAGAAATTGCACACATTATTGTGTTCTGTGTGTATATTCCTCCATCAGCGGATGGTGCGGCAGCATGCGAACAGCTCCACAGCGTCGTTAATGACCTGATGATACGTCACCCGCGCGCCTCATTTCTGATCACTGGGGATTTTAATCATACATCTCTCTCCACTACTCTCCCCACATTCACCCAATACGTCACTTTCCCCACGAGAGACAATAAGACTCTGGACTTGTTTTACGCCAACATCAAGGACGCTTACACCTCCGCCCCCCTCCCCCCGCTCGGCCGCTCGGATCACTGTCTGGTCTACCTGCTCCCGCAATACACACCCAGGGTGCGGAAAGAACCTGTGCGGAAGCGGTCTGTGAAGCTTTGGACTCAGGAGGCCTGTGAGAGTCTGAGAGACTGTTTCCAGAACACTGACTGGGACATTTTCACTGACTCTCATGGAGACGACATCAACGGCCTGACCCATTGCATCACAGACTATATCAACTTCTGCGTGGAGAACACTGTGCCAACCAGGAGGGTACGGTGTTTCCCCAACAACCACCCCTGGGTCACCCCTGAGCTTAAAGCCCTCCTGAACCAGAAGAAAAGGGCTTTCAGCTCAGGGGACAGAGAGGAGCAGAAAAGGGTCCAGAGAGAGCTTCAGTGGAGGATCCGACGGGCCAAGAAGGACTATGGGAGGAGGATGGATGAGCAGCTGGCCCAGAACAACGTACGGGGCGTGTGGAGAGGACTGAGGAGCATGTCTGGTTTTGGACAGAGTGGCAGAGGGACAGCTGATGGTGATCAGCGCTGGGCGGACGAATTAAACTGTTATTTCAACAGGTTTAATGCGCCCCCCACCCCCTCTGCCCCTCTGCCGACTCCCCCCTCCTCCTCTTCACACCTCCCCGGGCCAGTAGGCATACCCCCCTTCCCCCTCACACGGACTCAACCCAGCACCAGCCCCCCCTCCACCCCCACCACCACCACCCCCCGCAGTCCACCCCAGTCCCCCCCTCTCCCCCCTCTCCATCACACCGGACGAGGTGAGGAGGGAGCTCAGACGACTCAGGCAGAGGAAAGCCGCAGGACCCGATGGTATCTGCCCCAGGCTGCTGAGAACCTGTGCAGACCAGCTCTGTGAGGTTCTCTGCTACATGTTCAATCTGAGCCTCAGCCTGGAGAAGGTCCCCGTCCTGTGGAAGACCTCCTGCGTGGTCCCGGTTCCCAAAACAACAAACGCCAGGGAACCGGCCCACTACAGACCAGTCGCCTTGACCTCCCACCTCATGAAGACCATGGAGAGGGTGATCCTCAGCCAGCTCCGCTCTGTGGTGAGCCCCACCCTGGACCCGCTGCAGTTTGCCTACAAGCCAAACGTAGGAGTAGAGGACGCCGTCATCTACTTTCTGCAGCGGGCGCTCAGACCGCCGGGAGTCCTGTGAGAGTCATGTTCTTTGACTTCTCCAGCGCCTTCAACACCATCAGGCCGGCGCTGCTGCGGGGGAAGCTGGAGGACGCGGGAGTGGATGGACATCTCGCTGCCTGGACCATCGACTACCTCACTGACCGTCCACAGTACGTGCGGCTGCGCAGCTGTGAGTCAGAGGTGGTAGTATGCAGCACGGGGGCCCCCCAGGGTACTGTCCTCTCACCCTTCCTCTTCACCATATACACCTCGGACTTCACATACAACACGGACAGCTGCCATCTCCAGAAGTTCTCCGACGACTCGGCCATTGTGGGCTGTGTGTCAGAGGGGAACGAGCTGGAATACCGCTCGGTCATCAGTGACTTTGTGGACTGGTGTGGGCGTAACCACCTGAGCCTTAACACTAGTAAGACAAAGGAGCTGGTGATCGACTTCAGGAGGAGACCACTACCTCACTCACCGGTGAACATCCAGGGGCAGGACATAGAGACTGTGGACAGTTTCAAGTACCTGGGTGTTCACCTCAACAATAAACTGGACTGGTCCCACAACACTGACGCCCTGTACAAGAAGGGCCAAAGTCGCCTCCACCTCCTGAGGAGACTGAGTTCCTTTGGAGTGAGCAGGCCTCTGCTCAAGACTTTTTATGACTCTGTGGTGGCCTCTGCTCTCCTCTACGCTGTCGTCTGCTGGGCCCCGAGCAGCACAGAACGGGACAGAAAAAGACTGAATAAGCTGGTCAAGAGGGTCAGCTCTGTCCTGGGCTGTCCTCTGGACCGTGTAGAGGAGGTGGCTGAGAGGAGGGTACTGGCCAAATTCATGTCCATTAAGGACGACACCTCTCACCCTCTGCACCGGACTATTGAGGAGCTGAGCAGCTCCTTTAGCAGCCGACTGAGGCACCCCCAGTGCAAGAAGGAGCGCTACCGCAGATCCTTCATCCCCACCGCCATCAGACTGTATAATTCTAACATATAGGCCAGACATGCAATATCCTCCTTTTCATGTTGATGCTTGTTGTTACTATTATCATTATTACTATTTTCCATTATTATTATTATTATTACATATTACTATTTGCACTATTTATTACTTACTTTATCCCCTCCCTGCCTGCATGCACTTTTTCCCTCCTGTCCAATTGTCCTGGAGCTACTGTGGCGAGTAAATTTCTCCTGTGTGAGATCAATAAAGTCTTATCTTATCTCTTATCTTATCTTATCTTCTCAGTGAATGAATGTATAATTGGACATATGCCTCTTCTCTTCCACAGATCCTGACACTGACCTAGTTGCACCGGTTATCGTGGTGGCTCCCAAAGACACAACGGTGGTGGCTGGGCGGGCGGCGACACTGGAGTGCATCGCCAATGCCAGGTATGCCCCATGCATCAAACCAAGCGCTCCTGACAAACAATTACCTGCCGCACCTGCACCCATCTGTTCAGGCAATCAAAAGAGCATGCTTCCTCTAAGTCAGCACTTCTGCTCACTTTTACAGCCCAGAAAACACAGCCTGTCTCAGGGTTGGTAAGAAGGAAGGTGAAAGGGAGAATGGTAATTGGGTAGTATAATGTAAATGTATAGGCAAGTGCAGTGCAGGTATTGGAGTCAGCTTTTTATATTGATTGAAATTATGCTTGTAAGAGAGCTATGCAAAAAGGAAATGGTTTGCATTTTAAAGGACACATATTATGTAGAGCTTTTAATCATGTTAAAGCTGGTCCCCCCTTTCATTTACCCTCTGGAAGTTGTATTTGGGATGATTCATGAAGTTTGATCACTTAGGCCTTAGGCCCTGTGTTCACGGTCACCGGCATACACCCTCTGCTCTGTACTAACTTTGTTCTACAATTTTATTTTCTCAATCAGTGATAGGCATAGCATTTAGTAGCGTAGAGTAGTTATTTTGGTACTCACTAGTGTGATGTGCAGATATTCACATGAGTTGCTGGTGTTGTGGATCTGTTGATGGCGATATGTCAACATATGGAGATATGGGCGTGGCCTTGCAAGGATTCAGCTTTAATACACTGAATATTTCATTTTAAATGCAGTATCCATGTTTCTTTAGATTGTGTATAATTTTATTAAAGGGACAGTATGTAAGATTTTTACCCGTTAATTACTGAAATTGAAGATACCCATTCAAAAATACAGTGTTTTCCAAGCCTTTTCACTTCCATCATGAAATCAAAGTATTCTTTTGGACTTAGATATAGTCACATAAAAGGGGGATCTTCCCCATACAGAGGCAGCCATTTTGAATACGAGAGCCGCAGAAGGACATTTGGGCTCCGCTTTCGGCAAGGCTCGTGGTTTTGGGTAAACAACACAAGCATGCTGCCGGATCAGACGTCGTAATGGATCTAACACGTGTTTTGGACTAAATTGTTTTACTGGATTTTATTCGCTGGATCCTTACGGACAAATTGAGAGCAAGTTTATGGTGAAATACAGAGTTTGACCTGTGCAAAGCATTCTAAGGTAAGCTAACCTCGTTTTGTGCTTTTCCGTATAAAAGCCCCATGTGCTCGGGGAGTGATTGTTGTGCAGGGAAATGAATTGCATAGTCAAAAAGAGGAGACTGTAAGGTTTCATTTGATGTGTAGAGTGTCATGGTACATGATCGGGAATGTGTGTTTTCATGAGAAAAAAAAAAAACGGGACCGCGTCTGGGTGACCCTCGAGGTCTGCTGTAGCTAAAACAGAAAGTGCAATAGCACCATCCACCTATGCTCCACGAATCCTACACACTGGGGCTTTAAGTCAAAGCGGGCATGAATGTAGCTGTAAGAGCACGTTGCCCCAAACTGACACAGCCCGTTTGCATTGATTCCAATGGAGACACGAAATACTCACCGTGTGTGTTGCAGATATATAAACCTCTCACTGCTTTCCTTTAGTGCTGACGATTGCGTAAATCCACATCTCCACCATGCAGAGCAAAAATAAGCCACTTAAGAATGTTTACATTTTATTTAGACAACGCCCCGGAGGCCCTGGACACGTGTCTGTGCAGATGTCCATGCGTCTATCTGCAGAGGGCTGCTTTCTGTGGCGTGCATGGTATGACCCATTTACACACTGGCCCCAACAAATCCTTAACACCGTCTGTTTGTGGTGATTTTTACTGCGCCGTCAGTTCCCTTTGGGCACTGCATCTTTCTTAAGTGGTTGTGTGCAGACTATTTCTTTAAATCAGTGGCTTTAGATGACTTTTGCAATTTAAAATGTGTAAATTAGAACATGCTCAAGCACAATATGTGATCTTTAATGCTGTGTATAAACACCAGTATATCGACATTTTGGAGCTTTCTCCCACGTTATAATATTGTTAATTAAAAACATGCCTGAAGTGGTTTTATATGTCATCCGTTCATGTTTGTGTAATCTAGTCATCTTTTCCAGTCCATAACTTAATCACAAACCAGATGCAATGTGCAGTAGGTTCATTAGTGGAATGCATGCTGATTGTGTGGCGACAGTGCTCACAGGGTGGAGTGACTTAGCGCAGAGAGCAAAGGGACATAACTGAAACTAATTAAACATTTTAGGACCTTGTTTATGTATTTAATTATTTTATTTATTTATTTACACTTCAACCATTCAATAGCCGATAAGAGGCACGCAAACTCTCAAGTGTTTTTCAGCAACACGCCTAGAAATTGTGCATACTAATTTTGGGTTCACAGTTTAGCACCCGGATTCATTAATGAAGCCTTTAACAAGTTGTTTTCAGTGAATACAGCATTTTTAAAAATGTGAAATGAAACATGGCTGTCTAAATAGTATATAAAATAAATATTAACAATTAATTCCCTCAAGTGTAATACCCTCTACTTTTAATTGCAAATACATTGTAAAAAATGTAATTGACAGCAAACCAGAACAAAAAATCTGACCAACCAATCAACTAACTGCTTTGTAGCACACATTTCTATAATGATAATGAACAGATATTAGTGGTAGAAATAGTATGAATGGGATTTCATTTAATATTCATTTAATATTGCTAATATATTTTGCTAATGCTCTCTGCTGTCAGCGGGACAGCAGAGGAAAACCTACTCCAGGTAATCTTGGTGAACTAATTGTTTAACTTCAAGCTCAACAAAGCAAATATAAGAAGCCAGTTCTAAACCTTAACATGACCATTTTTAATATAGCTTGGCTCAAACCCCTCACTCTCACTCACCCAGTATTGGCAAATCCAAATGTATCCTCTGTTTCCTTTGATTTTCAAGCATCCCTTTTAAACTGAGTGCCTTCTTTTCACCTGTCACTTCAATCGTCTGCACCATAACATCCTCTTTTTCAACTCAATAGTCACATTCTGCACATGGCTCTGAAAATGACCGCCACACAAAAGCCCTTCCACATGAATACCCTGCAAACCAGCTCCATATTACTCCATTCTGGGGCACTATTCTCACCTAGCAATGAACTCTGCACTGTAATTTGACCAGCAAATACAATACGAGCAATCAGAAGCTCTCAAGATGTCAGAATAAGACCTCAAAGGAACATTAAGACTCAAGCATTCATTACCAGAGCAGATATTGTCACATTTTACCAACAATCTGTATCAACCAGTGAAGTACTTCTACTTAAAGGGACAGTGTGTAAGATTTTTACCCGTTAATTACCGAAATTGAAGATACCCATTCAAAAATACATTGTTTTCCAAGCCTTTTCACTTCCATCATGAAATCAAAGTATTCTTTTGGACTTAGATATAGTCACATAAAAGGTGGATTGACCCCATATAGAGGCAGCCATTTTGAATACGAGAGCCGCAGAAGGACATTTGGGCTCCGCCTTCGCCTTCGGCAAGGCTCGTGGTTTTGGGTAAACAACAACAAGCATGTTGCCGGATCAGACGTCGTAATGGATCTAACACGTGTTTTGGACTAAATTGTTTTACTGGATTTTATTCGCTGGATCCTTATGGACAGATTGAGACCAAGTTTATGGTGAAGTACTGGTGTTTGACCTGTGCAGAGCCTTCAAAGGTAAGCTAAGTAACAAACCTCATTTTGTGCTTTTCCGTATAAAAGCCCCATGTGCTCGGTGAGTGATTGTTGTGCTGGGAAATGAATTGCATAGTCAAAAAGAGGAGACTGTAAGGTTTCATTTGATGTGTAGAGTGTCATGGTACATGATCGGGAATGTGTGTTTTCATGCGAAAAGAAAAAAAAAACAGTGAACGGGACCACGTTTTATTTATATTGTAGTTGTCGGCGAGAGCTCGCACAGCGCCGGGTGCGCGTGAGTACACAAGCTGTCCACGTTAAGGCGCGCCCAGGTGATCCTCGAGGTCTGCCGTAGCCAAAAGAGGAAGCGCATGGTACCTACACCACCTATGCGCCACGAATCCTACACACTGTACCTTTAAAGAACACATTATGTCAAATTAACTACCTTCAGCATCTAATCGTGTTATATTGTTTTCCCCTCTTTAAAAACATTCCTGGAGTTGTATTTTCTTTCATTCACATTTGTTTGATTAATCCATTAATCCAACATTCTCTTCTCTGAGCATTAAAAATGTTCAGTTTCCATTTGGACCTATTTGTTGCATCACAGGTAAAAGTAAGGCACAGTTTTCAAGTCCATAAATATCACTGGACTCATTCTGTGGTCAAATCTTGTTCACATCGAACACATGACTATTAGCATAGCATTCACAGGGGATAAGGACCTCAATTGTTTAGTTTTCCATTCCTGTTGTTGACAGGAGATGGAGCTCCAACGCCTAAATGCCTCATCGGAAATGGGGCTGTAGTTTAAATAAATGGTCACATACAGTAGGCTATATATAGTACTTTTCTACTTTCTAGGTACTAAAATGCTTTACATCACATCACACAAAAGTATATGCAGGTTGCTCAAGGACACAATGACAGTATTCATATATGAGAACTGGAATCACACCGCCAACCTGTAGGTCAATGGATATGACCGCTCTACCAATTGTGTTCTATGTTGAGAGCAGGATTCGAACCGCTAACCTTTTGAATCAGAGAACGTACACTGTACCAACTGAGCTACTTTGTTCAGACATTCTTATAAGAAAAATTGCGTGTCATATTGACCTAATGTTTCCTGAATTTGTAAAGAGAGGCAGGAGACTGCAAATTTGCTATTCAAGTCTGACTATATTTCCAAGAAAGAGGTTTACATAGAAACTAAGAAGAGCAGCTTTCCAAAACACAATGAGAAGTGCATAGCATTTTCTGTGAAACGGAAGTACAAATTATACAAACCAACACCTTACAACTACATAATAATAGCTAAACACAGAGAAATGTCAACGATGATAAAACTAGAGCAGTTGTCCTTGTTAACAATGATAAAAGAAGAAATTCAATTTGTCAACTGGACAAAGTTTGTTTGGTCGAAAACGTTTCGCCGCTCATCCGAGAGGCTTCGTCAGTTCTGGTTTGAGTGCTGGTAAGACACTTGCTTATATCTCGCTGCAGGGAGGAGCTAACTAGCTAACTACTTTCCGAAACTATCTCGCCTATTGGTTTCTGTCTTTTGTTTCTCTGGCGTCTTAGTTTAGCATACCTATTCATCCCTACATGACTGTTTTTCACACCTCTGGCCCTGACCTGGCTAGCCCTATTGTTTCTTTTGTTTGTTTGATCTAAGTTTAAGAATGGAATTATAGATGGGACACAAATTATGTCTGACTCCACCATTTCTGTTTAAAGAAGGATTCTCTTTTTTGACAAAAATAGCCTCTTTAACTCCCCTCTCAAACCAATTCTTTTCCCTGGCCAAGAGGCCCTATTTATTCCGGGTGTGATTTGCTGGTTTGTCCAGCCCTCTCTCTGGGTCTGTTTATCCTCTCTCTCTCCCTTTGCTTTATCTTTTGCTATATTTTGGGGTGAATAAAACAGCATGAACAGGTAGAGACTGTATCCAGTGCTGTAAGTGAGCGGTCGGTATGCTCTCGCGGCGCTGACCCATGCTCAAAGGCTCCTACTGACCCTGGATCTCATTGACTTACATTGAAATATTGTGACCACTCTCTCTGTAACTGCTGCTGTGAGTCTTGTCATTTTGGCCTTAAAATATTCATATTTACCCGCTCTACTTGATCCTGGTGCTTTTTTCTGCTATGTTGTCCATTAATATAATACTGGCTTCAAATTTACCCCTGTAGCCGCCTACATTGTGAGCTTCATTAGAGTGGAGCGGAGCACTAGGGGTGACGTCACTTTCACTTAGTCCACTTCTTTATACGGTCTATGTCCGTACCTGTCCTTTTTTACAAACACACTGTGCTCTTTCTGTGATCTGAGCAGCATGTCCTGTTCTCTACTCTGACTGGCTGCTCTTGCTGTTTGTCAGGGACACATTGTCTACATGTGCTGTCATTCGTTACTTTCTCTTATACTTGAGCTCGATTGGACGCCTGTAGAAAGTGAGCGGGAGTTAACGGCTTCAGCGCTGGATTCACATGTGGCTTGTATCAGCTCAAGGATACGATGAAAATTAAAACAAAATAAATGGTGAACACTTTATATTAAATAAATATAAAGCAGTTATATAAAGCAGTGGACATGGAGAAGAAGTGGACTCCTGACAGAACATGACCTGACCTGCAGAGGCATGTGCAGCACATCATCAGTCTGTGCTAACGTGAGGTTGACGACGACAGCATCTAACACACAAGACACGCAAAATGTGCAAATGTGAAGTGTGAATATTGTCATGCTGTGAGGATTTGCCTATAACGACAAGGAGCAGGTTCAGCAGTGCCTTTTGCCATGACCAGTATTCTAATGCCCCTTGCTTTTGTAACCATCTCCTCATGCGTCCACAGAGGTGTAGCTTGGAGTGCAAATGAGGTCGCTGATTCTGTACTGTGTGTGCTGTGTTCTAGTTTGACCTGTTGTTGTGTATGAGTGTTGTTGCATAGACATGTGAAGAGCTACTGTGCAGAGGTTTAGCAGTGGTCTCAAATGAAGGCACTTACTGTTTAATTATAGTAGATTGTTTTTTAAGCCTATTTAGACATCAAATTTCATAGGATCGCTGAAAAAAAACCTCACTTTTACTAATTTTATCATAGCCAACAACAGAAAATTACTTAAAAAGACACTTAAAAGACTGACTGTGTCCCAAACTGAACAGTTCATTTGCAGTTCAATCTTTATACAGATGATCACCTCTACAGTCTTCATCTCACACCCACAGCCACATCTGTTTGACAGTCGCATAGCTTCAACCACCCACGGGCCCTGCACAAACTCCTCCGCTGGGGCTTCAATGTAAAGTCATGTTGACCCAGAGCTGATGGAGCTGGAAGCGCCCCCATGCTTACTTCCTATTTTTCTTAACTATGTTCGTTTATACAGTATATACTGTCTATGGGCAGTGCACACAGACACACAAACACACAAACACAGACACAAACAGAGACACACAAATACAGAAATGATCTGATAGCGTATAGGTTGCATGTGCCAGACATATCTTATGAAAGGAGGAAAGTTTGGTACTCATATTTGAGCCTGTCACACTTACACGACTCCAGAGCACTGATAGACAGGCTGGAGATTCGTGATCAAGTGGACCATGGCTCCGGGTATGATGATTCCTTGGCTATTGGCAAAGCTACTATTTACATATGATGTGTGCAAAGCTTAAAGGGATATGCCACCCCCAGGTCAAATTTGGGCATCTCCCCACAGTCCAGAGACTAAAATAAGTGGTGGAAAGCGTTTTCCTGCTCACCCAGCCATTGTCCGAGTCTGTCGCCACTGACCGCCGCGGTATCTGGTGCTCCTCCGCCTTAGACTGGAGTCTAACGTCGCCAGAGAAAGATTTCGGCCAAAAGGAATTAATTTGCTCGATGCGTTTCCCAATTACTTTCTGTGTAGTGCGCATTCATATCGAGTGCAAATAAATGTGCAAATCAACACGGAGAGCTTGACTTGGTCATTTTGGATGGGAACTATTTTCCAGTGCGGAAGAATACAGCCGTATCACGCACCACGTTGTGCAACAGGGGAACTCCCTTCCCGGTGCGTAACTGGGATTCCCCTGGCAGCGTCCTGCGTGATACGGCTGTATTCTTCCGCACTGGAAAATAGTTCCCACCCAAAATGACGACAGACTCGGACAATGGCTGGGTGAGCAGGAAAACGCTTTCCACCACTTATTTTAGCCTCTGGACTGTGGGGAGATGCCCAAATTTGACCTGGGGGTGGCATATCCCTTTAAGAAGTGCATGGTCATGGTGGTTTTGCTCTATTCAATAGCCTAATAGCAAATACGTTTTGAAATTTGCTTTTTGGACAAATGGCACCCTGTATTTAGTAAACATTTAAGATCATTTTAAGGGCATTATATTGACACCCGAGCGCCTGAGAGAGTGGCAGCTGGGGATGGTCGCTCCTGCTTTTTATCCAAGCAACTGCCTTTTAAGTTAATCTTTTTTGTTTGCACTCTTAGATTTTATTTTATTTTTTCATACTTTACTTACTTTAGCCATCCAATAAACACTAGCCATGTTTTTTGGGCATTTTTGGCATTTTTTCTTGATTTCGGCTTGCCTCTTTGTGCTGTTTGTATGGCTCAGCAGAGCGTTTTCCCCATTGTGTATTCAAGGGAACAGCTCCTGCTCTCTTTCTAAGTCCTCGGTGCTTTCTGGACTTAAATCAGACATTCCTGTGGAATTATGGAGAAGACCGTGCAGAGGATGCCGCACTGGAGTGAAAGTGAAACAGTGGAGGAGAAAATTCAGGCCTGCGGTTCCCTCAGTTCTGATGGGAAACGTAAGGTCACTGGGAAATAAAATGGACAAACTGTGTGCGCTTGTCCGGACCCAGAGGGAGTATGCGGGCAGCAGTATCATGTGCTTCATGGAGACCTGGCTTCATACAAACTTCCCGGACAAGAGCGCATCTGTACCAGGCTTTAAGACGGTGCGTGCGGACAGAGACTCACTCCTTTGCCGTAAGAAGAAGGGTGGTGGGATTGCCATTTTTGTGAACAAGAGGTGGTGTAATCCTGGCCATATTACTGTGAATGAGCATATCTGTGCTTTGAACTATTCATTGGAGCTTACATCCCTCCCTTGGGACAAAATACTCACTGTGGTCACTGCTCTGCAGTCAAAGTATCCTGAGGCATTATTACTGATTCCTGGGGACTTTAATCATGCCACATTGGACAGTGTTTTACCCACATTTCATCAGTATGTGGATTGCGAAACTCGGGACAATAAAACTCTGAACTTACTGTATGCTAATTCCAAGGAGGCGTACAGTGCCACTGCCCTGCCCCCACTAGGACGATCAGACCACAATCTGGTTCTGTTAACACCTCTGTATGTCCCTGCAGTGAAGAGGCAGCCTGTCACGACGCGCACTGTGAACAGGTGGAGTAAGGAAGCCTGCGATGCCCTCCAGGACTGCTTTGGGACCACAGACTGGAATGTGCTCTGCTCACCCCATGGGGACAATATCGATAACATGACGGACTGTATCACAGATTACATTAACTTCTGTGAGGATACAGATGTCCCCGCATGCACTGTTCGCTGTTACCCCAACAACAAGCCCTGGATCACCAGCAAGCTGAAGGCTCTACTCAATAAGAATAAGTGGGCCTTCAACTCTGGTGATAAGGATGAGGTGAAGAGGGTACAGCAACACCTAAAAGTCCAACTGAGGCAGGGGAAGAAGGCATATGGGAGGGAATTGGAGGCCAAAGTCAAACAAAATAACACTAGAGAGGTTTGGAGGAAAATTAAAGCTATTTCTGGCCTTTCCAGATCCAAACAGCAGGACAATAGCCCAGACAGGTCAAATTTACTCAATTTACATAGTTTCTTCTACTTGCACCTCCATCTCTACACCTCCCAGATGCCAAACCCACACCTTTACACAGACCACTCATCAACCCATCACCTCTGCTCCCACGCCTGCCCCTACCCCTACGGAAGAACCCAGTTCTGTCTCCTTGTCACCTGGGCAGGTGGAGAAAGTTCACCAGAACAAGTCAGATACTTAAAAGTTTTCACCTGATCAATGGCTTGGCCATGAATGGCCACTGTGCCCTGTCTACTGACAGAGCTGGGATCCACCACCATCTCTACTGTTTTTATTGTGTTGATGTGTTTGTCGCACCAGATGACAAACTTGTCAACTGCCTATTGATGTATGTCTGGGTTGTTTTCCTTAGTGAGCAGGCTAAAAATAACAGTATCGTCCGAGAATGTTATTATGTGTTGGTTTGGCTCATGGCTCACGCAGTCGTTAGTGTACAGTGTGAATAAAAACGGTGAGCTCACGCAACCCTGGGGAACACCAGTACTGCTTATCATCCAGTCCGACAGTGCTGCATTGAACCTGACCTGTTGTGGCCTATTGGTTAAAAACGAGTGATACCACCTAACTAAAAAGGGTTTACATTAATCTGAACTAATTTCTCCAGAAGAATGTGTGGCTAGATAAGATTAAAAGCAGAGCTAAAATCAACAAAGAGGAGCCTGACATATCCAGTCGGATTCTCTATGTGTTTAAGAAACAGGTGCATTATAGTTGCTATAGCATCACTTGGTGTAAGCAAACTGATATTTGTCAAACACTGGTTCCACTTGTGCACGCAATTTCCCAATCATTATTTTCTCTAGGGATTTAAAAACATTAGAGGTTATGCCACAGACCAGTAATCATTGTTTTCCAGAGCTTTGGCACACTGTAAGAGTCTATCGAAATCTGAAATAATTTTTGCCAAGTAGGAGACAGCTCTTCCGCAAACGACTTCAAGACGACGTGGTCCTGTCACCTTTTTAGTGTTGATAGCTTTAAAAGTCTTTGTAACCGTTTCCAAGTCAATTTCAGTCCTATCCATATAAAAATCACAAATCACTTTATCCAAGACGTCAGCACATTTTACATTGCTATCAACATTAAAACGCATATAAAAATTATTCAGTTGATTTGCCCTGCCAGTTTCATTGTGGGCAGACAGAGGCTTTCTTTTAGCGCTCATATTAGTCATCTGTCTGATCGAGTCCCACAGTTTCTTTGCGTTGCATTCCGCTAGGTCCTGTTCTGCGCGTTCCTTGTGTTGCCACCGCGCTGCTGCTATCTTAAAGTTTAGGTCCTTTTGGGCCACTCAGACTGCCACCTTATCCCCCAATTTAAAAGCTGTCTTTTTTCTTTTGATGCACTCCTTAATGTCACTATTAAAAAACGGTTTGTTGTTCGAATACCGTTTAATAGTTTTCTGGGGTATGACAGCATCAATGCAAAAGTTGATGTAGTCAGTAATCGACAGAAAGCATCCTTTTAGCTCCTCTGATTTATCGTCCGTCCATAATTTCACAGTCTTTATTTCCAGTTTTGTAGATTTATAGACAGACCGATATGTGGGAAGCAACTGAACTGCATTATGATATGTTATCGTTTCTGATATTGCACTTCACGTATTGGTCGAAGCCCGGCAGGGTTTTGTTAAGAGTGCAGTGATTAAAATCGCCAAGTATAAACATTGTGGCATCGGGCTTGGTTTGTAAAAGACGATGTACGCAGTCAGCGATTATGTTTGCGGCTCTGCCTGCATTCCCACTAGGAGGGACGTACACGACACAGACAGACAAATTACTAAATTCTCTGGGAAGGTAAGTTCCACATCGGGTGTGCATATTTTGTCTCGCACCGTGAAATTTTGGCACCAACTGTCTTTGATGTATATGCACACACCCCCTCCCCGGACATTGCCCGAGTTAATGTCTCTGTCCAAACGCATATGCGAGAAGCCCTCAATTTGAATGAAGTTATCCGAGATATCGTTTGTAAACCAAGTCTCTGTAAAAGCCATAATACCTGACTCCCGGTACTCGTAGCATGCTCCTACCTGTTGACGCAGGTCATCCAGCTTGTCTTTAAGGGAACGGAGATTGCAGAGGAGCATAGGCGGTAACGGTAGCTTGGTGGCTGACCAAATCCGCCGCCCAATGCCACCTCTCCTACCTCGCTTCCTGACTCCACGTTGCCGGTGTTTCTCCCTGCGATGTCGTCACAGTTCATTCGGCACATCCCACAGGAGATCAGGTGCTGGTAAGAATCCACTGTTCCGCTGGCCTAAAAGCTCCAAACAGCTATAAGTTCTCAGGCCGCTATTGTTGATCTGGCCGACCGCCGTGCACTGGGTGACTAGGCCAGCTAGGATCAGCCACGCCACAGCCACTGCTCCCATTCTCCTCCAATTTACCCCACATTCACGCAGAATAAGCCACAGGGCACCAATAGTAACCCCCAATAAATCCGTGCTGTATATCCACCAAAGAAAGACATTTAGTAGAAATATTCCACACAAACACAAGACTTGCAACCAGAGCCCTTCTCCATGTCGCCAGCAAAGCAGCGCCATCTTGAGTCATATCCTGCATATCCTGTTGAAATGCAGCTACATATTCACAAGCTGCTCACAGTTCATAGGCAGAAAAAGAAAACAAAAGAGTGCTAATGTCACATGATTGGTCTGCAGTGGCAGTATGGTAACAAGACCAAGGAGCTGGTGATTGACTACAGGAAGATGAGGTCACCTTTGGAGCCCATTACCATCAAGGGTCATGAGGTGGAGATTGTGGACTGCTACAAGTACCTTGGCGTTCATGTGAACAATAGGCTGGACTGGAGGGACAACTGTAATGCTGTGTATAAGAAGAGCATGAGCAGACTCTACTTCCTGAGGAAGTTCAGGTCTTTCAATGTGTGCAGTAATTTACTGGAGATCTTCTACCAGTCTGTGGTTGCCAGAGCCCTGTACTTCGCTGTGGTCTGTTGGGGGAGCAGCACCAGTAAAAGGTACACTGGACGGATTGACAAACTGATCCGCAAAGCTGGTCACGTGATCGGCTGTGAGCTGGAGACGATTGTCACAGTGAGGGACAAGAGGACACTGGACAAACTGCTCTCCATCATGGACACTCCTGCTCACCCACTGCACCAGACCATAGAGGGACAGAGGAGCTCATTCTCCAACAGGCTCCTACAGCTCCGCTCAAACAGTGAGAGATACAGGACGACATTCATACTATACTCCATACAACTGTACAACAACTCACCTTTGTGCAATAGATAATATAATACTCCCTAGACAATACTCCCTACAACTGTATATACTGTAGCTGGTATTGTACATCTTATTTGATATTGTATTTTATATTTGACTACTATTTTCTATTTAAATCTGATGTGTACATATATATTTATTATCATTATTTTTATGTATATAATTATGTCTCACCTGACACTGGTCTATTGCTCTTTGGTTACTATTCCATCTAGTTTTTTTTCATTTCCATCTACATTTTTTCCCCTTTTTTACCCTCTGTTATATATTATATTTGAGTGAGCTACTGTACCCAAAACAATGTCCCTTGTGGATCAATAAAGTTTGTCTAAGTCTAACTCTAAGTAGGATTATGTAGACTAAAGTTTGTCCCCTTGTCCCCTTCTGAAATCAGTGGATAGACAGTTTCATTTTTACAGTTTCATTTTACTCAAAGTATTTCAAGAAAAAATAATGCTGCTGGCACAGATCAGTCAATTACACTTTATTTAACAGAGCCCTTCCCAACTCACAAGGTGACCAAAGTGCTTTCCAATAAAATCAAAAACGTGTCAAAGCATTCATCACAATCGACCGTGAAATAATATCACAAAATGTACAGTAAGTGTCAAGCATTGAGAGTTAAAAGCCAATCTGAGTGAAAACGTTTTGAGCCTAGATTTATTTATTTTTTTATTTATTTTAAGTTAAAGAAGGGGTATTATGCTAAATTTATTTTATTATTTTATTTTTTTTAACTTTCCACATGTCATTGTGTTTGCTTATTCATCATAAACATGCCCAAAGAGATTTTAGATGGCATGCAAAACCTTCCAATGTAGGGCTAACTGAAATGTCCTTGTCCAGCTGTTGTTGTGTCCTTGGGCAAGACACGTAAACCCTCATCATAATCTGCGAACACTGGCGTATGAATGTGTGTGCAAATGGGTGACTGGATGTAAAGCCCCTTGAAAGCCTAGATGGTGAAAATGCACTATGTAAAAATGTGACCATGACCCTTTTAACAACAACAATAAAGCCCTATGCTTCTCTGTGGTTGCAGACCGGTGGAGAACCTGCTTTTGTCGTGGAAGAGGGATGGCCGGAGGATAGGCAGCGGTCCCCGTCTGCTCCTGCCTACTCCAGACTCCTCCGACTCGGGCATGTACATCTGTGAGGCTGCCCTGAGCAACAGCACCACCAGACCTGTGGAGGCCCGTGCACACCTCACGGTTATAGGTGAGACCGTAGACACACTCTATTGATACTTTGCAGCTGATGTCATTCACTTTCCCTGAAGTAATGCAAATTCTAGGCACTGCTCTGCCTGAAGCTGTGTTACCCATGTTAGACTTTAATCTGACCATGAAGAACTGACTTAGCTGGAAATACAACAGGACGCTTTGATGATTAATGTTTTTCAGGAGGTTTTTTTTGTTTTTTGTCACCTTTTTTGTGGAAAATATTGTGGATTTTTTTTTTTTCACCATAATAACTGCTCAACATTCTGCTGTAGACATAAATGTAGAACACCCCCCAGAGTGATGTCACTTGTGTTCGATAGGTCCAGTGGTATGAATGGCATTTTTATTTCATATCAAAGGAGATGTGTTTCGTGCAAAGTTACGTCAACGAAAGAATAATTTAAAAAAAATTTGATTAATATATGACACTTTCCCACATATTATTTAATTATTTAAAGGTCCCATGACATGGTACTTCTTGATGCTTTTATATGGCTCCTTAATGGTTCCCTAATACTGTAAATGAATCCTTCTTCAAAATCAACACTCAGTGCATGAGAAAGACCCATTTACACAGACATGGTCAAAAATTCACTCTCCGCTCCTCTAAGCCGCTGGAGCGCTGCTCTGCGCTGTCTCCCATTTCCGCGCTTGAAGCACGAAGACAGAAAGGAGAGGCATTTCAGTGAAAAAAACACATTTTCACAGAAAATAAAATTAAACCACTGCTGTTTCAGAGGTCCAGAGGGTCGGGTGAAGGACTTCCGAGCCTAGAAACACTCGCACGTGCCTCCAGGCAAATAAAAAAACACATTTCGCATTGCGTAGCTCCTCCGCAGTCCAAACTCTCTAGGCGTGATTTCCAGAGACGGGGGGTGGCGATCCAGACGATGGTGGAACTGCATTTGCATTTCTTTTTTCGATGTTACGTAACAAAGGTGCCTTGTTCAGAATCGCCCGTTTGAGCTGTGTTTTTTTCAAATGCAGAAAAGGATCGCAAATGCTCAGTTTAGACATTTCGCAACTTTTAGCCATTGGGGGGGCCTAAACAGGGTAGGGGAGCTCACATTAACGTTCAAAAACCTCAGAAAGTGAAAATTTCATGCCATGGGACCTTTAAAGTACAATATGGAATTTGTATTTTTTTTTTTTTGCCTGCTGTGACATAATGTGTGCAACCTTTTTTATTTATTTTATTTTAACTGTCCCACCTTGACGTTTGTGTCGCTCTAGCGCCCCCTATCCTGGCCATGCAGCCCAAGAGCAGGACCGTGGGAGACCTAGAGAGGAACGTGGAGATCCCATGTGTGGCTACAGGTAAAGCACAGGTTTTAAGTTCACCACAAATACATTTTAATTTTGTGATCACAATCAATATGTTGCCATTAAAAGTCCTATATTACACGAAATTGACTGAATGTGAGCTTTTAGCCTTGTTAGAATGCTGTTATCTCCTCAAAAACAGACCTGGAGTTGTGTTTTGTTTTATTCACACATGTTATTATTAGCCTGTCTATTATTATTAGCCTGTCTACATCTCCAAAGTTAACAGCCAATTACCTTTTACAATTCCAGGGCTGAAATGATCCAAATTATTGTAGTATTTTGTATTACCACATGACATCACAAGGTGGAGCAGGGTGTCTTCTCTTTTAGAGAAGCACTCCTAAATCTGCAGGGTTTGTGTGTTAAACATGTGTGAATGAAACAAAACACAACTCCAGGGGGGTATTCTATCATTGCCGCTATGCGCATAGCCCGCCTAACTTTGATAAGCTGCGCTAGTTTTAGCAAGAGTTCGGTTCCATGACTCTCACTAACATTAATCTCCGCTGAGTTACTGGAGCAACATAGGCCTCTGAGCTAGCCTGGTCTCGGGCAGGGAAACTATCAGGCCTAATCAAGCGGTGTTGCAAAGAATACATACCTGAAGTAAACAGCTGAGTACCTGAGTGTCAAACAAACCGTTCTGAACACTTCCTGTCTCACTGTCTATGTTGTCCGAAAACAAGGGTGACAATATCAGAAAAAAAAAAAAAAAAATATATATATATATATATATATATATATATATATATATATATATATATATATATATATATATATATATATATGGTCAGTTTTGACAAATTTCCAGTAATTTAAAATATTAATATATTTGAAGCGTTTTCGTTATGATATTTTCAGATAAAAGAATTCCATAACTGTCATGGAGAATGCCTTTGGCTTAGTGGTTAAGTGCTGCGTCTGTTGTGTGGGAGTCCCAGGTTCAATTCTTATTACTGATGGTATTCATGCTCAAGTCAATTATTTGTTATATTTTCACCAACTTACATTTGCCACACATGTGAATGAATGCCATTTAACCTACAATTATTCATATCATCATAGAACTTATATCAGCTGGGCCTAACATCACTCTCACTTGACGACATTGACACTTTATATTTTATGTGACATCTCTATCAAAGAATACAGTTACAGGTAAACCTTTACTTTTAAAACAAAATGTAGCCAAATAACAGGCACACTCCATGATGCAACATTTCAATGATTCAACAGATTTGCTTCAGAGATGCTGTGCAAGCCTCTTTAATGAAATCCTATTTATCAGTTTCCATCAATAGGCGTAAAAGATCAAAGGAGAAGTTCAATTTGTCAACTGGACAAAGTTTGTTTGGTTGAAAACGTTTTGCCGCTCATCCGAGAGGCTTCGTCAGCTCTGGCGAGCCAGAGCTGACAAATTGAACTTCTCCTTTGATCATGGATTCTACCTGGACGACTGAGGGACTTTTCACGCATCAATAGGCATAAAACAATAAAAGACATTAGGTATGACATTCTGGTGTGAGGCCACTGCTGGAGGACTGCTGAGGGTCAGGCAAGGCACTGCCGGAGGACTGCTGAGGGTCAGGCAAGGCACTGCTGGAGGACTGCTGAGGATGGTCCAAGTGTACGCCATCTTCAGTAACTAGAACACAAACATACTATTAAAATATACAAATGCCTGGATCACAGCTGAGGCAAGCATTAGCCTAGAGAATACCTTGAATATACTCTTCACAAGAACTCACAGGAAGGATCTTTGATGGGGTCCCTCCTTCAATTACCTCCACCAGTGGGCGACCCCGGTTTAGGGCCAGTGCCAGCTCCTCTGCAGGTGAAAGGTTTTGAGGGGGACTCCCACCTCCTGTGGCTTGGTAGCTACTGTTCATTTGAAATTAAATTAAGGTACCATTTCAACAGTATTAATAATTTCACTGAATAATAATATTAATATTATTACCCTACTTACCACTCTGCAAAATGTTTTTATGTTTTGTCTTTACCTGCAAAACAGTCCTCTTCACATTATTCCTGCTCAAAGACAAGATAACACAATTTAACGTATTAGTTGGTGCAAATACTTTTACACAGTAAAAAAACTGACAAGACTGCTCTACAAATATGAATATAAACATTTTATGATAAAAGGAGAAGTTCAATTTGTCAACTGGACAAAGTTTGTTTGGTTGAAGACGTTTTGCCGCTCATCCGAGAGACTTCTTCAGTTCTGGTTCTAGTGCTGGTTAGTCCCTGTTTATATCTAGCTGCAGGGAGGAGCTCACTACCCTGGAATCATTCTGAAACTATCTCAACTAATTTGTATCTTTTGTTTCCCTGGCGTCTCGTTTAGCATCTCTATTTAGCCCTATGAGGAGCTCACTGCTCTGAAATAGCTCTGAAACTATCCCCTCATTTGTTCCTTTTGTTATTCGAATATTTAGCATCTCTATTCAGACTACAGACCGTCTCCACCCTTCTGTCCCTGACTCGTCTGCCCTAATGTTTTTTTCCCGTCTGTTATGACTTGGTTTAAGAATCGAATTATAAATGGGAGACAAGTTATGTCTAACTCCCCCATTTCTGTTTAACAACGGATTCTCTTTTTTTGACAAAAATTGCCTCTTTAACTCCCCTCTCAAACCAGTTCTTTTCCCTGGCTAAGATCTGAACCTCACTGTCCTTAAAAGAATGGCCCGCGGCTTCTAGGTGAAGATTGTGCAGTAACGATAGGAGGAGACCAGGGACTCCAAGTAGAAGTCTTCAGGAAGCCCACACACACAGACCAATACCTGCTTTTTGATTCACACCACCCACTGCAGCACAAACTGGGAGTTATTCGGACTTTACAACACAGGGCCCAAGTGGTTCCCACAAGCACAGAGGGTAAGGAGAAAGAAGAACAACATGTGCAGGAAGCCCTCTCTGTTTGTGGATATCCTAAATGGGCTGTCAACAAAACCAAGAGAGACAAGGGCAAGAAACAAGACAACAGAGAATCAGAACCCAGGAGGAAAGGGGTAGCGATTCCGTACCTGGCCGACGTTTTGGAAAAACTACAGAGGATTTTCAGACAATATGAAATCCCAGTTTATTTCAAACCCACAAACACTTTAAGACAAAAACTCGTCCACCCAAAAGACAAAACACCGAGCCACAAACAAAGCAATGTGGTCTACTCCATTCAGTGTAGTGAAGACTGCAGTGAGCGCTACACTGGAGAAACCAAACAGCCACTTCACAAGAGGATGTACCAACACAGACGGGCGTGCCAGAGTGGACCGTCATCTGCTGTACATCTCCACCTAGAAGCCACGGGCCATTCGTTTGAGGACAGTGAGGTTCAGATCTTAGCCAGGGAAAAGAACTGGTTTGAGAGGGGAGTTAAAGAGGCTATTTTTGTCAAAAAAGAGAATCCGTCGTTAAACAGAAATGGGGGAGTTGGACATAACTTGTCTCCCATTTATAATTCGATTCTTAAACCAAGTCATAACAGACGGGAAAAAAACATTAGGGCAGACGAGTCAGGGACAGAAGGGTGGAGACGGTCTGTAGTCTGAATAGAGATGCTAAATATTCGAATAACAAAAGGAACAAATGAGGGGATAGATTCAGAGCTATTTCAGAGCAGTGAGCTCCTCATCGGGCTAAATAGAGATGCTAAACGAGACGCCAGGGAAACAAAAGATACAAATTAGTTGAGATAGTTTCAGAATGATTCCAGGGTAGTGAGCTCCTCCCTGCAGCTAGATATAAACAGGGACTAACCAGCACTAGAACCAGAACTGAAGAAGTCTCTAGGATGAGCGGCAAAACGTCTTCAACCAAACAAACTTTGTCCAGTTGACAAATTGAACTTCTCCTTTTATCATGGATTCCACCTGGACGACTGAGGGACTTTTCACGCATAAACATTTTATGACATCATCTGCTCTCCTTGAGTATCAAACTCGGGTCTCCCAAGTGACAAACCGTAGAAAGCCTTCTCTCCCACAGACTTGTCTTGATACTGATGGCAAAAACATACTCAACATTGTTACAGAACTTATGCATTTAAGAGGTCGGCGATCTTCTGCCATGCCATGTCTCTCGCCCTGGTTATTGTGTGTTGCAAAGTTCCAAAAGCAACTTCTGTTCTGATGAGCTGAAATAATTGGCCCGACATGATCACGTTTTCGACAGTCGCTTGTTCTGGGCTTCTTACGTCCCCCGTGCACGCGCCTAGGCCGGAACTGGATAGGCCTGACTGAAGTGAACTGCGCTGAGGCACAGCTAAACTGCGTTAGTGGAACGACTTCAGGCTTAAGTCTAAGGTGACTCTTCAGGCGAGGCTTAAACACTTAAGCACTGCTATGTTTAGTGGTGTTGATGGAATACCCCCCAGGTGTGTGTTTATGATGAGGAAACAAGTTCATAACAAAGATATTCCTCATCTTATGTATTCCTCGCATCCTAATTTTTCACTGTGATTGCTGTGTTAAAGTTAACAACAACTAGCATGCAAACCACTTCCTGATTCTCAGACAATAACATGTTTATAATTAGATGCAGACAGCATGTAACAGACTTATTTTAATCTCAGGCTTGTACAATATATCTGTACTGGGGCTAGACAAATTTTGTTCAAATAGGAAAAAACAAAAACAAAGACATTTCCTGACTGTATTCAAAGGTTCTTTTCAATTTCTGAGAGCAAATATGATTTACTTAATAGATGCAAATTTACTTACCAATAAATTCGAAGGCGATGTATTTCCTTTGCTGGATTCAATTGTGGAACAGTGCTCATCTCAGATACAAAAGTGTGTCGTGTTTTTTTTTTTTTTTTTGCCATTTTCTATGGCTGTAAATGAAGCTCATATAACTTTCTTTGTCTTTTACTCTCTTCTTTTCATGATATTGTTTGCAAAGAGAAAAGAGCTTGTAGCATATAAATTAGGCAGGCTTTGATAAGCTTTGCTTCTGCCTGAGCCTTTTCAGTCACTGTCACATAGACAATGTGTTGTTATTGTTTGTTAAGCATTGCGTGACTGAAATAAACTAAACTCAGTTGAAATGCATGCGAGAAAATTGGATGGAAATCACAGGCTGTAAATATAAACCAATTTCCAAATAGGAAGTGAGTATGGGCGCACTTCCCACTTCATAGACTCTTGTTCTAATTCACGTTGTATTGAAAAACCATCGCCCCTCTCTCTGTAACCTCTGCTGTCAGGCTTCTCATTTTGGTCTTAAAATGTTTGTATTAACCCATTCTACATTATGTTGTCCGTAAATACATTTCTAATATGAAACTTGGCTCCAAAATCGTGAGCCTCATTTGCCTGGAGCCGAACGCTATGGGTGATGTCACACTCATTTATTCCACTTCTTTATCTATGGTACAAATTGAGGATAAGGCCTTTAAAACAATACAGGATGGATCATTTTAATGCCATAATGTGGAACATTTCAGACAAAGCAAAAACAAAGCAGGTAGCAGACCTCCCCAGCAGAAAAGTTACACTGTGCAACTTTAGTACAGTTTCATAACTTGAATGAGAAGCTACCATCATAAAGTGTCATGAATTAATTTCCTATTATAGTCTCATCCCTATATTATGTGATTTGATTACACCCAGCATTCAAATGCCTTTTCTTTTCGACAGAAGTTTAGTGATGACAGGCAAACTTAATATGTGTATAATAATAATATGTGAGTTGTGTTGAGAGGTAGAATCCAATAACTGTTCTGTTTGTGTTCCCAAATGTTCTATTAACATTTCATAAACTCTGTGTGACAGTAGTAAACAACACTTTTGGATATGGATCTCCAGAACAGTGGGAGAAGACAGACGGATGAGCACATGTTTTATTCAGAGTGTTTTTTGGCCCTTGCTGGCACCCTTACTCACCTATACACCTCCGATCAATATATTATTAATACTCATTATGGCCACATGCATATTTATAAGGCGTGCTTAATGGAGAAGAATGCCAGGCCCAAAGTGAGTGTGTGGCGGTTTCTGTTGTTCAAAAATAAAATAGAATAAAACAGGTGGAATTTAAAATATTAATGACCAACTTCTGTCTATCATTTTCTTTATTAAAGACCAGCACAAAATATATTTAGATCACATGTTACTTTTTTGTTTTGAAAATGGTGTATTCGCCAAAAACAACACATTAAAGGAAAAGTAACGTTTTTTACAATTTGAGCCTTATTTCGGTAATAAAACAAGTTGTTTTACTCACCCATAGCACTTTGGTGTCATATGGAGCATTTCCGGAGATGTTTTAGATTAGCGTTAGGCTAACACCGTTAGCCTAGCGCGACTTATAGCCATAGCTCAGGGCATTCCCCGAGCATGTAATATGCCCCGTGCGGTCTCCAAATAACACAAACTTTAGCACTTTTCAAATCATAGAAGCTCGATGTCTTAGTCTACGATTTCGTTTGAATCAAAAGTGGCCTGTAATCCGAGATTTATCCATAGTTTACAGCTTTGCGTTCCATGTTTGGGTCCCGGGAGCTGAGAGCACACTCCGCGCATGCGCACTGGCGTCCTCATCTACTCGAAACTATGGCTAAATCTCAGATTACAGGCCACTTTTGACCACACGAAAGCGTAGACTAAAGACATCGAGCTTCTATGATTTGAAAAGTGCTAAAGTTTGTGTTATTTGGAGCCCGCACGGGGCATATTACATGCTCGGGGAATGCCCCAAGATATGGCTATAAGTTGCACTAGGCTAACGGCGTTAGCCTAACGCTAATCTAAAACATCTCCGAAAATGCTCCATATGACACCAAAGTGATATGGGTGAGTAAAACAACTTGTTTTATTACCGAAATAAGGCTCAAATTGTAAAAAACGTTACTTTTCCTTTAACATAAAATAAGTTTCACTTTCCCTGTGCTAAGTCACTCCCCCTTCAGAGCGCTATTCACAACACAGTCAGCATGCATCCCGTGAATAAAACTACTGCTCAGAATTGGAGAATTGTCGTATGGATTGCAAGAATGGCATCTCAAATCTCTTCAGGCGTGTTTTTTTTTTTTTTTTTATGATGGGCCACAACATCTTTAAGAACATATATCTGCCAAGGATTTCAAAGAAATTATTTTCTTTCATAAATAAGGAAAAAGCCACCCACAGTTGAAGAAGGTTTGCCTCACAACAAAAGGGTTGGTGACAGGAAGCATCTGGCATACAAATATTAGCAAAATATCTTGCTTCTGGTTCACTGTGCCAACACCTGAGCAAATATGTAAAAAAAAAAAAAAACTGCATAAAATAAACTAGTTCTGTTTTTCATGTTTTTCAGACAGCCTTTAAATCAAGATGAACATTTTTTTACTAGTGTTGCCACGAAACTCAATTTTGATACTAAGGAATAGACTTGATTCTCAAAACCAATTCCGATGCCACGATATAATAAAAAGACACTCAAGACAAGAGAATGTAATTTTCAATTTCAATTTTAAATCATAGTACTTTCTTCTATATTACCATGTGGAATTATACTCAACAAAAATATAAACGCAACACTTGTTTTTGCTCCCATTTTTCCTGAGATGGACCCAAAGATCCAAAATTCACTCCAGATACACAACACTACCATTTCTCTCAAAACATTGTTCACAAATCTGTCCAAATGTGTGACAGCGAGCACCTCTGCCCCGCCGAGACAATCCACCCCACCTCACAGGTGTGCCACATCAAGATGCCGATCCGACATCATGACCAGTGCACAGGTGCACCCCAGACTGCCCACAATAAAAGGCCACCCCGAAATGTGCATTTTTTTTTCTTTATTGGGGGTCTGGGGACTCAGAACCAGTCAGTATCTGGTGTGACCACCATTTGCCTCATGCAGTGCAACACATCTTCTTCACATAGAGTTTATCAGATTGTCAGTTGTGGCCTGTGGAATGTTGGTCCACTCCTCTTCAAAGGCTGTTATGGACGAAGAACACAGGTGCATTTTATTGATGGCATTTTGAATGCACAGAGATACCGTGATGAGATCCTGAGGCCCATTGTTGTGCCATACATCCATGAACATCACCTCATGTTTCAGCAAGATAATGCACGGCCCCATGTTGCAAGGATCTGTACACAATTCTTGGAAGCTGAAAATGTCCCAGTTCTTGCATGGCCAGCATACTCACCGGACATGTCACCCATTGAGCATGTTTGGGATGTGCTTGACCGGCGTATACGACAGCGTGTACCAGCTCCCACTAATATCCAGCAACTTCACACAGACATTGAAGAGGAGTGGACCAACATTCCACAGGCCACAATTGACAATCTGATAAACTCTATGTGAAGAAGATGTGTTGCACTGCATGAGGCAAATGGTGGTCACACCAGATACTGACTGGTTCTGAGTCCCCAGACCCCCAATAAAGCAAAAAAAAAAAAAGCACACTTCAGGGTGGCCTTTTATTGTGGGCAGTCTGGGGTGCACCTGTGCACTGGTCATGATGTCGGATCGGCATCTTGATGTGGCGCACCTGTGAGGTGGGGTGGATTGTCTCGGCGGGGCAGAGGTGCTCGCTGTCACACATTTGGACAGATTTGTGAACAATGTTTGAGAGAAATGGTAGTGTTGTGTATCTGGAGTGAATTTTGGATCTTTGGGTCCATCTCAGGAAAAATGGGAGCAAAAACAAAAGTGTTGCTTTTATATTTTTGTTGAGTGTATATCTGTGTAATCCCTCAGTGGTCCTGTAGGTTCCATAGTCGTCCATGGGCGTATACTAGTCTATGTGCGCTTATACTTGTTCTTATACAGCTCAAGATCTAAAGACATTCAGGAAAGGTTCATTTCTGTCCTGTCAATGGGACTTTTTTAGTACTGATACCTGCACAAATGAGTATCTAGAGTCGCAACTAGTTTTAGTAATAATTAGTATTTTTGATACTTTCAACAGTTACATAAGCACAAAACCTAACTTGACTGTATGCCGTTGTGTTTTGTGTGCTTTTAGGCATACCCCAGCCCAGGATGGAGTGGTTTAAAGACACGGTACCCCTATCCAAACTGGCTAACCCGCGGTACAAGGTCACCATGGCGATGGGGCTTACGGTGAGGAGGGTGCAGCCTGGGGATGGAGGAGTGTTCCAGT
The DNA here is from genome assembly GCA_036785185.1 of Paratrypauchen microcephalus. Lineage (NCBI taxonomy): Eukaryota > Metazoa > Chordata > Actinopteri > Gobiiformes > Gobiidae > Paratrypauchen > Paratrypauchen microcephalus. The sequence continues at coordinate 2,617,321 of JAVJIX010000096.1, forward strand.
GCATCGCCCGCAATCCTGCCGGAGAGACCCAGGCCTACACACAACTGCTTGTGTCCAGTGAGTCCAGTTACTTTGTACTTACTGTATGTTGTAGCGATTCATGTAGTTTGGATGTATTCTGGACTTATTCAACTTCAAGTGGATTGAAAAATTAACTACTATCAGAGATACTACTACTACTGGATTACTTAAGATAGATTTTAAGTTGCTAACTACTTGAGTTGAACGTTTGCTGCTAAGTATTTAGATAAATGTACTAAAAGCAGTGAGCCGCTGACGCATCTGTTGTTGTTTTTACATCTTACAACAAAAATGTCCAAATATTTTCCATTGTGGATCAATAAAGTTTGTCTAAGTAAGTCTAAAAATGCCAGCTATCTCTAGGAAACATTTATTCTGGCCTTTTTCAAAATAAATACATATGGGTGCTTTTCAGGTGACTGGTAACTCCTGAGTAGAATAAATATCTTGGAAAACTGCACCAGCTGGTAATTCCTACTTGCAAAACCAGATTTAGAAGGAATCACCAACTAAAACATCATATTGATCAGGATAATTCACATATCCTTGATTGAATGTAAAATTGTTCCTGTGTTTTTGTCCAGGCTTGGCTCCTGTGTTCTCTCTGCCTCCTGTGGACCAGACAGTGACTGAGGGACAGACCGCTGCATTCCACTGTCAATGCAGCGGGGCCCCCAGACCGGCCATCATGTGGAGGAGAGGTACCTTTTTATACTAGTGGTCTGATTTATTTAAAGAGGACATATTATGTAAAATCCCTCCGTTGTTGAGGTAGAATCCATGGCAAAAGAGAAATTCAATTGTCAACTGGACAAAGGTTTTTTTGGATCGATTACGTTACGTGTCGCAGCTCATCCAAGCTGCTTCTTCACTTCTGGTCAGAGTGCTGGTGAACACTCACTGCGTGCACATGGTAGGATCGGATTGGATTTTTCCAAATCCGATCTCGTTACTCAGTGGGTGGTCTGTCCTTAGATCCAAGTGCACATGAAACTCGTGTAATCGGATAATGGTCAGCGACCTGGCCGGCTCCACTACGTCCAACTACTTCCGGGTGATGGCTACTCAATAAAAACACAACAAACTATGTGGTGGTATACAAAGATGGCGCTTGAGGAGTTTGGCAGAGCAGCATTGGTGTATGTGTTGTGCGTTCTTTCTTCGCAGCCATGATTTCATCTGACTTTTCCGGCAACAATCGCTACTTATGATGGTGTCGGCGCCTCCTGCCACTTCCGGGTGAAATCCCTCGCAAAAATTCCCACGCATGTGCAGTATGCCAATCTGATCCGATATCGTGCACAAGGCGGCACGAAGCGGATTACTATCTGCCTAAGCCAGGGGTACCAATCGGATTCGGGAAACCAATCCCTATATGATCCTTAGCCTGTGCACATGAATTCGATACGATCCCAATCCGTTTGCAATCGGATTACACTCGTCCATGTGCACGCAGTCACTGCCTTATATCTGCCTGAAGGGAGAATTGGTGCTTTCTCACCTCTGACCATAAATTAAAACAAAGAAAACAATAGTGATAGCCAGGTCTGGCCCAGAGGTGTGAAAGCACCCATCAGGGGCCTGAATGATTCTGCTAATATGACTCCACACTCAGGCCCTGTCCACACGACAACGTTTTTTGGTGGAAACAGAGAAGTTTGTATTTGTTTTGGCCTTTCGTCCATACGGCGCCAGCGTTTTGGGTGGGTAAAAACTGTGTTTTTTGAAAACGGGTTCCAGAGTGGAGAAATCTGAGAACGCCAGGGGTCGCGTTGTCGTGTGGGCGGGCAAAACGCGACTTTTGGGAAAACGATGACGTCGCGATGCTGTCATCATCACGTGACCAGAAGGTAAGGGACAGAGGGACAACTTCGTCAATGGCGTTGTCATGGATGATGAATGGAGAGCGAATTTCCGAATGTCCAGAGCTTCTCTTGTCCTCCAACGCCACGGACTACATCAACAGAAAGGGCAAATATTCCCTAAACATACAAGCGGTGTGTGACTACAGGTACCGGTTTATGCACGTAATTGTGAAGTGGCCTGGCAGTACGCACGACACACGAGTGTTTGCCAATTCAAAGCTAAGTGCGTATTTTAAAACTGGAAAGATCCCATCAATGAAAAGGCAGATAGTGGACAATGAGGAGCCCACACCAATTTGAGTGTGTTGTGTGCTGTAAATAAAGAAAAAGCCATTTCTTGTCTTTTTTTATTGAATGAAAATTTACCTTTTACAAACAGGCACATGCAGTATCACACACAAAAATATGTAAAAGCATTTCTGTTTTCTTTACACAAATTCACACAACTATATAGCTGCTCTTTTGTGATGGTCCCTGGTTGTATATTCTCACCGAAAAGCCAACATAATGTCCGCGTATGCTTGGGTAGGACTTAGCGTAATGAAGTTGGCTCGATGTTTGGCATTCGCTTGATATTCGGTGTTTAACATTCCCGTATTAAAATCCAAACAAGCATTTTGCCAAAATAACACGACCAAGGTTAACGAGAGTTCTACTTGTTAATGTCTTTCTAATAAAACGATAGCAAGTAATACTAACTATAGATTTATAGGCAAAAACTCTGCTCACGCAGCTCCTTCGTTCTGTGACTAACGTCTATGTTAGGGACCGTCAACAAATGATCTTCACATTACTGGAGGGAGTCACTGCAACGTTGGTGGAGCAGGGGGACGAAATAATTTCGCCATAAAAGTAAAAAAAAATCAACCAAAGCACTTTTTAAAAATCTCTTGGGCGTAGTAGTTGCCATATAAATGTGTTTACTTACTACAGGTCAAATTTTGCTCCTAGGTCATATTTCTGCTGCACCAACATAGCAGTGACTCCCTCCAGTAATGTGAAGATCATTTGTTGACGGTCCCTAACATAAATCATCATAAATCCCCACCCATTATTTACACTTGCTACTCTGCGATGTTCGCCGTTTCCCAATTCAGAAAGTGCACGGTTCGGAGCGTGGTCTCAGTCTGCAGTCGAGGCGGTGCATACTCGCTCAGCACTGAGTGCAGTCCGTGGACCGCATGGCCGTTTGCGAGATGGAACAGGTCCCGCCTCAGCTCGGGTGGTCTGCTCCTTGTTCCCTAAAGACAAAATATTATTCTATTGAGACTAGTAATACTTGGAATTCCTGTGCGCGACCCCCCCGCCCCCCCACGCGGCTCGCACTTTGCAGATATAAAAAAAAATGACCCCACGGCTGAATAAAAAGCGGAGATTCGCTAAAAGCTCTTTCATCCCTGATTTACAGTGCGCTGCATAGGTTTTCTTGTGCGCTGAGAATGTGCGAGCAGTGCGCATTCTCAGCGCACATTCTTTGTTTTCCCCGAGGGAAAACAAAAAAAAAAACAAGGTGTCCTCACTTTAGGGCCTTTGTCCTCCTTTTTGGACACAAGTGTCCTCCTTTCCTGTTTCATGCCGGTGGTCACCCTAAGTTGGACCGTTTCTATAATCAAGTTGTTTTAACTTTAGTATTGAGTGCATGTTATCTTGTTTGAACGCTGAACTTAAATGCACAATATGCAGTATACAGTGCATTGGTTGGGCAAATCAGGTTTAATATTTCATCATTTGTCTGTGCAGGAACCCAGGTGCTAGCTAGCGGTTCGGTGCAGATCCCGCGCTTCAGTCTCCTCCAATCAGGCTCTCTGCAGATCCAGCCAGTCAGCTCGCAGGATGCTGGAGAGTACACGTGCTTCGCCTCCAACGTCGAAGGGACCATCAACTCCTCAGCCACCCTCACTGTGCTCAGTAAGGACATAATACACCATTCATTTCAACTTGTTTGTGAGGGCTCAGTGGTTGGAGGTTCGTTGGAGGTCCTTTGGCAAGACACTGCCCACAGTAAATGCTGCTGATTATGATGCGGTATATATTATAGTTAGTGTTGAAAATAGTATTGAAAATATGTTATATTTTGATAGGTCGGTGTGTAGTAGGCCTTCAGTTGGTTAATCGGTTGATGGTGCCTTAGCGTTTCTATTAGTTGATTATTTACAGATTACAGCAGAAAAGTGAGTGGGTTAGCTGAATATTTGTTGTTTTGTTTTTTATTTATGTGTAAAATGGCAGATTCAACTCAAGTTTTTGCATGAACTCCCGTGTAGGTGTAGTCTTGTGAGTGAAGTTTATGTCTGATACATAGAGATACTTAATAGTTTTAAAGCAGACCTTTTCAGCTAAATCAACTTCACAAAGTTTTTTTGTTTTACCATCTTATATCTTATATATGCCTCTGCCTCTTTAGAGTCTTTAGAATGATTTGTGCATGTTTGAGCAGTCTTTTAACAGTTTTCTGCAGCTATGCATCAGAGGTGGCGACAGCTTCACGCCTCTTTGTTGTGATGACGTTTACGGCGACGTCAGCTCCCATTGGGCACCACAGCTGTATAACTATGTACAGCAGACACGAGCACAATATGTCGAGCTTTTGCCAGACTTCCTTTTTGGTCTGCAGGACATGACTTTAGACGACCAAAAATTTCTTTAATCAACTACAACCTTAATTTTAGGGTTGTTCAGATACCAATACTATCTGCAAACGCTCTGACACACATTTGACACATTTTTCAAGTATGGGTGTCGGCCAAATCACGATCTGATACTACTCTGTATTTTCCACAATGAGGACCTGTAGATGCGAGGAAGCTCTTTAGACCCTTAAAACATACTGATAATGACAGAAAACACATTTGTGTGACACCTGTGTGATGCCTTCATCTAAGCTTTGGTGCAGACACTCAACTTAAAAGAAAAAGAGTGTCGCCCGACAACCGTGGCAAAAGCAACAGTGCTAACTTTGACTTTGTTAACTCCGAGGATGAGAATCTTTTTACAGGCCTTGCGGTTATTTTTATTGCCACTGGTAGAAAGTAATCAATTACAAAAGTATAAGTACTTAAATCAGCACTACTTATGGTCAAAATCATCACTCTTAACACTTACTTTTCAAAATCTAATTTATTCTTCTAGATTTCCTTTTAAGATAGCCTTTTAATAGTTTTAATTTATTGCTCTTGTACTGTAAGCAAATTGCCTTAGTCGACTTCTTCATACTATGTGGTATCGGCGAGTACACTAAGGCCAAGTATTGGTATCGGATCGGATCCCCCCAAAAATGGTATCAAAACAATACTAGTTTCAGGGCATATTATTATCATTATTAAAACTTTCACCTACTCCACTCCCCCCATAACCCCTGTAGTGATTAAAACACCTAACGGAGCATTTCTGTCCTTTCATTTTACGATCCTATCAGTATCTTAATAGAATATCACACGGGCCTAAGAGGAACATGGGGCCCCTTTTAATATGGTTAGTCAGCACAGTGTATACACCAGCCTCCTCTGTGTACCGCTCATTTGCCTGCACTTCTCTGTCTTTGAAAATAGACAGCGCTTAAGCAATACAAAGCGGTGGAAATTTAGCAAGTGGAAGCCAAGTACCGGTACTTAGGTTTAGTGGTACTCAACAGTACAATACATAAACGAAATGTGTAGTCATTTAAAGGTGTGCAGGTTTGTGGTATTGCGCTTTAGTATAGAAGTAATTTTGCACAACATGAAGTGCAATTTAAAGCTAGTCATTGTGAAGTACTCATAAGTGCAATATGTGACCGACCGCAGCAAAACCAGACACGAGTCGTCCTGGAGGTGTTTTGAGTTATTCACAGATTCTGAAAGTGTAGATTCTAAGCTTTCCAACGATGCCTTACACATGGAAATCTGAGAACATTTGAAGAATTTGTGGCCATTTGAAAGCAGCACATTCTGAAATCGACAAGCTAAAGATCTGCTTGTGGAACAGAAAGGAACTCATTTGCATGACATTAAGCTAAGTCCTCTCCCATCACTGACATAACTGTGGTGTGGTGTTCCAGGGCAGGTCAGAATTAGAAGGTACTTTGTTAAAATGGAAACACCTTTATAACAAAAAGTCCATATATTCATTCAATAACTCAATAATACACAGGATAAAATGTTAAGTTAAAGATCACCTGTATTGTCAATTTAATACAATACAAAATAGTATAGGACACTACACACACACACACACACACACACACACACACTGGACACACACACACACACACACACACACACACCTTAGTCCTGTTTTAGCCCTGGTTTAGTCCTGTTTAGTCCTGGTTTAGTCCTGTACACACACGTACACACACGCTAATGTTGACACAAGGCCGCTGCTTTCACCCAATATCTCCATTTGATGCAGAAATAATATGACAATAATACAACTCACCCCGTGTCGCTGTCTTGTCCGATAATTTGCGTATCTCCACGTGTATGCGCGTATATCCACGGACTTTCAGCTAAATTCTTCGACCGCTTTCTGTACATGAACTCCAGAGAAATGGACGTGTCCCAAACGTGTCCCGAACGTGTCATGTGTCCAAGTAGAAGTTAAAAGTCTGTTTTCATGTCCTTATTGTCTCCTCACAGCTGATAGGAGAACAGTGGAAAACACACTGGCGCTACTCGCAACATGATTGGTAGGAGCACGAGCGTGGGAAATAATGGTGATTTATACACGCCTCCTTTCTTTCAGAAAAACAAGCCAATTTGAAATAAAAATGTATGTTTTGAACGCAACTAATGGTGTTATCTGAAACATGGAGAAGCTTCTTCATGATCTCAACTAGCACATTCTGCAAAAAAACGAAAATCACAAATTTTGAAAAAAAAAACAAACAAACCCTATAAACATAATTTTCTCAGTTTCGCAAATGCCGAGTTGTAGCGGGTTTTCACGTGGCAGGACACACACACACACACACACACACACATATATAAGTACAATAATTTAAAGGACACTTCACTAGCAAGGACCACTCCGCAACAATGAAAGACGATAACGATATTTATTGATGATTGATGGTGGGTAGATGTGATGTCTGGGGGGAGACTTAGGGTGGGGGCTCCATCTCCAATCCAAAATGGTCATCCAACTGATCGGAACCCCCCCCCTCCTTAAAGATGATGTCTTCGGGCTAAAGGATGGACGAGAGACACGGGGTGGGAGGGAGGGGGTCGAGAGAGCTGACGTAAGCCGTTTCCCAATTCAGCGAGTGCACGGTTCGGAGCGTGGTCTCAGGCTGCAGTCGAGGCGGTGCATACTCGCTCAGTCCTGAGTGCAGTCCGTGGACCGCATGGCCGTCTGCGAAATGGAACAGGTCCCGCCTCAGCTCAATGAGCCGGGTGGTCTGCTCCTTGTTCCCTAAAGACAAAAATATTATTCTATTGCGACTACTAATATTTCGAATTGGGACATGGCGATACTGTAGAATATCCAGCATTACAACAGCAAAGGAAATATAGAAGTGTAAGGGGAAAAGCATGTGAACGGTAATACAGGTGCAGTGAACTATGCCGTTACAGCTACCGTCACACGTTTAGCATAGTTTATGAAGAGTTTCATGTAACATTTGATAGTGAAGTCGCAACTGTCACATGGCGATGTCGCTGGCGAGTCCATCTTTGTAGTCATATATCCTGCCTCAGGAGGACTCACAAGTGCAATATATAAATAAAATATATTGAACAAAAATGTAAGGTGAGACACTAGAGGTGAATAGGAGAAAATTTAGAGATATAATTTGGAAGTTCCCCTGTAGTTTACTCACAAAAATGTAAAAAACTGGATTATCAAATTTTCATCATGTAATGTTTTCATATAAAAATAAGGCATTTTATGTGTGAAAATGTAAAAAAAATAAAAATAAAAAAAGGGTCATTTAAAGCAGAAACACGAAACAGGTTTAAATTTCTTGCTCCTTTTAGTTGACATACTAGATACATAAAATATACAGAGTGGATTTTGGATATATCTTATTTAATATTTCAAAATTTGCCTAAAAATTCAAATTTGCCTAATTTTTAAAAGATAAATATAAGTCTATCTATAAATCCTTCTGTACAAGCCTGGAAATTTTGGTGAATGCAGATGCTACTTTAAGAGGTGATCCTTATGTCCCTGTGAGAAAACAACCTTTAAAATGATAATGTCCCATACAACTCTATGAAGGCAAATTGATTAAATGAAATATTAAAATATTTTTAGTGCAGAGTGGACAATTTTGTTGTTTCCACAGCTCAAATACCAAACAGGCCAAAAATCCAAAAACTTAAATGCCTGTAGTATTTTACTATTTGAAGAAATCCTGTTTTACATAGAAATACAGGTCCAACCACTGCATAGTGCTAATGTGTCACTGAGCAAGACACTTCACCCACCTTATGCAGCATAACAGTACAGTGTGGTCAGCCAGTTTCAGAACATGTATAGGATTTGTGTGGTTCTGTTTTAGACCTGGGTTAGTGCTAGTTTAGATGAACCAGGTATCCCACTGTGGCACATGATATTCCCAGCGGTCTCCCATCCAAATACTAACCAGGCCCGGTCTTGCTTGGCTTCAGAGATCAAATTGTTAATATGGTCGTTTATATTTCTCCACAGATCGGACCATTATTTCTGTGCCTCCATCTGACCTGCGGGTGATCAAAGGCACCACTGCAGCTCTCAAGTGTAATGCCATGCACGACCCTAGAGTCAACATCAGGTAACTACATGCTCTGGGGACCAGAGTTATGTTGTTGTTTTTTTTTGTTTTTTTGTTTTTAATTAATAAAGGTCCTACATTACGCAAAATTGATTCTTGTGAGATTTAAAGATCCCATGACATGGTACTTCTTGATGCTTTTATATGGCTCCTTAATGGTTCCCTAATACTGTAAATGAATCCTTCTTCAAAATCAACACTCAGTGCATGAGAAACAGAGATAAGATGAGAAAGAGTCATAAATATCTCTCTCAAACACTTTATTCTGGGCGTTGTTGCTTGACTGCAAATGAGGAGAAAAGAGCTGGCCTATAGTAGAGGGTGGGGGCGTGGCCAAACTCTCCCACTGTCAGCTCTCAGCTGATCCATTTCCGTGTTTTTGCACGGGGGGAGAGATTTGAAGCGTTCCATTGAAAAATAAACACATTTCCACAGAAAATAAAATTAAACCACTGCTGTTCAACGGTCCAGAGGCTCAGATAAAGGACTTCCGAGCCTAGAAACATTCGGACGTGCCTCCAGGCAAATAAAAAAACGCATTTTGCATTGCCTAGCGCATTCGCAGTCCAAACTCTCTGGGCGTGATTTACAGAGACGCTGAGTACAGACAGACGGGGGTGGAACTGCATTTGCATTTCTTTTTTCGATCTGACGTCAATAAGGTGCCTTGTTCAAATCGCCCGTTTGAGCTCAGATTTTTTGTAACGCAGAAAAGGATCCAAAATGCTCAGTTTAGACATTTCGCAACTTTTAACCATGGGGGGGGGGCTAAACAGGGTAGGGGAGCTCACATTAACATTCAAAAACCTCAGAAAGTGAAAATTTCATGCCATGGGACCTTTAAGACATGTTATTATGTTGTTACCTCATCAAAAGCAAACATGGAGTTGATTTTTTTGTTTCATTCACACATGTTTGAATAATCCTGCACTATTATTAGTCTGTCTACTTCTCCAAAGTTTAAAATGCTTTGTTCCACCTTGTGATGTCATGAAGCAGTAGTTTTCAAATTAACAGCTACCTTTTATCTGTAGTTCAGTAGAAATAGGCAATTCAACGATTAGAATCATCCAAATGATTCTGGTGAAGGTGTGTGGAGTTTAAAAACACTGTGGTGCTCTTCCTGTATTACCACATGACATCACAAGTGTTTTCTGTCCGAGAGAAGAACTGCAGGGTTTGTGTGTTAAACATGTGTGGATGGAACAAAACAAACAAAAGTTATGTTTTTGATAACAAACTAAATTATAACATTGATCAGAAAGTAATATGGGCCCTTTAAATAAAATATTCAAGACAATACACAAGACAGATAAAAAATAAATACAAAAAAAAAACAACGTAGTAATAATAGACTTAACAGGAAATAGAGGTTATGCCAGGGGAGAGGTAAATCTATGAGTTTCAGAATAACAAAAGATCTGGAATGTTGCCATGAGAATCCAATCAATATCCCAAAACAAAATATATCTTTTGAAAGGTCCTGAAAATGTCACAAACACACAGATTAGAAATGAGCTAATAATTTATAGAATTACTTGTTTCAAACGATGCTTGAATTCAAGGGTCTTGGTGGACCAATGGATGGTTTCTTTATAAAACTGGGCCAATATTCTGCTATTTTCTGATCTAGGTTATAATGTTTCCTCATCACAAAGCTGTGTTTTGTTCATAACATAACTTAAAGTTCACAAGAGTCAATTTTGTGTAATATAGGACCTTGAAAATAGCAGATACACACAGTTTAATTATTCAGACAGTTATTCACATGCCATCTGGGATTGTCACAAACTGCAACAGTATTCACAAGTCAGTTTAGTTTAAGAATGACAATATGCAGCTCCTAAACAAAGTAGACATTACTTTTAAATATTTTCGGTGGGCCATAGATGACTGTTCCTGAATACATTAATCATGGTATTAATCATATGACTTAATCTTAGGTGCTTTTTTAAATGTTATCTTTGTTTTTCATTGCATTTATTATTTTTTAATTATCTGTTTAATTTGTTTTATGTCTCCCACTTGTATATGTGTTTTTATTGACTGTCAGTGACCACTCAAAATCTGATTAAATAATTAATATGATTATTTCATTAAAATGTAAAAAAGCAAAATCATCTGCTTTCTGACAATGGTCCCTTCGATTAATCAAATCAGATCTGGAAAAAAAAAGAAGCTCCAGAAATCAGATTATAATCAGTTTTGGCATGCATGTGAACAAGGTCACTGACCTGAAGGGGGTAGATTAGAGACAGGGCAGAGGTACATTTAGATTATCAATAATATGTACACTACACACTGAACTTTGATTTTGACCTATTGAACCTAAAATGTGAATTATGGTCTGGAATCCAGTTGGTTTAAACCTGAAATGCCTCTCTCTGAATGGAGGAATGGAGGGGTCAGGCACAATTTGTCTCCCATATATAATTCCATTTTTAAACCTAAATCAAAACAAACAAAGAAAACAATAGGACTAGCCAGGTCAGGTCCAGAGGGGTGAAAACACCCATTATGGTCCTGAATGGGTATGCTAAACAAGACCCCAGACAGAAACTGAAAACAAAGAGGTGTGATAGTTTCATAGTAATTTCATTGTAGTTAACTCCGCCCTGCCGCTAGATATAAGAAGTGTCCACCAGCACTCTAGCCAGAACTGATGAAGTAGCTTAGATGAACTGCGAAATGTCTTCAACCAAATAAACTTTGTCCAGTTGACAAATTGAATTTCTCCCTTTGCCTCTCTCTGATCTGAATGGTCACTACCTAAACCCCAGCACAATCCTGGATCAGTGCTAGTGCAGCCTCTGCATATCAGGGAGGAAATTCTGGAGGTTCTGAGCTTCACATGAGCCATGGCCTGTCCATATACTGAAAATGAGACAAACATGTATGTGTCCTCTATCTGTAGGCTCACTTATGATTGTAGATTTTTTTTTTTTTAAACTGTAAGTCTAAGTCTAACTCTAACTAAGTAAGAGTACTGGCTACACACAGTTCCTTTAAATCCACTCCTGCTATGTAACTTAGGTTACTTATCTGTGGGTAGAGAAGCTAAAGGGTTTACCTGAGTACTATTACTTCTAAATATTACTCAAGTAAAAGTAAAAATATAGTTGTAGTAAAACAACTCTCACAGGTACACATTCATCCAAAAAATGAGTTAAAGGAAAATTAACGTTTTTTTTACAATCTGAGCCTTCTTTCGGCAATAAAACAAGTAGTTTTACTCACCCATAGCAGTTTGGTGTCATTTTGAGCAGTATCGCAGAAGTTATGTTGAGCCGTTCTGTTCTACTAATGATCCCGTATCCGTTAGCGTGAGTGCTCGGGGCATTACTTTGCGCTCTCTAAATAACACAAACTTTAGCACTTTTCAAATCACAGAAGATCGCTGTGTCAGGGTAGACTTTTAGTGGATTCCAAAACGGCCTGAAACCCGATATCCAGCTATAGTTTCATTTGATGACGTCATCAGAGAGGACAGTGCGCATGCGTGAACTCAGCTGTTTTGTAAACACCGCTAGTCCGAAAGAAGCTAACACCGCTCTGAACTTTACTTTTCTGTTGCGATATCGGGTTTCAGGCCGTTTTGGAATCTACTAAAAGTCTACGCTGACACAGCGATCTTCTGTGATTTGAAAAGTGCTAAAGTTTGTGTTATTTGGAGAGCGCAAATCAGTGCCCCGAGCACTCACGCTAACGGATACGGGATCATAGTAGAACAGAACGGCTCAACATAAGTTCTGCGATACTGCTCCAATTGACACCAAACTGCTATGGGTGAGTAAAACTACTTGTTTTATTGCCGAAAGAAGGCTCAGATTGTAAAAAAAAACGTTAATTTTCCTTTAAGTAAATGTATCTAATTACTTTCCTGAAAAATTCTACCGTATTAAACCTTAGTATGTGTGATCTGTCACAGTTTCCTCTGGGAGCGTGGGGGTGTACCTGTGGTCTCGTCCAGCGGGGGGCGTGTCTCTGTGCAGCAGGGTTCGCTCACCATTGGCCAGACCTGGTCAGGTGACATTGGAGACTACACCTGCACTGTCCTGTCCAAGGCTGGGAACGATTCCAAAACAGCACGTTTGGAAGTCATGTGAGTGCTCGCTGCTATTGCTGTTACTACTTCTACTAATGATACTTGTGGATGTATGTCTATGGTGGAATGTTCAGCAGTTACCAAGGTGACACAGCGCACACATTAGCAAACAGTTTTAGTTTTAGTGAAAAATTTAAACAGCACATTTTCAGGAGCCTGTGATCAATACAAGCGTTCAGGATCAAGTTTAGGTTTTTGATTTTCAACAAAAGTGACCAGAGCTAGCTTGTGACTGTAATGTTTTGTGAGAGTATTTGAGAGAACTTGTTTAACACCACAAAATCAGATCACCTGTTCCAGGTGAGTAAAAGAGCTTCAGACAGAGCGGTGCCTACAGATAGCTTCATGTTACAACCACTGGTCCTGAAAAAGGGGGATAACACTTGACTAAATAAAACAAATCTTTCCACAATACCAGAAAATTGTATAATATAATATAATCATGTAATACATATTATAATCATGTACCAATAAAATGAAATTAGTTTACTTTTTAAAATAAATCCTATTATGAATTATACATTTAACAGTAGTAATATTGTATCATAAATATATATCATTTTTAAATTGTGTTATTTTACAACTATTACATTTACACCTCCAAGAATGTTGATGACATCAGCTGATCAATTATCACTAATGTTATGTTATTACTACTGTTTATTTTGTACAATAAGCAGACCCTCCAGGAATTCGCGATGTTGCGATTTGCAACTTCCAACGCAACTTCAGCCAATCCCCGTGAATTCAGGGCGGTGTTGCAATTTTTATCAATCACCGCAACATTCCCGCAATTTTTACCAATTTTGAGCAATCATCAGCGACGTATTGAACTCACGTCGACCAACTTCCTTCTGCCTTACTTCCGTGTGACGAAACGAAAACTGCGGCCGTGTCCCCAGTTCGGAGCGTGGTTTGAAGGGGGTTCAGACTGCAGTCAAGGCGGTGCACACTTGCTCAGCCCTGAGTGCACTCCGCGGACCGCATGGCCGTCTGCGAAATGCGACAGGTTTTGCTACTACAGGAAGCAGCCGCCGACTCCATTTTCTCCCGTAGAAGAAGTAGCGCACGGTGCATGCTGGGATATATGAGTGTGCGAAGCGTGCATTTTCACGCGCTTGGTCCACGCCCCGATTTCCATGGAAACGACTGCGGTCTTCGGACCGCGTGTTAAAGGAAAAGTAACGTTTTTTTACAATTTGAGCCTTATTTCGGTAATAAAACAAGTTGTTTTACTCACCCATATCACTTTGGTGTCATATGGAGCATTTCCGGAGATGTTTTAGATTAGCGTTAGGCTAACACTGTTAGCCTAGCGCGACTTATAGCCATAGCTCGGGGCATTCCCCGAGCATGTAATATCCCCCCTGCGGGCTCCAAATAACACAAACTTTAGCACTTTTCAAATCATAGAAGCTCGATGTCTTACTCTACGATTTCGTTTGAATCAAAAGTGGCCTGTAATCCGAGATTTATCCATAGTTTACAGCTTTGCGTTCCATGTTTGGGTCCCGGGAGCTGAGAGCACACTCCGCGCATGCGCACTGGCGTCCTCATCTACTCGAAACTATGGCTAAATCTCGGATTACAGGCCACTTTTGACCAAACGAAATCGTAGACTAAAGACATCGAGCTTCTATGATTTGAAAAGTGCTAAAGTTTGTGTTATTTGGAGCCCGCACGGGGCATATTACATGCTCTGGGAATGCCCCGAGCTATGGCTATAAGTCGCGCTAGGCTAACGGCGTTAGCCTAACGCTAATCTAAAACATCTCCGGAAATGCTCCATATGACACCAAAGTGCTATGGGTGAGTAAAACAACTTGTTTTATTACTGAAATAAGGCTCAAATTGTAAAAAACGTTACTTTTCCTTTAACTGCGCATGGGACAAAAAAGAAATGACGCACATGCCCTTCAAACCACGCTCCGAACTGTGCACTCTGGGAATTGGGACACGGCTTCTAATGGCAAAGAAACATGTCTGCGGCACCATTTGCCCACAAAAATAACAGCAAAAGACCGCGCGAAACAGTTCCCCTCCTAGTAGTCATTTATTTTCGATGTTGGTAAGGTTGTTTTAGGACCATATCTGTGATCTCTGTGTCTTTGTATTATTCTTTGTCAGTAATAACTCAGTATTCAAAATATTACTCAATTTTAATTACAAAAAGCGAAACTCGCAACTATTTATCACAACTTTCACTTCCTCCCGCAACAAAATCGCAACAAAAACCTTAAAAGCACCGCAACTTTCATCGCAACTTTTTGGAAAAGCTCACGCAAATTCAGGCATTTTAGCCCAAAACAATCACAAAAAATGCCCGCGAAATCCTGGGGGTTCTGAATAAGTACCATTAATTAATACTTTTCTAAGCATAGAGTACTTCTGCTATGAATAAATAGCATTTACTACTACTGCTATGACTAATATTATATATAAAGGTGCACTATGTAACTTTTTGGTTGTAGGGTCCGTCTCCTGCTTATTTCTATAGATGTCATTGTTCTGCCTAGAATGTTCCACAGTATGACCTTAAACAGTTCTGCCTTACATTTATTAATTTACAAGTAAAGCTCAAACATACCTAGAAATAAGCATTCTGACTGTGAGCGGGTTCGCCTCTCCACAGATCTGACCTGTAACTTGGTCTGGTTTGAACTCCATGAAGATAGAAAGGTTTAATACCATACTGTGAAACATCTCAGACAAAGCAATAACATTTCCGTGGACAAAAGCATTTGACGGACCCTCCACCAGAAAAGTTCCACAATGCACTTTTAGATATACAGTCCATATGTCGAGTGTATTTTGTGATTGTGATCTGGTGTGCACAGAGAGCTGCCCCACTCCCCCCGCTCACTGTCGGCCAAACTGAACGACACAGACTCGCGCTCGGTGCTTCTGTCCTGGCTGAGGCCCTTTGACGGGAACTCTCCTCTGCTCTACTACCTGCTCGAGCTCTCCGAGAACAGTATGTATTCACCCACACTAGTACTATGTGTACCAAGGTTATTATAGTTTTGGATTTTTCATTATAGTTTAGTTTTAGTTTGTTTTGACTCCCCCCCCCCCTCTAATTCAGTTAGTTTTAATTACCGTATTTTCCGCACTATAAGGCGCATCGGATTATAAGGCACACCTTCAGTGAATGACCTATTTTAAAACCGTTTTCATATACAGTGGTACCTCACCTTACGAAATTAATTCGTTCCAGAAGTGGTTTCGTAACGTGAAAAATTCGTAAGTTGAGTAGCTATTTCAATGGAAAAAGCCTGATTCGTTCCAAGGCCCCGATCCAAGTTTTTTTTTTTATAGTGTAACTTTTTTTATAGTGTAACATTGTGTTCTGTGTGTTTCTCACATTTGTCTCTCGTTTAAACACTCAAAGTTTCATAGATTTTCAACAAAATGTATTAACAGTGAAGTGTGGGGGGAAGGGGGAGGGGGGAGAAAACTGCGCTCTGACACGTGTGTGATAGCGCACATGACCCGGCGCAGAGCTGACAGCAGGTCTAGACCAAGGTCTAAACCTGGACTGGACCAGGACTAAACCTGGACTAAACCAGGACTAAACCAGGACTAGACCAGGACTAGACCAGGACTAGACCAGGACTAAACCAGGACTAAACCTGGACTAAACCAGGACTAAACCAGGACTAAACCTGGACTAAACCAGGACTAAACCAGGACTAGACCAGGTGGATTAAAGCAGCGAGGAGGGGACTGCACGCAGTCTGAGCGCATGAACGCATGAACGAGACCCATGCAAGAGCCGCGGTGGTCTCCTCCTGGTTTAGTCCAGGTTTAGTCCAGGTTTAGTCCAGACCATCGCGGCTCCTCCTGGTTTAGTCCAGGTTTAGTCCTGGTTTAGTCCAGACCACCGCGGCTCCTCTAGACCTCCTCTAGACCTGGTCAGGTCTAGAGGTCTAGACCACCATGCGGCTCTTGCATGGGTCTCGTTCATGCGTTCATGCGCTCAGACTGCGTGCAGTCCCCTCCTCGCTGCTTTAATCCACCTGGTCTAGTCCTGGTTTAGTCCTGGTTTAGTCCAGGTTTAGTCCTGGTCCAGTCCAGGTTTAGACCTTGGTCTAGACCTGCTGTCAGCTCCGCGCCGGGTCATGTGCGCTATCACACGTGTCAGAGCGCAGTCTTCTCCCCCCTCCCCCTTCCCCCCACACTTCAATATTAATAATTTTGTTGAAAATCTATGAAAGTTTGAGTGTTTAAACGAGAGACAAATGTGAGAAAAGTTTCAATCCAGTCTGAGAAAAGCGTATAATGTGTGTGGCTGAGCGCGCATTATTTGAATTTTTGACATTTCGCGTTTCGTAACTTGAATTTTCTTTCGTATCTAGAGACCAAAATTTACCGTGAAGGCGTTTCGTAACTTGAAATTTTCGTTTGTTGGGTCATTCGTAAGGTGAGGTACCACTGTATAAGGCGCACCACATATGGCTGACTACGGTAGCCATGATGAGCCAATATTGATCCATATACTGTATAAGGCGCATCGGATTATAAGGCGCACTGTCGGCTTTTGAGAAAATTGAAGGCTTTTAGGTGCGTCTTATAGTGCGTAAAATACGGTAGTTTTTAGAGTGGCTTTGATAGTTTTAATTTTCTTTTTTTTCTCTAACTGCTTTGTTTTAGTTTAGTTTTTATTAGTTTTAGTTTTGGGTTATACTTTGGGTTTTTTGTCAAGTGCAGGATTCAAAAAGAAAGTATTGTGTTCTCAAACTTACAACAAACAAATACAATTTTAAAACATTTATTCAGGTTTACCCCCACAACAACAAAAGCAGTCCACAAGCTGCAGCCTTAAAGGTACACTGTGGAAGATTTTTACCCGTTAATTACCGAAATTGAAGATACCCATTTAAAAATACAGTGTTTTCCAAGCATTTTCACTTCCATCATGAAATCAAAGTATTCTGTTGGACTTAGATATAGTCGATTTCACCTGCATAAAAGTGGAATTTTCCCCATGTAGCGGCATCCATTTTAACTACGAGAGCCGCAGAAGGACATACTGTATTTTGGGCTCCGCCTTCGCCGTTTTCTTTATAGCTGTCGGCAGTGGCCTGCGGATTTCACACACTTTCACTTTTCGGTTAATGGCGGGTTACGCGTTGCTTGTGCATACCGCCACTTACTGGTTCCTGGGAGATTCTGCTACTTATTACTGTTGTTTATGACCCTCGAGGTCTGCCGTAGCTAGAACCGGAGTTGCAATACCCACCATCCACCAATGTGCCACCATCCTACACAGTGTACCTTTAAGTGCAAAAACAAATAAAAATACACACAAATTTACCAACTGCACTAAAAGAAGCTAGTTTGGCAAGGAACTCGCTATTATCATTCTTATGCAAACTTCGTAAATGTATTTTGAGATTAGTGGGATTGTTCCCTTTGAGAACTGTTCCGCAAATGTTGTGACCTGCCCCCAGCACGATGCACTTGCTTTTGTCCCTCTCGCCATCATATTCAAACTTTAGCCATTTTACCAGATCCCGTGGTCGACACTCGTGTGCGCGAGCCGACTGTAAACAGGAAGTGACGGACAGGAAGTGCCGTAAGACAAGGTGCCACCAGCTCACGTAAAACTGCTCAAGCAATGGGTTGATTTATTGTATAGCAGTCCAAGGCTTGTAAATATATTGACAAAGATGAAAATGAAGAGCAATTTATCTATAATTTCAGTTAGTTTTAGTTAGTTTTGTAAACACACAATACAGTTTCAGATAAAAAAATTTTCTTTTTTTTTCTTTTAATTGTCTTTTTTTGTTTGTTTTCATTAACTATAATAACCTTGATGTGTACAGCCAGGCCTGAGAACATTTTTACCTCCTCAGAAACATACCCGGAGTTTTGTTTCACTTGCACAGGTTTGAGGAACCCTTTATTCTTAGTCTGTCTACATCTACAAAGCTCAAAATGCTCTGTTCCATCTTCTGCCGTCATGTAAGGATAGTTTTCATGTTAACAACTAACTTTTAGCTTTTGTTCAGTAGAGATTAGTAATTCCAGAGCTGAAATGATCCAAATGATCCTAGTGAAGGAGTATGAAGTTTAAAAACACAGTGGAGCACTCCCTGTCTTACCACCTGACAGGATGAGGTGGAACAGAGTGTTTTCTGTTTGAGAGAAAATTAAATCTGCAGGATTTGTGAGTTAAACATGTGTGAATGAAACAAAACACAACTCCGGGTACGACATACGAGGAGCAGTGTGATTGGTCTAGCTGGTGTCCACACACTCCACCCCTGCAGCTATGTGTGATGTCACATAGTACAGTGGTACCTCACCTTACGAATGACCCAACAAACGAAAATTTCAAGTTACGAAACGCCTTCACGGTAAATTTTTGTCTCGAGATACGAATGAAATTTCAAGTTACGAAACGCGAAATCTCAAAAATTCAAATAATGCGCTCAGCCACACACATTATAGCTTTTCTCAGACTGGATTTAAACTTTTCTCACATTTGTCTCTCGTTTAAACACTCAAATTTTCATAGATTTTCAACAAAATTATTAATAGTGAAGCGTGTGGGGGGGAAGGAGGAGGGGGGAGAAGAGTACGCTCTGACACGTGTCCCGGCGCGGACCCGGCGCGGAGCTGACAGCAGGTCTAGACCAAGGTCTAAACCAGGTCTAGACCAAGGTCTAAACCAGGACTAAACCAGGACTAAACCAGGACTAAACCAGGACTAAACCAGGACTAAACCAGGACTAGACCAGGTGGATTAAACCGCCGCGCGTGGCTCTATTTCCTGGTTTCGTTTCGAGTCACAGCTGAGGCGAGCCGCTGCTCTAGACCTGTCCGCGTAAGGTGCTCACAGAGCGGCATGGACAGAACCGTGAGGTCGGCCTCTTCAAGACCTCCAGGCCGCTGACCGGGACAATCCCCGGACCCATGCCCGCTTAGGGAGCTCTTAAGGCGGGCTGGCAGTGTCCCCGTGCGTCCCTGGATGTCTGGGGCTCCGTGCCTGGAGTGGCCCTGGAGAGCAGGTCTAGACCGCGGCTCTTGCATGGAGCAGCGGCTCGCCTCAGCTGTGACTCGAAACAAAACCAGGAAATAGACCCACGCGCGGCGCTTTAATCCACCTGGTCTAGTCCTGGTTTAGTCCTGGTTTAGTCCTGGTTTAGTCCTGGTTTAGACCTTGGTCTAGACCTGCTGTCAGCTCCGCGCCGGGTCCACGCCGGGACACGTGTCAGAGCGTACTCTTCTCCCCCCTCCTCCCCCCCCCCCCCCACACTTCACTATTAATAATTTTGTTGAAAATCTATGAAAATTTGAGTGTTTAAATGAGAGACAAATGTGAGAAAAGGACGCAGGACGCAGAACACAATGTTACACTATAAAAAAAAGTTACACTATAAAAAAAAAAAAAACTTGGATCGGGGCCTTGGAATGAATCAGGCTTTTTCCATTGAAATAGCTACTCAACTTACGAATTTTTCACGTTACGAAACCACTTCTGGAACGAATTAATTTC
Source organism: Paratrypauchen microcephalus (assembly GCA_036785185.1). NCBI lineage: Eukaryota > Metazoa > Chordata > Actinopteri > Gobiiformes > Gobiidae > Paratrypauchen > Paratrypauchen microcephalus. The sequence goes on from JAVJIX010000096.1 coordinate 2,637,546, forward strand.
GTAAGGTGAGGTACCACTGTACTTGCAATCGCAGAGGCCACTGAAAGAAGCAAGGACTCTGATTTAGGTATTTTTGACCAGAAAGCTGTAAATATGCCTATTTTGCAAGAAAATTGCCCCCCAAAAATGATTAGGAACAGTAGATAATGCTATTAAAGACCCTCTGCAGAGTTAAGTAGCGAAAAAAGATTAATGTGAATTAATCCACTTGAAAGATAAGTACAGAAGAACATTTTAATCAAAATTTGACTGCATGTTAGCTTGGTTTTTGAAGCTATAAAAGCAGGTAGCCAAGAGCTTTACACCACAAGCTGAATGAAGTTGATTAAAAGTATTACTTCAATCAATTAAAAAGATTATGATTAAAAAAAATGAAAAAGCCCTGATTGCTGTTTTGTACATTTTTCACTCCAAATTGTCATGGTTTCAAAAATGGCACAAAATGACTCACTATTATTGAGCAGACATTGAATTTGAGAATGCAATTTAATTGAATTTATTTGAATGAGTCATGCTAGCCTATTCAAATGAGTTTAAAAAAAGTCTACATGTTGTTTTAAAACATTGTATAATGCATCAGATGTTTCTATATAGATATTTTTTACTATATTCATGTTATTAATGGGCAAATAATCAGTGTAGGTGTCTTTACATATGTTTTGAGATTTAAAGAGAGGGTGTTATGCCAATTATTATGATTGTTTTAGCTTTTTACCATGTTATAACATTGTTTCCTCATCAAAAACATGCCTGAAGAGGTTTAAGATGTCAGCCATGCACGTTTCAGTAACTTAGCGATCTCCTCCGACGTAACAGTTTTTCATAAATATACATAAATATATCGTTTCATTGAACTTAGTATTGCGATGGAGCTCTGTAGGGGGTGTGACTTAGCGGCGAGAACAAAGGGAGGCAAGATAAACCATGATAATGAATTGTTTTTGGCGAATATTGCAGTTTCAAAACAATAAAAGATAATGTGGTGATCTAAATATGGTATGTCTTAGCAGCTGATGCCCCACAGAAGTGAAATACCCCCTTTTTTTGCATCTCATCTGATCTAGACTCTCCATGGAAAGTCTATCTGTCTGAAGTGGACCCCACCATCAACAACATTATAGTGGGCGGGCTCACTCCGGCCAGGACCTATCAGTTCAGACTGTGCGCTGTCAATCAAGTGGGGAGGGGCCAGTACAGCACCGAGACGCAGAGGTGAGTCAGCAAACTACGTATTTTCATGTCCCCTCATTTACCTTGAGGATTTGTTTTTCTAAATATCCTGGTACAAGCAAAATTAACTCCTGTGAGCCCTGTTAGAATGTTGTTACCTCCTCAAAAACATACTGGAGTTTTTCATTCACACATGAGTAATCCTTTATTATTTGCCTGTTTACATCTCCAAAGCTCAAAATGCTAGTAGTTTTCATATTACCTGCCTTTTATCTTTAGTTTAGTCCAGAACTGAAATAATCCAACTGATTCTAATGAAGGCTTATGGAGTTTAAAAACACTGTGAAGTACTTCCTGTATTACCACATGACATCAGAGTGTTTTCAGTTTGAGAGAAGAACTATCTCTGTGTAAATGAAACAACTCCAGGAACGTTTTAGAGTCAATATCACCATAAGGTGCCTTTGGGACTTCCCAAATCTGCCCAAAAAAAGTCGAGATTTTTCCAATCAAATTTCACATTTATTGTCTTAAATTTCTTTTTATCTTTCTATCATGAACCTTGTCCACCCTGTCATGGAAGGTTTGCTGACAGGGTGGACAATGACAGGGTGGACACTTTTGCCTAATGTTAGCATTTAATTAGCATATGTTGGACCTTCACTTAGCAACATGATTCAGTTAGCAAGCGGACTGTGTACTGTTGAACACATATATTTTGAATTTCTGAAAGGCTATACATAAATTCATATTTCACTAAGACAGATCGGACATGTTAAGCTTGCCAACATCTAACTACACACCTAACAGGGCTCTCAAGTCTCACGCATTGAGAGTGTGACACACGCAATTCGACGTGTTCACACGCTCACACGCCACACATGGCATTTCTCACGTTGATTTAAAAAAAAAAAAAAATTGTGCCCAGAAAATTGGTCTGTGTGGCTCAGTTTATGCAGGCACCGTGCGTTTTCAGCGGAAAAAACTCCCCCGCTCCCCCCCGCCCCGCTCCCCGGAAAAAAATCTCAGATATCAGGCGCCGCGCCCTTTTCAGCCAATCAGAAAATAGATTGTTCTGTTGTTGGGCAGACTGTTGACAGTGCATAAGGACAGCAATAAGGACAGTGATAAGGACAGCGACTGAACAGGAGGAGATGATAAAACAAACTGAGAACCATCAGGTAATAACTTCATTTATATAACTCTCATTAGTTGCTTTGTAGTTTAAGTTTGCTCTTTAGACAAACATTTACAGCAGGACTCAAGTCTCACGCATTGAGAGAGACAATTCGACGCGTTCACACGCTCATACGGCATTTCTCACGCAATTCAAGCCACCCCCCCGCTCCTCGGAAATTACGCAGTCTCACGCACGACCCCGCTCAAAACTTGAGAGCCCTGCACCTAATATGATGAAAATTATTAAACATAAATGTAAAAACTTACTCTCCATCTTGCAAAAGTGGCGTCTCGTCTTCAATTTTTTATCCGCGTTTAGACGAGCGTTCTCAACAGGAAATGTTTGTTTATACGAAGACGCAAAAGTGGACGCAAAAGCCAGCGAAGGGAGGCGCTGTAAATAACTGGACTGAGTTCAGCGTGGGAAACGACAAAAAAACCAAACCAAACCAAAACATCACAACAGCGTCAAGTTACATTTCTAACCACGACTGTACCAGAAAAGAGAAAGGTAAAACTTCAAAATAAAATGTTCTAGTTGCGTTTTAAATGAGTTGTTAAGTTCCGCTCCAAACATTTCAGTGACTTGTATTTTTGTTGACATGTTTTTGAATATTGTACTGAAAATAGTTACATTACAGGAGGATTACAGTGAATTAGAAAATATAAAATCACATGGGGTTTTACATTTGAAGTGCCTCATGCGGAAGTCGCTTGTCTTGGCGTCTGTGTGGCTGTGAGAGTGTGAGAAAGACTTGTACGGGAAGAAGAGAAAAGACCGTAGACGTGTGTGGGTGCCATTTATACAGTTGTTGAAATGACTCTTGTATTGCCGCATCTATGTGACGTAAACGCGTACGCAACGTGAGCAGATCTGACCAGTTTTGCGTCTTGGGCAGTTTACACGGAAACGCTACAGCGGAGCGTATTTAACTTTTCCACTCTGGAGGGTGGTTTCAGATTTTTGCGTTTTTAGGCCCCAAAAACGCCGTCACCGTGTAAACGAAAGGCACTTCTGATAAAATATTTTCTTGTTTTTACCCGTAAACGTTCTCGTGTAAACAGGCCCTTAGGTCATTTTCACACCAGGAAAGTCCGATAGTTCACTTGCTTTGGTCCGGACCAAATGTTTTTATTTTTTTTTTATTTTGGTGCGGTTCGCTTTCACACTGCAGTTTTTCCCCAAGCGAACTAACATCTATAAACAAAACCCCGTGTGCTGAGGTTGCTCAGATATTGGACAGAAATGAGCCCTGTCCAAACGTCGTGTCCAAACCCAGAAGGAGGAGAATAATGGTGTTACGTGCTGTTTTCAGTTTAGCCTTAGCAATATGGTTTGTTCAGTTTTTACAATTCGCACAAATGTTTGAGCAGCATCGTGAGGTTTACACTATTTTACAATCAATTTCCAAACAACGAAGTCACAGGGTAAGACGACTACGGAGGACAGAACTCATGTGAGCATCAAGTTCTGACTCTTGCTCTTCACGCAAAACATAAGTAAGACTCGTAAGTTTCGTTTTGTTTCGTTTAGTTTTGTTTCGTCAGCCTCGGTTTCCCATAATGCTCGACATACGACGGGAGCTCGTTAAGTACAAAAAGCAACTTGTGTCGGATCGAGTCCGGTCTGCATTCTCACCTCAAATGAACCGCACTAGAGTTTGTATGGAACCGGACCGAGACCGACCTTTTTAGGTGGGCTCGGTTTGCTTGTTTGCTCCGGATCGAGATTTTTGGTTTTTATTCACACCAGAACAAAAGGTCCGAATCAAAGGAGCAAACGAACTCTGGTTCGTTTAAAACAAACCAAAAAAGGCAGGCACGACCTTAGTCTCCCTTGAAAAAAGACAGCATGCTGGTTGTGATGTCACAGAAAACATCAGTGGGTTTCTTAAAGAGGCAGTTACCCCAAAATGACATGGTGGACAGCAAAATGTTCAATATTTTTATGAAAATAGAATATGCATGATCAAAATGACTTGTTTTATCAAATTATGTGTTAATAAATGTTGTGACAATAAAACCATGTAAAAAAAATAAAATAAAGAGTTAGTATAATTTAACCACTTATTTCACACACTGAAGTTAGCTGAACCGTGCTTGGGACATGCCAAAATCACATACAGCCAAAGAAAAAAAAAAAAGGTAGAAAATAATGGAAATACATTTTAAGATATATATTATTGTCTTTGGTCACATATAATAAGTTCTCGAAGTTTAATTGTTCTGCTGCATTTCCATGATAAGTGAGTGATACTGACTGGGACACCAAAAGGCACTTTATAGTGATATTGACTCTTTAATGAGATTTTGCAGTTTTTTAAAGTGTACTACAATCACAACTCAACTTGGGTTGCTTCACGTAAAAGCTCAGAACCTCCAGAATGACCAGAGTGACCATTCACATCAGAGAGAGGCGTTTTAGACAGTTTAGCATCAGACTGTACCATCAAATAGAAATTGTGTGTAATTGTTATCAGTTGGATTGATGCATAAGGCTGATATAATGCCTTTCAATGCACCCAAAGCATGTTACGGTACATTATTCATTCACTCTCTACGCAGCAAGCGAGACTCCCAGTCTGTACCATCAACATCTCACTCACATTCTCACATTCACACCGGGCAATGTGGCTGAAATGTAGGGATGGGCAGATTTTTTTCTTTCTTTGAGCCGATACTGATATCAGCGTGTATTTATCTCAGATATAAATAATTTGTTACATATTTGCATAAAAAATACTGCCATATAATAATAATAATCATCATCATCATCATTGTTATTTCTAAAGCTATTTTAAAAACAAGGTTTACAAAATGCTGTAGAAGCAGCAAACGGCAGCAAGCACACAGAAGGCATACAAAACCAGGCAATGATGCACATAATTCAAGTAATTATAACAGTTGAAGGTGGGAGATGGATTTGGTGTTGAGGCCGAAGAGGAGAGAGTTGCAATAGTCTAGACGGGAGAAGACAAGTGCGTGGATGACTTTCAAGATCAGGGCAGGAGAGGATAGTTTGGATTTTGCTAATTGTGCGGAGGTGGAGAAAACAGGACTGGGTGACTTTTTTGAGGTCAAAGTGGAAGCTGAAGTGAGAGTCAAATACTCTTCTAATTTGACTCATTTAAACCTTTATTTAACCAGGGAAATCCCATTGAGATTAAAAACCTCTTTTTCAAGGGAGCCCTGACCTAGAGGCAGCAAAAAGACAATTAAAACACAATTAAAATGACAATAAAAATTACATATAAATTAGTTAAAACAGGTACAATTTCAAGAGCTCTCAGTCTGGATTTAAAGTCATTCAAGGAGATAAATTCTGTTAATTTCCAGTCCTTTTGCAGCTTGTTCCATGTCGAGGGGGCAGAGTTTCCCAACTCTGTGCGAACAAACGGAACAGAGAGCAACAAGTGATCATTTGAACGCAAACCATAAGAATCAACACTTCTCTGTGTGATTAAGTTACATATGTAGGAGGGAAGTAGTCCAAGCATGGCCTTGTAGATAAAGGTGTACAAATGAGTCAACCTCCTAGTGGACAAAGAAGGCCGTCCCACTGGAGAGTACATTAGTCTGTTCAAAAAGGGCACACAGAAAATGGGGCTGTGCAAAAAATATTGAGTCAAATATCGATATCAAGCATCAAAATCAGCCAATTTTTTTATTTATACATTTCAATAGCAAATTACCAAGATTGATTTTATATGCCTCAGACAGTATGTGAAACATTGATGTCCAATAAGTATTAAGATGAGGACATGACCAAAAAGTCTGAATAAGTGAGCCAGTATCAGATTTACAGCGATTACATAGTGGGTCTGTGTCTGGATAGAATTTGGCTAATTTTTCCTTAGAAAGATGCAACCGATGAAGAACTTTAAATTGGAGAAGCCCATGTCTGGCACAAATCGAAGAGGAGTGCACTCTGTGAAGGATGGCTCCCCATAGGTCATCAGATATGATCAATGCTAAATCTTTTTCCCGGTGTGATTTTATAACAGCGAGAGCCGGAGACTGTAAATTCAAGAGAATGTGGTAAATGACTCTAATAGTCCCCTTTTTGTGAGTTTTTATATCCAGGATGTCATCTAAGGTTGTAGCTTCTGGCAGGTTGGGAAAGGATGGCTATCTGAAAATCAGCCAATTCTACCTGCATATACTGTGTAAAGAAGTGGACTAAGGGAGTGTGATGTCACCCATAGCGTTCGGCTCAAATAAAGCTCACGATGCAACCAATTACAGGGGGCGAATTTGGAGCTGAAACACCAAAAATCCAAAATAGCAAAATAAAAACCCACTGCTCACTTTTTATTTTTATTTTTTATTTTTGTATTTAACCTTTATTTATCCAGGTAAACTGTTTGAGAACCACTTCTCATTTACAAACATTTTCAGTTCCCATCCAAGCGCTAACCAGACCCAGCCCTGCTTAGCTCCAGCTTCAGACGAGACCAGACGTCGACAAGCAGGTCGTATTCCCCATCCACTCCGCACAGCCCCACGGCGCTTGCATTAAGACCTTAGATTACAGTAATCCTCAGGGCTATTTCACAGATGTTTCCGAAATGGCGCGGGACCATCTGAATGTGTATCGCGCGGTGATTTGTGTGAAATAGACTTTTTCCTGTTTCATTTGGCTCTAATAGAAGTGGTCACCTTTATTTACCACAACTGCCTGGGAATAAAACCTCCAGCTCTCACAGCGGGTCTCTTGTACACACATTTGCGGCTGACATGATTAGAGAGGAAGAGGAGAGGGGGGAGAGAGAACATTTGGGTTCAGAAGCACTTCCAGCAAAAATGAGCTATTTGTTTAAATAGCTTCTGTGCTACAGTTGGCTGTGACGGGCGTGGCGCTGGCTGCCTCGGTCCATTGCTTCGGTGAGCCGTGCAGCAAAAGTGTAATGATCCGTGTGTGTGTGGAGACTGGAAAAGCAAAAATATTTTCTTGCAGTTGTATTCAAAAGTCTTATTTATATTAGGCATTTAAAATACTTCATTGTACTTCATTGGTATTTTATGTTTACGCACAGGGACCATACTACCTTATTTTCTGACCTACTCTATGCTAGAATGTTGTTACATCATTAAAAACATACCTGGAGTTGTGTTTTGTTTCGTTCACACAGGTTTACCACAAAGAGCCTGCATATTTAAATTAAAGGAAAAGTAACGTTTTTTACTATTTGAGCCTTATTTCGGTAATAAAACAAGTTGTTTTACTCACCCATAGCACTTTGGTGTCATATGGAGCATTTCCGGAGATGTTTTAGATAGGCGATAGATAGATAGCTAGATAGCGATAGGCTAACGCCGTTAGCCTATCGCGACTTATAGCCATAGTTCGGGGCATTCCCCGAGCATGTAATATGCCCCATGCGGGCTCCAAATAGCACAAACTTTAGCACTTTTCAAATCATAGAAGCTCGATGTCTTTAGTCTACGATTTCGTTTGAATCAAAAGTGGCCTGTAATCCGAGATTTAGGCATAGTTTACAGCTTTGGGTCCCTGGAGCTGAGAGTACACTCATCTACTCGAAACTATGGCTAAATCTGGGATTACAGGCCACTTTTGACCAAACGAAATCATATACTAAAGACATCGAGCTTCTATGATTTGAAAAGTGCTAAAGTTTGTGTTATTTGGAGCCCACACGGGGCATATTACATGCTCGGGGAATGCCCTGAGCTATGGCTATAAGTCGCGCTAGGCTAACGGCGTTAGCCTAACGCTAATCTAAAACATCTCCGGAAATGCTCCATATGACACCAAAGTGCTATGGGTGAGTAAAACAACTTGTTTTATTACCGAAATAAGGCTCAAATTGTAAAAAACATTACTTTTCCTTTAACAGTAAAAGGACCTGTTAGCTTGAAAACTATCGCTTCCAGATAACACAAGATGGAACAGAGCATTTTGGACTTTGAAGACGTAAACAGCCTAATGATGCAGGATTGCTCAAACGTGTGAAAACAAAACACAACTGTGGCTATGCAGGTGAAGGTAACAATATTATGACAAGGCTTAAAGGAGAATTAACGTTTTTTACAATCTGAGCCTTATTTTGGTAATAAAACAAGTTGTTTTACTCACCCATAGCACTTTGGTGTCATATGGAGCACTTCCGGAGTTGTTTAGCGATATCTGTAACGCGATATCTGTATCTGTAACGCGAGGTCTCCAATTAACACAAACTTTAGCACTTTTCAAATCATAGAATCTCGATTTCTTAGTCTACACTTTCGTTTGAGTCAAAAGTGGCCTGTAATCCGAGATTTATCCATAATTTACAACTTTGCGTTTCATGTTTGGGTCCCGGGAGCTGAGAGTGAAATAAACTGTGACTCCGCACATGCGCACTGTCCTCCTCATCTACTCGAAACTATGGATAAATCTCGGATTACAGGCCACTTTTGATTTAAACGAAAGCGTAGACTAAGACATTGAGCTTCTATGATTTGAAAAGTGCTAAAGTTTGTGTTATTTGGAGACCGCAAACATGTGCCCCGAGAACTCACATTACGGAGATCGCAAATCTAAAACATCTCCGGAAATGCTCCAAATGACACAAAAGTGCTATGGGTGAGCAAAACAACTTGTTTTATTACCCAAATAAGGCTCAGATTGTAAAAAAACGTAAATTCTCCTTTAAAGCTCACAAAAGTCTTATTCAGAACTTTTTTAAGATGCACTGTGTAACCTTTCACCTAACCTGGCAGTTCTAATGACATGAGAACTGCTCCAGGCTAGAGATAGATATATCCATTGACTATATATCGAGGCATTATTTGCCTTTTTAGCGTGCTGGTTTTTTTATCTTAAATTTCCAGTGCAGGTCAGTCTATTGTTTTGCTGACCTGCTGCCTAAAAAATACAGATAAAGCTTTATTTGGGGGCGGCTCAGTTAGTAGAGCGTTTGTCCACCAATCCAAAGATTGGCGGTTTGAATCAGCTCCCACAGATGAATGCTGTCGTTGTGTCTTTGGGTAAGACACTTAACCTACCTCATCCCCAGTGTCTGCGTATACTGGTGTGCGAATGGGTGAGTGGTTCCGTTTTGTAAAGTGCTAGAAGGTGGAAAAGTGCTATATAAAAATGTGACCACTGACCATTTATTTGAACACTTTAGTGCATAAAATGTGACTTTACAGCTTTCTTATAGGTTTGTGGGGAAAAAAGGGCTGTATGTCATTTTAAATAACAGAATTTGTAGAAAATGGCCAAAATGTGCTCTACATATCGGCCTAAAAATATCAGCAGAGCTTATCGTCCATCGGTTTCTCTGGATTTTAAAGGGATAGTTTGGGTTTTTTGAGGTCAATCTATATGGCATCCCCTTCAGCAGTGTCATGCATCAATACTGATTTACCCCGACAGTGTCCTGTGAGCCGAGTTCTGCCCCGGTTCTGGCGCTGACGAAAGTAGGTCCGGCAAGTTAGCGGGGACAGTTAAAGATCCCATGACATGGTACTTCTTGATGCTTTTATATGGCTCCTTAATGGTTCCCTAATACTGTAAATGAATCCTTCTTCAAAATCAACACTCAGTGCATGAGAAACAGAGATAAGATGAGAAAGAGTCATAAATATCTCTCTCAAACACTTTATTCTGGGCGTTGTTGCTTGAATGCAAATGAGGAGAAAAAAGCTGGCCAATAGTAGAGGGTGGGGGCGTGGCCAAATGCTCCGGTCTCCGCTGTCAGCCCACAGCTGATCCATTTCCGTGTTTTTGCACGGGGGGAGAGATTTGAAGCGTTCCATTGAAAAATAAACACATTTCCACATAAAATAAAATTAAACCACTGCTGTTCAAAGGTCCAGAGGCTCAGATAAAGGACTTCCGAGCCTAGAAACACTCGGACGTGCCTCCAGGTAAATAAAAAAACGCATTTCGCATTGCCTAGCGCATTTGCAGTCCAAACTCTCTGGGCGTGATTTACAGAGACGCTGAGTTCAGACAGACGGGGGTGGAACTGCATTTGCATTTCTTTTTTCGATCTGACGTCAATAAGGTGCCTTGTTCAAAATCGCCCGTTTGAGCTCCGATTTTTTGTAACGCAGAAAAGGATCGCAAATGCTCAGTTTAGACATTTCGCAACTTTTAACCATGGGGGGGGCCTAAACAGGGTAGGGGAGCTCACATTAACGTTCAAAAACCTCAGAAAGTTAAAATTTCATGCCATGGGACCTTTAATAAAGCTTGTTTTTCTTCTCAAAATTATGACTTCTGAGTTTTTCGTGGGCAAATGTTTTATGACACAAATATATCACTTTTTGGACAAATACTGTTTTGAGAAGAAAACCAGCTTTATTTAATATCCTGGCTAACTTGCCCGACCCACTTTTGTCAGCGCCAGAACCCGGCTCAGATATCGGATACCTATTGATTACAAAAATTCATCTACATAGAATACCAAGACTAAGCCAGGACTAAACCAAGACTAAACCAAACCAAGACTAAACCAGGACTAAACCAAGACTAAACCAGGACTAAACCAAGACTAAACCAGGACTAAACAAAGACTAAACCAGGACTAAACCAAGACTAAACCAAACCAAGACTAAACCAGGACTAAACCAAGACTAAACCAGGACTAAACCAAGACTAAACCAGGACTAAACAAAGACTAAACCAGGACTAAACCAAGACTAAACCAAACCAAGACTAAACCAGGACTAAACCAAGACTAAACCAGGACTAAACCAAGACTAAGCCAGGACTAAACCAAGACTAAACCAGGACTAAACCAAGACTAAACCAAACCAAGACTAAACCAGGACTAAACCAAGACTAAACCAGGACTAAACCAAGACTAAACCAGGACTAAACAAAGACTAAACCAGGACTAAACCAAACCAAGACTAAACCAGGACTAGACCAAGACTAAACCAGGACTAAACAAAGACTAAACCAGGACTAAACCAAACCAAGACTAAACCAGGACTAGACCAAGACTAAACCAGGACTAAACCAAGACTAAACCAGGACTAAACCAAGACTAAACCAGGACTAAACCAAACCAAGACTAAACCAGGACTAGACCAAGACTAAACCAGGACTAAACAAGGACTAAACCAGGACTAAACCAGGACTAAACCAAGACTAAACCAGGACTAAACCAAGACTAAACCAGGACTAAACCAAACCAAGACTAAACCAGGATTAAACCAAGACTAAACCAGGACTAAACCAAACCAAGACTAAACCAGGACTAAACCAAGACTAAACCAGGACTAAACCAAACCAAGACTAAACCAGGACTAAACCAAGACTAAACCAGGACTAAACCAAACCAAGACTAAGCCAGGACTAAACCAAGACTAAACCAGGACTAAACCAAACCAAGACTAAACCAGGATTAAACCAAGACTAAACCAGGACTAAACCAAACCAAGACTAAACCAGGACTAAACCAAGACTAAACCAGGACTAAACCAAACCAAGACTAAACCAGGACTAGACCAAGACTAAACCAGGACTAAACAAGGACTAAACCAGGACTAAACCAAGACTAAACCAGGACTAAACCAGGACTAAACCAAACCAAGACTAAACCAGGACTAAACCAGGACTAAACCAAACCAAGACTAAACCAGGACTAGACCAAGACTAAACCAGGACTAAACAAGGACTAAACCAGGACTAGATGAGGACCAAACCAGGACCGGTCCGGGGAGTGACTCACCTGTTCGGAGCTGCAGGTCGCTCCGTGTGTCCGCAGCACAGCCGGTACAGTACACCGGGCTCCGAGCGCCTTTCCCGGCTCACCGCGGGCTGAGGGTCCGCTGACAGACCGGGGGAGAGGAGGAGACAGCGGGGGAGACAGAGGAGGAGACACAGGGACACCCGCTAACTGAGATTTTTTTCCGGGGAGCGGGGCGAGGAGGGGGGGGGGGTTCGCTGAAAACGCGCGGTGCTGCATAAACTGAGCCACACAGACCAATTTTCTGGGCACCGAAACAAACAGAAAAAACCCCAAAAAATCAGCGTGAGAAATGCCATGTGTGGCGTCGAATTGCGTATGTCACACTCTCAATGCGTGAGACTTGAGAGCCCTGTGCATCATCCCTCGGTGAGAGAAGTGACCAGTCCAGTGTTTGAGCTCAGAACAGCCTTCTGATCCTCTTCCACTGTTCTCAGCAGAACACCGAATCAATCAATGCAAAGCTCATGTTTGGTTTTGTTTTGTGTTGTTTATTCTTTATTTGTACAAAAGCATTAGTCTTAAGCCCTATTCGGACAGGATTAGTTTTCCAGGGGGATGTAGAGTAATGTGGGTTTATCACAGGACCTCTGTAATATAAATGACCCTATTCACACAGGACAAGAAATGTCCGTAATATTTATTTGACATGGGAGGAGTTTGTTTACGCTCTGCCGTCACGTATTCGTTGCCGTGCACGTCATGATTAGCCTATGTGTAATATTAGCGAACTATGCAAATTATTGGCCATAATCAGGACTAATAGAGCAAACATGACCTAAAACAAGCAGAAGTTTCATGCCTCTGACGACTGATTTATACCTCTTGGTCTTTTTCATTGGACGATGTGTGCGTTTGTTTGAGAGTACAGTAGATCATTTTGTTTGCCGGCAAAACAAAACGCTTCAAGCTCCTCCGTGTTTGAAAATTGCGGTAAATTATTTCTTTAAACAGATGTGACGAAATATTACATACATCTTTACCGAGGGTCGCATTCGCACGGGATTAATATTACCTATGGTGATTCCTCCAGACCGTTTTACAGAAGGTGAAACTCGCTGTAAATTTCACAGACATACTCCGTTATGTTTACGGACATGGCGCGTTCAGACAGGACTAAATTCCCTGGTAATTATTACTTCACCCCATGTCACCCCATAAAACTAATCCCGTCCGAATAGGGCTTTACAAAATGCTTGTGCTCCAGTTGACAAATTGAATTTCTCCTTTTATCATGGATTCTACCTGGACGACTCACGCATCTTACAAAATAGATGATTTGTGCCAGATTCTGGTACTGCTACGCTTGATTATCTAAATGTGCTTTTTCACATTTCTTATGCAATAATTAAGCTCTTCAGACAATTTCAGAATGGCTGGAAGCTGATTCCACAGTCTGATGGTTTGAAAAGAAAAGAGGCCAATTGAGCCAAGTCAAAAGAAAGACCAATCCCATATCAAAACATTGTAGATTTGTGAAAACAACATGTAAACAGCCTCAAAAGCCCTATTTGGATGGGATTAGTTTTATGGGGTGAAGTAATAATTACCAGGGAATTTAGTCCTGTCTGAACCGCCATGTCCGTAAACATAACGGAGTATGTCTGTGAAATTTACAGCGAGTTTCACCTTCTGTAAAACGGTCTGGAGGAATTACCATAGGGAATATTAATCCCGTGCGAATGCGACCCTCGGTAAAGATGTATGTAATATTTCGTCACATCCGTTTAAAGAAATAATTTACCACAATGTTCAAACATGGAGGAGCTTGAAGTGCTTTGATCTACCGATACTCTCAAACAAACGCACACATCGACCAATGAAAAAGACCAAGAGGTATAAATCAGTCGTCAGAGGCATGAAACTTCTGCTTGTTTTAGGTCATGTATGTTCTATTAGTCCTGATTATGGGCAATAATTTGCATAGTTCGCTAATATTTCACATAGGCTAATCATGACTTTATGTCCTGCCCCACCAAAATCCTGTGACGTGCACGGCGACGAATACGTGACGGCAGAGCGTAAACAAACTCCTCCCATGTCAAATAAATATCACGGACATTTCCTGTGTGAATGGGGTCATTTATATTACATCCCCCTGTAAAACTAATCCCGTCCGAATAGGTCTATAGTTTGATCTGCATGGTCACGGTGCTCAAGAGTGTGAAAGAAGTTAAAGGTCCTGCATTACACAAAATTAATTCTTGTGAGCTTTAAGCCATGTTATAATTTCATTCACACGTTTGAGTAACCCTTTATTATTAGTCTGTCTACATCTCCAAAGCTCAAAATGGTCTGTTCCACCTTGTGATGTCATGAAGCAGTAGATTTCAAGTTAAAAGGTACCTTTTTACCTTCAGTTCAATAGAGATTGTCAATCCCAGATCTGAAATGCTCAGAATGATTCTGGTTGTAGTGAGTTGTATTGAGTGTAAAAAACACAATGGAGCACTTCCTGTATTACCACATGACATCACAAGGGGGAGCAGAGTGTTTCTTGAGAGAAAAACTCTGGTTTGTGTGTTTAATGTGCTTATGAAACAAAACAACTTTGTGACGAGAAAACATTTTAAAGGTCCCATGGCATGAAATTTTCACTTTCTGAGGTTTTTGAACATTAATGTGAGCTCCCCTACCCTGTTTAGGCCCCCCCCCATGGCTAAAAGTTGCGAAATGTCTAAACTGAGCATTTGTGGTCCTTTTCTGCGTTAGAAAAAAACACAGCTCAAACGGGCGATTCTCAACAAGGCACCTTATTGACGTCAGCTCGAAAAATGCAGCTCCACCCCCGTCTGTGTGTACTCAGCGTCTCTGTAAATCACGCCCAGAGAGTTTGGACTGCAGAGGAGCTACGCAATGCGAAATGCGTTTTTTTATTTGCCTGGAGGCACGTCTGAGTGTTTCTAGGCTCGGAAGTCCTTTATCTGAGCCTCTGGACCTTTGAACAGCAGTGGTTTAATTTTATTTTCTGTGGAAATGTGTTTATTTTTCAATGGAACGCTTCTCATCTTTTCCCCTGTGCAAAAACGCGGAAATGGGTCAGAGCGGACAGCTGAGAGCGGAGAGTTTGGCCACGCCCCCACCCTCTACTATAGGCCATCTCTTTTCTCCTCATTTGCATTCAAGCAACAACGCCCATTATGGAGTGTTCAGAGAGAGAAAAATTACCCTTTCTCATCTTATCTCTGTTTCTCATGCACTGAGTGTTGATTTTGAAGAAGGATTCATTTACAGTATTAGGGAACCATTAAGGAGCCATATAAAAGCATCAAGAAGTACCATGTCATGGGATCTTTAATATAGAGCAGAGAACAGAGTCATATGGGCTCTTTAACAAATGTACAATATTTTTTCTAAAACTTTTGAAACACTGTGATGTTTATTCGTTTTTATTAAACATGGCAAGAGCTGCGTTTTGTTCCATTCAGACTCGTTGCTAATTACAAGTGATTAGAAGAGCATTAGTATGGGGCACACATTAGCCTGTCTGGCGCTGTCTCTGGACACAGTGAGCAGACAGAAGCTGGTAGACTCCGTCACTGCAGTCTGAATCAAAACACCAAACTATTGCGAGGAGAGTGTGTGTGGTGTCCTGCGAGGAGGCTAATTATGACCGGTACATTAGATAGTTTTAGCTCAGATGGTGTTATTTGTTATGAGAGAATGGAACAGGCTGTGAGCACACCCTGGCTCCACGCTGGGCGTTTGGTTAAGCTCATGATGGGAAAAGCTTTCAAAATATGTCAACATGCCCTACTTCATCAGCACTGACAGGGCTGACAGGTCTATTATCAAGTCTATTATCACACGAGGCTCACGGTTTGTGTAGTAGAGCTGAAGGGTTTGGGGGGGACGTAGAGCTGGATTCAGGGGGGAAATGTTGTATTGTTGTATTGCAGTTTGTGTCTTATGTTTTCAAATCAAGATTCAGTTCATAAGGCACACTTCAAAGAGAGGGTATGGCCTGCACTTTTATTGGTTTCAAATAAGGAACAACAGTTACAGTTGAAGCTGTGTTGCCAGTGCCTTAACCTGCGAGAGGGGTCTGGCTGCAGACCTCCAGCATGGCACTTCTTCCTGTGCTCCAGTGTCAGGCATACCTCCAGTGTGAGGCCCGGAAATAACAAACTTTTTCGCACCACCAGTGAGAGTCTGACCAACCCAGCGGGGAAGAGGAGCAAAAAATTGTTTATTTTGCTTCTCCACTGTTTTGCTGATCATAGTCCTGGTCATGTGCATTATGTAACCGTTGATAAAGCAATTATGATCTAATGTTGCACATTATCTGTAAATATGTACATAGCATATAGACTATATTTTTCATAGTGTATATTCTGTAAAGATTGTTTCTATTTGATTATATATATAGATATATTTTACATGCTTTTCTTTATCTTATTTATCTATTTTAATTTTTTGGGATGCTCTTGGCATCCAGTGTGGGCAGCAAAGTAAGAATTTCATTGTAATCTAATCTAATATTTGTGTAATGGTATTAAGTTTTACGAGGCGTGTTTGTGCAGTGGTGTTACTGAGACGACACGTTTTGCAAAGTTTGCAAATATTCGTAAGTTAGTGTATGTTAGTAGATATTAATACATATCTTTCACAGGTTAAAAGTTTATAAATGGATGCAGCAGCACCCAAAGGTTTCAAAGGTTTATTTGAAATTACTTCTGAGCACTTGGAGCTGGTGTAATCATGGTAAATGCCACAAATGAAGGATTGACAACATCAAAAGTGTTATGTATTTAAGAAACTAATATTTTTCACGTTACAAAGTTGATTAATTAAATATAAATGAACAAAGTTTTCTCTTTGTTAACTTGATTTTATTTTGAAGTTTGTTGTGCGCACTTTCGGTCCCAACCAGCGTCACACTGGAGGTACACCTGACACTGGAGCTTGCACAGGAAGAGGTCCCACAGTGGAGACCCTCTTATAACCTGCAGAAAGGCACAGTTTTTCTCATTCTCAGTATATGGACAGGCCATGGCCTATGTGGAAGCTCAGAACCTCCAGAATTCCCTCACTGAGCTGCAGAGGGCACTGATAAATGAGTGGCTGGAGGTGCTGGGGTTTAGGTAGTGACTATTCAGATAAGAGAGAGGCATTTGAGCTTTAAACCATCTGGATTTCAGCATTGAAACTGGCAACACAAATGAGAGACACATGTGAGGCTCATTCTGCTTTGTGATCAGATAATCAGAACCAAAACACCAAATTGTAACATAAATGAATGGGACAATGGGTCCAATTTTTTGTGATAAAGAATAAATCAGCATTACAAATTTGAAAGAAAAATGAAACCACGAGCTGCTAAAACACAAGTTCCATGTATTTCAGAATGTGTTTGAACCACAACGCTGCCTATTTTGTCCATAAAAGAGTGAATATTTTAGCAGGGAACATTAGCTGAAATTATTGCAGCCCTTCCAGTTTGATGAATTCAGCTATTCAAATGATTTAGCTAGTGTTGTCACTTGAACTTGAAAATACTTTAAGTGCAGAATATTTCTTTTAAAACATACAATTCAAATCAAATCAAAAGAAGAAAATTATGTCTAATATGTACAAGTATAACATTTCTCCCATAATTATTCTGCCTTATAATCAATTCCATGAAAATTATTCAGATAAGTGTTGCAACAAATAGTGTCAGTTATTTTCAAAATATTGTAAAGTAAATACTTCAGTCATAATGAACAAAGTTTATTAAGAATGATTCAGGTTTAGTACCTGAGCCTAACTTTTTAATCAAGCAGTTACAAAGCTTGTATCATCCTTAAAGCCCCAGTGTGTAGGATTCGTGGTGCATAGGTGGATGGTACTATTGCACTTTCTGTTTTAGCTACGGCAGACCTCGAGGGTCACCCGGGCGCGCGCACGAGCCGCTACTGTATAAATAAAACGCGGGTCCGTTTTTTTTTTTTTTTTTTTTTTTCTCATGAAGACACACATTCCCGATCATGTACCATGACACTCTACATATCAAATGAAACCTTACAGTCTCCTCTTTTTGACTATGCAATTAATTTCCCTGCACAACAATCACTCCCCGAGCACATGGGGCTTTTATACGGAAAAGCACAAAACGAGGTTAGCTTACCTTAGAATGCTTTGCACAGGTCAAACTCTGTATTTCACCATAAACTTGGTCTCAATCTGTCCGTAAGGATCCAGCGAATAAAATCCAGTAAAACAATTTAGTCCAAAACACGTGTTAGATCCATTACGACGTCTGATCCGGCAGCATGCTTGTGTTGTTTACCCAAAACCACGAGCCTTGCCGAAGGCGAAGGCGGAGCCCAAATGTCCTTCTGCGGCTCTCGTATTCAAAATGGCTGCCTCTACATGGGGAAGATCCCCCTTTTATGTGACTATATCTAAGTCCAAAAGAATACTTTGATTTCATGATGGAAGTGAAAAGGCTTGGAAAACAATGTATTTTTGAATGGGTATCTTCAATTTCAGTAATTAACGGGTAAAAATCTTACACACTGTCCCTTTAAAGGAGACCTATTCTGCAAAATCAACTTCTCAGAACTTTTAATGATGTTACAGTTTCCCTTTCTCATTTACTCTCTCAGAGTTGTATTTAGAGTGATTTATTTGACAATGTTTGACTCATCTTTATTCTCCGTGACGTTTACGGTGACATCTGCGTCCAATGGGATTTTTTTTTTGATTCGCAACATACCATAACTTACCTAACCTAAGTTAAGTGTGTATACATGTACAGTGTGTATGTATGAGTAAGAGTGTGAAGTATCAACATCAGTACCGTATTCTTTGGGACTATAAGGCGCATTGAGCAAAACAAAATAATCAGAAAATTCAAACTTTTTTCAACTATTCAACTCTTTCACAATAACTCTCAACATTCAACAGTTGTAACACATAAAATACAAAACAATACTCTCATTTTTTCAATTCATTCTTCTTCCACAAATCCATCATATTGTTCATCTTCAGTGTCTGAGTTTAACAGTTGGGCAATTACAGCATCAAGCATGCCCGGATCTCTCTCGTCATTATCCGAGTCAGTCTCATCATCACTGTTACTTAGCTGTTCAGTAGGATTCCGGCCGTCGTGAAAGCCCGGACATCACTTGAGACTGATACCTTAGCCCAGGCATCCACAGACCATTGGCAGATAGTGGCGTAACTCGCCCGGCGTTGCCTCCCTGTCTTGGTGAATGTGTGTCATCCAATGCTCCCACGCAGCTCGCAATTTAACTTTGAACGACCTGTTGACACAAATATCTAGCGGTTGGAGTTCTTTGGTTATTCCACCCGGAATGATGGCAAGATCCAAATTAGTTTGCTTCACTTGGGTTTTGACAGTATCAGTGAGATGGGCACGCGGAGTTGCAGATCAATAGGGACAGAGATTTGTGGAAAAAGCCATCTGGTCTCTTGACATAAACTACTCTCAGTCACTCACCCATCTTCTTGTCCATCCAGTCCTTTGGGTTAGCCTTGATGATGAGGCCAGCCAGAAACTTTTCTTTTGGCAAAGTTTTCCATTGCTGGTAATTTCTGGCCATTAGCTTGGCACTGGAGAACTACATTATGATGTAATACAGTATGTATTACTCCGTGAGGCTCCTGACTATGGTAGCCATAATGCTCTGACAATCCATCAAGTGGTGCAACTTCGTAGTTTACTACGAACTAAAAACATAGCACATTTTAAAACATTGTAAAACATTTTTGAGTACCATGTACCACATAACATCAGCTTGAGGTCAGTAAGCACAACCAGAATTAATACATAAGGCGCACGGGATTATAAGGCGCACTGTCAATTTTTGAGAAAAATTAAAGGATTTTAAGTGCGCCTTATTGTCCAAAAATACAGTAAATATAAATTACTGATTGTGTATAGTAATGCATCAATTCTAACAGTATATTCAACTCAATGTTGAGAATAACGACAACTATGGAAATAATAACAGTACATACACCAGTCTATACAGCTACAAGTGGATTATGTTTGTTGATGAGTTGTTCAAGTTGGTGTTTAAGCCTCCCATTTATTCATGTGCCCAAAAAGCCTTATCTTAAATGTGAAAGTGTGTTTGTTTGGCACCGCGTTTTTTTTACACGGAAGTCTGTGACCTATTTCTTTTATTAAGTTGTTTTAAATCAATATTGCAATTTAAAATGTCCAAATTATAACATAATAATTCACGGGTGTCATAGATTAAAGTACGATATGTCTTCTTTAATTGACTATTTGCTTTATTTATTACTTTTTTATTTATTTGCTTTTATTTTATTACTTTTACTCTTTGTGTAATGCAGTACCAACTCTACTCCAGATTAAGTCCGTCCCACTCAAAGATGCGAGTGTGAAGAGTACCGCACGGATCTGCTCTTGTACTTAATCTGCAGAAAGCCCGAGAGATTACGTGACATTTACATATATTTACTCAACAGCATATGTCATTCAGCCAGTGTGCATATTAATACAAGATAAAGACTCACAAGAGGAAATGGACGCCCCACTGGCACACTAACGCTTTTGTCACAATCACATCAAGCATGGATTTTGAAACGAAGCAGAAAATGTTGATAGAATGAAACAAAAAATCACTTAATCAACTGGTAGTAGCAACTCTACAGTGATTCAAAGCCTTTTTAACAGAAAATATGCTTGTTATTTTGCCTGGGATCCAAAATACATCTTTAAAAAGTATTACCGGTGAATTTGAATTAGCCAATCAGGGACATACATGATGGGTCCGTATCGTTTTACCTCTCTCTGTAACTGCAGCTCTATGTTCGTATTAACCTGCTTTACTTTCGCTCTACGGTCTAACACATATCTGTGAATAAATTCCTGTGTATAATATGGAACTCTGCTCCAAATAAGCTCCTATAACCGCCGGCCTCGCTGAGCTTCATTTGACTGGAGCCGAACGCAAGGGGTGACGTCAAACTTCCTTAGTCCGCTTCTTTATACGGTTTATGGTCCATATCAATGAGCTCTTTCATTTCACACGCGTCACTGAAATAAACAAATCTGATTGGTTGATCATGGTTCTGGAGTGAGATATCATTCTAGATTTGCTACTGCTTGTGTTCAAAAATTACAATAAAGTTCAAAATCTAGCATCAGATTACAGATTATAAAGGTTGACACATTTAAGAATTTTGGGGGGAAAAAAAACATTCATGAATCACTCAAAAGACAACTTTGAGAGGGTAAATGAGAAGGTGAAACGAATATAACATGATTAAAAGCTCTGAGAAGTCAAGTGCACAGGGTAGGTTTGCTTTAAAGGTCCCATGGCATGAAATTTTCACTTTCTGAGGTTTTTGAACGTTAATGTGAGCTCCCCTACCCTGTTTAGGCCCCCCCCATGGTTAAAAGTTGTGAAATGTCTAAACTGAGCATTTGCTATCCTTTTCTGCGTTACAAAAAATCGGAGCTCAAACGGGCGATTTTGAACAAGGCACCTTATTGACGTCAGATCGAAAAAAGAAATGCAAATGCAGTTCCACCCCCGTCTGTCTGTACTCAGCGTCTCTGTAAATCACGCCCAGAGTCCGAGTGTTTCTAGGCTTTATCTGAGCCTCTGGACCTTTGAACAGCAGTGGTTTAATTTTATTTTCTGTGGAAATGTGTTTATTTTTCAATGGAACGCTTCAAATCTCCCCCCCCGTGCAGAAACACGGAAATGGATCAGCTAAGAGCTCTGAGCGAGAGCGGAGAGTTTGGCCACGCCCCTACCCTCTACTATAGGCCAGCTCTTTTCTCCTCATTTGCATTCAAGCAACAACGCCCAGAATAAAGTGTTTGAGAGAGATATTTATGACTCTTTCTCATCTTATCTCTGTTTCTCATGCACTGAGTGTTGATTTTGAAGAAGGATTCATTTACAGTATTAGGGAACCATTAAGGAGCCATATAAAAGCATCAAGAAGTACCATGTCATGGGATCTTTAATGTTACCAGAAGTACAATTTAGTGGTATAAGACAAAAAAGTACTAGCACTAAACTAAAACTCAAGTAATTGTAAGAGTAACTGTCTGAGCATAACATCTGATTTACAAATTTAAGTTAATGCCATTGGAAGAGCAACACATGAATTAAATAATGCATAAAATCTTGTTTTTTCAAAGGACAGGCACAAACATGATAGCAACATGATGGCAACAAAATCATATATGAAGGAGCAATGCAAGAAACAAATGTTCAAATCATTTCCTATCGTCAACATAAAGCTTTTGTCACTTTTAGACTTACAGTGGGAAAAGTAACAAAAACTTTTAGTCAAGTAAGAGTACTGTTAAACTGTCAAATATGAAGCAGGAGTAAATGGTGTATGGAAACTACAAGGATAAGTACAGTTTTATTGAAGAGTTACTACAGTACATGCAACTAAGTAATGCACATCTCATAATTTCAGCGATGTTATTTTCTATAATGTTCCAGTAATGTTTACGTGACCTACATATGGAAAAACAAGCTTTATCCTTTAAGTGAACATCTGCTCCCACTGTAAAACCTAAAGGAAACACGGGCAGTTTTATTGCGAGCCTGTTAATGGAGGAGCTGTATGTAGAGGTCACGAAGTCCAGCTGACTGCAGATGTGACTGTCAACTGTGAGAAGGCCCCATGTGTTTAGTCTAAGCCTGATTTAAAGACGCACTGTGGAACTTTTATGGTGGAGGGACTGCCACCTGCTGGTCTACATGGGGATGTTACTGTTTTGCCCGTTATGTTATGTATATATATCACACGTTTTGGCAAACCTCAGGGGAGACAGTAGCTCAGTTTGTTGAGTGTTTTTCCACTGAGCCGAAGGTTTCAACTCCCACAGATGAATGCTGTCATTGTGTCCTTGGGCAAGACACTTAACCATCCTCGCCCCAATGTCTGGCCCAGGCCTCCATGTTCTCACTTGTTTTGCATGTGTTTAATTTCTTTTGCTGTCCCTCCTGATTTCTGCTGTGAGAGCCCTGGTCCCTGGTTGTTGGGGCATTTCTTCACAAAGCCAATCCTGCCTCATCTTGCAGCCGCTTCCCTCTATTTAAGGAACTCCTCTGCAGGAGGAAGGCTGCTGGCTTTTGTGGGCAGCCTGCCATTTTGTGTCCCTGTCTCTTTTGTGTCAGTCACTTTGATTTGCACTATTACATGTCTGACTTTGTGTGTGAGACACTAGTTTAGTTTAATTCTGTTTTATGTTTTTTTAGTTGTCACTCGATTCTGTTTGTGGCTTTATGTTGGGACACTCGTAATTTAGTTATGTGTCCCTTAGTTTAGTCACATTTATAGACCTACATGACCCGTTTTTTTTTTAGCACAAAACGTGTTATTTGTTAATCTTATTTTTTTGTTTCTTAGTTTAGTTTATTTTGTGTATATATTTTAGACCACCTTTTTATTTTTATTTTTATTTATTTTTATTTTGCCTTTCACAACCCTGTTCATTAAATTATTACTTAATTTATACCATTTTCCTCCTTTGTTACTTCCCTGACCCTAGCAAGCTAGGTTGTAACAGTAAAGCACTTTGCGTACCTTAAAGGTACACTGTGTAAGATTTTTACCCGTTAATTACTGAAATTGAAGATACCCATTCAAAAATACATTGTTTTCCAAGCCTTTTCACTTCCATCATGAAATCAAAGTATTCTGTTGGACTTAGATATAGTCACATAAAAGGGGGATCTTTCCCATGTAGAGGCAGCCATTTTGATTACGAGAGCCGTAGAAGGACATACTGTATTTTGGGCTCCGCATTCGCCGTTTTATTTATAGCTGTCGGCACTGGCCCTGGATAGTACGCGTTTGGATAAACAACGACAAGCATGTTGCCGGATCACACTTACTCCGCACATACATCGCAGGAGCAAGCACCTTCATCTAAGAGGAAAAGAAGGACATAGTACCTACCGCGGCTGGGGCTTTGTCGCAGCGCGGCCCCGCACCCCGAGTTCCGCCTTCGTCCCGGGTGCGCTTCACGCGTGCGCGCGGTTCAGGCGCGGCTGCCAGTGAACCCACCTCCGGGTATGCCGAGCTGTCCGCATTACGTCGCGCCTGGGTGACCCTCGAAGTCTGCCGTAGCTAGAACCGGAATTGCAATACCCACAATCCACCAATGCGCCACCATCCTACACAGTGTACCTTTAAAGGGATATGCCACCCCCAGGTCAAACTTGGGCATCTCCCCACAGTCCAGAGACTAAAATAAGTGGTGGAAAGCGTTTTTCTGGTGACGCAGCCATTGTCCAGGTCTGTCAGCACTGACCGCCGCGGTATCTGCAGCTACTCCGCGTTAGACTGGAGTCTAACGTCGCCAGAAAAACACAGCCGAAGCACACACCACGCTGACAGGGGAATCCCTGTTTACGCACCAGGAAGGCATTTCCCCTGTTATGCAGTGTGGTGTGTGCTTCGGCTGTGTTTTTCCGCACTGAAAAATAGTTCCCACCCAAAATGACCAAGTCAAGCTCTCCGTGTTGATTTGCACATTTATTTGCACTCGATATGAATGCGCACTACACAGAAAGTAATTGGGAAAAGCATCGAGCAAATTAATTCCAAATTAAATCTTTCTCTGGCGACGTTAGACTCCAGTCTAACGCGGAGTAGCTGCAGATACCGCGGCGGTCAGTGGCGACAGACTCGGACAATGGCTGGGTGACCAGGAAAACGCTTTCCACCACTTATTTTAGTCTCTGGACTGTGGGGAGATGCCCAAGTTTGACCTGGGGGTGGCATATCCCTTTAAAGGTGAAAAAGGTCTATATAAAAATATGACCAAAAAGATTTACCAACTCTACAAAGACGGGTGGGTCTGTAACCATATCGCGTCTCCTCAATTTCTGGTAGGTGTGATTGACAAGCGGACTAACCAATCAGAGAAGGGTATAAACAGAACACGTTAAAAATCGCTCACGTTAAAAAAAAGAGGGACAAAATAACACAAATGACTAAGCATGGATTTCTGCAGAATCAACAGTCAAAGCACCAAGTTCTTATTAATCTAAGAAGGTAAAAGATAGGAGAACAAGAACTTTGAAGAGGAGATGCCTTCTGTACTTCAGAAATACATGATACTAATTAGTGGCTGTGGTTGGATCGTCTCACGTTAGGACAGAGTTTTTTTCACGCTCTTCTGGATTCAAACAGAATGTAGAAGATACTGGCTGGTCAGGCCAATGTTTCGCACTATGCCATCAAAATCCTGTATCTCCATGGAGACAAGCAGGTGATGGCAAAGCCATTAGAGGCCAGTGGTCTCGTTTACAAAGCTTGCATGTGTACAAAGATGTTACATACGTGCAGAGGTGGCTAGTACTCAGTTACATTTACTTGAATAACTTTTTGAAGAAATTTGTTACTTTGTGCATAGACTTTGTGGTATTTTTTATTGAAGTAACAGTACTCTTACTTGAGTAAAAGTTGTGTTTCCTCTTCCCACTGTGAGTCAGAGGTGGGACAAAGTCATTGCTGGGCAAGTCCCAAGTAAGTCTAAGTCTTTTGCATTCAAGTCCGAGTCAAGTCCCGAGTCAAGAGTATCCAAGTGCCGAGTCAAGTCCGAAGTCAAAGCTCACAAGTCTCAAGTCAAGTCCAAAGTCCTAGCATTTTAGTTTCGAGTCATTTCGAGTCCCCTTTTCTACAAATCATATATTGTCTGCAAGATCTGTATTCATTTTACCTTTTTACACCATATCAAATAACATTAGAAAAAAAATGAAAGGATCCAGGTGTGAAAAACATGTTATAATATTCACAAAAAGTCTCATGGTTGCATTAGCTCAAAGTGGTGTTTCTACTAAATACTGAACAAAAAGGTCAGAAAACTTATAACAGTGATTTCAGTCTTTGTGCAGCTTCAGGTGCCGAACAAAATTGGACGTTGTGGAAGCTCCGTCTGTAATCTTTGACCCGCACGTTCTGCATATTGCCGTTCGTTTTTTGTTGACAACTTCGTAGTTTTTATAACCAAACTAAATCACCTTCGGCATCATTTTGCAACCTGGCGCGTGGATGCTTGTTTCCGCATCATTTGTTGTGCAATTTGCCTTGGATGCGGTCGAATGAAAGCAACGTAGATCTACTGTGATTGGATGTTGTGCAGCCGCGCGCACATGCTCTTTGCATACATTTTCGCAGATTCACAAGTACAACGAGTGCGGTCCTTATCAACATACTTTTAGAGTTTTTTTTTTTCATTGGACGTAGCAAGTCATCACAAGTCAAAAGGCCTAAGTCCAAGTGAAGTCACGAGTTATTGATATTGAAGTCCAAGTCGAGTTGCAAGTGTTTGTACATTTTGTCGAGTCGAGTCTAAAGTTATCAAATTCGTAACTCGAGTCTGACTCGAGTCTGACTCGAGTCGAAGTCACATAACTCGAGTCCACACCTCTGCTGTGAGTAAGTCTACAAGTGACAAAAGCTTTATGTGGACTCTATGAAATGATTGGAACATTTGTGTTTCTTGCACCGCTCCTTCAAATTTAGATTTTTTTTTTTCCCGTGTATATCCTTTGAAAATACCTGATTTTGTGCATTACCTGATTAATGTTCTGTTTTTCCAATGAACTTCAAATCAAAGCAGATGGCATGCTCCTGAGTTTTGATACTTCTGACAACGCTATCAAGAAGTCAGCAGCCTGCATGGGACTGAGAGCACTATGTGACCATCTAAATCTGCATTATAACTGTATTTCTCATGCTTTTCTCATATTTGCGTGCGTAATTTCAAACCTGATGCGCCATCTTCCTCGCTCCCAAGAGAAATTTTGATTCAAGTAATGAGTTAAATGTCTCTGTCAATAACAGCTACACTCAGTCTGAAACACTAATGAAAAACCAAAGATGGAAAAGGGGCCATTGAATGAGAAGTTTCCTGGAGGAGGCGCTGTGCCAGAGAATGAAAGCACAATATAAGATAATTGGATTCAGATAGATATGGTTGACTCCCGTGTGTCCCGCTCACTAAATGTTGATATGAGTGGAGCCTCCAGCAGAAATGGAACACAAACTTTCTGACAAAATTGTGTTATTTGTTTGAAAACACCCTATTAAAGGAGACACATTATACAGAGTTGACTTTTATGAGCTTGCGTTCTTGCTTCATCAGAAGTTTTGCATAGTTTTTCCGGCATGGTTAAACAGATCCTCCAGGAATTCGCGATGTTGCGATTTGCAACTTCAACGCAACTTCAGCCAATCCCCGTGAATTCAGGGCGGTGTTGCAATTTTGACCAATCACCGCAACTTTCCCGCAATTTTTATTAATTTTGACCAATCATCGGCGACGTATTGAATTCACGTCGACCAACTTCCTCCTGCCTTACTTCCATGTGACGAAACGAAACTGCGGCCGTGTCCCCAGTTCGGAGCGTGGTTTGAAGGGGGCTCAGACTCCAGTCAAGGCGGTGCACACTTGCTCAGCCCTGACTGCAATCTGCGGACCGCATGGCCATCTGCGAAATGCAACAGGTCTCGCAACTATGGGAAGCAGCCGCCGACTGCATTTTCTCCCGTAGAAGAAGTAGCGCGCGGTGCATGCTGGGATATATGAGTGTGCAAAGCGTGCATTTTCACACGCTTGGTCCACACCCCGATTTCCATGGAAACGACTGCGGTCTTCGGACCGCGTGTTAACTGCGCATGGGACAAAAAAGAAATGACGCACATGCCCTTCAAACCACGCTCCGAACTGTGCACTCTGGGACTTGGGACACGACTTCTAATGGCAAAGAAACATGTCTGCGGCGCCATTTGCCCACAAAAATAACAGCAAAAGACCGCGCGAAACAGTTCCCCTCCTAGTAGTAATTTATTTTCGATGTTGGTAAGGTTGTTTTAGGACCAAATCTGAGATCTTTTAGGACCATATCTGTGTCCTTGACTTTGTCAGTAATTCAAAATATTACTCAATTTTAATTACAAAAAGGGAAAATCAAAAACTATTTATCGCAACTTTCACTTCCTCCTGCAACAAAATCGCAACAAAAACCTTAAAAGCACCGCCACTTGGGTGTTCACCTCAACAATAAACTGGACTGGTCCCACAACACCGACGCCCTGTACAAGAAGGGCCAAAGTCGCCTCCACCTCCTGAGGAGACTGAGGTCCTTTGGAGTGTGCAGGCCTCTGCTCAAGACTTTTTATGACTCTGTGGTAATCTCTGCTCTCCTCTACGCTACGTTCAGAGAGGCCATGGAGGAGGACTATCGGACGGCCTCAAAGAAATTCTGGCAAACCGTCCAGCGCCTCAGGAGGGGGAAGCAGTGCTTCACCAACACTGTTTACAGTGCGGGTGGGGAGCTGTTGACCTCGACTGGGGATGTTATCGGACGGTGGAAGGAATACTTTGAGGATCTCCTCAATCCCGCTGTCACGTTTTCCGAGGAGGAAGCAGAGGCTGGAGACTCGGAGGCGGACTCACTCATCACCCTGGCTGAAGTCACTGAGGTGATTGGAAAGCTCCTCGGCGGCAAGGCCCCGGGGGTGGATGAGATCTGTCCTGAGTATCTCAGGTCTCTGGATGTTGTAGGGCTGTCTTGGCTGACACGTCTCTGCAACATCGCGTGGCGGTCGGGGACAGTACCTCTGGACTGGCAGACCGGGGTGGTGGTCCCTCTGTTTAAGAAGGGGGACCGGAGGGTGTGTTCCAACTATCGGGGAATCACACTCCTCAGCCTTCCCGGTAAGGTCTATTCCAGGGTGCTGGAGAGGAGAATTCGACCGATAGTCGAACCTCGGATTCAGGAGGAGCAGTGTGGTTTTCGTCCCGGCCGGGGAACACTGGACCACCTCTATACTCTCCATCAGGTGCTCGAGGGTGCATGGGAGTTTGCCCAACCCTCAGGAGGTGTTCCGGGCATGTCCCACCGGGAGGAGGCCCCGGGGAAGACCCAGGACACGCTGGAGGGACTATGTGTCCCGGCTGGCCTGGGAACGCCTTGGGCTCCCCCCGGAGGAGCTGGAGGAAGTGTCCGGGGTGAAGGAAGTCTGGGAGTCCCTGCTTAGACTGCTGCCCCCGCGACCCGGCCCGGATAAGCGGAAGAAAATGGATGGATGGACTTACTTTATTCCATCATTGCCTGCATGCACGTTTCTTTCTTGCCCATACTGTCCTGGAGCTACTGTGGCAAGTAAATTTCTCCTGTGTGAGATCAATAAATCTTATTATCTTATCTTATCTTATCTTAACTTTCATCGCAACTTTTTGGAAAAGTTCACGCAAATTCAGGCATTTTAGCCCGCAACAATCACAAAAAATGCCCGCGAAATCCTGGGGGGGTCTAGTTAAAGAATGTGCTTTGTGATGTGCTATGTAGTTATAATCTGTGACACCCGTGGATCATTATGTTTGGACATTTTAAATCACAGTTTTCATCTGAAACTATCCCACCAAAGGAAGTAATAATAAACATGAAAACCTGTGATATGTAAGAACAGACATCCTCCTTCTGGGACCCAAAAAAATATCTGAGAGGAATTTCAGAATTATTCCAAAATGTCCAAGATTTTGACAGGTTTTGGCCAGAGTCATGGCTCATCTGATCAGATTCAACCAGCAACCCCTCTCTGCAGCATGCATCTAAACTCTGCCTTTTCCCTCTTCGCTCCTGTGCTCTCTGACATCTGACACAGCGAGGGGACAGACTGCTCCTTTCCATCACAAAATGCACCTAGATTTCTTAAGGGATTATTAAGGTATTGCTAAGGTATTTATACTATCGTGAAGAGGTCGGAAACCACCTTTTATTTGACCAAAATTTGTCTAATATTTTTGGAGATACGTTCCCAGCTGAAAAAGTTTAGGCTACGTTTACACATAGCCAGGTATGTTGAGAAACGAATATTTGTCTCCCTCTGTTTTCCAAAATGAGGCCCCATTTACACGTACACTGGTATTTTTTAAAAACTGTGACATTTTCCTTTGTTTGTACCCATCTTTTACACGCAAACAGTGAATTTGCCTCTGAAAACGAAGGAGAAAGCCAATCAGAATGGCTCTTTTGGTGCGTCAGCTGCCTAAAACTCTATTTTCCACAGTTTACATGCAACTGCGAAAGTTTTCCAAAATCTCCACTTTTTTTTTAGAAAGAATCATTTTCAGAGGGAAAATCTCCGTTTGTGTGTAAACGAAAGGCACAAAAGAAGGGAAAAGTCTCAATTTTTACAGATACCGGGTATGTATAAACAGGTCCTTAGCTTTGCAGACTGAGACAGACTGAGAGTGGCACAGATGAGCGGAAATAGTCTCTCCCTCTTTGCAGTATCTTATGATTAATATGAGATCAATTATACGTCCTGATAAAGGCTTCTGCCTGTATGCTTGTTGTGCTCTGTATGAGGCACACACTGAAAGCTCTCTATGTACTGTATGTAAGAAGTGCACAGGAAGAGGGAACATAGACTATACACTGAGTAAAATAAATACATATAGACATTATATTATTGAGCTTTGTCTTTGTAGACCTCTAAAATCCAATGAAATACAGTAAATTACATAGTTTGTCCAAAATTCCCCTAAAGAGTACCCCGGACCACCTGCTACACATAATATCAACTGCAACAGAAATCACTGGTTACAAAGTACAGACATTGGCATTTTATTTTTCCTCCGAACCAGGTGTCCTCCTTTTTGATCACCCTAATTTAGTGTCCCTAATTTTACCATGTGTTCTCTCTTGGACAGGCTGATGCTGAGAGAAGAGGCTCCCAGCGCTCCTCCCAAGAACATCGTGGCCAGTGGAAGGACAAACCAGTCCATCATGGTGCAATGGCAGCCCCCACCCGAGCCCCAGCTCAATGGGGTACTGAGGGGCTACATCCTCAGGTACACACATCCTCCAGCACCATGCCGAAACAATGCTATGGTCTCAAGCAATGTTCCCTCTAAGCTGAGCAACTACGCAATTGTGCACTGCTCGCACATTCTCAGCGCACAAGAAAACCTATGCAGCGCACTGTAAATTAATTGGATCAATACTTTTTTTTCCTGTATCATTTTGCTGTGCAACTCTGTGAGTGACAGGTGTCCAGCCATATGATATGATTCACCTACGTTACGCAGCCAATCATGGCATTGACAGTACTTGTGTACGTGCCCTGCCCATGTGAATGTGACACGCGTTAGGGACAAGCCAACTACAAACAGATTCATTTCGACCACATTTCTCACTTCCTTCAGTATGACCGTAGTTGTAGTTGTAGTCAGAGCGGCAGGTCCGCCGCCCGCACACACTTCACGGAGGGAAGAACACAGGAAGAGGAGACAGGTAGAGCCATAATGTAATCTTCCCCTGTTTACTTTGTTTTCATAGTTTTTTGTGAGCCAAAAAGACGGGACTTTCTCAAAGGATGAACCTTCTCCCCAGAGCGTTACACCACAGAGCTCTGACACTCACACAAAATTACTTAAACAGGCTAATAATTAAAAAGCAAGATATAAAGTGAGAATAATTTATACTTATTTTGGAGATCATTATTTTGGGAAAGATTACCCACTTTATGGCCTATAGGTCCTACAATCCATAAAACATTCTGCAGCTACTGTATATGCAGGCTATATTTATCAAGCTGAAAAAATCTCTTAATGTAATTTTACAGATTTATACACTGCTCATTTATGGGCGGAAAAAAATCAGTTATATTAAAAGTGATCTAATGGAAATAACTGCAGTAACTTGATTAATAAGCTGTAAGTTGCGATGATCTCAGGTGTGACACTGGTGTGGCCACAGTGTGCATGTCAGATGTCGCTCACAGGAGTCCAAGGAACACTCAGGGAGTTAGTGTGTTTGCTCAGTCACATGAAAAATTAGGGGGAACATTGGTCTCAAGTAGTTGTTTTACATGTGGTTCTCGACAATCTGTGCCCAATTTGGCCAGGGAATCAACAGTCTGACATGGCGTGAGGCCGTTGTCTTATGATTTTTAGCATGCAGCGTACCTGATTGGATGAAAACTGGTGTCCTTGTCATTATCTTCTTCATAGTTATTACCCAACATAATGCTTGGCAAAAGGCATAGTTGTCTTACTTTTTGTTTTTCTTTTTGCTGACTTTTCTACATTTACAATACACTGTACAATATTAAGGACATTAATCTTAACCAGAGGAAATGAAAACTATTTTGCTACTAAGCTGTGTATATGGTATTTTTCTTAGTCCTTTCTGGTGGATGGATGTGTTTAGGCTCCAGTGGCCTCTGCAATTTCCAGTAGTAGGTGACATCGAGCAGCAGAGCCCTGATTACAGTTAGGTGTTTCTGATCCACACATCTGGCTGGCTTGTTAGAACAATCACACTGTTCCTCATAGGCCCAGACCCTTTTACTCCCTCACTCTTTTCTTTAGTCCTGCCCAGTTTAGCACCTCTGTTAGAAATGTTGGTTTGGTGGTACTAGGTGTTTAATACAATTACCAGAACTATGTACATATTACTGCTGTCAAAATACTAAAATTTCAAATTCAGTGATTGCTAGACCATAATCATTAGGGCTGTGTATCATTAAAGCCCCAGTGTGTAGGATTCGTGGCGCATAGGTGGATGGTGCTATTGCACTTTCTGTTTTAGCTACGGGAGACCTCGAGGGTCACCCGCGCACGAGCCGCACGCCGCTACTGTATAAATAAAACGCGGTCCCGTTTTTTTTTTTTTTTCTTCTTCTTTTCTCATGAAAACACACATTCCCGATCATGTACCATGACACTCTACACATCAAATGAAACCTTACAGTCTCCTCTTTTTGACTATGCAATTCATTTCCCTGCACAACAATCACTCCCTGAGCACATGGGGCTTTTATACAGAAAAGCACAAAACGAGGTTAGCTTACCTTAGAATGCTTTGCACAGGTCAAACTCTGTATTTCACCATAAACTTGCTCTCAATTTGTCCGTAAGGATCCAGCGAATAAAACCCAGTAAAACAATTTAGTCCAAAACACGTGTTAGATCCATTACGACGTCTGATCCGGCAGCATGCTTGTGTTGTTTACCCAAAACCACGAGCCTTGCCGAAGGCGAAGGCGGAGCCCAAATGTCCTTCTGCGGCTCTCGTATTCAAAATGGCTGCCTCTGCATGGGGAAGATCCCCCTTTTATGTGACTATATCTAAGTCCAAAAGAATACTTTGATTTCATGATGGAAGTGAAAAGGCTTGGAAAACAATGTATTTTTGAATGGGTATCTTCAATTTCAGTAATTAACGGGTAAAAATCTTACACACTGTCCCTTTAAGAAGTGGCCGACACAATACATACCTTGATACGTCGATACATATCTCAATACAGTGTGCTTTAGATTTGATACAATATATTTCAAATCGATTTGGCACAGTTCAATAAGAAATAATGGCTAAATCATGGCTGTGATTCTAAACGTCTTTGTTAAACCACTTCTTGTGCAAAGTGAATATGAAACACACCCATTTTATTCATCCAAACAGTGAAAATGTGTCGCATAAACAAGTTTCATTCCTCTAAACAAGCAGCAAAACCATAACGCTATAACAAAATTATTTAATAAAATATACCCCAAAAATACTCCTATACTATATCCATACTGTATCGTCACATTAAACAATACAATATATCAATTTTTCAATATTTTTGCACACTCCTAATGATCATATTAAACAAACAAACAAACCAAAAAAACACTCTTTCTTTTGACAATAGAATGTTATTTTCAACTGTAAATACTAGTACTAATACATAGTACTTTTGTATATCGGTGTACTCCCTCAGTGATCCTGTAGGCTTCATAGTGGTCCATGGGCGTATACTAGTCTATGTGCGCTTATACTTGTTCTACAGCTCAAGATCATTCAGGAAAGGTTCATTTCTGTCCTGTTTAGCAACTCTATTTGAAATGTGGTTTGGGACAGAGTTTAGGTGTTTAGTCCCACTTTCAATTATTGTATCAAACTAACATTGGATTTCCCTTTCTTGCCTTAATGCATGGCTGTTTCCAGGTACCGTCTAGCAGGTCTACCAGGAGACTACCAGGAGAAGAACATCACCAGCCCAGAGACCAACTATTGCCTGCTCAAAGACCTCATCATCTGGACCCAGTACCAGATCCAGGTGGCTGCATACACAGGAGCGGGGCTGGGGGTGTACAGCAGTCCTGTCACGGAGTACACCCTACAGGGAGGTAAGATGGAACAATATCCTGGGCCCATATACTAGTGCCTCTATTTTCTGATCTATATTATAATGTTGTTTCCTCATCACAAACATGCCTAGAGTTGTGTTTTGTTTTAGTCACAAATGAGTTCTTCCCTCAAAGAGTAAACACCCTATTCCAGTTTTTATTAAACTCTACACACCTTCACTAGAATCTTCACTGGAATTTCCAATCTAAAATAAACAAAAAGTAAAAGGTAGCTGTTAACTTGAAAACTACCGCTTCATGACATCACAAAGTGGAGCAGAGCGTTTGGAGGTTTGGAGATGTAAACAGGTGAATAACGCAGGACTACTCAACAAAACCTATAACCTGGCTTAAAGCTCACAAGGGACAATTTTGCGTAATATAGAACCTTTAATGTGATGTGAAAAAAACAACTGGTTTATTTTTAAAAAAATTGCAGTGGTCCAAACATATTCCTCACTTCCCTAAAAATGTAAGATAATATAAGGGTGTTTTCACATATAGTCCCCTGTAAGTGAACCGAACTCAGTCCCCTAAAAGTGGACCAACAAGGGGACCAAGAGAACACAAACTCAGTTCTGTTTGTGTTCACATTGTGAAAGAGGACCGAGTTCTCTTTCTGGTCCACTTAAGTTCTGATGGAGCCTCAGTCCTCTTTCTGTTCACACTGGAGCTTCTCTAGAGCTCTGAGACCTTCACTCCTCTGCATTCTCTGTGACGGCCATCCCTCTTAATCATGGCCCCAGTTCAGAGAAAACCCACAAAATAGAACCGGGGTCCTATTCCATTATTCCTAGCTGCAGTATTCAGGCGACCGTGCCTGCCTTGAACACTCAAATTTTTTCAAAGTAAACGCTTCGGACCCCGCGGGACACTCAGCCAAGAGCATCGAGGGGGCGCCAAGAGCCAGGGGCTGGGACAGACGGGGGCCCGCCTCGCGGTGGACCGTCAGCTCGGACCCGAGATCCAGCTATGAGCTTTTTAACGGCAGCAACTTTAATATACGCTATTGGAGCTGGAATTACCGCGGCTGCTGGCACCAGACTTGCCCGCCAATGGATCCTCGTTAAAAGATTTAAAGTGTACTCATTCCAATTACAGGGCCTCGAAAGAGTCCTGTATTGTTATTTTTCGTCACTACCTCCCTGTGTCGCTGTCTACGGGAAGCTTAGAAGGTAATACAACTGCACAAAAGGCGAAGTGAGCCCGGAGCGTTATGTGTACACACTGCGCAGGTTAGGCGAACCGTACCGCGGACCTTTTAGCGAACCGTACTGAGACCACCTCCCGAGATGGTCTCAGTTCGGTTTGTTTTAAAGCGGTCTGAGTGCGCTTAGAGTGTTCACATATAAACCTATAATGCTCAGTTAGCGATCTGAGTTCGCTTTAAAAGCTGAAAGGACCAAGTGTGAAAACACCCTAAGATAAGCCTTTATTGTTTGATACAGCTAATGTTCATTCAAGTGTCATTTCAATGTTACTTTTTAAGTATCGATACTTGCTCAAGTGAGTGTCTAGTTTTGATACTAGTTTGAGATTAGTGTAAAATCCCTCAGTTGTCCAGGTAGAATCCATGGCAAAAGGAGAAATTCAATTTGTCAACTGGACAAAGTTTATTTGGTTGAATACCTTTTGCATCTCATCCAAGCTGCTTCTTCAGTTCTGGCTAGAGTGCTGGAGGACACTGCTTATATCTGCCCGAAGGGAGGAGCTAACTACAATGAAATTACTTTGAAACCACTGCACCTACCTGTTTACAGTTTCTGTTAGTTATCTACGCCTATTAAATATGCAGTGGGAGTGGAGTGTGGGTCTTGTTAGCAGAACCTTTCAGGGCCATAATGGGTGTGTTCACACCTCTGGACCTGACCTGCTGCCCTATTGTTTTCTTTGGGGCCGTTTAGACGAGGACGATTGCGATTGAAAACGACAAAATATTCTATCGGCAATATTACACGGCAATGGCGCCGTCGGGCTCTGAAACCACAAAAATCTCCTTCCAGAGTGTGGAGTTCTGAAGACGGCCCCGGTCGTGTCTCCGTCTAAATGGCAAGAAGCGCAAAACATGTTCACGTCGCGTACACCTGACGTCACACTGGATGCGCCAAGCCGGTAAAAACAATAACAAACATGTCTGACTACCTTGATAAAACTTCAGAATGACTAAACAAGCTCTTGTTGCATTAAGCGAAGAGCTCCGACCCGACATCGAGGGAGAAACAACCGTAATGAGAGCCCCTGTCGGTGTCCTGAAAAAGGGAGCTCTGACATTATATTACCTGCATTATATTATTATTATATTATTAACTCATTCAATGCCGGAGACGTCTATTGACGTCCCCTCGAATCCAACCGTTGAGTGCCGTGACGTCTATAGACGTCAATTGCTTTTTTCAGCGGGGGTTGCTAGGTTACGGCCTGGAGCAACTTTTGAGGTGTAATTTACATCTCTCAACCTGTAGATGGCGATGTTGTATCATTATTAGCCGATCAGAGCCGGGGAAGAAAGGAGGAGTGCAGCGTGTGTATGGTGTATTGGCCAGAGTAGTAAGATGGCGAGGCCAGGGAACCCGGAAAAGCAGACAACTGTTGATCAGCGCCTATGGAGCGATCAGATTGCTCTTGGGACCCAGGATCCTGGATCAGAGGATCGCAGAGACAAGCCGGATCAAGCAGCGAGGTCTGAGCAGAGATCTGCTGTGCCCGAGGAGGGGGCGTGTCCTGTGTGCGCTGCACGGACCAGGGAGTCTCCTCAGAACTACGACAGCTCCAAAGAAGAAGTTTACTGACTTGGAGCAGTGAGCAGTGTATGGTAATTGTAATGAATGAAGTTGTGTGTGTGTGTGTGTGTGTGTGTGTGTGTGTGCGTGTGTGCGTGTGTGCGTGTGTGCGTGCGTGCGCGCGTGTGCGTGCGCGTGTGTAGCTGTGTGTAAAGGTTTATGCATGGGCTTGTGTGTATGTACATATATATGTGTGTGTGTGTGTGTGTGTGTGTGTGTGTGTGTGTGTATTAGTTTTTATTATGGGTCTGTACTCTGGGCCTCAGACAAATCCTCAACAAAGTTCTATTTTATAGGAAAAGATATTATATCCTGTAAACATCTCTTGGCACTATTGATTTGAACGAATTTTCAATTCACAGAGCCTTATATTCTTATATTTGTAAATAAAAAATGTACTTTGTCATCAAAAATCTCTTTCTCTGTTATTTTAGATGTTTGAGGTGTCACTAAATCAATAAATATTGATGTCAAAGTCACTGATCTGCTCGAAATCCTTCCCTGAACTAAACGGTCGTTTTCTCCATTTCTTGCTCAAAAACCAGTGTTTTTGCTGAAACTTCCCTATGTTCTACTATCAGTTATTTGAGAACCGAAAAGGTTAGAAACATAATTTTTTTTCCAGGTGAAAGAAGAGAGTCGACACTTTATTTTGATGTGTCCCATGTTTATATAGTCAAAGAACTCAGTATTCTGTGGGTCTTGGAAAATCAGTGAAATTCTACTGAAACCTGTGGCACTCTGGGGGATAGAATTCTGAAAACAGGCCGGCAGTGAATGAGTTAATATATATTATATTATATTATTAGCGGCCTGGCATGCATATTCAATCGAATTCGCCCACTTTTGCATCTTCGTATAAACAAACATTTCCTGTTGAGAACGCTCGTCTAAACGCAGATAAAAAACTGAAGACGAGACGCCACTTTTGCGTCTTCTGTTTTGATCGTCGCCGTATAAACGTATCCTTTGTTTGTTTTGATTTAGGTTTGAGGATAAAGTTATAGACGGGAGACAAATGATGTCTGAGACCTCAATTTCTGTCCAAGGAAGGATTCTTGATTAGTATCAGATTTTCAATCTTTTGACAACCCTAGTGGATTTTATATAATAGCCAACTACTTTCAAAGACTTGTAACTGTTACTTGAGTTTTAGTTTTTCTACTTGTGTAACACCATTCAGACCAAACAACCCCCAAACCCATAGGCATATAACCCAACCCAATCCCATAGTCCCATCTGTACTTAATGCTATCTTGATTTACTATGTACCCTTTAGCTCCCCTCCCCTCGCTCTGCACTGTCTTTCCCATCCCTGGTTTACACTCCTATTAAACCGTATTAGAATAATGAATGAGGCCAGTGCTTCCTGAGTCTATAAAGCTGTCGGCCGCTCTTGTAATAATGACTGGATCTTTATTCCCACTTGCATGTGTGCGGGGCTAGGCTGATCTTTAATAACTATAATAAACGCACAAATAAAACCCACTTTGAGGAATGATCGCAGTTAAATAAGATTTAGTCCTGCGACCACTTCCTCTTTTAGTCATTTACTGTCTCTGAAGTTACTACATTAGATTGGAAGGACACATATGATTCAAAATGGACTTTTTTGAGATTTTAAGCATGTTATAATGTTGTTCCCTCATCAAGAACATGCCTGGAGTTGTGTTTTGCTTCATGCACGCTTGTTTCTGTAATCCTCTGTAAAAAGTCATTTGTCTCTAAGTCTTAGAAAATACTTGGTTCGAATTTTCCCAGGGTTGTTAATTAATAATTCATAATTAATT
This sequence comes from Paratrypauchen microcephalus, assembly GCA_036785185.1. Classification (NCBI taxonomy): domain Eukaryota; kingdom Metazoa; phylum Chordata; class Actinopteri; order Gobiiformes; family Gobiidae; genus Paratrypauchen; species Paratrypauchen microcephalus. The sequence continues at coordinate 2,676,322 of JAVJIX010000096.1, forward strand.
AATTAATTAGGAAGTGTGTTGCCAATTTTTGCAAACTTTCCATCACTATAATCCCCGCCCGTCTCTTGAAAACGAAATGTTCTTATAAATTCATTGCAGTGAATAATTAGGATGCTCAGAATGCCAAATGTAAGTGAGAAATAACTTAAAGAAATCATTTTAAAGGTCTCATATTGTGTTGTTTTCGGAGCTATGTTATAACGTTCCACCTTGTGATGTCATGTGGTAATACAGGAAGTGCTCCACTGTGTTATACACCTTCATTAGAATCATTTGGGTAATGTCAGCCCTGGAATTGCCAATCTTTACTGAACACAAAGCAAAAAGGTAGCTGTTAACTTGAGAACTACCACTTCATGACATCACAAGGTGGAACAAAGCATTTTAAGCTTCGGAAATGTAGACAGACTAATAATAAAGGCTTACTCAAATATGTGTGAATGAAACAAGACAGAACTCCAAGTATATTTTTGAGGAGGGAACGACATTCTAACATGGTTTAAAGCTCACAAGAGTCCAAGAGTCCAAGAGTCTGCGTAATATAGAACATTTTGAGGCTACGTTTATACGGCGACGATCAAAACAGAAGACGCAAAAGTGGCGTCTCGTCTTCAATTTTTTTATCCGCGTTTAGACGAGCGTTCTCAACAGGAAATGTTTGTTTATACGAAGGCGCAAAAGTGGACGCAACAGCCAGTGAAGGGAGACGCTGTAAATAAATGGACTGAAAAAAACAACAACATCACAACAGCGTCAAATTACCTTTCTAACCACGACTGTACCGGAAAAGACAAAGGTAAAACTTCAAAATAAAATGTTCTAGTTGCGTTTTAAATGAGTTGTTAAGTTCCGCTCCAAACATTTCAGTGACTTGTATTTTTGTTGACATGTTTTTGAAAATTGTACTGAAAATAGTGACATTACAGGAGGATTACAGTGAATTAGAAAATATTAAATTACATCGGGTTTTACATTTGAAGTGCCTCATGCGGAAGTCGCTTGTCTTGGCGTCTGTGGCTGTGAGAGTGTGAGAAAGACTTGTACGGGAAGAAGAGAAAAGACCGTAGACGTGTGTGGGTGCGATTTATACAATTGTTGAAATGACTCTCGGCCGGAAAAAGGTGGCTTGCCCGCTCTGGGTGGGTGGGGAGTCCTTGCCTCAAGTGGAGGAGTTCAAGTATCTCGGGGTCTTGTTCTCGAGTGAGGGGAGGATGGAGCGTGAGATTGACAGGCGGATCGGTGCAGCGTCGGCAGTGATGTGGCCGCTGTACCGGACCGTTGTGGTGAAGAGGGAGCTGAGCCGAAAGGCGAAACTCTCAATTTACCGGTCAATCTACGTTCCTCCCCTCACCTATGGTCATGAGCTCTGGGTAATGACCGAAAGGACGAGATCGCGGATACAAGCGGCCGAAATGAGTTTGGAGTGGCTGGGCGCACCCTTAGAGATAGGGTGAGGAGCTCAGTCACGCGGGAGGGGCTCGGAGTAGAGCCGCTGCTTCTCCACGTGGAGAGGAGCAGCTGAGGTGGCTCGGGCATCTGTTTCGGATGCCTCCTGGACGCCTCCCTCAGGAGGTGTTCCGGGCATGTCCCACTGGGGGGAGGCCCCGGGGAAGACCCAGGACACGCTGGCGGGACTATGTGTCCCGGCTGGCCTGGGAACGCCTTGGGGTCCCCCCGGAGGAGCTGGAGGAAGTGTCCGGGGTGAAGGAGGTCTGGGCATCCCTGCTTAGACTGTTGCCCCCGCGACCCGGCCCCGGATAAGAGGAAGACAATGGATGGATGGATGGATGGATGAAATGACTACTTTTGTATGTTGACTAGAGTTGCTAGTGCAGCTTGAACATCCGTATGCCACATCTATGTGACGTAAACGCGTACGTGACGTGAGCAGATCTGACCAGTTTTGCGTCTTGGGCAGTTTACACGGAAACGCTACAGCGGAGCGTATTTAACTTTTCCACTCTGGAGGGTGGTTTCAGATTGTTGCGTTTTTAGACCCCAAAAACGCCGTCACCGTGTAAACGAAAGGCACTTCCGATAAAATATTTTCTTGTTTTTACCCGTAAGCGTTCTCGTGTAAACAGGCCCTAAGACTGTAGAAATCTGGGAACAGTGCCTTTTAAATATTATTAGCCGAAAGAATGCTCTGATCTCAGTGAAGCAGTCCCCACGTGGTCCAAAATTGTATCTCCTAATACCATCAGCTTTTTTTCTCCTCCTGTTAGTGAAAGATTTAAAAAGTCAATTTTGTAACGCTTAATGCAAACAGTATGTATCTTGCATATTAAAATATTGTAATACATATGACCATAAGACCGCTACAGGACATACTGACATGCTTTGGACAACACATGGTTTATTAAAAAGCTGACATTAACTACAGGTCATTGAACACCACACCAAATTAGTATGCAAAACAGGCAGGCAAAATACAATATGGCATATTCATTTTAATGAGTAATTGGCTCATTTTGCTGCCAGGAGCGGCCCGTTGGGTTGGCATTTAACTTTTGCAAGGTTAGCAGAATTATATGGTCTAAAATGGACTGAATCTCAATATGTACATTAACACATTAGTTATATCAATCTTTAACCTTACACAAGTTTAAAGGTCTTTAGTATGCATTATTCAGGGGTTTTGAATTACTTTTTGAACAACCAATACGTCAAAAAGTACTGTGAAAGTAATTCAGCCTCTGTATATTGTCAATAGAGGACTCATGGATTGGCCCAAAGCTGATACACTGAGGAGCAGATTAAATTAGGTTAAAAATAACAGTCTGCCCCTTCATGTCCGAACTGCCCTGACTATCGACTGTTTTAAGTCTCGTCTTAAAACAGGGGTGCGAGTGAATAATGTTTCCCGTCGTGCTCTGAGTGCCTTTAAACAAATAAAACATTCTATTATTTTTACATACGTGAAAAGTCCATGAGGAACTTTAATAAATGTGTCAATTTTAACAGGAAATATCCGTTATTGGCTACAGCTGTAGGCCAAATATCGGATACCTATTGATTACAAAAATTCATCTACATAGAATACCAAGACTAAGCCAGGACTAAACCAAGACTAAACCAGGACTAAACCAAGACTAAACCAGGACTAAACCAAACCAAGACTAAACCAGGACTAAACCAAGACTAAACCAGGACTAAACAAAGACTGAACCAGGACTAAACCAAGACTAAACCAGGACTAAACCAAGACTAAACCAGGACTAAACCAAGACTAAACCAGGACTAAACAAAGACTAAACCAGGACTAAATCAAGACTAAACCAGGACTAAATCAAGACTAAACCAGGACTAAACCAAGACTAAACCAGGACTACACCAAGACTAAACCAGGACTAAACAAAGACTAAACCAGGACTAAACCAAACCAAGACTAAACCAGGACTAGACCAAGACTAAACCAGAACTAAACCAAGACTAAACCAGGACTAGACCAAGACTAAACCAGGACTAAACCAAACCAAGACTAAACCAGGACTAAACCAAGACTAAACCAGGACTAAACCAAGACTAAACCAGGACTAAACAAAGACTAAACCAGGACTAAACCAAACCAAGACTAAACCAGGACTAGACCAAGACTAAACCAGAACTAAACCAAGACTAAACCAGGACTAGACCAAGACTAAACCAGGACTAAACCAAACCAAGACTAAACCAGGACTAAACCAAGACTAAACCAGGACTAAACAAGAACTAAACCAGGACTAGATCAGGACCAAACCAGTTTTTTTCGCTGAAAACGCGCGGTGCCTGCATAAACTGAGCCACACAGACCGATTTTCTGGGCACCAAAACAAAACAAAACAAAAAAAAATCAACGTGAGAAATGCCATGTGTGGCGTGTGAGTGTGTGAACATGTCGAATTGCGTGTGTCACTCTCTCAATGCGTGAGACTTGAGAGCCCTGGTCTTAGCCAAGGCAGTTTTAGGGTGGGAAATATAAAAAATTACTTCCTACATTATCACCACATGATGTCACGAGGTGTAACCAAATATTCTGTCATAGAGTTCTGTGATCCATGCATAATTTAGTAATCTAGTGATCTCTCCCGTATTCAAACCCTCCTTAGAGTTAGCAGTACAAGCTTGTTAATACATCATTTTCAGGGAATATAGTGTTCTCAAAAACGTAAAAGGTAATACTCCCTCTATAAAAGCATAGAGGAGCACTTCCTAAATTATCACTTTATGATGTCACAAGGTTGAATTGAACATTTTTTGTTCTGGAGACAAACTAAATATTCAAGATTATTTAAATATCGATGAATGAAACTACTCCAGATGAGAAAACAACATTATAACATTCTACTAAATGTATTAGAATATGCCTTTTCAGGATTTGTTCTTCTTCTGATGAGTAATATGTTTGTCTGCTTGTGTCCAGTCCCCACAGCACCCCCTCAGGACGTACAAGTGATTGCAGTCAACTCGACCACCATTCGATTCACATGGAGCCCCCCACCGCAGCAGTTCATCAATGGAATCAACCAGGGATACAAGGTACATTAAGGATGAATCTTACTTTGTGTGTCTATAACTCTGAAGATTTGCCTAGGTCACCACATATACAGAACTAGAAGCTTCGTGGCTCAGTCTCTTCATGCCCATGTGTCATTCTGTGTCCATCTGTTTTGTCTTTTTAAACCGATGAATCATTTTTGAACTTATTTAATTTTTTAGAAAAGCAGCAAGTACATTTGTGAACTTCGCTACAACTTTACAACAATCAGTTTGTTGGGATTCAGAATACACACTTCTCCAATACTCCAATACTTTACGAAGATGTGAGTCTGGTCACTGTTGAATCTCTCAGAGTTCAGATGATTTGACAGACAGATGCGTTAGCCAGTCAGGGACTCACATGGTCAGTCCATCTGCTCGAGGCACAACAGAGGACTACACAGTTATCCCTTTGTATAAAAATACAATGAGATCATTCTGGACTTGTCAGGCAAATCAATCAGTGGACTTGATAGTATTAATATGGGCATCAGTTATCAGTCATAACAGTAAGACAAACACTGCATAGCAGTATTGGCAGGAAAAATACAGTTGGCATCAGAAGGAACACCCACAAACGTGGATCCAAATACTTACTTGGTGTAAATATGTCATTCATTTTAATGAGAGTTATAAATTTAAGAGTTATAATACAGACACGGAGAACATAGAGAAGAATAAAGCTGTCCACCGGCTCAAATTTGTACAAATATCCAAGAATGCTAAATGCAGCTGCACACAACGTGCTACTGCAACATCAGTGTTGTCTGTTGTATCTTAACACCCATGGAGCAATCAGTATAGGTTACTTTTCTGGGAGCATTCTATATCAACAACTTCAGCAAGGTTCATTTATCACTGAAATTGAATTAATTGTGCTTGAAAGACACACAATCTGCCAGAAAATGTCTTAAAATGAAAAGTGTGACTTGAATGGAGTGTCTCCCCCAAGTCCGACCACAGGCACATTGACGACCGTATCTACTGGACTCTTCCTAGAATTCATCAGATTCCAACAGTGAAATGTAGTGTAGATCTCATGATAGAATTTGCATGTTCTCCCCGTGTCTGGGTGGGTTTCCTCCGGGCACTCCGGTTTCCCCCACCAACCCAAAACATGCACCATAGGTACCTCCAGCTTAGGTCCTGACCAAACCGAAGCAAGAAGATCATGGAGATGGTCCCCGGGCGCCCTAATGTGTGTGCTGCCCACTGCTCCTAATATATGTATATATATATATAGGATGGGTTAAAATGCAGAGAGGAATTTCTCCAGTGTGAGATCAATAAAGTTCACTTCTTCTTCTTCTTCTTCTTAACCCTCCCCGTTTTGCAGCTGATGGTGTGGCCTGAGCTGTACCCGGAGGATGTCACTGTGGTAACCATCACTCCGGACTACCCAGCCAGCAGGCACACGGGGCTGGTGAGCGGGCTAGCTAAGTTCACCTGGTACTACAGCTCCACCCTGTGCTTCACCACACCAGGAGACGGGCCAAGGAGCCAGCCGAGCCTGCTGCAGACGCACGAGGATGGTGAGTGCCCTGAGTGTTCAAAAAAAGATTTATATATGTAAATGAGTTAGAATCAATCAATCGAACTTTATTTCAGACTCCTGTGGAGCCATAAAAAACACTTAAAAAACACAGACATGATAATGATAATAGTCTACAGTCCACATGGCTTACTTACCCGCTAATATTGAACCAGAGCATTTATTGCATTACGGTTAGTTTTAATAATCTCTTTCTTGTTCTTCCACAAACACAAACACAATCACAGACACATATCCACTTCTTAATTTCTTTCGGTTGGCAACTTCTACTTTAGTTTTTAGAGAATAAGAAACAAGATAGCGACAGTAGTGCCATTACTTTGAATTGTTTTGGAGAGCGCAGAGAGCACACACTGCTCCTCATATGACCAGTCACAGGGCCATTTACTACTGATCCTGGGTCAGTTTTACAGGAGAAAAGCTGGGGAACATTTGTCCGTATAAGAAGGGGGGGAAGGGGGAAGAAGGGGGAAGAAAATTCAGCACGTCGCAGGTTCGAATCCAGACCAGAGCGAGAGCAAATGAGCAAATGATTTAATTTTTAAACTTGCTTATTTTAAAATCAGTTATCTTTGCATAATGTTTTGTCACTTTTTAGGGAAATTATTAAAGATCCCATGACATGGTACTTCTTGATTACCTGGCCAGCCAAATGATATCTCTCTGTATTTCCTATACACCGCGATACCATTTGGACACTCTCCATCCACTCTCGCTCCTCCGGTTCCAAACCGACTCCGCGATTCTGATTCGTTCAAAGATGGTGACGTCAGTGCACCCGCCTTTGCCCGCAAAGTCACTCTTAGGCAGCGGAAGTTCCGCCTCAGTTTTGAATCAAGATGGCGCAATCTCTGATTGGTTCACTTAGCTGTCTGTCTACGCGCAACTGCAGCGCATTCTGTGGATCAAGCGTTACCAGACTCACCGCTGATACAGCGATGAGTCATGGATTCTTCCAGGCAAACTTCTTGATGCTTTTATATGGCTCCTTAATGGTTCCCTAATACTGTAAATGAATCCTTCTTCAAAATCAACACTCAGTGCATGAAAAACAGAGATAAGATGAGAAAGAGTAATTTTTCTCTCTCTGAACAGGCCATAATGGGCGTTGTTGCTTGAATGCAAATGAGGAGAAAAGAGCTGGCCAATAGTAGAGGGTGGGGGCGTGGCCAAACTCTCCGCTCTCGGCTTTGAGCTCTCAGCTGATCCATTTCCGTGTTTTTGCACGGGGGAGAGATTTGAAGCGTTCCATTGAAAAATAAACACATTTCCACAGAAAATAAAATTAAACCACTGCTGTTCAAAGGTCCAGAGGCTCAGATAAAGGACTTCCGAGCCTAGAAACACTCGGACGTGCCTCCAGGCAAGTAAAAAAACGCATTTCGCATTGCCTAGCGCATTCGCAGTCCAAACTCTCTGGGCGTGATTTACAGAGACGCTGAGTTCAGACAGACGGGGGTGGAACTGCATTTGCATTTCTTTTTTCGATCTGACGTCAATAAGGTGCCTTGTTCAAAATCGCCCGTTTGAGCGCCGATTTTTTGTAACGCAGAAAAGGATCGCAAATGCTCAGTTTAGACATTTCGCAACTTTTAACCATGGGGGGGGGGGCTAAACAGGGTAGGGGAGCTCACATTAACGTTCAAAAACCTCAGAAAGTGAAAATTTCATGCCATGGGACCTTTAACAAATTTGTCCAAACTACTAATATTTGTCCATTTAAGGGTATTTTACTTATGCAGCTGTTTCCTATGGTAACTTTGGGGATTCCATTCACACCATATTGTAACTCTTAAAGTTTCATTCAAACTGCAGGCAGCTTCTTGATATTATAGGTGCTTCTGGAAATTACTGTAAATTAATACAACACAATCAATTCCACAAAGAAATATACGTATTTATTAACACAATAGTATGCCCAAAATTTCACATTTTCTTGGCAGTCAGTAATTTCAGTCAGGTCAGTGATTATTTTCTAACTGAAAAGGAACCAGAACATAAAAACATGAATTTTAGATTGATAAAGATATTAGAAACATAAAGATATTGATATACAAGACCAACAATAAATACATAGATAAATAGAAATAGAACAGTAATAGGATTATAATAATTATAATTGGAATAGAACAGTTATTAATATTAGATGGTAATAAAAACATTTATTAAGAAAGTAAAGCTAACCCAATATCCTCATACGTTGAAGCCACTCCTCTTTTGTAACTGGCTCTGTGTTTGGACAATATACCTTGCCTTTTTACTGACTGTGACTGTTTCCACGGTGCCAAACTGCCCACATTTATGACATATATTTGAGGTCACAGTCATGCCTTACAAAAACAATGGAATGGACATATTTTTCGGTCTTTATATTTTCTAATACACTAAATACCAACAAAAGCAGAAGTATTTCCTCAGACATAAGTGAATAGGCAAATATTATTACTTGCATGTGAGGATAAAATCCAAATCCAAATCCACTTTATTTAACTCTAAACTCTGATCGATGGGCCTGGTCCAACTGCTGAAGCACAGCATGACCCCCTGGACCTACATCTGGTGCAAATGAGGGTTTTTGTGATCATGTTATAAAAGCTGTAAATGTCCACCACCTGCCAAACTCTCCAGTGCAGACCACCACCAGACAACTGATGCCCAGAACAATTTGTTTTGATACACTGGAGGCGGACCTTCCAGATCCTGTACGGCATCCAAACCAGCAGCCGCTGGGCAAAGAAGCGGTCTGGTGTTGGAGCCTGGTGGTACAAGGCAGCTGGTGGTGGGGGGTGGTACCACAGGTCTCGGCAGACTTTCAGTTCCAGCTTCCCTTTTGCACCCACCATAAAAAGTGTTTCTGCCACCCTTTTGCGGTCCTACTGTGGCATGGTCTGTGGCCATAGTAATGGGAGGTTTGCTGGTTCTGGCTATTTTGAGAAAAAAGGTATAAGAAACAAAGAAAACATCGATTGATAATGGCATGTGCACTTTTCAGGGCATCTTACCATTGTTCGTGTTGCTGGTGGTAGAAAGAAGGAAGAGGAGGGTTTGATGAAGGTCTGATGGCAGACGAGGTCTGCGGAACAGCGGGGGGCATGAGACTGTTACAGGGATATGTGCCTATGGAACCCGTGAAGTCTCTAAATGAAAGAATATTATTATTACGTTTTAGTGAAATAAAGTTGTATAATTACGACAATTTAATTTACATGTCCTTAATTTTCAGTTAAATAAAATGATATTATTACCTGAGGGAGTTTCCTCTGCAGACAAATTTGGTTTGACCACATGTGAGGCCCCAAATCTCTGCTGTTCAAGCTGTTAACAAAAGGGTCATTGTCAGTCAAATTTATGGGTCTAAATCCTGCACCACTGCTGCAGATATGCGTGTGTATGTGTGTGTGTATGTATGTGTGTGTGTGTGTGTATGTATGTACCCTATGTATGTATGTATGTATGTATGTATGTACCCTATGTATGTATGTATGTATGTATGTATGTATGTATGTATGTATGTATGTATGTATGTATGTATGTATGTATGTATGTACCCTATGTATGTATGTATGTATGTATGTATGTATGTATGTATGTACCCTATGTATGTATGTATGTACAGTATGTATGTATGTATGTATGTACGTATGTACGTATGTATGTATGTATGTATGTATGTATGTATGTATGTACCCTATGTATGTATGTACAGTATGTATGTATGTATGTATGTATGTATGTATGTACCCTATGTATGTATGTATGTATGTACGTATGTACGTATGTACGTATGTATGTATGTATGTATGTATGTACGTATGTACGTATGTATGTATGTATGTATGTATGTATGTATGTACCCTATGTATGTATGTATGTATGTATGTATGTATGTACGTATGTACGTATGTATGTATGTATGTATGTATGTATGTATGTACCCTATGTATGTATGTATGTATGTATGTATGTATGTATCCTATGTATGTATGTATGTATGTACCCTATGTATGTATGTATGTATGTATGTACCCTATGTATGTATGTATGTACAGTATGTATGTATGTATGTATGTATGTATTTATGTACCCTATGTATGTATGTATGTATGTATGTATGTATGTACCCTATGTATGTATGTATGTATGTACAGTATGTATGTATGTATGTATGTATGTATGTACCCTATGTATGTATGTATGTATGTATGTATGTATGTACGTATGTACGTATGTATGTACGTATGTATGTATGTATGTATGTATGTATGTACCCTATGTATGTATGTATGTATGTATGTATGTACGTATGTACGTATGTATGTACGTATGTATGTATGTATGTATGTATGTATGTATGTATGTACAGTATGTATGTATGTATGTATGTATGTATGTATGTATGTATGTATGTACCCTATGTATGTATGTATATGTAATAACATGCTGCTAACCATGGATAAAGACAGTCTGGGTCTTTTGGACTGCTCATTGCTCCTGGGGATAGATGGTGTGGGTCTTTTTGAAGGAGTGGACAGCTCAGTGCTTGAGGTGGAGGGTGTGGGTTCTGCACTCAGCTCTCTGCTCCTGGAGGTGGTGCAGGACGAGTCTAAGCCAGGGGTGGCATCCACTTTAGGTGGCAGATGACTAGGGTGACCACCGGTATAAAACAGGAAAGGAGGACACTTGTGTCCAAAAAGGAGGACAAAGCCCCTAAAGTGAGGACACCTTGTTGTTGTTGTTTTTTGTTTTCCCTCGGGGGTCAAGAAAAACAACTTATTAATTATTATTAATTATTATTATTATTATTATTATTATTATTATTATTATTATTATTATTATTATTATTATTATTATTAACGAGGACCAACGTGCTCCATAAGCATAAGAAATCCAGGGTTCTCTACAAAAGATGCGTGAAAAGTCCCTCAGTCGTCCAGGTAGAATCCATGATCAAAGGAGAAGTTCAATTTGTCAACTGGACAAAGTTTGTTTGGTTGAAAACGTTTCGCCGCTCATCCGAGAGGCTTCGTCAGCTCTGGTTATTGTACTGGTTAGACCCTGCTTATATCTCGCTGCAGCTAGATATAAGCAGGGTCTAACCAGTACAATAACCAGAGCTGACGAAGCCTCTCGGATGAGCGGCGAAACGTTTTCAACCAAACAAACTTTGTCCAGTTGACAAATTGAACTTCTCCTTTGATCATGGTTCTCTACAAAGGTGAATGGTAGGTCACTCATTGCGATCATTTGTGCTCCTGGCTGTGTTCTCCTGGGCCTTCGCACTGTCAAGGGGCATTTTTTTGTCTCCTTTTCAAACTCTCCTGCAGCGTGAGCTGACTCGTCTTTGGCTGGGTTACCTGTAACTCGCTGTATTGTGTCGGGTGTTTGTTTTTGAGGTGCCGTATCGGTTTGTTGTGTTAAATGTCGCCCTTTCCTTTCCACCCCTCACAATCCCAAGTTTACATATCCCACCGTTTGCTATGTCAATGTTGTTGTCATCAACTTTATAGTATTTCTAGACTGCAGACATACTCACCAAACATTATAGCGTTCTTATAGCGTTCATTATAGCGCTCTTCTTATCTCCTCTCTGTACTCGCGCTTTGCGCTACGAGCTGCTTCCGTGTATTTAACCAATAGTGTGTCATGCCGCACGTGTTGATGTTTCTGTATGAAGTCTCATTCTGTGCCACCGCATAACCATAGATCTCATCTAGGATATGTTAAAAAATAATAAGAATACTTGCTACTAGCAAGTGTAAATAATGGGTGGGGATTTATGACGATTTATGCAACGGTGGGCGACGAGGGTCCGAAAGGAGGACAAAATGTAAAAAAGGAGGACACGTGACAGACGGCCGGACAGACAGCTCTAAAACCGGACTGTCCGGACTTAATCCGGACGAATGGTCACCCTACAGATGACCCTGCGATAAGTGCATGAAGATATACCAGACAAATAGTAGGCCTATTTAGGACATTAATATATTCTATATCATGTCTAATACTGTTTTTTTTGTTTTGTTTGTTTGTTTTTTAAATGTAGGATAAATGAAATCCACATGAGCATGTAAGACGTGTGCTCCAGAGTGGTCTGTCTGCCTCTACTTGAAAGCAGAGGGCACTTTTCTATCTGAAATCATAAACAAATATTATGCATATAACTAGTTTTTGTGCCAGAAGTCCATACATATACACAGTATTACGTTAAAAATGTATAATTTGTATTAAGTGAATCCTCTACTTGTTTTATCTGCACACATAACATGGAATATCACAAACAGTTCCATTTTAAATACAATAAAGTTAAATCACTCTGGTACATCTCATACCATCTTTTTTGTCTGGGAGCAGTGTGCGTATACAAGCAGGTCTATTGCTGTTTGTCTGTGACGTAATTACCAATGAATTAACGTAATCACTACGTAGTGTCTGGTAGCTATTGAAACAATTAAACTAAGCCACTGCATTGATGAAATATGTACAACCACCTGTTTTCTCAGTACGATGAAATTACGGCGCTATTAGCCAACTTCTGACAGCAGCGAAGCACATGGGATTGTTGTCAACAGTGAGCCGAAGACAGAAAGACGGCAAGATGCACTACGCACATCGATTGGCTTGCAAATGATTCAGCTCGCACTTTGATTGGACTGACGCCGTGGCCTGATTTGCTCTCGTGAAAGAAGATGGATCTTATTGGAAGCGCCAAAGACTCACGTTGCAAGCTAATAGGCGCTTGAAAGCTCGAGCTACGCACTCCATTGGACGAAAAGTACGGACTATCGGCTTTCGGGTGGAGCTACTGCCCAAGTTGTTCAACTTGTTCAAGTTGTTTCTGTTCAACTGTTAATGAGCTTATCACTTGACAATAGCAGTGAAATCCAGTATAATCCAGAAGTTCGAATCCAAAACCACTTTTATCAATACAGTACCTTTTATCAATCCAAAGCCCATGAGTTCAAGATTGTTATGAAAACAAAATGCATGCGCAACTTCGGCTTGACGTCAGTAGTGGAAGACATTCAGGCGTAAATTTGTGAGGGAAGTCATGAAAATGACTCATATATTTCCCAAAGTAGTTCCTGATCATAAATGCTCATCAGACTAAAGACCACTGAGCATACATCGAGCATATGGACTAAAAACAGTCGCATCATAAGGACTGCTGTTTTGCTCTGCTACTTAAAGCCCCAGTGTGTAGGATTCGTGGCGCATAGGTGGATGGTGCTATTGCACTTTCTATTTTAGCTACGGCAGACCTCGAGGGTCACCCGCGGTCCCGTTTTTTTTTTTTTTTTTTTTTTTTCTCATGAAAACACACATTCCCGATCATGTACCATGACACTCTACACATCAAATGAAACCTTACAGTCTCCTCTTTTTGACTATGCAATTCATTTCCCTGCACAACAATCACTCCCCGAGCACATGGGGCTTTTATACGGAAAAGCACAAAACGAGGTTAGCTTACCTTAGAATGCTTTCCACAGGTCAAACTCTGTATTTCACCATAAACTTGCTCTCAATTTGTCCATAAGGATCCAGCAAATAAAATCCAGTAAAACAATTTAGTCCAAAACACGTGTTAGATCCATTACGACGTCTGATCCGGCAGCATGCTTGTGTTGTTTACCCAAAACCACGAGCCTTGCCGAAGGCGAAGGCGGAGCCCAAATGTCCTTCTGCGGCTCTCGTATTCAAAATGGCTGCCTCTATATGGGGAAGATCCCCCTTTTATGTGACTATATCTAAGTCCAAAAGAATACTTTGATTTCATGATGGAAGTGAAAAGGCTTGGAAAACAATGTATTTTTGAATGGGTATCTTCAATTTTAGTAATTAACGGGTAAAAATCTTACACACTGTCCCTTTAAAGACTATACTTTTTGTGTGTAACAGCCTACATTTTATATAATTTAAAGTACCTTAATTTTTTGCGTCAGATGTAGTAGTTTATTTTAATGATGGTGTTGATAGGCTGGTGTTTTAATCACTCATGAATCTGAAAAATAAAGGGAAAGGTGTCATGCTTAACTAAGCAGACTGTCTATGTACACCTATCCAGCCAGTTCACATGTATTGTGAACTTAGCACAAACATAGTGCAAACTTATGCAACTCAATTATAGTTTACTTGATTTATATGAGGAAGTTACCTTTCATTTAGAAAAACCTAGTTTAAACAAGTAAACTCAACAAAAGACAAAACGTGAGTTTAATTTATTAACCATTCTAAGTAAAGTCAGTTGTTAGGTTTTACAGTGTATATTAAAATCTTGATTAACTGTTAGAGACTATTTTGGCCCACAGTTACACAGTGCATTTATTTATTTTACTGAACAGTAACAATAACAAGCTCAAAACTCTCCACATGGGTATATTTTTAGACAATGTAGCCTACTTTTTACTAACATATTGCTTCTCCCTCATTTTCTCAAATTCTCTTACACTTACACTGTAAGAGGCATTTAATACTTACTAAACAATATTAAAGCAGATCTATTCTGCAAAACTTTTCAGAGCTTTTAACCATGTTGTAGTTCAGGGCTCTCAAGTCTCACGCATTGAGAGTGTGACACACGCAATTCGACGTATTCACACGCGCACACGCCACACATGGCATTTCTCACGCTGATTAGTGTTTTTTTTTTGTTTTGTGCCCAGAAAATCGGTCTGTGTGGCTTAGTTTATGCAGGCTCCGCGCGTTTTCAGCGCCGCCCCCTCCCCCTGCTCCCCCGAGCAGGGGGAACAGGGGGAGGGGGGGACGGCGCGTCTGCTCGCCGTCCCCCTGCACGTCCTGAGCCTCAGTCCCGGTGCCACGTCTCCTCTGAGACGCACCGACTCCGGTCCCGGTGTCTCCGTCTGTGCGTAACGTGTCCCCCACGACGGCTTACGCGCGGAATACGCGCGGCCCAGAGCCGAACTGCCCATGGTGAGTCGCGGTGAGTCGCGGTGAGACGCGGTGAGACGCGGGCCCGGTGCATTGACCAGACTCTTGCATGAATCCGTTAAAAATGTCCCGCTCCCTCCTCCCCGCCCCTCTCAGCGCACTGACAAAGTGCGGTGATGATAAAACAAACTGAGAACCATCAGGTAATAACTTCATTTATATAACTCTCATTAGTTGCTTTGTAGTTTAAGTTTGCTCTTTAGACAAACAGGGCTCTCAACACGCAATTCGACGTGTTCACACGCTCACACGGCATTTCTCACGCAATTCAAGCGCCAAAAATTGTTCACTCGCACACACCCCCCCCCCCGGTCCTCGGAAATTACAGTCACACGCACGACCCCGCTCAAAACTTGAGAGCCCTGTTGTAGTTGCTTCCCTTCTCATTTACCCTTTGGAAGTTGTATTTGGAGTGATTCGTGCATGTTTGAGCAATCTTTATTAATCACTTATTTTCCAGACGCCATATTGCTACATGTAGGATTTGGTGGCATTGCTTAGTCAATTTGATATAAATGAAAAAAATCTGCTGCTCACTAGTGTGATGTGCAGCTATTCATCGTAGTTGCTGACTCCGTTGTGATGACGTTTACAGCAAAGTCAGCTCCCACTGGGCACTGCAGTTTTCTAAAGCAGAAGTCAGCAGACTTATTTCTTTTATTAGATCAATATTGCAATTTAAAATGTCCAAACTATAACATTATGATCCACAGGAGTCTTCTTTAATGCTTATCTATTTCTGTATTTGGATACAAAATATTGCTAAAGACAGAGTAATGTGCTTTCAATTAATTTTAACTTTATATTCATTGTTCAGTTAATATTATTGCTCAGACAACATAAATTTGATTGATGGTTGAGTGCCACCACGGAAGCTGAACAGGTCCTTGCTGGTCTCTCATTTAAAAAAAAAATCCTTGCTAAGACCCCGATTAGAACATAACACTATCCATTCTTGTGGGATTCATTCTCTTTTAAAGGACAAGTAATGTTTTTACAATCTGGAGTATTTCCGGAGATTTCAGAGTTTGGCCATATCCGTTTAATGTGAGTGGTCGGGGCACGCTATTGCAGTCACCAAATAACACAAACTTTATCACTTTTCAAATGACATAAGTTCAATGTGTTAGTTTACACTTTCGTTCGATTCAAAAGTGGCCTGTAATCCGAGATCCAGTCATGGCTCCTATTGGATGATGTCATCAACGAGGACAGTGCACATGCGCGCATTCACAGCTGATTTGAAGATAAGACGACGCTCTCAGCTCTCGGTTATAGTCATAAAGAAGCTAAAGAATAATAATAAGAAAACATCTCCGCTTGAGAAAACCCGAAATGGTGCGAACATGCATTTATCCCGGTTGTGGAAACAAAATGACAGCTTGGACGAAGTTGAGTTTTCACAGGTTCCTCGTCACACTCCGGAGTTATTGAAGCTGTGGCAAGTTGCCTTGAGAATGGACTCAAACATGAAAGGCAAAGCTGTAAGACGTTTGGAGCATCGTGTTTGCAGTACCCACTTCAGTCCAGACGATTTTTTACCAGCAAAGGAAAAGAAAGAAGGCCAGAGGATTCAGCGCACGATTCTGAGAAGTAATCCGATACCGATGGCCGTTCTCTGGTGCATTGCTCCTCAAACTGTCTCCGCTTCCTTCTTTCTAATTCCCCCTCATCTGTATACTCAGGCTCAAAACGATAGGGACGGCCATCATACTCAAATAAGTCCTCTTCAGTCTCGAAGTCCGAATCTTCAGCCATGTCTCACTCGCAACAGAAAAGTTATGAGCGTCTTCTAAGCAAAGTAGTGGAATGAATGCGCGCATGCGCAGGGCTCTTGTTGATGACGTCATCCGATCGGAACCATGACTGGATCTCGGATTACAGGCCACTTTTGACTCAAACGAAAGTGTAAACTAACATATTGAACTTTTGTCATTTGAAAAGTGATAAAGTTTGTGTTATTTGGTGACTGCAATAGCGTGCCCCGACCACTCATGTTAAACGGATATCGCTAAACTCCGAAATCTCCAGAAATGCTCCAAATGACACCAAAGTACAATGGGTGAGTAAATGACGTTGTTTTATCACTGAAATAAGGTCCAGATTGTAAAAAAAAAACATGCTCTTTGTCTCCTTGGGACAATTTGACCACAGAATGAGTCCCATGAGCTTGAAAACCAGAATTTTCCTGAATTTTATCTGTGACATAACTAAGGTCCGGACCAAATGTTTTTTTATTTTTTTTTTAAATTTTGGTGCGGTTCGCTTTCACACTGCAGTTTTTCCCCAAGTGAACCAACATCTATAAACAAAACCCCGTGTGCTGAGGTCGCTCAGCCATTGGACAGAAATGAGCCGTGTTAAAGCGCTGTGTCCAAACACGGAAGGAGGAGAATAACGGTGTTACCTGCTGTTTTCAATCTAGCCTTAGCGATATGGTTTGCTCAGTTTTTACAGTTTGCACAAATGTTTGAGCAGCATCGTGAGGTTTACACTATTTTACAATCAATTTACAAACGACGAAGTCACAGGGCAAGACGGCTACGGAGGACAGAACTCATGTGCGCATCAAGTTCTGACTCTTGCTCTTCACGCAAAACATAAGTAAGCCTCGTAAGTTTAGTTTTGTTTCGTTTCGTAAGCCTCGGTTTCCCATAATGCTCGACATACGACGGGAGCTCGTTAAGTACAAAAAGCCAACTTGTGTCGGATCGAGTCTGGTCTGTATTCTCACCTCAAACGAACCGCACCAGGGTTCGAATGGAATCGTGCCGAGACCGAGCTTTTTAGGTGGTCTCGGTTCGCTTGTTTGCTCCGAATCGAGATTTTTGGTTTTTATTCACACCAGAACAAAAGGTCCGAATCAAAGGAGGAAATGAACTCTGGTTTGTTTTAAACGAACCAAACAAGGCAGGTGTGAAAACGACCTAACTGGGCAAACAAAGCATTTTTGAATGGTCAGAAAAGACGACTTTGGGTTAATGGATTAATGAAACAAAATACAACTCCAAGTATGTTTTTTGACGATATATCATGGTTAGTAGCTCAAAAAAGGACATTTTGCATAAAATGTATCCTTAGGCTGTTCCCAATAGTTTAACACATTTAAAACTACTGTCTGACTCCATACTAACGTCTTACTTTCTTAAAGGGCCCATATTACACTATTCCTCATCAAAAACTTATCCACACTTATTTAACACACAAGCCCTGCATATGTAGGCTGAGTTGTTCTCTGAAATGGAAAACACTTTGTTCCACCTTGTGATGTCATGTAGTAATAGAGGAAGTGCTCCACTGTATTCATAATCACTAGAATCATTTGGATAATTTCAGAATTGGAATTGCCGAGGTAAAGGGTAGATTTTGAGCTTTGGAGATCTAAATAAACTAATAAACCAGGATTTCTCAAATATGTGTAAATGAAACAAACTCCAGGCATGTTTCTGATGTTTTCTGATTCTGAACAGCATTATAACATGGCAGTTTTGCTTAATGTAGAACCTTTAAAGGTATCCAAAAATGAGAACTTCGCACTTAAATCTCTTCAGACAGGTGCGTTGGAGGCAAGGGAGCAGACCCAGAATACACGAGGAGAAAACAATCCCGCACTCCGTCTTACTTGTAAAATGAGAAATTTACTAAGACATGCAATGTTTCGGCCCTAGGCCTTCATCAGGCAAAATGCCCTTGGCCTGATGAAGGCCTCGGGCCGAAACATTGCATGTCTTAATAAATTTCTAATTTTGCAAGTAAGACGGAGTGTGGGATTGTTTTCTCCTCGTGAGAACCTTTAAAGGTCCCATGGCATGAAATTTTCACTTTCTGAGGTTTTTGAACGTTAATGTGAGCTCCCCTACCCTGTTTAGGCCCCCCCCCCCATGGCTAAAAGTTGCGAAATGTCTAAACTGAGCATTTGTGATCCTTTTCCAAGTTTGAAAAAAAGACAAAGGAAGGGAAGTTTCTGACATCACACTCAAGGAAAAATGCAAATGCAGTTCCACCGCCGTCTGTGTTTCTACTCACACTCTCTGGAACTCACGCCCAGAGAGTTTGGACCGCGAACGAGCTACGCAATGCAAGATGCGTTTTTTTTATTTGCCTGGAGGCACGTGAGAGTGTTTCCAGGCTCGGATGTCCTTTATCCGAGCCTCCGAACCTCTGAAACAGCAGTGGTTTAATTTTATTTTCTGTGGAAATGTGTTTATTTTTCAATGGAACGCTTCTCATATCTTCCTCCGCGCAAAAACGCGGAAGTGGGGCCAGCGCACAGCGCACCGCTAAACGAGGAAAGGGCAGAGAGTTTGGCCACACCCCCACCCGCTGCACTGGCCTGTCTCTGTCCTCCTCATTTGCATTCAAGCAACAACGCCCAGAATAAAGTGTTCCAGAGACATATTTATGACTCTGACTGTGTTCATGGATCTTTCTCATGCACTGAGTGTTGATTTTGAAGAAGGATTCATTTACAGTATTAGGGAACCATTAAGGCGCCATATAAAAGCATCAAGAAGTACCATGTCATGGGACCTTTAACCCATTCTTTGCATCACAGTTCTACAGTGATTACATCGTTTTGACAATTGAAGATTTGTTTTATTTGGCTCTCATATTGACCTTCTCATAGTAAAATGCACAATAGTTGTAGGCACAGAGACAGTAGCGATTACCGTGGCAAAGGAACATTAGCTGCACCACTAGCCATGTCTATTGATCGACTGTGCTGTGCTGAAGGTTAATGAACAGTGTAATTCTTACCTGATGATAGTTTAGCGTGTTGTAAAAGGATGCACATGGCTAGTTTAAGCGCTCTAGTGCAAAAGTGGACTCAGAGGCATTTAGAATCGACAAGGATACAGGATATAGTGATGATTGAAAAACTTTATAGTAGCGGTAATGGGACTTCAGCTATCAAAGTCAAATCACAGTCATTTTTCTGTTGTTCGGTCAAAGTGTTGTTATGACAACTTGCAAGGTTGACCGCTCACTCTCTGGTTCTAAACTTGAAATGGCAGGACAAACATAATTGTTAGTAAGACGAGACAAGTGACACAGAATCAGCTTTTTCTGTTCCGATACGGATATCAATACTTTGGCTTTAAGTATCTGCCAATACACGATATTCACTGATACCAGTGTAGGAATGGAAAAATGACACTAGTATTTCCTTAAAACACTTAAAAGAAACTAATTACACAAGAGATTCAATTGTGTTATGCAACTGTTATTTATTCTTATTCTTGTGTTTGTTGCACGGCTCCTTCATTTTTGTGGTCAAACCTTTGAATATATCAAATTTAGTGCATTATTTAATGTTTTCTACTTTCAATTAAATTCCCTTCAAATTATAAAATGAATGTAAAGTCCAGACTTTGGACATACAAGGAATAGCGTCATTGGTCCACACTTCAAACTCCTCCCCCTCCAGCTAGAAACACCAGGCTGTCATCAGGGCAGTCTTTCGTCATGTCACCAACTGGAAATTGCAGAGGCCACTGAAAGTAGCACTCACTTTACCACAATATTAGCTCCACTTTAAACAGCGGGGCTCAGAATGTAGACTTTTATCTTAAGCTTAGACAATCACTAAAATCCAAAATTCTTATAATAATGCATAATCTTTTGTGATTTCTTGTAGTTCCTGGCCCCGTTCGTGAGCTGACCTTTTCCGAGATCTTGGACACGTCTCTCAAAGTGAGCTGGGCCGAACCGGAGGACAAGAATGGCATCATCACAGGTACTGGGTCCATGCACAACACTAAAACTGCAAACTCCTTGCAATACAACAAAAAGATATAGAATGCAATGTAATGTACGTTTCAACACCAAACAATAGGGTTTCTTGGGTTGTCAAAAGTATCAGAAATTAATTCACATAGCTTTAGAATGATCTTGATGTGTATCAGAACAAGTATAAGAGCACATAGATTAGTATACACCCATGGACCACTATGGAACCTACAGCAGTGTTTCCCAACCAGGGGTACGCGAGTACATTGCAGGGGGTACTCGGCAGTGTCACTGCCAGGCACAGGGGGAGATTTTTTTGAATTTTTTTTATTCTAATTTGAGTAAATTTGAGTTAAAAAAAAAGGAGAAAATGTCTGAGAATTAAATTTTCAAATTAAGGAGATGAAATAAATTTATTTTCATTTAAAGGTCCCATGGCATTAAATTTTCACTTTCTGAGGTTTTTGAACGTTAATGTGAGCTCCCCTACCCTGTTTAGCCCCCCCCCCCGTTGCGAAATGTCTAAACTGAGCATTTGCGATCCTTTTCTGCGTTACAAAAAATCGGCGCTCAAACGGACAATTTTGAACAAGGCACCTTATTGACGTCAGATCGAAAAAAGAAATGCAAATGCAGTTCCACCCCCGTCTGTCTGTACTCAGCGTCTCTGTAAATCACGCCCAGAGAATTTGGACTGCGAATGCGCTAGGCAATGTGAAATGCGTTTTTTTATTTGCCTGGAGGCACGTCCGAGTGTTTCTAGGCTCGGAAGTCCTTTATCTGAGCCTCTGGACCTTTGAACAGCAGTGGTTTAATTTTATTTTCTGTGGAAATGTGTTTATTTTTCAATGGAACACTTCAAATCTCTCCCCCCGTGCAAAAACACGGAAATGGATCAGCTGAGCGCTCAGAGCCAGAGCGGAGAGTTTGGCCACGCCCCCACCCTCTACTATAGGCCAGCTCTTTTCTCCTCATTTGCATTCAAGCAACA
The DNA here is from genome assembly GCA_036785185.1 of Paratrypauchen microcephalus. NCBI lineage: Eukaryota > Metazoa > Chordata > Actinopteri > Gobiiformes > Gobiidae > Paratrypauchen > Paratrypauchen microcephalus. The sequence continues at coordinate 2,698,062 of JAVJIX010000096.1, forward strand.
ACGCCCAGAATAAAGAGTTTGAGAGAGATATTTATGACTCTTTCTCATCTTATCTCTGTTTCTCATGCACTGAGTGTTGATTTTGAAGAAGGATTCATTTACAGTATTAGGGAACCATTAAGGAGCCATATAAAAGCATCAAGAAGTACCATGTCATGGGATCTTTAATAATCTGTTGTGTCATGTTCTACTTTTGGAGAATTATCAACACGTATGAGTGAGGGGGTACTCGAGGTATGACAAAAAGGCTCAGGAGGTACACAAGACAAAAAAGGTTGGGAAACACTGACCTACAGGACCACTGAGGGATTAGACAGATATAAGACACAGGGTAATATGATAATCACACTACCTGGAGCTACTGTGACAAGTAAATTTCTCCTGTGTGAGATCAATAAAGTCTTATCTTATCTTATCTTATCTTATTCTATTCTTCCTTGTTTTATTATAATCATGGTATTGCAATCAGTATTGAGTATCGAGTCTGATCCTTTGCATACTAGTTCTGATAAAGCTCAGGATCATTTTAAAACGATATCTATATTCACAAACAAATGAACATAGATATAGATTTTGATACTTTTGACAACCGTAATCCATGTGCTCTCAGTGTACATAAGTTGTATGTAATATAGTATGCAGTAGTATATAGTAAGTAAGTAGTATATAGTAAGCGTCTAGTCTGGCTTCATTTCCCACTGTTTTCACTCTCTCTCTCTTCCTCCATCTCTCCCTCTCCATCTCCCAGAGGAATCCATTGGCTCCATATCAAAGTGATCAAATGCACCTGCTGCCTGGCTCTCTCGTCCCCTCTCCCTCTCGTATCCCTCTCTCCCTCTCGTATCCCTCTCTCCCTCTCTTTCTTCCCCACTCTCCTCTTCCTTTCTCTCTCTCTCTCTCTCCTCTCTCTCAGTGGAACCCAGTGGCTCCACATCACACTGACTGATACTCTTTGAGTCGGGGTCACCTTCCACCCTTCCCTCCTCCTCCTCCTGCTCTATCAGCTCCTGGTGGGTTATAGACGATCTGGGACTGGCCTCTCTCTCTTCTCTGTCTCTTATTTGGCTGGCACTGCCCTGTGTAAAGCAGCGCCGCAGCAATTCATCAGAAAGTCACTTAAAATCCCTTTAACACTAGTAAAACCACATGGCTGATCTGGGCATACCTTGCTGCACTGTGATTAAGGTTGTTGATTATCTGTTGGATAAGACACGCCCCCCTCTGTTCTAAAGCCAGTTTGTTTTGTAGTCACTTCATAGGTGCTGTTAACCTTGCACAGCGAGATGGATTCTTGTGATATTCATAAACTCAAAATAATCCATCTTGACATACTTCCACTGGTGTGATTGGGCTCAGCCCAGGACATTATCTATCAATCACATTATTTGTCCCCGAGGGGGGATTAAAGCACACTGAGTGGTACAATATAATAATAATAATAATAATAATAATAATAATAATAATAATAATAATAATAATAATAATAATAATAATAATAGTAATAATAATAATAATCATAGAAAGCTCAAACAAAAGTCAACAGGTAGAGTCATCAGATGCACTGTCAGGGAAGTTTAAAGGTCCCATGGCATGAAATGTTCACTTTCTGAGGTTTTTGAACGTTAATGTGAGCTCCCCTACCCTGTTTAGCCCCATGGTTAAAAGTTGTGAAATGTCTAAACTGAGCATTTGCGATCCTTTTCTGCGTTACAAAAAATCGGAGCTCAAACGGGCGATTTTGAACAAGGCACCTTATTGACGTCAGATCGAAAAAAGAAATGCAAATGCAGTTCCACCCCCGTCTGTCTGAACTCAGCGTCTCTGTAAATCACGCCCAGAGAGTTTGGACTGCGAATGCGCTAGGCAATGCGAAATGCGTTTTTTTATTTGCCTGGAGGCACGTCCGAGTGTTTCTAGGCTCGGAAGTCCTTTATCTGAGCCTCTGGACCTTTGAACAGCAGTGGTTTAATTTTATTTTCTGTGGAAATGTGTTTATTTTTCAATGGAATGCTTCAAATCTCTCCCCCCGTGCAAAAACACGGAAATGGATCAGCTGAGAGCTCTGAGCGAGAGCGGAGAGTTTGGCCACGCCCCCACCCTCTACTATAGGCCAGCTCTTTTCTCCTCATTTGCATTCAAGCAACAACGCCCATAATGGAGTGTTCAGAGAGAGAAAAAATACTCTTTCTCATCTTATCTCTGTTTCTCATGCACTGAGTGTTGATTTTGAAGAAGGATTCATTTACAGTATTAGGGAACCATTAAGGAGCCATATAAAAGCATCAAGAAGTACCATGTCATGGGATCTTTAAAGGGAATAAAAGTTCTTAGGACAAAGGTGTCCCTCCTCTGTGTCCACTGTGTCCTGCAGCCTGGGTATCACAGCAGCCTCCAAGGGGCATCAGGTGAACTCTGGAAACACAACAAGAAAGCCTCTCTCTCCCTCTTTCTCTGCTCTGTTGTTTCAGTGATGAGACGGGACATTCCCTCTGGAACGTCTTTTGCCATATTTGGTGTAGAATGTCTGCTGAATGAATGTAAAAAAAAATTAAGCATTTTATAACTAGCTAGCATTATGTAGGGTCACAATGGATACAGGAAAAACAAACTGCTCAAATCACAGTTTAAAGATCCCATGACATGGTACTTCTTGATGCTTTTATATGGCTCCTTAATGGTTCCCTAATACTGTAAATGAATCCTTCTTCAAAATCAACACTCAGAGATAAGATGAGAAAGAGTATTTTTTCTCCCTCAGAACAGGTCATAATGGGTGTTGTTGCTTGAATGCAAATGAGGAGAAAAGAGCTGGCCAATAGTAGATGGTGGGGGCGTGGCCAAACTCTCTGCTCTCCGCTGTCAGCTGTGCGCTCTGATCCATTTCCTTGTTTTTGCACGGGGGAGAGATTTGAAGCGTTCCATTGAAAAAGTTCCATGGGACCTTTAATAGTCCTTAACCATCTTTTGAACTGCTCATGCTGCATTCATTTCTTGGTCAAAATCCCAAAATGTGAAGATAAAAATTAAAGGTAAATATTTAAAAAGTTTTAAAAAATTGCTCAGTATGCCAGCCAATCAGCAACAAGAGCAGGCAATCGCAACCATGGCAACCACGGGCCACATTATTATGAAAGCACAGATGCTTGTGCTTTTCTCTCATCTGGATAAAAGAAAAGTTAGATAATAATGTGAAATTCTCATCTCAGACCACACTGCTTGGTCAGAAAGGATCATGTGTTGCAAAATTATGTAGTCACGCGGGGAAGTAATGTGGAAACCATCTTTGTCTCATCTTCCAGGTCCTGTTATACCTACATGGATGGAACTTTTCTCCTCATAGTAATTCCTCATTCATCCTGGAATTGTTCATAGCTAAGGTTTCTAAAGGAGTCTACAGTCTTTTTATTAGTTCACTCATTTGCCTTTGGTTCCCCCCAGGCTACGTGTTGAGGTGGGAGGTGTCCGGCGCAGAGTCCAGCGCACAGGAGAAGGCTCTGTCTAACTCCACCCTGCAGCACCACCTCAACGGACTCACCTCCACCACCACCTACAGCCTGCAGGTGGCAGCACTGACTGCCGCGGGCCGAGGGGCAGTCGCCTCGTCTACCATCTCCACTGGGGTCCCTCCAGGTACAAGAGCACACACCAAACATTTTTTATACATAGATTTTATTTTAGGGCTGCAACTAACTATTACTGTATTTTTGGACTATACATCACACTTTTTTCATGGTTGGGTGGTCCTGCAATACTCAGGTGCGACTTATATATTAGCATATATAACTTCACATGTTTGTTCGTTATATATACCACTGTCACTTGGCACTCTACTGCACATGTTGGCTGCAGAAAGAGCTGCTGTCCTGTCTGGGATCATGTCAGTGTCTTGTAGGATTTCAGCAGATTTCAGGCTCTCCCGGGGGCGGGGCTAGGTGTAGCAATCAGGTATGTGTGGATGTCCGGCTACTGAAGTCTAAAGTTTCTTCTCGTCATTGGATTTATCCCATACATCATTAAGGTCATTAAAGGAGAATTAACGTTTTTTTACAATCTGAGCCTTATTTCGGTAATAAAACAAGTTGTTTTACTCACCCATAGCACTTTGGTGTCATATGGAGCACTTCCAGAGATGTTTTAGATTAGCGATAGCCGTAGCGCTAATATATGCCCCGAGCATGTAATATATGCGCCGAGAGGTCTCCAAATAACACAAACTTTAGCTCTTTTCAAATCATAGAAGCTCGATGTCTTAGTCTACACTTTCGTTTGAGTCAAAAGTGGCCTGTAATCCGAGATTTATCCATAATTTACAGTTTTGCGTTTCATGTTTGGGTCCCGAGAGCTGAGAGCGAAATAAACTGTGACTCCGCACATGCGCACTGGCCTCCTCATCTACTCGAAACTATGGATAAATCTCGGATTACAGGCCACTTTTGACTCAAATGAAAGCGTAGACTAAGACATTGAGCTTCTATGATTTGAAAAGTGCTAAAGTTTGTGTTATTTGGAGACCGCTCGGGGCATATATTACATGCTCGGGGCATATATTATATGCTCCGAGAACTCGCTTTATGGATATCGCTAATCTAAAACATCTCTGGAAGTGCTCCATATGACACCAAAGTGCTATGGGTGAGTAAAACAACTTGTTTTATTACCGAAATAAGGCTCAGATTGTAAAAAACGTGAATTCTCCTTTAATATTGACTCTTTAAAGTTGCATATGAACTCTTTTCTTGTTACTCATTGCTATTCAAAAGGCAGTCCCAAAAACATTCAAAGAAGTGAGAATCTAATGAGGCAGAACAGACAACGGCTCATTGAAGAGATACAGAGGAGAACCGCTGTCCGAACATTTTTGTGATGACTGATTTATAAATGCACAAAGTAAAACCCAGGCGGGACACACGGTTTGGATTCGGAGAGATTTTATTCATTTATGAATTCAAGGGGAAGAAAGAGCAAAGATGAGAGAAAGAGACAAGATGAGAGGGAAAGGGGAAGGGAAGTTATCACTCTACTCCGGTTATGTATTCATGTATGCACAGAGTGGGAGAAATTTGGCATCTGAACCGGACAGCTGAAATCAAGACTTTCGGTAATTAGGAATATGGTTTGAGAATTTGAAAAAAACTGATTGTTATTTATATATGGAAGATAATTAGTTTAATCAGATTTAGAATTAGAAATGAATTTGATTTTTCACTTTGGATTTTTTAACATGTTTGAAAATTCACTATGTTTGTTCTGAATGTCAATTGCTGGATTAAGTGCATTTTGTTTTGAAATTTTGCACATTATACAATATTATTGTATCAACTGAAATTCTGATTCAAAACAATTCAAACATGTTTCTTCAGAGTTAAAAAATTAAAGGCATACTCCTGAACAAATGGTTACACCTCCAGTACGGTTGTCAAAAGTATCGAAAATCAGACGTTAATCAACACTTAAACTAATATTGAAACGAGAAACTCATTTGAGCAGGTATCGATACTGAAAAAGTTTCATTCACAGGACAGAAATGAACCTTTCCTGAATGTCTTTAGAATGATCTTGAGCTGAATCAGAACAAGTATAAGAGCACATAGACTATATACGCCCATGGACCACTATAGAACCTACAGGACCACTGAGGGATTACAAGGATATAACATAATGTAGTATTTACCATTTACCCATAGCACTTTGGTGTCATATGGAGCACTTCCAGAGATGTTTTAGATTAGCGATCTCCGTAATTTAGTTCTCGGGGCACATGTTTGCGGTCTCCAAATAACACAAATTTTAGCACTTTTCAAATCATAGAAGCTCAATGTCTTAGTCTACACTTTCGTTTGAGTCAAAAGTGGCCTGTAAACCGAGATTTATCCATAATTTACAGCTTTGCGTTTCATGTTTGGGTCCCGGGAGCTGAGAGCGAAATAAACTGTGACTCTGCACATGCGCACTGGCGTCCTCATCTACTCGAAACTATGGATAAATCTCGGATTACAGGCCACTTTTGACTCAAATGACAGTGTAGACTAAGACATTGAGCTTCTATGATTTGAAAAGTGCTAAAGTTTGTGTTATTTGGAGACCGCAAACATGTGCCCCGAGAACTCAATTACGGAGATCGCTAATCTAAAACATCTCTGGAAGTGCTCCATATGACACCAAAGTGCTATGGGTGAGTAAAACAACTTGTTTTATTACCGAAAGAAGGCTCAGATTGTAAAAAACGTTAATTCTCTTTTAAAGAAGAAGTGACTTTATTGAAGAGACCTTTTACTGAAACTGAGACACAGCCCCACAGTCTTATGTTTTTTACTATGTTGTTAGAAACCTATTAAAAACCTTTAAATGACCAAAGTTGCTCCTTGCCATATCTGTGCCATAGTTACCATAGCAACCACTCTCAATGTCCAGTATACTCTGATGGCGTATGTATACAGGGATATAATTATCCTGGTTTCTCTGAGAGCATGTAAACGCCACATCCAGAATACTGTCGTCACCGTGATACGGCTCATTACGGGATACTCAGTGTTCAAAATGACATTCCATTATCTAAAGAAAGAGTGTTTGTAATTATCTTTGTTGTATCGGAATCTGTAGTATGAGTTGAGTATTAAGTCTATTCTTTTCTTTATGTTGTGACACCACTAATCTTCAAGCAGGTGGCAAACATTCATCAGAAAAGTGACAGGGACTGTAAAATGCAACTACATAACTTTTTTTTTTTTTTTACCTAAACTCAAAATAACTAAGTATATTTTCTGTGTATGTTTCAGAGCTGCCTGGAGCTCCATCAAACCTGGTGATCTCCAACATCAGCCCCCGCACCGCCACTCTGCGCTTCAGACCAGGCTCCGATGGCAAGACCGCTATTTCCACCTGGATCATAGAGGGACAGGTACCGTCGCTGTCATGTCACCCTTCAGGGTCCATGTTAGAATGTTGTTACCTCATCCAAAAATACCTGGAGTTGTGTTTTGATTCATTCACACATGTCTGAGTAATCCTTTATTATCTGTCTACATCTCCAGCTACCTTTTACCATTGGCATAGACATTGGCAAAGTGTTTTCTGTTTGAGAGAAGAACTGCCTAAATTTGCAGTTTGTGTGTTAAAGGAAAAGTAACGGGTTTTTTTTACAATTTGAGCCTTATTTTGGTAATAAAACAAGTTGTTTTACTCACCCATATCACTTTGGTGTCATATGGAGCATTTCCGGAGATGTTTTAGATTAGCGTTAGGCTAATGCCGTTAGCCTAGCGCGACTTATAGCCATAGCTCGGGGCATTCCCAGAGCATGTAATATGCCCCGTGCGGGCTCCAAATAACACAAACTTTAGCACTTTTCAAATCATAGAAGCTCGATATCTTTAGTCTACGATTTCGTTTGAATCAAAAGTGGCCTGTAATCCGAGATTTATCCATAGTTTACAGCTATGCGTTCCATGTTTGGGTCCCGGGAGCTGAGAGCACACTCCGTGCATGCGCACTGGCGTCCTCATCTACTCGAAACTATGGCTAAATCTCAGATTACAGGCCACTTTTGACCAAACGAAATCGTAGACTAAAGACATTGAGCTTCTATGATTTGAAAAGTGCTAAAGTTTGTGTTATTTGGAGCCCGCACGGGGCATATTACATGCTCGAGGAATGCCCCGAGCTATGGCTATAAGTCGCGCTAGGCTAACGGCGTTAGCCTAACGCTAATCTAAAACATCTCCGGAAATGCTCCATATGACACCAAAGTGCTATGGGTGAGTAAAACAACTTGTTTTATTACCGAAATAAGGCTCAAATTGTAAAAAATGTTACTTTTCCTTTAAACATGTTTTTGAAGAGGAACCATAATTCTATAACAAAATAAAAAAATAGTAGTAGTATTAGTAGTAGTATATAGTATAGTAATATAGGTCCTTTTTTGTACTTACCATCTACACATGTTTGAGTAAGTTTATATATGTGAAACAATACAAAGGTTATTTGTGTATTTTCAAAAAAGCCACAATAAAGCAATGAGCAATGAAAACAGCCATAAAGAAGAAAAAAAAATGTTGGAATGAAATGTTCCGGAGTGGGGCTTTAAGCTGCCACCTTGACAGTTCCAACTGACCCCAGGTTTGCTTATGTCTAGGTGGTGCTGGAGGACGGAACAGAGGAGCCGTGGAAGGTTTTGTACCAGGAGGAGAACCAGCCAGACACCAACTCCATCCAGATTCCCAACCTGAGCCCCTTCACCCAGTACAGGTAAAAGCAACTAGCCTGGCAGCTAGACTGGCTCTCACTCTGTTGTCTCATGCCGAGGATCTCTCAGGCTGGTCTGGTCCCACTTGTTCCTCTGCGTCTCAAACTCAGACAGAGCTATCCAGTCAGGTGAGACAGGAGACAGGGAGCGGATATGAACAGCGATATTTAGACTTATTTAGATTTAGTCTTAGACTTAGACAAACTTTATTGATCCACAAGGGAAATGATATGGGTACAGTAGCTCACTGGTCAAATGTTTAACAGAGGGTAACAAAAAATAGATGGAATAGCAAAAATGAAAAAGATCGCAAGTGTCAAGTGAGACATAATTCTAAAAATAAAAATAATAAGCGCATATGTACAAATCAGAATAAAATAGAAATATAAGTGATAAAATATCAAATAAAATATCAACTCATAGCTATATACAGTTGTAGGGAGCATTATCTGTTACATAAGGTGAGTTGTTGTACAGTTGTAGGGAGTATTATCTGTTACATAAGGTGAGTTGTTGTACACTTGTATGGAGTATAGTATGAATGTCGTCCTGTATCTCTCACTGTTTGGGTGGAGCTGTAGGAGTCTGTTGGAGAATGAGCTCCTCTGTCCCTCTATGGTCTGGTGCAGTGGGTGAGCAGGAGTGTCCATGATGGAGAGCAGTTTGTCCAGTGTCCTCTTGTACCTCACTGTGACAAATGTCTTTGGCTCACAGCCGTTCACGTGACCAGCTTTACGGATCAGTTTGTCAATCCGCCCATTGTCCCTTTTACTAGTGCTGCTCCCCCAGCAGACCACAGTGAAATACAGGGCACTGGCTTCCACAGACTGGTTGAAGATCTCCAGTAAATTACTGTACACAATGAAAGACCTGAGCTTCCTCAGGAATTAGAGTCTGCTCATGCCCTTCTTGTAGACAGCATTACAGTTGTCCCTCCAGTCCAGCCTGTTGTTCACATGGCCTTGTACTTGTAGCAGTCCAATAATTCCAAGTCATGACCCTGGATGGTAATGGGCTCCACTGGTGTCCTCTTTCTCCTAAAGCCAATCACCAGTTCCTTGGTCTTGTGCATGTTCAGGAGCAGATGGTTTACCTGGGACCACTCCAATTTGCAATCACCAATATCTGACCATGCATTTTGTTTAATTGGTCAATTGAAAGTGCACATGACAGTTTAGACGGCTCATTTCATTAAAACATGAGCTATGTTTTAATGATGATTACATTTAAAGCAGAACTATTATGCAAAATCACATTTTTCAGAGCTTTTAACCATGTTATAGTTGTAATATGTATTTGGAGTGATTCGTGCATGTTTGGGCAAGCTTTATTTTTGTAGTTTTCTTCTCAACTCCTTTCCACAAACGGCCACTTAACTGATGTAAAACTATGATAAATACTTACCACAGGTACATCCAACCAAACCAAGACAGAATTAGATAAACAGGAAAACTTGTGATATGCACATGCACTTAAACATGGATGCCCTGCCTGTGTGGAACATGTTAATGGACAATTAACAATGGCTGTGATCTGGGTTGGCAGATTTCCAGTTTGGCCAGTTACAATTTTAGTTGAAATAGTCTCTGGAGTTTCTGAAAACATGCTGCTCTGCTTCTAATATAAATTATGAATATATCTGAAATATATCATCTAAATTAAAAGCTGGGGGGGAAATATATTCTAAAAATCTTAAATGTCAAAGAGCAAAGAAATGGAAAACTCACTTGAAATGAGATTTTGGGCACTCAATGATGGACTTATATTCTTTTTAAACTAAATGAAATTGAATGAGCCAGAAATGCCAGGTTAAATAATTATATTTTTTTTAAAGATCCCATGACATGGTACTTGTTGATGCTTTTATATGGCTCCTTAATGGTTCCCTAATACTGTAAATGAATCCTTCTTCAAAATCAACACTCAGTGCATGAGAAACAGAGATAAGATGAGAAAGAGTAATTTTTCTTTCTCTGAACAGGCCATTCTGGGCGTTGTTGCTTGAATGCAAATGAGGAGAAAAGAGCTGGCCTATAGTAGAGGGTGGGGGCGTGGCCAAACTCTCCGCTCTCGGCTATGAGCGCTCAGCTGATCCATTTCCGTGTTTTTGCACGGGGGAGAGATTTGAAGCGTTCCATTGAAAAATAAACACATTTCCACAGAAAATAAAATTAAACCACTGCTGTTCAAAGGTCCAGAGGCTCAGATAAAGGACTTCCGAGCCTAGAAACACTCGGACGTGCCTCCAGGCAAATAAAAAAACGCATTTCGCATTGCCTAGCGCATTCACAGTCCAAACTCTCTGGGCGTGATTTACAGAGACGCTGAGTTCAGACAGACGGGGGTGGAACTGCATTTGCATTTCTTTTTTCGATCTGACGTCAATAAGGTGCCTTGTTCAAAATCGCCCGTTTGAGCTCCGATTTTTTGTAACGCAGAAAAGGATCGCAAATGCTGGAGGACTTCATGCATTTACTTTCTAAATGGTAATTCCCGTTGCTGACTGCAGATGGAGCTCCAGTGAATAAATGGCTCATTGGAAACAGAGGTGAAGTTTATAAAGTATATTTACCAAATTAAGACATTATTTTAAGTTAGAAAATGTGAACTACTTATCCCAATGTGACCGAAAGAATGTTTAAAACAGCAGGGCTCTCAAGTCTCACACTTTGAGTGTGACACACGCATTTCAACGAGTTCACACGCTCACACGCCACACATGGTATTTCTCACGCTGAAATTTTGTTAAGCAATTCATTGAAACTCTAGCCACTGGTCACAACGCTTCTGTGCCCAGAAAAATCGGTCTGTGCGGCTCAGAAGAGTTATCCAGGCACAATGCCCTTTTCAGCCAATCAGAAACTAGATTGTTCTGTTGTCGGGCAGACCGTAGAGTCTAGTTTAAGGCGCCAATCATGACGATTAGCGCTGCTGTGTTTGCGCCTGCAGGGGGCTTGTATCAGCGTGTGTGTACAGGGCTAAACCGGGACTAAACCAGGACTAAACCGGGTCTAAACCAAGACTAAACCAGGACTAAACCAGGACTAAACCAGGACTAAACCAGGTCTAAACCAGGTCTAAACCAGGACTAAACCAGGACTAAACCGGGTCTAAACCAAGACTAAACCAGGACTAAACCAGGACTAAACCAGGACTAAACCAGGTCTAAACCAGGTCTAAACCAGGACTAAACCAAGACTATACCGGGTCTAACCCGGGACTAAACCAGGACTAAACCAAGACTAAACCAGGTCTAAACCAGGACTAAACCAGGTCTAAACTAGGTCTAAACCAGGACTATACCGGGTCTAAACCGGGACTAAACTGGGACTAAACCAGGTCTAAATCAGGACTAAACCAGGTCTAAACCAGGTCTAAACCAGGACTAAACCAAGACTATACCGGGTCTAACCCGGGACTAAACCAGGACTAAACCAAGACTAAACCAGGTCTAAACCAGGACTAAACCAGGTCTAAACTAGGTCTAAACCAGGACTAAACCAAGACTATACCGGGTCTAAACCAGGACTAAACCAGGACTAAACCAGGACTAAACTAAGACTAAACCGGGACTAAACCAGGACTAAACCAGATCTAAACAAGGACTAAACCAAGACTAAACCAGGTCTAAACCAGGACTAAACCAGTTCTAAACCAGGTCTAAACCAAGACTATTCCGGGTCTAAACCAGGACTAAACCAGGACTAAACCAGGTCTAAACCAGGTCTAAACCAGGACTAAACCAAGACTATACCGGGTCTAAACCGGGACTAAACCAGGACTAAACCGGGACTAAACCGGGTCTAAACCAGTCCTAACAGGGTCTAAACTAGGACTAAACTAGGTCTAAACCAGGACTAAACCAGGACTAAGGTGTGTGTACGTGTGTGATAACATATTATCCTGTGCATTATTGAATTTATTCCAATCAGCACTTTTAAGAACTTTCTACATGCTACTGTCCATGATTATTGCACATGTTTTTAGTTGTAATCTTTTATTACTGTTTTAAGATCATTGTACCTGCTTTTAGTTGTTGTCTTTTATTATTGTCTTTATTGTTCATGTTGCACTGTATGTTTTTATGAATGTATCTTTTAATTGTGCTGCCTCTTGGCCAGGTCGCCATTGTAAATGAGAACTGGTTCTCAATTGGTTTACCTGGATAAATAAAGGTTAAATAAAATAAAGGTTAAATAAATAAAAATACTGAACGATTATATGGACTTTTTGTTATAAAAGCATTTCCATTTCAACAAAGTACCTTCTAACTCTGCCCTGCCCTGAAACACCACAGTGATGTCAGTGATGGGGGAGGGCTTAGCTTAATGTCAGGCAAATGAGTTCCTTTCTGTTCCACAAGCAGATCTTTAACGGGGAATTTCTCAGATTGTTGCCTTCAGAATGTGCTGCTTTCACCAGGGGGGTTGTTTCTTTCCGATAAATAGTATTGTCTTGTGGAGGCCATGCAACTGAGAATGCAAGCTATGAATCAGATGGGATTTAGGATTTGCCATGTCTAGCAAGTCACCCTAAAATGGACTAGAATGCAGGAAATACAAAATTTTCTGGGGGAGGACCCCCCCCCCACCCCCCGCTGGAAAATATGTCACATAAATGAAAAATTTCACCATCCCCCCTGGTTTCATTTTACAACTCAACTACTGAGGACGGCAACTGAACACGAGTGAAACGAACGAATGATGACAAAACGGTGAATGATAAAACAAACGAACATCCAATTCAGGAAAAAATCTCACTCCAACCAAACTTCAAAACTTGAGAGCCCTGAAAAGAGAATTCAAATCATAAAAATGTGTTGAAAGGTGCATTGAGAAGGGACTGCCGTTCTAACCCTAACCCTGCTTGTTGCCATAGCAGTGTTATTGCCATGCCTGGAATGTTACACAGTGTGGAATTAAACTTGTTCTTGTTGCACACAGGTGTTTTAATGCTAAAAATATAAATTGAAAACATCTAGTTTTAGCCTAGTAACCTCTCCACAGATCTGACCTGTAACTTGACCTGGCTTGTCTCTATATATAGACATAGAGACCTTAAACATATTATGTTTAAGGTCTTAATGTGGAATATATCAAGCAAAGTAAGAACAGTTCCACAGAGACAAGCAGATGACAAACTCTCCACTAGTAAAATGCTATAGTGCGTCTTTATCTGAAGTATATGTTTTTGCAGTACTCGTAGCCTTTCCCCATTTAAATGCCAGTGCTAGCCTCATAAGCACAGTAATTTCCATCTGTATTTAACTGCAGTCTCCATGGCAATGTGAGTGCATAAGTCTGTATCTGTGCCTTCATCTGCAGTAGTCTCACTGGGTGCCTGAAAGTCCAGGGATTAGTCTGTCAGCGGTGACACCCCAGGCTTTTCAGATAAAGTGATTTTCATGTCTATAACTTCAAACCCTACACTTTTCTCATGGTGGGGACTACAGCGGTTTTATAATACATCTGTCTGCAGAAGTACTTAAAGTAGCTACCTGTCTTAAAGTATCAAGCTAATCCTGGATCTAAAATTATTCACTTAACTTTGAACTAAATCTTGTCCATATGGGAAATTATAATCCCTCTCTACTATTATTATTATTATTATTATTATTATTATTATGTTTTATTATTATTATTATTATTATTATTATTATGTTTTATTATTATTATTATTATTATTATTATTATTATGTTTTATTATTATTATTATTATTATTATTATGTTAGTATTAAAGGTGCACTAATTATGTTTTCTGTTGGAGGCCATGATTGCTTTTGCTGGATTGTTTCATAATCTGTTTTTCGTTTATTGGATTGCAGTTGTTTTCATTGCCTAAAAATACCTTATTTTTATAATCTGCTTATCTCCAGCGAGACTGCTGAAGCTTTATGTCAATTTCTGGAACATTACTCGAGACAAGAAGGTTTCAGACCCACTAAGGTTCGAGGTTACAACATATCTCCATGACCATGGGCTTTAAGTAGACAGAGCCCTGTGATTACCTTACGCACATGCTCACTGCTCAGTTGGTGTCGTTTCTTTCACTGGTGGGAAATAACTGAGGAGGATGTTTCTTAGTGGGGCAGAAAAAAACATTCTGAGCACATACAGACCCAGACTCACCTGCACAGACACATACAGACTTACCTGCGCACACACAGGCAAGAAGAGGCATATTGCTGATATTAAAGGAGAATTAACGTTTTTTACCATCTGACACACACACCTTACACCTTACTACACACCTTATTTCGGTCATAAAACAAGTTGTTTTACTCACCCATAGCACTTTGGTGTCATATGGAGCACTTCCGGAGATGTTTTAGATTAGCGATCTCCGTAACGTGAGTTCTCGGGGCACATGTTTTGCGGTCTCCAAATAACACAAACTTTAGCACTTTTCAAATCATAGAAGCTCGATGTCTTAGTCTACGCTTTTGTTTGAGTCAAAAGTGGCCTGTAATCCGAGATTTAGCCATAGTTTCGAGTAGATGAGGAGGCCAGTGCGCATGTGCAGAGTCACAGCTTATTTCGCTCTCAGCTCCCGGGACCCAAACATGAAACGCAAAGTTGTAAACTATGGATAAATCTCGGATTACAGGCCACTTTTGACCCAAACGAAAGTGTAGACTAAGACATCAAGCTTCTATGATTTGAAAAGTGCTAAAGTTTGTGTTATTTGGAGACCGCTCGGGGCATATATTATATGCCGAGAACTCACATTACGGATATCGCTAATCTAAAACATCTTTGGAAGTGCTCCATGTGACACCAAAGTGCTATGGGTGAGTAAAACAACTTGTTTTATTACCGAAATAAGGCTCAGATTGTAAAAAAACGTTAATTCTCCTTTAAGCTAATCCAAATTTCCTGAAGTCGGCCATGTTAACACCACACGTGAACACAACATATGAAAAAGCCAGATAACACATTTGGTTGTGCTGAGCTGAGTAGCTGTGTGTCTCGTCACTGCGCAGGTTCCGTATGAGGCAGCTGAACATTGTGGGCACAAGTCCTCTGAGCAGCCCCTCCAGGACCATCCAGACCCTGCAGGATGCCCCCGACAGCCCACCCACACAGCTCAGCCTGCAGGCCACCTCCCAGACCAGCCTGCGGGTCAAGTGGAAGGTATAAGCAAACACACACATACCGTGAGACCATCTATGTACTGATAAATAAGAACAGGTTAAAGTTAAAGTGGACGTATTGTGCAAAATCTAATTTCATGAGCTTTTAACCTTGTTTGTTACAGTGTTCTCTCATCATTAACTTGAGGCTTGAGTGCTCAGAAAATTCATGTTTTCACCTACCCCCTATCCTTGTCCACATCCCTGTACTTAGTTGCAATTAGATGAAATATCAAGACTCCAAGTGCACAACGTGGACATGCAGAAAAGATCTAATTGTGCTTTTCCTGACATGCGTTATCCTTAAATTACCAATTTGTTTTAATGATAGGATTTTGTTCAAAGTTCACATCTGAAATGCATCCAGAAGAACTGACAAAAAGACTGAAATATGAAATGACAAACTAATATAAGAATCACACTTGAGGGCATGTGGGTACAGATCTAAATTACAGTGTAATAGTTTTATGCAGAATCAAACAGAATATTTAGTTTGTTTCGTGTGTGGAGAAAATAATGGTACTTAAAGGAAAATTAACGTTTTTTTTTACAATCTGAGCCTTCTTTCGGCAATAAAACAAGTAGTTTTACTCACCCATAGCACTTTGGTGTCAATTGGAGCAGTATCGCAGAACTTATGTTGAGCCGTTCTGTTCTACTAATGATCCCGTATCCGTTAGCGTGAGTGCTCGGGGCACTGATTTGCGGTGTCCAAATAACACAAACTTTAGCACTTTTCAAATCACAGAAGATCGCTGTGTCAGGGTAGACTTTTAGTGGATTCCAAAACGGCCTGAAACCCGATATGCAGCTATAGTTTCATTTGATGACGTCATCAGAGAGGACAGTGCGCATGCGTGAACTCAGCTGTTTTGTAAACACCGCTAGTCCGAAAGAAGCTATCACCGCTCTGAACTTTACTTTTCTGTTGCGATATCGGGTTTCAGGCCGTTTTGGAATCTACTAAAAGTCTACCCTGACACAGCGATCTTCTGTGATTTGAAAAGTGCTAAAGTTTGTGTTATTTGGACACCGCAAAGTAATGCCCCGAGCACTCACGCTAACGGATACGGGATCATAGAAGAACAGAACGGCTCAACATAACTTCTGCGATACTGCTCCAATTGACACCAAACTGCTATGGGTGAGTAAAACTACTTGTTTTATTGCCGAAAGAAGGCTCAGATTGTAAAAAAAACGTTACTTTTCCTTTAAATAAAATACTGATTGCGTCCATTGAAATTTTGATTGTGATTTGACCAGTGGTGGAAAGTACTAAAGTAAAACTACAATATTTAAGTACAAATGTTAGGTACCTGTACTTTTCTTAAGTACATTTCCCAGTGGATACATTTTACTTTTACATTACTACATTTGAGAGCAGGTATCTGTACTTTCAACTCCACTACATTTTAGATCTGGACTGAAAAGCAAAACGTACTTTTACTTTATGGTTTAAGACCTGCTGAAAAGACGTATTTATAGCACATTTTATATTTGTAACATTAACACCCCAACTTTGAGCAAACCAAATACATAAAAGCAAAAAGAGAAATTCAATTTGTCAACTGGACAAAAGTTTATTTGGTCAAATACGTTTTGCAGCTCATCCAAGCTGCTTCTTCCGTTCTGGTCAGAGTTCAGAGGTGTGAAAACAGCCATTATAGCCCTGAATGGTTTTGCTAACAAGACCCTACACTCCACTGCATATTTAATAGGCCTATCCAACTAACAGAAACTGTAATAAGAAACAAATAGGTGTGGTAGTCTCAGAGTAATTTCATTGTAGTCAGTGCCCCCTTCAGGCAGATATAGGCAGTGTCCACCAGCATCTGACCAGAACTGAAGAAGCGGCTTGGATGAGCTGCGAAACGTATTTGACCAAATAAACTTTTGTCCAGTTGACAAACTGAATTTCTACTTTTGCCATAGATTTTGCCTGGATGACTGAGGGATACACAAATACACAAAAATAAAACAGCTGGAAAAATTAAGAAATCATTTGAGTCACTTAAAATCAGTATCAAGTATATTTTTAAACAGGTACTTCAATAGTTTTGTCACGTGATGCTTGAGTAAACTTTTTCCCTTGTATCTGTACTTTTACAAAATTGAGTACTTCATCCACTACTGGATTTGACTGAGCTTAATCTAACGTAGTTCTTCTTCTTGGTTTTGTTTCTGTCCTTGCTCAGGCTCTGGAGCAGTCTGAGTACAACAGTAGCCCTGAGTCTGTGGGCTACCGTCTGCAAGTGTGGAGGACAGATGGACAGGGAGACCAGCGCACCGTGGAGATCGAGGGAGAGGGCGCCACAGAATGCACTGTGGAGGGTTTGGTTCCCTGGACTCACTACCAGGCTCAGATCCAGGCCTACAACTCCATTGGACCGGGGCCCTGGAGCAGCACACTGGCAGCCATGACAACGGAATCTGGTGAGAAATCGTTGTCTTGCTGTTTAACTCTTTTAAACTTTTACAGCTCAAAGACGGCTGTTCTGTTTAAATTACGTCAGTTACACAATAACTGTGTTCAACGTTTTCCTTCATAAATGGCATGGGCGTTATATCGGTTCCACAAACTGTCTATTGTCCAAAAAAGTGTGTTTGAATCAGTATCGAGTATCAAGATGTCCAGGTAGAATCCATTGCAAAAGGAGAAATTCAATTTGTCAACTGGACAAAAGTTTATTTGGTCAAATACGTTTCGCAGCTCATCCAAGCTGCTTCTTCAGTTCTGGTCAGACGCTGGTGGACACTGCCTATATCTGCCTGAAGGGAGGAGCTAACTACAATAAAATTACTCTGAGACTACCACACCTACTTGTTTTCAGTTCCTGTTAGTTAGATAAGCCTATTAAAGATCCCATGACATGGTACTTCTTGATGCTTTTATATGGCTCCTTAATGGTTCCCTAATACTGTAAATGAATCCTTCTTCAAAATCAACACTCAGTGCATGAGAAACAGAGATAAGATGAGAAAGAGTATTTTTTCTCTCTCTGAACAGGCCATAATGGGCGTTGTTGCTTGAATGCAAATGAGGAGAAAAGAGCTGGCCTATAGTAGAGGGTGGGGACGTGGCCAAACTCTCCGCTCTCGCTCTGAGCTCTCAGCTGATCCATTTCCTTGTTTTTGCACGGGGGAGAGATTTGAAGCGTTCCATTGAAAAATAAACACATTTCCACAGAAAATAAAATTAAACCACTGCTGTTCAAAGGTCCAGAGGCTCAGATAAAGGACTTCCGAGCCTAGAAACACTCGGACGTGCCTCCAGGCAAATAAAAAAACGCATTTCGCATTGCCTAGCGCATTCGCAGTCCAAACTCTCTGGGCGTGATTTACAGAGACGCTGAGTACAGACAGACGGGGGTGGAACTGCATTTGCATTTCTTTTTTCGATCTGACGTCAATAAGGTGCCTTGTTCAAAATCGCCCGTTTGAGCTCCGATTTTTTGTAACGCAGAAAAGGATCCAAAATGCTCAGTTTAGACATTTCGGAACTTTTAACCATGAGGTTAAAAAACCTTTAACGTTCAAAAACCTCAGAAAGTGAAAATTTCATACCATGGGACCTTTAAATATGCAGTGGGAGTGGAGTGTGGGGGTCTTGTTAGCAGAACCATTCAGGACCTGACCTGCTGCCCTATTATTTTCTTTGTTTTGATTTAGGTTTGAGGATAGAGTTATATATGGGAGACAAATGATGATTTTTCTCTGGCCAAGATCTGTACCTCACAGTCCTCAAAGGAGTGGCCCGTGGCTTTTAGGTGGAGATGTACAGCAGACTGAGGTCCACTCTGGCTCTCTCATCTGTGTTGGTACATCCCAGTCTATTTCAAACCCACAAACACTTCACGGCAGAAACTGGTCCACCCAAACAAAGCCACAAACAAAGCAATGTGGTCTACTCCATTCAGTGTAGTGAAGACTGCAGTGAGTGCTACATTGGAGGAACAAAACAGCCACTTCACAAGAGAATGTACCACTTGATTGGACCGTGTATCAGAATACATTACAACAAACATTTAAAGCAGGTGTTCAGTATTTCTTAACTAAATACATTTTCAAAGTATTCAAAGTATAAGTACATTTTCAGAGATGGGTAGTACTCTGTTACTTTAACTTCTTTTATTTGAGTTTTTGAAGAAATTGTACTTTCCAGAGTACTTTTCTAGTACTTTTTTACTTTTTACTTGAGAAAATATTTTGGTTCCTCTTCCCACTTTGAGTAAGTCTACAAGTGACAAAAAATGTGGATAATATGAAATGATATGAACATTTTTTTGTCTGTTTTTGTGTCTTTTTGGCTACTCTGCCTATTTAGTTTTGCAGTGGGAGCAGCAGATTGGTTTTATAAAAATAATATATGTTGGTTTTCAGTTCCGTCCGGACCTCCTCAGAATGTGACGGCAGAGGCGGTCAGCTCCACCAAGATCCTGCTCACCTGGACCCCTGTGCTGAAGGCCCAGAAGAACGGAGTCATCCTGGGATACAAGGTAACGGCTGTTTATTATTTATCAAATCTAACTGTCAAAGAAATATCATAGCACGAGTATTACAAGTAGAGGTGGGAGGTATATAACATTTCCAAACATATTTCTACTAGGACTGTCAAAAATATTGAAAATCAGATACCAAAACTAATATCAAAACTAGATACTCATTTGAGCAGGTGTCGATACTAACTAAGTCACATTCACAGGACAGAAATTAACCTTTCCTGAATAGAAAAATCTTGAGCTGTATTAGAAAAAGTAGAACCAGTATACGCCCATGGACCACTATTACACTATTACACAGATATAAGGCCACATGGTAATATACAAGAAAGTACTATGATTTAATGTTGAAAATTACATTCTATTGTCCAAAGAAGAGTGTTTTTAGTATTTTGGTATCCTGATAACACTAGTTTGTACAGATCAAAACTACAGGGTTAGCTGTTTTTATGCAGAATAAGGCTTGTGGAGGAAATTATAGTGGAGCAGTTAAATGAGGCTAAAACAGCAGATGTAGCTTGATAACTTGGCAATTCCAGGTGCGCAAATCATCTAAATGATTCTTGTGAAGGTGTACGGACTTTACAAACACACTGAAGCCCTTCTTGTACCACCACTCCATGACATCACAAGGAGGAACAGGGTCTTTTTGGTGGTGTGTGCACTGTGGTTCTTTGTGTGTACAAGTATCTGCCACATTCACTAAAGATCCCATGACATGGTACTTCTTGATGCTTTTATATGGCGCCTTAATACTGTAAATGAATCCTTCTTCAAAATCAAGTCTCAGTGCATGAGAAAGTCATAAATATCTCTCTGAAACGCTTTATTCTGGGCGTTGTTGCTTGAATGCAAATGAGGAGGACAGAGACAGGCCAGTGCAGTGGGTGGGGGTGTGGCCAAATACACCACTGTGTCCTGCTGGATTAGCGATGCGCTGTACGCTGGCTCCACTTCCGCATGTGTAAGCGCGGAGGAAGGTATGAGACCCTTTCCATTAAAAAAAACACATTTCCACAGAAAATAAAATTAAACCACTGCTGTTTCAGAGGTTCGGAGGCTCGGATAAAGGACATTCAAGCCTGGAAACACTCTCACGTGTCTCCAGGCAAATAAAAAAACGCATCTCGCATTTCGTAGCTCCTTCGCGGTCCAAATTCTCTGGGCGTGATTTCCAGAGACGGGGGGTGGAAACCTTTCTGCGAGTGTGACGTCAGAAATTTCCCTTATTTAGAATCGCCCGTTTGGGCTGTCTTTTTCAAACGCGGAAAAGGATCCCAAATGCTCAGTTTACACATTTCACAACTTTTAGCCATGGAGGGGGGGGGGGCTAAACAGGGTAGGGGAGCTCACATTAACGTTCAAAAACCTCAGAAAGTGAAAATTTCATGCCATGGGACCTTTAAAGACTTGGCTCTGAAGGCTCTACGTGCAGCTCTACTGCATGCTGTGAAATGTCTTTTTTTAATTACTGTATTTTTTTGACTATAAGTCACAGTGTTTTTGCGACTTATACTGTATATTAAAATATATAATTTCACATTTCCAAGAAAAAAGAGAAGGTTTACAGCACAGGTTGAGCGAACCTGATGACATTATAGAGGCGAAGCGTGTTGTTCGTGCTAGCCTAATAAAGAATCAAGTCAAGAAAGTGTGCGGTAAACCTTCTCTTTTTTTCTTGGAATTGTTGAATGTTCCTGCGGTTACCAGCACCTGGAAGCTGTGCATGCAGTCTTGAACTTTTGAATATAATTTCACATGTTTAATTTCACATTATTTTCACAATGACAGCCGGGAGAGGGCGCTCTAGGCTTGTGTGCCAGTATCTGCTACTCCTATTACTGCTGGACCACTGTCATTGGCGCTCTACTGCACATGTGGGCAGCAGAAGGAGCCACTGTCCTGTCTGGGATCACGTCGGTGTCTGGGATCACGTCGGTGTCTGGGATCACGTCGGTGTCTGGGATCACGTCGGTGTCTGGGATCACGTCGGTGTCTGGGATCACGTCGGTGTCTGGGATCACGTCGGTGTCCGGGATCACGTCGGTGTCCGGGATCACGTCGGTGTCCGGGATCACGTCGGTGTCCGGGATCACGTCGGTGTCCGGGATCACGTCGGTGTCTGGGATCATGTCAGTGTCCGGGATCACGTCGGTGTCCGGGATCACGTCGGTGTCTGGGATCACGTCGGTGTCTGGGATCACGTCGGTGTCCGGGATCACGTCGGTGTCCGGGATCACGTCGGTGTCCGGGATCACGTCGGTGTCCGGGATCACGTCGGTGTCCGGGATCACGTCGGTGTCCGGGATCACGTCGGTGTCCGGGATCACGTCGGTGTCTGGGATCATGTCAGTGTCCGGGATCACGTCGGTGTCCGGGATCACGTCGGTGTCTGGGATCACGTCGGTGTCTGGGATCACGTCGGTGTCTGGGATCACGTCGGTGTCTGGGATCATGTCAGTGTTTCGTAGGATTTCAGCAGATTTTAGGCTCTCCCGGGGGCGGGGCTAGGTGTGTCGATCAGGTATGAGTGGATGTCCAGCTTCTGAAGTTTGAGACATTTCTTCTCTTCATTTATGGACTCACCTGCATTTAACTCATTAAGACGTATCCCACTCACTAATTAGCATCACAACTTATTTTATCACACGGTGATAAATTGTTAATCATATTCTGCAGATTACAAGCTGCAAGTAGTGACATATGCAGCCAGAAATGGTAATTGAGCAGCAGAAAAAAGGTTTGGAATGAATGAACTTGTGAGAGACTGATGAAAAGCAGAGGACACTGGAATTGAAATGAAAAGAACAAAAAAAGCTCATTGGCTAATTTAGCTAGATTTAGCTAGAGCTGGCGGGCACTTCTTGTGAAGTGTCCAGGGTGAAAGAAGTCTGGGAGTCCCTGCTTAGACTGTTGCCCCCGTGACCCGGCCCCGGATAAGCGAAAGAAAATGGATGGATGGTGAAGTTGCTCAGAAGGGAGAATGAAGGATTCAATGGCATTAGTGATTTGGAGTGAGCTCGAGAGTTTGGTAAACTTGTTCTGTTGTTTATGCTGTAGTTACAGTATCTGTTCATATGTTACATTGACATACCAGACTCCTATTCAGCCTGCTGTTCTCTAGTCAATTATTATTACTATAACTTAAAATGTCCCCCAAAAAATGACTTCCAGTGCGACTTGTATACAATTTTTATTTATTTATATTTTTTTTCATTATGGATTTTTGGCTGGTGGGACTTGTAGTCTGGAGCGACTTATAGTCCGGAAAATATGGTACTCATTATTTTAAGTTCTAAATCATGAAAAAACAATGGTACTCAATTCGATATTATAGCATTAAAGGTACATTGTGTAGGATTTGTGGCGCATAGGTGAATGGTGCTATTGCACTTCCTGTTTTAGCTACGGCAGACCTCGAGGGTCACCCGGGCGCGCCGTAACGTGGACAGCTCGCGTACCCGCGCACGAACGCGTGAAGCGCACCCGGCGCTGTGCGAGCCCTCGCCGACAACTACGGTATAAATAAAACACGGTCCCGTTCACTGTTTTTTTTTTTTTTTTTTTTTGCATGAAAGCACACATTCCCGATCATGTACCATGACAATCTACACATCAAATGAAACCTTACAGTCTCCTCTTTTTGACTATGCAATTCATTTCCCTGCACAACAATCACTCCCCGAGCACATGGGGCTTTTATACGGAAAAGCACAAAACGAGGTTTGTTACTTAGCTTACCTTTGAAGGCCCTGGACAGGTCAAACTCAGTATTTCACCATAAACTTGCTCTCAATTTGTCTGTAAGGATCCAGCAAATAAAATCCAGTAAAACAATTTAGTCCAAAACACGTGTTAGATCCATTACGACGTCTGATCCGACACATGCTTGTGTTGTTTACCCAAAACCACGAGCCTTGCCGAAGGCGAAGGCGGAGCCCAAATGTCCTTCTGCGGCTCTCGTATTCAAAATGGCTGCCTCTGCATGGGGAAGATCCCCCTTTTATGTGACTATATCTAAGTCCAAAAGAATACTTTGATTTCATGATGGAAGTGAAAAGGCTTGGAAAACACTATTTTTGAATGGGTATCTTCAATTTCTGTAATTAACGGGTAAAAATCTTACACACTGTCCCTTTAAGTGTCTACCGATACCTATATCAACCGATACTAATGCAGAGACTGAAAACAGCATTTATTTTCTCAAAGCAATGCTAAGACGAAACCAATCCAATTTTGTTACATAGCTGTCCCTTAAGTGACTACAGAACAACTTTGTTTAACTATAAATTCAAACATAATGAGAATTTTTGGGCCAAATACGACCAATAAATAGTCTTACTACATCAATTTACACGTCCAACCAAGAAGAAGCACATTTCTGATCTATGTTATAATGGTATGTCCTCATCACAAACATACCTGGAGTTGTGTTTTGTTTCATTCACACGTTTAACATGCAAATTCTGCAAAACTGAAAACGCTCTGTTCTTGTGATGTCATTGAGTGTTAATACAGAAAACACTCCTCTGTGTTATTTAACTGCATTCTCCTTCACTAGAATCATATGGCTAACTCCAGCCCTGGATTTGCCAAACTTTGAACCACTCACTGAGCTGCAGAGGCTGCACTAGCACTAACTCATGACTGGCTGGAGGTGCTGCAGTTTAGGGAGTGACCATTCAGATCAAAGAGAGGCATGTTGGCTTTAAATCAACTGCTTTCTGATCAGTCACCTTGAGAGTTATGTCCAGTGTTTTATTAATTAAAAATAAATCAATATTCAGTCGGTATCTCTACTGCGTAACAAACTGTTTGGCATACATAGAGAATATCACTGCTGTGTAAGTGTGCCGGTCTGTTACTTGGCCACTTTTTCCCCCATTCCTCCCCGGATAACACGATCCCTCACACCGAACTCCCCCTGTGTATGTGCCTGTAGGTGTTTTACAGTGAGCGTGATCTGGTCTCCCCACGCCGAGAGCAGCTGGTCTCTGGAGAGGGCCGTGTGTCCCTGATGCTGTCTCCGCTGAACAAGTACACCGTGTACGAGCTGCGGGTCCTGGCCTTTACACGCCTCGGGGACGGGCCCCTCAGCACCCCCGTGCTGCTCAGGACCAGAGAGGATGGTGGGTCTACAGCATGGGGCTATAATAAGAACTGGATAAGACAGTCTCCCTCTGTCCATATTTACTGCAGCTCCTGGGAGCTCCGGTGTACTGTCGAAATGGGCCGCTTCACATATCCCACTATCACAGCACTGACCTGGTGAACGCGTTCCTGTTAGAAAACAATTAAGTGTGTAATGAAAAAACTGTACTGCAGGGAACATTAAACAAATGTAATGAGAACATAATATAACATGTATATATACAACGTTTTCTACGTTCACATCACAAAATAACAAAATACGATGGAATGAAAACGATAACGATGCAGTCAAATGTTAAATCCAAACTATTATCATCTAACATAGGTATTCTGCCGCAAATCTAACATTCACATATCGTTCGTTACATGCTTAATTGGTTAAAACATACAATAAGACCAATAGACTGTTAAAATGTTACTAACTTGCGTTGTCACTGTTGAAAACAACTCCATTTCTGCCTCGAGAACTCATCTCGACGGCATTTAAATGGTAACAATGCTTAAGGGGTGGTGCGGCCCACGAGGCGGCCCATTTCGAGAGTACACTGAAAGAATTCTCTCATAGAGCACAATGCATTTTTTGGAATTCAAACTGCTTGTGTTTTCAATTTAAGATGAATAATTTTAAGTCATTTGAACTTATTTATACTATATATTCATTTCTACTGCACATTCACATTGTTTCCTTATGTTTTATCACTGTTATTGTTTTCTCATGCCTTTGTATTATACTGTATCTTATGTGTGCCTAATGCTCTGACCCTCTGTGTGTGTCCAGTCCCAGGACCTCCGGTCAGAGTGGTCTTCCCTGAGGTGCGTCTCACTTCGGTGCGAGTGGTGTGGCAGCCCCCCACCAGCCCCAACGGCATCATATTAGGTAACACCTACATACTGCTTCTCAATCTGTGGAAAACAGGCTTTTTATTTCACTGAAGTACTATGAAATAAATGTGGACAATAAATAACTTGATTACAAAATGTTCCTTCAATTTGCGTAGCTTTAAAGGTGAATTGTGTAACTTTTCTGGTGGAGGGTCCATCAAATGCTTTTCTCCATGGAGATGAAGTATGGTATTAAACCTTTTTATCTTCATGCAGATCAAATCAGACCAAGTTACAAGTTAGATCTGTGGAGAGGCAATGCTCACAGTCAGCATGCCTGTTGTTCTAGGTATTATTGAGCTATCAAACCATCTGTAACTGAATAAATGTAAATGTATGGTAGAGCTGTTTAATGTTTCCCAAGCAAACATCCAGTTGACAGCTTGGTAACAGAGTAGCAGGCTTGTGCCTAAAACTCCTCTTAAAGGGATAGTGCGTTTTTTTTTAATGTTAATCTGTATGGGTTTCCTTCTAAAAGTTACATGTGTAGACACCGGCTTACCTCTGACACTCTCAGCTGATCCTAGTTCGGCTCGCTTTTTGGAGCTCAGGTAATGAGGTCCGGTAACTTCTCTAGAACATTAAATAAAGCTTGTTTTTCTTCTCAAAACAAAACATTTGTCCGAAAGGTGATATAGTTGCATCCGAAACAGTTGTCAAGGAAACATCCAGCAGCGAACTAAGCGATCGCGTATTGTGTCTGATGACTCGTATCACTGCGCAAACGTTAGCGTATCAGCCTGTTCACTTGTAAACTTCCGCTTGCGGCGGACCGCATCTGCCGTACACTTCGGCTAAAGGTGAACAGGCTGATACAGCTGATATGCGCGCTGTGATACAAGTCATCAGACACAATACGCGATCGCTTAGTTCGCTGCTGGATGTTTCCTTGACAACTGTTTCGGACGCAACTATATCACCTTTCGGACAAATGTTTTGTTTTGAGAAGAAAAACAAGCTTTATTTAATGTTCTAGAGAAGTTACCGGACCTACTTACGTGGGCTCCAGAAAGCGAGCCGAACCGGGATCAGCTGAGAGTGTCAGAGGTAAACCGGTGTCAACACACAAAACTTTTAGAAGGAAACACATACAGATTAACATAAAAAAAAAAACGCACTATCCCTTTAATATGGCTTAAAAAGGAGAAATCTTCAGGACTCTAAATGACAAGGAATGAATCTGGGCTCAGGAACAGTTACAAAGTTGTTTAATTAACCAAAGGGAAGAAATAACAAATATACTTCAAACAAAATGATCTGTGGTGATGGCGACATCATGGCCACAGGTGAACAAGCAGAATTAAGTCTGAAGGAGCTGATTATTGAATTCAAAGCAGATATGACTAAGCAGATGACTGACTTGAACACATTTTGGAACTTTGACGGCGAACATGAAGGAAATGAGAAAAGAGATGCATGAAATACGAACAATAATGACGGAAACGAGCAAGAATATTGGTGAAGTGACTTGGAGGACAAGGAAAAGTCTACAAATCATGTGCTGATTCATTTGCTATGTGAGGAGAGAAACATGCTAGATAAATCTCGTCCAAACAATGTGAGGATGTACCAAGTAAAAGAGGGAGCGTAAGGATCAAATATTGTTGATTTTGTGAAACAGCTGATATTTGAAAAACTGGGCATTTCACCTGACCAGTTGCAAATAATGGCAGCACATCACTCATCCACAAAGCAGCCTGAGACAGTGGATGCGCCGCCGCGATCTATTGTGGTGAGTTTACTTGAGTAGACGGATTGCACATCTACTTTGACAGGGGCAAAAATTCGACGAAAAGTGGTGCAATACGCAAGACATAAACTGAAAGAGAGGCATGTAAAATCACATATCCTCTACCCAGTGAAGTTTAAAGTTTTCGGAAAAAGGGAGCCAATGATGGTGGTTAAACTGAGTTAGTGCCGCCGTTCTCCTCTCAGAAACGAGTCAAATCATCCCCCGAATCTAGAGATGATGAATGTGGGGTGGATCAGAAGGGACCAGATCTCCTGGAAAAAGTACTGGTGAGGGCACATTCATGAAGTGACTATGGACAAATTAAGTAACGAAAAATGGGCCTATTTAAAGATCCCATGACATGGTACTTCTTGATGCTTTTATACGGCTCCTTAATGGTTCCCTAATACTGTAAATGAATCCTTCTTCAAAATCAACACTCAGTGCATGAGAAACAGATAAGATGAGAAAGAGTAATTTTTCTCTCTCTGAACACTCCATAATGGGCGTTGTTGCTTGAATGCAAATGAGGAGAAAAGAGCTGGCCAATAGTAGAGGGTGGGGGCTTGGCCAAACTCTCCGCTCTAGCTCTCAGCTGATCCATTTCCGTGTTTTTGCACGGGGGGAGCGATTTGAAGCGTTCCATTGAAAAATAAACACATTTCCACAGAAAATAGAATTAAACCACTGCTGTTCAAAGGTCCAGAGGCTCAGATAAAGGACTTCCGAGCCTAGAAACACTCGGACGTGCCTCCAGGCAAATAAAAAAAATGCATTTCGCATTGCCTAGCGCATTCGCAGTCCAAACTCTCTGGGCGTGATTTACAGAGACGCTGAGTACAGACAGACGGAGGTGGAACTGCATTTGCATTTCTTTTTTCGATCTGACGTCAATAAGGTGCCTTGTTCAAAATCGCCCGTTTGAGCTCCGATTTTTTGTAACGCAGAAAAGGATCGCAAATGCTCAGTTTAGACATTTCGCAACTTTTAACCATGGGGGGGGGGGGCTAAACAGGGTAGGGGAGCTCACATTAACGTTCAAAAACCTCAGAAAGTGAAAATTTCATGCCATGGGACCTTTAAGATCATCTTGATTTCACTTCTCTTTTGTACCCCTATTGGCCTATTTGATTTAAAAAGGTCTATATATAAACATGTAAACCAGTTTATTTTATCTTAAACCTGGAGTTGGTAAAATAATGGTAGAGATACAAGGGGACAAAAAGATATGAGGAGTGTAAAACCTGCAGTTGGCCAACTCATTAGGGGCATTTCTTTTTATATGCCCCAGACTTCTTGAACAAATTCTTAAACTTAGTGGATGTAAAAAGATCCTGAGGCAATTAGATGAAACCAGAGAAATGTTAAATTGAATGAAAAATTAGAAAAAAAAGAGAAAAGGTTTTACTAAGCATCACAGTCATCAGTGTGCTGGAGGAAGTGCAAGGAAAATTCAGCAAATTATTCCCATATCTTCTGGTCATGGCCACTTTTACAAACATTCTGGGAAAATATATGCAAAGAAATGAAATGTATATTGAAAGTACATCTCATGAAATTTCGGATATAGAATGCAAATATCTCTTTAGGATATTGAGGACTGAAAGTAATTCCTACTCACTGGTTACAAATAAGTAGCTGCCGCAAAGTAAAAAAAAAAAAAAAGCAAAATGGTCAAGCATTGTGCGGTCCTAGGCTGTCACAATAGATCAGACAGAGAAAAACACCTGCAGTTCTATCGTTTACATAAAGTAGTGACCAACCAAGGTGAACAGACATCAAAGAACATCAAAGGAAAGGAGGCGATTGTGGATCGCCAGACTTCAACAGAACTTGGATGGAAAAAATCTCAACAACATTCGCACAAAAAATATATTAAAAAACATCATGCTCATACTATGTCATTTTTATCCTTTCTAAATTGTTCTAATTTCTGCAAATTCATGGTTGTTTATTTAAAAATGGGTGACGAGCTGAGGTTAGAACTTGTGTGACCAAAGACGAGCTGCAACAGATATTCAGTGGTAGATGAAGTACTTTTGTTATTGGAGTAAAAGTATAGAAAACAAAAAAAGTAAAAGTCACATGAAAAAAATGTACCCAAGTAAAAGTATTAAAGTACTTGTATGTACTTAAAGAGTAAAAATTAACTCATTCCTTGTTGATTTTGAGGTCTTATGAGGTCTTGTAGTGATTTTGTTAAAGCCCCAGTGTGTAGGATTCGTGGAGCATAGGTGGATGGTGCTATTGCACTTTCTGTTTTATCTACGGCAGACCGCGAGGGTCACCTGGGCGCGGTCCCGTTTTTTTTTTTTTTTTCTTTTCTCATGAAAACACACATTCCCGATCATGTACCATGACACTCTACACATCAAATGAAACCTTACAGTCTCCTCTTTTTGACTATGCAATTCATTTCCCTGCACAACAATCACTCCCCGAGCACATGGGGCTTTTATACGGAAAAGCACAAAACGAGGTTAGCTTACCTTAGAATGCTTTGCACAGGTCAAACTCTGTATTTCACCATAAACTTGCTCTCAATTTGTCCGTAAGGATCCAGCGAATAAAATCCAGTAAAACAATTTAGTCCAAAACACGTGTTAGATCCATTATGACGTCTGATCCGGCAGCATGCTTGTGTTGTTTACCCAAAACCACGAGCCTTGCCGAAGGCGAAGGCGGAGCCCAAATGTCCTTCTGCGGCTCTCGTATTCAAAATGGCTGCCTCTGCATGGGGAAGATCCCCCTTTTATGTGACTATATCTAAGTCCAAAAGAATACTTTGATTTCATGATGGAAGTGAAAAGGCTTGGAAAACAATGTATTTTTGAATGGGTATCTTCAATTTCAGTAATTAACGGGTAAAAATCTTACACACTGTCCCTTTAAGGATTTGTGCTGAATTTTGTTCAACAGAAACTACAAAATCATTTGTTTTTTTTCTAGCTGTTTTGCATATTTACTTTGCTCAAGCTACAAAAGTGTTAAAAATAACCCCCTAGTTTCTCAGCAGGTCTCAAACAATAACCAGTTCAAAAATGTAGTGGAGAACATACAGATCCCTGCTCTCAAATGTAGTAATATAAAAGTAAAAAAGAATCAATTTTAAAATTTACTTAATGAAAATACAGATACCTAAAAGTACTTTTACGTCATTACGTTCCACCACTGCTGATATGAAGCATTTGTGATGTTTTGGAGTCTCGGTGCAGAATGAGCCGTCCTCTCATTGTGTATTCGATCGATGTAAACACAAGCGCTCCTCAGTAACAGAAGAGCTCCACTGTGGACGGGGCCATATCTCCCCGACTCCCTTTCATTTACTCACTTTTACAAATGCGGAAATACCACCAGCCTGTAGCGCTAGCCTCAGCTAATCTGTACAGTTACGGAGATGGAGCCTGGAGCCTGATATTGGCTCAGACTGATCATCTGCACCGCCGCGCAGTGTGCACATCCTCCTCCTCACACACACAGCCAAAAAAATGATATCTAATAAGGCAGAAAAAAAAAAACACAGCTAAAAGCACTGTGACTCATTTTTACTATTTAAAAGAAAGTAGTTTAAACAGTTTAAACAGTTTGCAGCGGTCCAAAGTTATCCCTTACTTTCTTAACACATTCCGAGCATCCTAATTATTCACCATGATGATTTTTTAAGTGCATTTCACACCTTTCTGATATGCTAGCAGTGCCCTTACTGGTTCGCAGAGGATAAAATGCCTTATATAATTAGATGCGCACAACACATATAAAATATCTAATTTCTACAAAGAGCTGCTTTTATGATATATCTGTTCTAGGGGGGCTACAGCTACTTTATGATCCTATAAGAAGAAATAGAAAATATAGGCTGAACCAAAGACCTGCTAGCTGCCGTGTACCAATTATTTATTTATTCTTATTTAAAGATCCCATAACATGGTACTTCTTGATGCTTTTATATGGCTCCTTAAAGGGATATGCCACCCCCAGGTCAAACTTGGGCATCTCCCCACAGTCCAGAGACTAAAATAAGTGGTGGAAAGCGTTTTCCTGCTCACCCAGCCATTGTCCGAGTCTGTCGCCACTGACCACCGCGGTATCTGCAGCTCCTCCGCCTTAGACTGGAGTCTAACGTCGCCAGAGAAAGATTTCGGCCAAAAGGAATTAATTTGCCTGATGCGTTTCCCAATTACTTTCTGTGTAGTGCGCATTCATATCGAGTGCAAATAAATGTGCAAATCAACACGGAGAGCTTGAATTGGTCATTTTGGGTGGGAACTATTTTCCAGTGCGGAAGAATACAGTCGAATCACGCAGGACGCTGCCAGGGGAATCCCAGTTACGCAGTTACGGGAAGGGAGTTCCCCTGTTGCACAACGTGGTGTGTGATTCGGCTTTATTCTTCCGCACTGGAAAATAGTTCCCACCCAAAATGACCAAGGCAAGCTCTTCGTGTTGATTTGCACATTTATTTGCACTCGATATGAATGCGCACTACACAGAAAGTAATTGGGAAAAGCATCGAGCAAATTAATTCCTTTTGGCCGAAATCTTTCTCTGGCGACGTTAGACTCCAGTCTAAGGCGGAGTAGCTGCAGATACCGCGGCGGTCAGTGGCGACAGGCTCGGACAATGGCTGGGTGAGCAGGAAAACGCTTTCCACCACTTATTTTAGTCTCTGGACTGTGGGGAGATGCCCAAATTTGACCTGGGGGTGGCATATCCCTTTAATGGTTCCCTAATACTGTAAATGAATCCTTCTTCAAAATCAACACTCAGTGCATGAGAAACAGAGATAAGATGAGAAAGAGTATTTTTTTCTCTCTGAACACTCCATTATGGGCGTTGTTGCTTGAATGCAAATGAGGAGAAAAGAGCTGGCCTATAGTAGAGGGTGGGGGCGTTGCCAAACTCTCCGCTCTCGGCTCTGAGCTCTCAGCTGATCCATTTCCGTGTTTTTGCACGGGGGGAGAGATTTGAAGCGTTCCATTGAAAAATAAACACATTTCCACATAAAATAAAATTAAACCACTGCTGTTCAAAGGTCCAGAGGCTCAGATAAAGGACTTCCGAGCCTAGAAACACTCGGACGTGCCTCCAGGCAAATAAAAAAACGCATTTCACATTGCCTAGCGCATTCGCAGTCCAAACTCTCTGGGCGTGATTTACAGAGACGCTGAGTTCAGACAGACGGGGGTGGAACTGCATTTGCATTTCTTTTTTCGATCTGACGTCAATAAGGTGCCTTGTTCAAAATCGCCCGTTTGAGCTCCGATTTTTTGTAACGCAGAAAAGGATCGCAAATGCTCAGTTTAGACATTTCGCAACTTTTAACCATGGGGGGGGCTAAACAGGGTAGGGGAGCTCACATTAACGTTCAAAAACCTCAGAAAGTGAAAATTTCATGCCATGGGACCTTTAATAGGGACAGTGCACATTAATGAACATCTACAGCATTGCAGTGTACATATGCCAGATTATAGCAAAAATGCTCATTTCCATCTGTAGTCCCTGGGCAGGTGACACCACAGCAAAACAATAACAAGTAACACTAGCAACATACACTAAAAGTGTCCACGTTTTCCTTTAGCCACTGCTTCAAATATGGTTTGAAAGTGTCCAGTGTTGGAGTTTCTCTTATTGATAATAGGAGAGAGTTCCAGAACTTAGTGCCTCTGACTGAGAGATACTTTGCCCGAATGTATTGCGTGGACCTCACAGTTCCCCCGGGGTCTGTGTGGGACCTCACAGTTCCCCCGGAGTCTGTGTGGGACCTCACAGTTCCTCTGGGGTCTGTGTGGGACCTTACAGTTCCCCCGGGGTCTGTGTGGGACCTCACAGTTCCCCCGGAGTCTGTGTGGGACCTCACAGTTCCCCCGGAGTCTGTGTGGGACCTCACAGTTCCTCTGGGGTCTGTGTGGGACCTTACAGTTCCCCCAGGCCGTGGCCCTAGTTCCCATCCCAATGACAGTCTTTAATAAAATCCTGTAAAGGAGGGGGGTAAGCCTGTGCAAAACTTTATATATAAAACATCCGTATTTGAAATGGACAAAATTATGAAAATTAAGGAAGCTGTACTTGTCTAAAATAGTGAAGTGGTGGGCTGAGAATGATTTCTTGTCTAATATTTTCACAGCTTTTTAAAAAAAAGTGATTCAGCTGGTTTGAGTGTTGTGCCATGTGGTTCTGCAGATCTCTATATGAGACAGAATCATGGAGTGTAAAAACATTCGTGCCGCATATAGAGTCATAAAGGATCTTGCCTGTATAAAATTCACTAAGTTAAAATTAACAGTTTTTGTGAGGCGCTTAACATGTTTCTTAAATGTCAATGTCGGGTCCAACGTCAGTCCCAATTAGGTGCGCGTACGGCTTCATTGTCTCCAGCTCCAAATGAAACTTCTATTGAAATATCTTGGCTCCTCTCTCCGTATCTGCTGCTGTCAGGCTTGTTATTTTGGTCTTAAAATGTTCATATTAAACTGCTCTATGAGTGTTCCTGTTTTATTTTGCTATTTCATCTGTAAATTAAGATTAACATTAATAACAGACCAATCCCACATCTGCCCCCTTGTTAAGGGGATAGTGTGGTTTTTTTTAAAAGTTTTTTTTATGTTAATCTGTATGGGTTTCCTTCTAAAAGTTACGTGTGTTGACACCGCCTTACCTCTGACAGTCTCAGCTGATCCCGGTTCAGCTCGCTTTCTGGAGCCCACGTAAGTAGGTCCGGTAACCTCCCTGGAACATGAAATAAAGCTTCTTTTTCTTCTCAAAACAAAAGATTTGTTAGAAAGGTGATATATTTGCGTCCGAAACAGTTGTCCACGAAACATCCAGCAGCATATTTCACATTTGCGTATTGTCTCTCTCCACTCGTATCACTACGCCCATGTTAACTCTATCAGCCTGTTCACTTGTAAACTTCGGCGTAGACATCCGCTGAAGGTGAACAGGCTGATAGAGTTAACATGGGCGTAGTGATACGAGTGGAGAGAGACAATACGCAAATGTGAAATACGCTGCTGGATGTTTCGTGGACAAGTGTTTAGGACTCAAATATATCACCTTTCTAACAAATGTTTTGTTTTGAGAAGAAAAACAAGCTTTATTTCATGTTCCAGGGAAGTTACCGGACCTACTTACGTGGGCTCCAGAAAGCGAGCCGAACCGGGATCAGCTGAGACTGTCAGAGGTAAGCCGGTGTCAACACATGTAACTTTTAGAAGGAAACCCATACAGATTAACATAAAAAAAACCCCGCACTATCCCTTTAAAGTGTTGCGAGAGAGAACGGGCGTTACCTTCAACTACCTCCTCCTGATTGGCTCTTTTATTTAGTTATTTATTTATTTATTTATTTATTTGATAGGGACAATGCACATTAATGAACATAAGTATAAAACAAATGTAAATATGCCGAATTTTAGCTACAAAGCTAGTTTTCATCCGTAGTCCCTAGGCAGGAAAATGCATAAAAATACAACATACAAAACAAGCAGCACAGACAAAAGTCTAGTGGTCACATGACTGGTTGGTTTTCAGCCATTTTGTTGCTATGAAACTCGTGGCCCGAATTCCAAATATGGATCTTGGCTCCAAATTCACAGTTCTAACTGCTGGCCTCTATGAGCTTCATTTGATCCCTTAGTCCACTTCTATTGTACAGTTTGTGCTCTGAACGCTCTTCAAAAGTTTCATGTCTCAGTCTCTGCTACCCCCCACTGCGAACAAGCTGCCGCGCTTTGTGAATTTGTATTACTGACAGTTTTAGAAAGATGACCAATTGTGCTTTTTATTTTATTTGAAAGCTACAGGATTGGCAGTTAAATTCCAGCTTCAATAAAAAAAAAAGTTTTTGTTCTTTTGTCCTTTTGTTCAAAGTTAGCCTGTAGTACGTGAGTGTGTGATAACCGTCGACCGTAAACACTTTTGCCATGACAGTAAAGCTAACTATGCTAACTGCGCACTTCCAGATGATTAAAGCACCTTCTTATTAGATTTTTTTTTTTCTTTTATAATGTATCTGTACTGGGGAAGACAAATTTAGCTCGAATAGATAAGAAAATCAGATATAGGTCTTTTAAGTTTTTTTTTTTTTTTAACTGCGCTCTGAAGAGGGAGTGACTTAGCACAGGAGCAAAGGGAGGGGAGGTTCAGAGTGTCAGAAAGAAAAGTGAAACATGGAGATCTAATGATGTTATGCGTTAGTAGTTAATATTATTTAGTGTTGAAAAAATCTTTGTAATTTCAAAAAAATTAATAGAAGTAATAAAACTGAACTAGTCAGAAATAGGCCAAAATTTTGTTGTTTCAATTTGTGTATATATAGATTTTTCTTTCTTGGATTACTTTAGATCATCTGGCCACAGTATAAGAAGAGGAGGTGAGAGGAAATTTGTGGTGTCTCTTATCTCATCCGTCTCCATAGTCTGGGTCGACATGACGAGATTATCACCAAACCCAGGATTAGCAGGCTACACTCTGTCACCCTCTGGCTTTACAATGTTTTTGGTGGTAGGTGAGCAGGGGATTGTGGGAAACGTAGTCTGGGATCAGTGATTTGTGTGATTGTGGTAGTTCGTTCAGGGTTACTGCGCATAGACAAAGGAACACTGAGAGACCACTATGCTATGGTTCCCCTTTGTAGATCTAGATGAATCCAAAAGCCTTAAAGATCCCATGACATGGTACTTGTTGATGCTTTTATATGGCTCCTTAATGGTTCCCTAATACTGTAAATGAATCCTTCTTCAAAATCAACACTCAGTGCATGAGAAACAGAGATAAGATGAGAAAGAGTCATAAATATCTCTCTCAAACACTTTATTCTGGGCGTTGTTGCTTGAATGCAAATGAGGAGAAAAGAGCTGACCTATAGTAGAGGGTGGGGGCATGGCCAAACTCTCCGCTCTCGGCTCTGAGCTCTCAGCTGATCCATTTCCGTGTTTTTGCACGGGGGGAGAGATTTGAAGCGTTCCATTGAAAAATAAACACATTTCCACAGAAAATAAAATTAAACCACTGCTGTTCAAAGGTCCAGAGGCTCAGATAAAGGACTTCCGAGCCTAGAAACACTCGGACGTGCCTCCAGGCAAATAAAAAAACGCATTTCGCATTGCCTAGTGCATTCGCAGTCCAAACTCTCTGGGCGTGATTTACAGAGACGCTGAGTACAGACAGACGGGGGTGGAACTGCATTTGCATTTCTTTTTTCGATCTGACGTCAATAAGGTGCCTTGTTCAAAATCGCCCGTTTGAGCTCCGATTTTTTGTAACGCAGAAAAGGATCGCAAATGCTCAGTTTAGACATTTCGCAACTTCTAACCACGGGGGGGGGGGGGGGGGGGCTAAACAGGGTAGGGGAGCTCACATTAACGTTCAAAAACCTCAGAAAGTGAAAATTTCATGCCATGGGACCTTTAACGATGAGGTGTTTTGCTCGTTGTTTCATACCATAGCATTAAACTTATCAGTCACCATAGAGACAAGCAGGTGACGGCACCAGGCAAATGTGTAAGTCATCTCTGTGGAGAGAATACATGCTTTTTCTGGGTATTTTTTTTAAGCATATGAACACCTATAATTGAATAAATGCAAAATGGTTTCATTAAATGCCAACTATGGAACATTCCAAGCAAAACATTGATTGACATCTCCATGGAAACAAGCCTTTTTTTTTTTCACTCACATATCAACTCAGTCACGGTCTTGCCTAAGGACACAACAAAGTCAACAGTGGAAGCGAACCACCAAGTTTCCAGAAAAGTTCTGTAGTGCACCTTTGAAAAGTTTTTAATAATAAATATATAAATAAACAATTCATAAAACTTTGCAAATGTGAGACCTACAGTACTGCTTAGACACATCTTGTCAAAACTACTCCACTTTTATTAGCTCTGAGCAGTTCTAAACTCTGTAATAATTTTATGTGACCATGTTTGGAAGAATAATTAATATCTGAGTAAAAAGTTGCTTGTGGGCCATATACCCAACCACACAAGGGAAACTAAATTCAAATTGAATTTCCATATACGCTCCCAGAATTGTAATCTCTGTGCAAAGGGATTTCAATCCTGATTGGAGTGAAGTATAATCCGCTTGTACTGCAGTTGTACAGGTGGCATACATTTCATTAGATTGATGATAGATGAGGTCTATGGGTCACTGTGGCACAATGTCTAAAGGACTGCATTGACTGATTTGTGAAAATAATATTCTAGTTATACTTTGTAGGATTGTCATAATATAAACCTTTGTAATCATATAGGTCAATCTCCTTGTTTCCAGTATATTTAATACAATGCAATGTATGTGCTTAGCCTGATTGTTAGCAAGTAAAATAGGATAGGCAGTCACCTCACCCATGCAACATTTAACCATGACTATGATAGGAATAAACCAGGACTGAAGCAGGGCTAAACAAAGGCTAAACATGTAACTAAACCAGGTCTAAACAGAGAACAATATCAGAATTAAACTCGGAACTAAACCAGGGCTAAAACAGGACTAAACCCATAACTATGCCAAGGTTGAACTAGGACTAAACTAGGATTAAACCAGGACTAAACCCGCAACTAAACCAGGACTAAATGCTGAACTAAACAGGACTAAATCTGAACTTGTAGAGAACCAAATCAGGTCAATATTAAGACTAAACTGAAGCCAAACCAGGACCAAAGTGTGAACGTAGCTGTACATTTTTTTATTTTTATTTTTTTACAATTGTATCTCATATACACTCAGCAAACACATGTTTAATGATCATGACATCACAAGGTGGAACAGAGCATTTTGAGCTTGTAGACAGATTAATAATAAAGCAGGATTACTCAAACATGTGTGAATGAAACAAAACACAACTCCACTTTTTGATGAGGTAGCACAGCATTCAAACATGGATAAAAGCTCACCAGAATCAATTTAGCATAATATATGATCTTTAACTGTTGTATTTTCTCTCCTTGTCTCCAGGATACCAGATCTCATACCGCCTGGAGGGTCGTGACACTCTCCGCTGGACCACAGTGGAGGTGGGCTCCACGGGGAGACAGTTCACTGTCACTGGACTGGCCCCGGAGCAGACCTACGCCTTCAGACTGACCGCCCGCACTGCAGTGGGCTGGGGCCAGGAGCACCAGGCCCTCGTGGTCACTACAGAGAGGAGAGGTATGGATAGGGGAACGGAAGAAATAGAGGAGGAATATCTGAGTTAATCTATACATGTTTTCTATCCATACTGAAACATTTTCCCAAAAAGTTTTAATTTACCTTGAACAAGGAGTTGTTTAAAGGAAAAGTAACGTTTTTTTTTACAATTTGAGCCTTATTTCGGTAATAAAACAAGTTGTTTTACTCACCCATATCACTTTGGTGTCATATGGAGCATTTCCGGAGATGTTTTAGATTAGCGTTAGGCTAACGCCGTTAGCCTAGCGTGATTTATAGCCATAGCTCGGGGCATTCCCCGAGCATGTAATATTCCCCGTGCGGGCTCCAAATAACACAAACTTTAGCACTTTTCAAATCATAGAAGCTCGATGTCTTTAGTCTACGATTTCGTTTGAATCAAAAGTGGCCTGTAATCCGAGATTTATCCATAGTTTACAGCTTTGCGTTCCATGTTTGGGTCCCGGGAGCTGAGAGCACACTCTGTGCATGCGCACTGGCCTCCTCATCTACTCGAAACTATGGCTAAATCTCGGATTACAGGCCACTTTTGACCAAATGAAAGCGTAGACTAAAGACATCGAGCTTCCATGATTTGAAAAGTGCTAAAGTTTATGTTATTTGGAGCCCGCACGGGGCATATTACATGCTCGGGGAATGCCCCGAGCTACGGATATAAGTCGCGCTAGGCTAACGGCGTTAGCTTAACGCTAATCTAAAACATCTCCGGAAATGCTCCATATGACACCAAAGTGATATGGGTGAGTAAAACAACTTGTTTTATTACCGAAATAAGGCTCAAATTGTAAAAAACGTTACTTTTCCTTTAAGTGGGACTAAGCTCAACTATTTTTTCTACAAAAGTGTGTCTCTGGTGTTTTAATAGTACAGGGAGTCCTCGGGTTACGACGTAGATCCGTTCTTAAGACGTGTCGTAACCCGAATTTCGTCGTAAACCGGATTTTGCCTTTGATCTTCCAACCAAAGCACCAATAACCTTTCCATCTCAATAATTAGACCACTACGCTGCTTGGTTATCACTGTCGCTTTCATAGGAGCAGATCAGAGCCACATCAGGTACTTCCGCCCACATTGGGCACGCACATGAGGCCGTCTTCTTCTCCCTACAACCACAACAGAGCGTATTCTTCTGCCGCGCGCTGCGCGCCGTTCGCCTTTGTTTACATCTCTTACCACGCTAAACCGTGTAAGACGGAATGACGCGTAATATATACATATTTTTTTTAATGGGGGCGCGTTCGTAACCACGAAACGTCGTAACCCGAGACCGTCGTAACCCGAGGACCCCCTGTATTATTCACTGCCTCTCCTCCTCTCTAAATCTCCCCTGTAGTCCTCCAGACCCCACCCTTCTTCTACAGTTTCTTTCCCCTTTCGTCCTCCAGACCCCACCCTTCTTCTGCAGTTACTTTCCCCTTTAGTCCTCCAGACCCCACCCCTGCTGGGTCTAAAGAGAGTGGGGGGACTGTAGACTGTGGGTCTACAGTTACTTTCCCCTTTCGTCCTCCAGACCCCACTCCTACTCCTTCTCTACTGACAAAATATTTCAGATATTTTAATCAAAACAGGAACAACACATTTTCCTTAACAGTGCTTTTAAGTGTAAGTGTAATCTTTTCCAATTTTAAACAAATGTAATACATGGGAACATTTATCATCTTGTGAGCTTTGAAGACAAACTTTCTCAAGAAAAGTTAGTTCAAAGTGTTCATTTTGCCTCTCCTGTCACTTAAGTACTTTCGATTCATGTTAAAATATTAGGCTACTGCAGTTACTGAAAAAGAAAAAAACATGCTTTTTCAAACTACTTTTGAGTAAATGTGACACAAATGGAAATGATATTCAAAGGCTCTACGGGTGCACATGGTGAGCCAGGTGACACCTGCAGCAGGCGGTTAATAAGGTGATAATAGCCTCTTTTCCAAGCCCAAATCTTAAGAGAATGGAATTACAAGAGCAGTTATGAGCTGCCAGTTGTGCTGA
The DNA here is from genome assembly GCA_036785185.1 of Paratrypauchen microcephalus. Classification (NCBI taxonomy): domain Eukaryota; kingdom Metazoa; phylum Chordata; class Actinopteri; order Gobiiformes; family Gobiidae; genus Paratrypauchen; species Paratrypauchen microcephalus. The sequence goes on from JAVJIX010000096.1 coordinate 2,738,859, forward strand.
CGTGTTCCATTAGACCTCCGTAGGGTGACAGCTCCAGGTTGGACCCAAACAAAACCTGCTCCACACATTCATATTATTAGACAGGAAAAGACAGGATTGCTCTGGGCCTAAAAAAAATAAATCTAAGTTTCCGGTTGCCGACCGACCCTGTTGATTTGCATGCGACCCAAATTATTTTATTGGACTTAATAAAATAAAATAAATTTGATACTCAAATTAATTAATTAATTAATTAATTAAAAAGCTTCGGTTAAAAAAGAAAGAAAGAAAACTAATAGCCTACTGTATTTTTCGATTTCCGCGAGGCTACAATTGACGTCATTCACCACGCCTGCGCTGCAATGTGTACGGGGGTCCTCGGGTTACGACAGTAAAAAAAAACAAAAAAACGCGTCATTCCATCTTACGCGGTTTAGCGTGGTAAGCGACGTAAACAAACGCGAACGGCGCACGGCGGAAGAATACGCTTTGTTGTGGTTGTAGGGCGAAGTCTTAAGAACGGATCAACATTGTAACCCGAGGACCCCCCTGTAATGTGCTTCTGTTTTTCTGTGATCTGTAAAATTCTCTGTCTGTACCCATAAAAACAATGGCGACGGCATCGCTGGACATATGCGTGGTCACGGTGAATTGTTAAGATTATGCAGTGCCAGTTTTAAGTTGACCAACGTCAACACCGTGTTAAATAAATGTAGTATTCAAAATTGTTTACTGCTTCTAAATTTAATGACTGCCATCTGAAAGAAGAACATAAAAAACAATACAAAATCAGCATGTATTTTTGTAACATTGTAAGATATATTCTACATGTACTCTGGTACAGTCAACGACCTGGTTTCACATGGCATGTTGGAGCTTCGTTCGACTATAAAGTATAGAATATGCCCTTAGCATTGAGATAGCTTTGGGAAATTATGCCAATGTCAATTATAGTCTTTACTGAAATAGTACTGCTGCGGAAGGAAATAAAATAAAATAAAAATTTCAAAATGTCCATATTTTTTTTCCCACAGGAAAAAAAATAAAAAATAAAAATAAAATAAATTCCCTACCTACCCATGTCTAGAACTGTCAACAAATCGGAAACCAACATTTATTTTTTTTGGCCCTACTATTACTTCTAAAATATGTTGTGTTTTACTTGAGTAAAAGTTTTGACTTTATGGATAGATGGACATAGGAAATGGCTCCAATTCTGTTAAAAATGGTCTCTCTAATCTCTCTAAGCACTGCTGTCAGGCTTATCATTCTGTTTTAACCTTCTCTACATAATCCAAGTGATTTTATTTCGCTATTTTGTCCATAAATTTGTCAAGATATGAACATTAATAGACCAATCAGGTGTCTCACTAGCCTTAGCAACAGATTTTACTCCCTCTGTCCACTTATATGTCTTGAACAGATCGTATGTTCGTTTCTCTTTAAATTACTTTCTTTTTCAAGCACGTGAATCTCTTGTGTTTTTCACTGCATAGCGAGCAGCTGTCATTTTATGTCTTCTTGAAACTGCTTTACTCCAGTTCATGCACCCTCAGCTGACAAAAAAAAGGTGCATGGATTCAGGGTGGTATATACTGGTACTTGCACACATCACATCAAAACTGGGACAAAAATCTGAACTGTACCAGGACTAAACAGAGAAGAGAAGAACAGGACTAAACCAAGTCGACATCAGGATTAAACTGTACTCAAACCGGGACCAAGCCAGTAGCAGAAGTCTGAATGCACCTTTAGATATAGACAAACATGCTCAAAAATGCACATTAAAAAGAAGTCTTAAGAAGCAAAGTAATTAAATTGTAAGAAAACCCTGCTTTGTGTTTATGATCTTGTCAAAAGTGACTTGAAAAGTTTGTAGGTCAAGGTTTCAAAAGTGCGTATATTCAATTTTCATCTCATTCATCTCTGTAAGTGATACAAAATGGAATGCAAATGCAAAGATGTTTAAAAAGAAGAGCATATAATTTAACAATTAGCCCTCAAAGAGAATATATTCCCTTGTTTTGCTGCACTGATGAGCGGTTGTGCCCTATTTGAATGCCATTATGCATATATACATTTGTGATTAGATGTAGCTGTGAATTACTGTCTGGCCTCTTTCTGGTACACAGACGAGTCCTATCTGCAAAATGGAGAGAACAAAGGTGTGAATGGACCATGTGTTTATCATGGACCCAATAAATAAGTGTTATGAAAGGTGTGAATTTGAAGATGGCTGGCTAGAATTGCCAACGGTTATGCAAAAATGTGGAAAGAAGCAACAACATCATATTAGAAACTGAATTGATTTACCCTTTATGACCTTCCAGAGTCATTTTAGAACTATTACATTACGCTATACATAACCCTTCAATTCAAATGCCATTAGTATATTACAAAAAAATATTTGTACTGTTTAATATTTCACAAAATTCAGTTCTTCATGAATCACAAAAAATGTTTTTCCAAATACTGAAATTGCAGTTCTTTATCTCTCAAAATTGTAAAGGACTTAATATTCCATAAAAGATATTGTGTGTTTTGCAAAAGCTGAAAATTCAAAACAATAACTTATTTATTTATTGGTGAACACATATAGGTCCTATATTTTACGAAAATTGACTAATGTGAGCATTAAGCAGTGTTATAATGTTGAAGTCGTTCCTGCCAGTCAGATAGATGATGTGAACACTATTGTATAGTGTAAAATCTATACTTATGAATTCATGGTGGCTCTAAACCTTAAAGATCCCATGACATGGTACTTCTTGATGCTTTTATATGGCTCCTTAATGGTTCCCTAATACTGTAAATGAATCCTTCTTCAAAATCAACACTCAGTGCATGAGAAACAGAGATAAGATGAGAAAGAGTCATAAATATCTCTCTCAAACACTTTATTCTGGGCCTTGTTGCTTGAATGCAAATGAGGAGAAAAGAGCTGGCCTATAGTAGAGGGTGGGGGCGTGGCCAAACTCTCTGCTGTAGCTCTCAGCTGATCCATTTCCTTGTTTTTGGACGGGGGAGAGATTTGAAGCATTCCATTGAAAAATAAACACATTTCCACATAAAATAAAATTAAACCACTGCTGTTCAAAGGTCCAGAGGCTCAGATAAAGGACTTCCGAGCCTAGAAACACTCGGACGTGCCTCCAGGCAAATAAAAAAACGCATTTCGCATTGCCTAGCGCATTCGCAGTCCAAACTCTCTGGGCGTGATTTACAGAGACGCTAATTACAGACAGACGGGGGTGGAACTGCATTTGCATTTCTTTTTTCGATCTGACGTCAATAAGGTGCCTTGTTCAAAATCGCCCATTTGAGCTCCGATTTTTTGTAACGCAGAAAAGGATCGTAAATGCTCAGTTTAGACATTTCACAACTTTTAACCATGGGGGGGCCTAAACAGGGTAGGGGAGCTCACATTAACGTTCAAAAACCTCAGAAAGTGAAAATTTCATGCCATGGGACCTTTAAGGTTTACTATGTAACTTTTCCTGCTTGTCTCCATGGAGATGGAGATAATCAGTCAGTCTGCCCCAGGGCAAGAAATCAATCAAACTTTATTTATAAAGCACTTTTCATACAAAAAATATAACTGAAAGTGATTTACAGTGATTAAAAACAACCCAACCACCCAACCAGGCCCCCACAGCTGCCTGACCCCACACAACCAAACAACCCAAACCAAACCTCATAAAAAACAGACATGGAGTTGTGTTCAAAATTTAGTAAGCCTTTATTATTAATCTGTCTACATTTCTAAAGCTCAAAATGCTGTGTTCCAACTTGTGATGTCATGAAGCAGTAGTTTTCAAGTTAACAGCACCTTTTACCTTTTGTTTGGTAGAGATGCCTGGGATGATATTATCCAAATGATTCTAGTGAACATGGAGACCAAACCAGACCAGGTTGTAGGTCAGATCTGTGGAGAGGCCACCCCGCCCACAGTCAGAATGCCTATTTTTCATGGTATTTCTGAGCTATAAAACCACCTGTAACCAAATACAAGAAAAGTAGAGCTGTTTAATGGCATACTGTGAAATATTCCTGTCAGAGCAATGACATAGTATCCATAGAAACAAGCAGGTGACGGACCCCCCAAAAGTCACATAGTGCACCTTTAAACTAAAACAAAGAAAATAGAAATAATATATAGAAAACAATAGAAAAAATATATAGTGCTTAACATTAATCCTTGTACGTCCTGTCCACCTGCCCTGTCCCAGAGCGCCCACAGTCCCCCCGGAAGCTGTCGGTGCCACAGGAGGGTGTGGAGGCCAGGCAGGTGCAGCTCCACTGGGTGACAGGAGGTTCTGGCTCCTCACCCCTGAGGTACTTCACTGTCCAGATACAAGAACTGCCCGACGGAGCCTGGGACCCCCACACCACAGATGTACCACACAGCGCCACCAGCTGGACCATCGATGGGTAAGTGTTAGGGGTGTAAAGATTAACCGATCTGTGACCTCTGCGATCTGAGTGTACCGTTCAACGGAGCCCAGATCGGTAAAAATGTGCTAAGAACGGTCCGATGTCCCAGATTTACGGACGCGAAACGGTTTCCTAGCTCCTGAGATCATGAGCGGTCGCTCTCATAGACAGTAGAAGCGGCCCTGTGCGTGTGTTTGAACTCTCATGAGACTACAGTGTTGACCTTTTACCTGTGACGTCGGCTGATGTTGTTGTAGTAGTTGGAGCGCAGCACGGGATAGTTTCACTTTGCTATGGAACCAACTAACCATGTCAGACAACGCGGATGCAAACGCGAATTGAATCGAATCATACCAGATCGTTTACTAATTTTATGAATCGTCCCTGAATCGAAACGTAGCCTGTAAATCGAGATTCGATTCGAACCGTTTTGTGAGTGAAAGATTGAATTGCGTGAGAAGTGCCGTGTGAGTGTGTGAACACGTCGAATTGCGTGTTGAGAGCCCTGTGTAAATGTTTGTCTAAAGAGCAATGACTGTTATACAGTGGTGAAAGTAGTTTTCATTTCTTGTGCTATAACTGTGCTATAATTCAGGTGCTATAATGTCCAGTGCATCACTTTACCGTTTAAAAAAAAACAAAAACAAAACACTAAGCGACCCTGGGATCAAACCCAGAACCTTCTTGCTATAAAGCATGAGTGCTAGCCACTCAGCCACCGTGCCATCTAAGCTATTTCCATGGCTACAGTCAGATAAGTTTGACAATCCTTGTTTAACAGACCAGTACCGGCTGTGAATTTTATACCGGTGCGCCGTTCCGGTGCTTTACTTTCACCACTGCAGTTATATAAATGAAGTTATTACCTGATGGTTCTCAGTTTGTTTTATCATCACCGTTTTGTCGGTGCGCGCTTAGACACTCGCTGAGCGGGGCAGGGAGGAGGGGGGGAGTTTTTTTGCTGTGTGCATAAACTGAGCCACACAGACCGATTTTCTGGGCACAAAAAAAAAAAAAAAATCAGCGTGAGAAATGCCATGTGTGGTGTGTGAGCGTGTGAACACGTCGAATTGCGTGTGTCACACTCTCAATGCGTGAGGCTTGAGAGCCCTGCAATAATGATGATAATATTGAAACAGTTTTGGTATCGGAATAGTATCGGTATAGGCAGATATCAAAATTCAGGTATCGGGATCGGATCGGAAGTGAAAAAATGTGGATTGGTGCATCCCTAGGTGTAGTGATTCCAAAAGTTGTTGTATAATGCATTGTAGTTGTTCTAACTCCCCTAAGCCCCTCTAGCTATTCAGATCCCTGTTTAAGATGTTTAGATGTCTCCTCTCTGTACCTCTGCTCCAAAAGAGGCCTCTATTGTTTTCACATCATCTCCTGGCTCATTCCATCTCCAGTCCTTTCAAACTTCACTAACTCACTCCACTCTTCAGTTAGTTACATTATATTTTTCTTTTTCCATTTTGGCATCTTCAGAAACAGTTAAGATAGAAACAAAACAATATTTCTGTCCATAAATAATGCTTCTCAACTTACTGTGCTGCTGGGACTACTTTCTATTCAGTGTGGGCTCTTTACAGTAGTGCCTCTAAGGACTGGACTATTCTCCTGGGTACAAAACATATGAATTGCAAAGAATGTTGAAGTCGTTCCTGCCAGTCAGATAGCTGATGGGAACACTATTGTGTAGTGTAAAATCTATACTTATGAATTCATGGTGGCTCTATGTAACTTTTCCTGCTTGTCTCCATGGAGATGGAGATAATCAGTCAGTCTGCCCCATGGCAAGAAATCAATCAAACTTTATTTATAAAGCACTTTTCATACAAAAAAATACAACACAAAGTGATTTACAGTGATTAAAAAAAACCCAACCATCCAACCAGCCCCCCACAGCTGCCTGACCCAACAACCCAAACAGTAACACACACACACACAATTGAGGTCCAAGCACCATCCCTGCACCAGGATCCCAAGGGACAGACAGCCGCAGCCGACCACCGCTCCCGGTGCAGAGGACTCCTACAGAGGGAGCACTGGAAATCCTAAAAATGATGCCTAAAATAAAATGCCTAAAATAAAATATGAAAAATAAAACAGGTAAAAGTATAAAATTTCAATCAAAGTCTAAGCTAAACAGGTGAGTCTTGAGCCCACTCTGTGGTCGTCCGGCAGGCAGTTCCATAGACGAGGGCCGTAGTACTGAAGCTGCAATAGTATCTTATCATCACCCAGTGTGGAGTGAGTGAAGAATGCTCTGGGTGTCATGGCTTTGGGTGTCATGAAAGGTGCTATAGAAATGCATTGATTCATTCATTATATAACATCCCCGTGGCAGAACCTTCACCAGACAAGTTACATAGTGCACATTTAAACATTTGCCTGAAAAAGAAGGTCACAGATTCCAGTTTAGCTTGAGGCTGGCACTGTTATACTCAAATTGCCTGCTCTAGTCATATTAGTACTTGCCTGGTTGCTATTAGGGCATCCAGCATAAATGTATCAAATCACCGTCTATCGGGTTCACAGTGACAACAGATGGTCTATCTATCTATCTATCTATCTATCTATCTATCTATCTATATACAAAGGCTGTGTCCCACCATACTGGGGTAGCCTAGACAGGGCATACATTTTTGTTCCTTTCCCTCCTTCCTTCCTTTCCCCAAACCCTCCTTCCGTGACTTTTTTTTTTTTTTTGGTAGATGGTAAAAAAGGAAAATGGAACAGCCAAATATAATTTATATTTAATTTATTCTATTTTATTTTATGTTATTTAATTCTTCATTTGATGTCCAGTAGGCTAAGTGTAACATTTTGCTCCTTCTACGTGTCCTCCTCAGACTGAAGCCCTTCACCTCGTACAAGCTGAGGATGCTGGCCACAAACGATGTGGGAGACAGTGTCCTCAGCAAAGAGACAGAGGCTGTGACCACCCTGCAGGATGGTAAGACCCAGAGAGGTGCACACAGACAGGGCATCTGAAGTGAAATACACGACCAGTCAAAAGTTTGGACACACTTTTTCATGTATTGTTCTTTCTATTTCTTAATGTGACTATAGAATTGTTAAGTACGGGTCCAATCAGAAACGTTGCTGCTGATTTTTACTTTTGTTTCTTATTCATCAAACAGACTGTACCATATATGTAGATCATTTAGTAATAATTATAACATAGGATTACCAGTGTGTTTATCTCACTAATACTTACTTAGCTTAAAGGAAAAGTAACGTTTTTTTACAATTTGAGCCTTATTTCGGTAATAAAACAAGTTGTTTTACTCACCCATATCACTTTGGTGTCATATGGAGCATTTCCGGAGATGTTTTAGATTAGCGTTAGGCTAACGCTGTAATCCGAGATTTAGCCATAGTTTCGAGTAGATGAGGACGCCAGTGCGCATGCGCGGAGTGTGCTCTCAGCTCCCGGGACCCAAACATGGAACGCAAAGCTGTAAACTATGGCTAAATCTCGGATTACAGGCCACTTTTGACTCAAACGAAATCGTAGACTAAAGACATCGAGCTTCTATGATTTGAAAAGTGCTAAAGTTTGTGTTATTTGGAGCCCGCACGGGGCATATTACATGCTCGGGGAATGCCCCGAGCTATGGCTATAAGTCACGCTAGGCTAACGGCGTTAGCCTAACGCTAATCTAAAACATCTCCGGAAATGCTCCATATGACACCAAAGTGATATGGGTGAGTAAAACAACTTGTTTTATTACCGAAATAAGGCTCAAATTGTAAAAAACATTACTTTTCCTTTAACTTATTACCTCAGCCTCCCTCGTACACTTTCTGGCACAGTTATAACTACACATCTGTGATTATAATTTTGTCAGCTTTAAATGACTGCAATCTCTTTTTAACGTGAGCTCTTTATTGTTTTCAGTAAAGATCTTTATTGTTTTCAGTCAGATGATGAACCCAGAAGTGACATGATGTGACGATTAGCAACTCTATACTGCCTCATTTCAATTAAAAAAAAAAAAAGAAAAGAAAGAAAAAAATGAGAAAAGCTGCAAAGAAACTTGGAATAAGTTTTGTCTTTTGTCCTTTGTTTTGCAGTCCCCGATAAGCCTCCAGTCATCACCTCTGTGAAGCCCATCACCACCACGTCTGTCCTGGTGCAGTGGAAGGTATGAACACTTATGCAAAATTGACTGGATCTGCATCTGGGACTTAAAAGCAACATGGGGCATCATGGGAAGTCTCTTTCGGTGTCTCTCTGTTATCTGCTATCGCTGCTCCTTTATCCGATTTTCAATTATTTTGTGTTCAATACCACATTCTTTATCATAAAATAACATAAAATTACCTTTTAGCATCATGTTTTCTCCTCAAAGTTTGGAATATTGGTATTGTTTGGTGATTTTTGACACCAATAACTACTAGTGCAGGCCTGGACTGGTAATGAGGCATACTGGGCATTTTCCCGGTGGGGCGACAATCCTAGAGGTCCCTCCCCTTTCTCTGCATTGGTCCCCGCCAGTTTCATATTGTTGACAGTGGAAACATGGAGAAGCAGCAGAAAGGGGGTTCGGAGAAGTTGCAGGCTAAAAGATTAAAAAATCTTGCTACAGACGCTGCAAAATGTTCTAAAATAACTCTCTCTGGAGGGGCTGGAGCCTCCACGTCCTCTGTAGCCCAGGTTGAAGGTGGACAGGGAGAGGAGCAGCCAGAGACTGTGGACAGGGAACCCGAGGGACAGAGTGACCAGGGAAATGTAGCACAGGCACAGCAGGTCAGCAGGTAGTAATGTTAGGATAATACCAGGAGGTGATGGACAGGCATGAAAAATCACCTTTCAGTGAAATTCGCCATTTTGAAGCCAAAACAGGTGACCTACGTGAATTATGTAGATTTGAGGTTTTTTTTGTCTGTGTGTGTGTGCAAGATGCATTTTAAATAAACCACTGAATGTGTAGTTACTGCGAGTTTGCTGGTGGTTTTTGAGAGCTGGGATTTTTCCTTTAAAGATCCCATGACATGGTACTTCTTGATGCTTTTATATGGCTCCTTAATGGTTCCCTAATACTGTAAATGAATCCTTCTCCAAAATCAACACTCAGTGCATGAGAAACAGAGATAAGATGAGAAAGAGTCATAAATATCTCTCTCAAACACTTTATTCTGGGCGTTGTTGCTTGAATGCAAATGATGAGAAAAGAGCTAGCCTATAGTAGAGGGTGGGGGCGTGGCCAAACTCTCCGCTCTCGGCTCTGAGCTCTCAGCTGATCCATTTCCTTGTTTTTGCACAGAGGGAGAGATTTGTAGCGTTCCATTGAAAAATAAACACATTTCCACAGAAAATAAAATTAAACCACTGCTGTTCAAAGGTCCAGAGGCTCAGATAAAGGACTTCTGAGCCTAGAAACACTCGGACGTGCCTCCAGGCAAATAAAAAAATGCATTTCACATTGCCTAGCGCATTCGCAGTCCAAACTCTCTGGGCGTGATTTACAGAGACGCTGAGTTCAGACAGACGGGGGTGGAACTGCATTTGCATTTCTTTTTTCGATCTGACGTCAATAAGGTGCCTTGTTCAAAATCGCCCGTTTGAGCTCCGATTTTTTGTAACGCAGAAAAGGATCGCAAATGCTCAGTTTAGACATTTCACAACTTTTAGCCATGGGGGGGGGGGCCTAAACAGGGTAGGGGAGCTCACATTAACGTTCAAAAACCTCAGAAAGTGAAAATTTCATGCCATGGGACCTTTAAATGTTGTACCATTGTTTCTTCTAGGTCAAGACGTAACAATAGTAAAATACTTTGCTTTGGGAAACACATACATAAATTAGTCCGTTGTGCTCCGCTATGAGGGGCTAGACTAAGCCATAAAAGCCAGGGCCATTTTTTTTGTCCCAGTCCAGCCCTGTACTAGTGAGTACTAAAGTTACTTCAATAAAGTCTATTGACAGAGTTTGCTTGTCATTGCACTTTTGTGTGTAGCCTCCCAGTGAAGACAGTGTGAACGGGGTCCTGACTGGATACCGGCTGTACTACAGAGAGATCCAAACCAACAGCTCCACCAGCCCTGAAGCACGAGCCCAGGCCAACGCCACTACTTCAACTGCTCTCAACATCGGTGAGTTTGTTCAAATATTAGTCCAGAAGAATCAAATGCCATTGGTTAAAGAGGGGGTATTATGCCTTTTTTTTTAAGCTTTTGAACATGTTATAACATTGTACTCTCATCCAAAACAATCCTGGAGAGGTTTTAGATGCTATCCATGCTGTATTGAGTGAATATTTGCAGTGTCTCTCCCGGGCCAATAGATTTTAACTTCACAAACCTGATGCGATGTGCAGCAGTTTCATTCGCGGGACGCAAGCTGATTGTGTTGTAGTAGTGCTCTGATATAGCATTTTCAAAACAATAAATGGTAACATAGCGATCTAAATATGCTACATGTTAGCAGTTAATACCCCATAGATGTAAAACACCCCCTCTTTGAAGAACTATTTGAAAATGAAAATGAGCTGGTTTCAATGTTTTATATGTTTGCATTTATATTGTTGTTTTGTTCTTTTTCAGCCAAAAGCACCTTTAAGACCGTCAGCAGTGCCTCAGTAACAGAGTTCGAGCTCACACGTATGTCTTTTTAGTATTAATCAGTCACACAGTATAACTTTATTTATCCCTGAAGGGCAGTTTAGGCACCTTGAATAGTATTGTAGTTCAAGTTCATTCTCTACAATATGTGGAATTATGTAATAATAATAATAATAATACATTTTATTTATATAGCGCTTTTCAAGACACTCAAAGACGCTTCACAAATCATAAAAGAATCAAATATCACAAAATTTACAACATAAAGTCAAACATTTAAAATATCACAAAATTTACAATATAAAATCAAACATTAAAAGCAATTTTAAACAGGTGGGTTTTGAGTTCTTTTTTGAAGGTGGGGAGATCAGTCACGGAGGGGTTTGGGCAGTGAGTTCCAGAGGGTGGGGGCAGCGATGGAGAAGGCTCTGTCCCCCCAGGTTCGGAGCTTGGTCCTACAGGGCAGGGACAGGAGGTTGGAGCTGGAGGAGCGGAGGGAGCGAGATGGAGTGTGGTGGTGGAGCAGGTCTGTGAGGTAAGGAGGGGCCAGGTTGTGAAGTGCTTTGAAAGTGATGAGAAGAATGTTGAAGTGGATGCGCTGAGGGACGGGGAGCCAGTGGAGCTTGTGGAGGACAGGGGTGATGTGTTCACGTGAGCGGGTGTGGGTGAGGAGCCGGGCAGCGGAGTTCTGAATGTACTGTAGTCTGTTGAGGGTTTTGGATGGTGTACCGTAGAGGATGCTATTGCAGTAGTCGATTCTGGATGTGATAAATGCGTGTATGAGAGTTTCAGCGGCAGAGAAGGTGAGTGATGGGCGGAGACGGGCTATGTTTTTGAGGTGAAAGAATGCAGTCCGGGTTATGAATTTGACGTGGGGTTCAAATGAAAGAGTGGGGTCGAGGAGCACACCGAGGTTACGGATGAGTGGGGATGGAGAGGTGTTGTCGAAGTGCAGGTTGAAGTGTTGTGAGGATTTGGTGACGTTGTGTGGACCGATGATGATAAAGTCTGTTTTGTCGCTGTTTAGTTTAAGGAAGTTGTGGTTCATCCAGTTTTTGATGTCTGTGGGTGAGTGGGTGAGAGTGGAGTGGATGCTGGGGTTGATGGATGTTGTGGAGATGTAAAGTTGGATGTCGTCAGCGTAGCAGTGAAAGTGGAGACCGTGACGATGAATGATGTAGTATAGTATAATAGTATAGTTTAATTTAACAATATTATTTTCCCCTTAAAAATGCAGTCTTTTTAGGGGATACATAGGCCTGTCACAATAATTACTATATCAACTTATCATTATATAAATAAATACGTATTTGAAAGCTGGAATTGTATATTTTAGGGCATGGACAATTTCTTTCCAGAACAGTATGTTTTTGTAATACGTAACATTTGAGCTGTAGAAGGTTGAATAAATAATGTCTATGGCTCATTATTATTCATTCTTATATGTATTTGTTGCAGCACAGGCCTTGGTTTACCGGGATTATCCTGTTTTGTATTAGTGGCATAAAGCAGTTTCAGTATTGTAATTTATCTCAGTATTTCTCTGTACCAAAATATGGTGCTTCTTTATCCATGGAGACAAGCAAATGATGCCACAAACCACCCGAGGTTACGTAAAACACATAAAAATAAAGTTAATATAATGGTGATACTGTTTAGTAAGAAACTGCTAACATCACAGGTATGTTCTTGTGCAGAGCTTAAGAAGTTCCAGCGGTACCAGATCTTCATGACCAGCTCCAACATCATGGGAGAGAGCCCGCCGTCTGCACCCGTGGATGTCTCTGTGGGAGAAGCAGGTGGGTACTCTGGGTGCAGCAGGCTATTGATACTTTGCAGCTGATGTCATTCCCTGGGGGCATGGAGCTAGAGCAGAAAGAGCTAATTTAGTTGGAACTACAACAGGTGAGAGTTTTTGTGCCGTTAAACAAGTCTTTTTCTAAGAATATTACCGCCATTAGCCAACAGTTTTTCAGTTAGTCGCTCTTAGCTTTTTGTTGCGTGAAAAGTCCCTCAGTCGTCCAGGTAGAATCCATGATCAAAGGAGAAGTTCAATTTGTCAACTGGACAAAGTTTGTTTGGTTGAAAACGTTTCGCCGCTCATCCGAGAGGCTTCGTCAGCTCTGGTTATTGTACTGGTTAGACCCTGCTTATATCTCGCTGCCGGGAGGCGCGTCCTACAATGACAAAAGCTCTGAAAACGATCCCCCCTAATCTGTCTCTTTGTTTTTCAAATTACTCTGACGGCTGGTTTCGACCCCCTATTCAACGTGGCCCTGGCTCTGTTTGACTGGTCTAAGAATCGCATTATAAATGGGAGACAAGTTATGTCTCACTCCCCCATTTCTGTTACAGAAATGGGGGAGTGAGACATAACTTCGTTTTCAACCAAACAAACTTTGTCCAGTTGACAAATTGAACTTCTCCTTTGATCTTAGCTTTTTGTTGCAAATCAAACGCTTAAAGGACCATGAACGCTCGTATTGATCACAGGCTCCTGAAAATGTGCCGTTTAAACACATTTCGCATTTTTCAGGCAACTTTAAAGGGATATGCCACCCCCAGGTAAAATTTGGGCATCTCCCCACAGTCCAGAGACTAAAATAAGTGGTGGAAAGCGTTTTCCTGCTCACCCAGCCATTGTCCGTGTCTGTCGCCACTGACCGCCGCGGTATCTGGTGCTCCTCCGCCTTAGACTGGAGTCTAACGTCGCCAGAGAAAGATTTCGGCCAAAAGGAATTAATTTGCTCGATGCGTTTCCCAATTACTTTGTGTGTAGTGCGCATTCATATCGAGTGCAAATAAATGTGCAAATCAACACGGAGAGCTTGCCTTGGTCATTTTGGGTGGGAACTATTTTCCAGTGCGGAAGAATACAGCCGTATCACGCAGCACGCTGACAGGGGAATCCCTGTTACGCACCGGGAAGGGAGTTCCCCTGTTGCACAACGTGGTGCGTGATACGGCTGTATTCTTACGCACTGGAAAATAGTTCCCACCCAAAATGACCAAGTCAAGCTCTCCGTGTTGATTTGCACATTTATTTGCACTCGATATGAATGCGCACTACACAGAAAGTAATTGGGAAACGCATCGAGCAAATTAATTCCTTTTGGCCGAAATCTTTCTCTGGCGACGTTAGACTCCAGTCTAAGGCGGAGGAGCACCAGATACCGCGGCGGTCAGTGGCGACAGACTCGGACAATGGCTGGGTGAGCAGGAAAACGCTTTCCACCACTTATTTTAGTCTCTGGACTGTGGAGAGATGCCCAAATTTGACCTGGGGGTGGCATATCCCTTTAAAGGAAAATTAACGTTTTTTTACAATCTGAGCCTTCTTTCGGCAATAAAACAAGTAGTTTTACTCACCCATAGCAGTTTGGTGTCAATTGGAGTGATATCGTAGAACTTATGTTGAGCCGTTCTGTTCTACTAATGATCCCGTATCCGTTAGCGTGAGTGCTCGGGGCATTACTTTGCGGTGTCCAAATAACACAAACTTTAGCACTTTTCAAATCACAAATGCTGTGTCAGGGTAGACTTTTAGTGGATTCCAAAACGGCCTGAAACCCGATATGCAGCTATAGTTTCATTTGATGACGTCATCAGAGAGGACAGTGCGCATGCGTGAACTCAGCTGTTTTGTAAACACCGCTAGTCCGAAAGAAGCTAACTGTCCTCTCTGAACTTTATCTTTTCTGTTGCTGCATATCGGGTTTCAGGCCGTTTTGGAATCTACTAAAAGTCTACGCTGACACAGCGATCTTCTGTGATTTGAAAAGTGCTAAAGTTTGTGTTATTTGGAGACCGCAAATCAGTGCCCCGAGCACTCACGCTAACGGATACGGGATCATTAGTAGAACAGAACGGCTCAACATAAGTTCTGCGATACTGCTCCAATTGACACCAAACTGCTATGGGTGAGTAAAACTACTTGTTTTATTGCCGAAAGAAGGCTCAGATTGTAAAAAAACGTTAATTTTCCTTTAAAATAGGGTGACCAGCCTTCCGTATTTACCCGGGACAGTCCCAGTTTTGAGCCCTGTGTCCCCTGTCTCAGCAGATTTATCCAAACAATTGATTCATCACAGTTTTATACATGAAATGTCCGAGGTGTCTCTATTTTTCACCAATTTGATCCCTGCCACAGTAAAGTGAGGCATAAATTGTCATTTGTTTCAGTAAAATACAGAAAAGCTGCTTAAAAACAACCAGAACACAAGAAAATGTGACTATACTGACTCACATGTTATGTCTCATGAATGAGACAATTGCAGAACAATTTTCGTTCATTACGCACTTGTTTCACAATTGTATTATTACCAACCACCCCAAAAGTGTCCTCATTTTTGATTTTTAAAATCTGGTCACCCTGCTTTTAATCTGCTTTTGACAGTGTTTGCTAAATTGTGCGCATTGTGTAAGACGTGTAACTACTCTCAGTATGTAACCATCGAAACAACAGACTAAACTTGAGTCGCCTCTCCCCATAGCGCCCTCTGTGGCCCCTCACTCCATACGCGTCTCAGCCCTGTCTCCGTCGGCCCTGGAGGTGACGTGGGACGTACCCCCCCTCGAGACCCAGAATGGACTCATCCAAGGATATAAGGTCAGGCCTCGTCACATACAAAACATGCAAGGAAATAACTGTTTATTACACTGTATTGTTGAAGTGTTCCTAACAATTGTTCCAAGACCTTTTTGCCTCTTAAAGGTCCTTTACTACAGTGTTTCCCAACCAGGGGAATTTTTTAATTCTAATTTGAGAAAAGAGAAAAAATGCCTGAGAATTACATTTTCAAATTAAGGAGATGAAATAAAATGATTTTCATTTAATAATCTGTTGTGTCACGTTCTACTTTTGGAGAATTATCAACACGTAAGAGTCAAGGGGTACTCGAGGTATGACAAAAAGGCTCAGGGGGTACACAAGACAAAAAAGGCTGGGAAACACTGCTTTACTAAACAAAATGGAGTCTTGTGAGCTTTAAGCCTTGTTCAAATGCTGTTACCTCATCAAAAACAAACCTGGAGTTGTGTTTTGTTTTATTCACACATGTTTGACTAACCCTTTTATATCAGTGCCTCTATATCTCCAAAGCTCAAAATGCGCTGTTCCACCTTGTGATGTCATGAAGTGGTAGTTTCCAAGTAACAGGACCAGAACTGAAGAAGCAGCTTGGATGAGCTGCAAAACGTATTCGACCAAATAAACTTTTGTCCAGTTGACAAATTGAATTTCTCCTTTTGCCATGGATTCTACCTGGACGACAGGGATTTTACACACTTCAATAGAGGTTGGCAATTCCAGGGCTGAAAGTATCCAAATAATTATAGTGAAGGTGTGTGGAGTTTAAAACACAGGGGAGCACTTCCTGTATTACCACACATTACATCACAAGGAACACTGTTTTCTATTTGAGAGAAGAACTAGAAAGCCTAAATATACAGGATTTTTGTGTTAAACATGTGTGAATTAAACAAAATAAAGCTCCACGCAGGATTTGCACGAGGAGACAACATTATAATAAATAAATCAGAAAATAGCATAATATAGACCCAAAAAAAACATGCTCCATTGGTAAAGTCCTCCAGCTGTGGTCCTGACCAAGCCTAAGCAGTAAGATCATGGAGATGGGTCCCCGGGCGCAGTCATGTGCTGCCCACTGCTCCTGAATAAAGGACGGGTCAAATGCAGAGGACAAATTTCCCTTCAGGGATAATAAAGGATATAAATAAATAAATAAAAAATAGGCCTTTTGAAGATACTGCACCTTAGTTGATTTTTATTGTCATAAAAACACAA
Source organism: Paratrypauchen microcephalus (assembly GCA_036785185.1). Classification (NCBI taxonomy): domain Eukaryota; kingdom Metazoa; phylum Chordata; class Actinopteri; order Gobiiformes; family Gobiidae; genus Paratrypauchen; species Paratrypauchen microcephalus. The sequence continues at coordinate 2,755,649 of JAVJIX010000096.1, forward strand.
AAAACAGAATTAATTTATAAACGGTTTGCAGTGGCCCCAAGTTATTCCTCACTTTCCTAACACCTTCCAAGCATCCTAATTAGTACACTACATTTAGAGATGCATCATACCAATATGGGAATCAAATATCAGTGCCAGTACTGAAAAAAAAAATGCTAGATGGAGTATGATAGAAGAAGAAGAAGCTAGAAGCTCTGCCTTTATTAGTCCCACAGTGGGGAAATTCCATTTCTGCATTTGACCCATCCTGTTATCAGGAGCAGTGAGCAGCACATTACTGCGCCCGGGGACCATCTCCATGATCTTCTTGCTTCTGTTGGTCAGGACCTAAGCTGGAGGATTTACCTATGGTGCATGTTTTGGGTTGGTGGGGGAAACCGGAGTGCCCGGAGGAAACCCACCCAGACACGGGGAGAACAAGCAAACTCCACACAGAAAGGCCCGGGCGACCCGGGGATCGAACCCGGAACCTTCTTGCTGTGAAGCATGAGCGCTACCCACTCAGCCACCGTGCCACCGTGATACTGGTTAAGACTAGTTAAGACTAGTGCTGTCAGGCGATTAAAAAAAATAATCTAATTAATTACAGGATTTGTAATGAATTAATCTAATTAATCGCATTTTTAAATACATTTTATTAGGTGGTTTATTGTGCTCTCCCACAGTGCAAAAAAGGTGTCTTAACGTGTGATTTATAGTGGTACAGTGAAAACACTGCAGACTTCCCCTTTAAGTCTTTAAGTTTTTCAGTCTTTGGCTCACTCTCTTTCTCTCCGTGCACACAAGACAAGACTGCTGACAGACCCCATTCCCCCTCCCACATTACGTAACGTTCATTCGAAAGCTCATTTACACCATTCCACTATTAAATGGCGAATATTTCTGGTGCCAAAAGGTGAGCACGTACAGTAACTTTCATGCAATGTCAATAAATAATATACAAAGCTTCAAATATACAGAGAATACAAATAATTGCCCGAAGTTAAAATCTAATTGCTCATGGCTCACATGACCTCACGTCTTCACATGCTCTCCCCCGAGGAGAGCGGCATTGAATTGCCGCTCATAATTAATTGCGTTAATTTTTATAACGCGTTAATTTGCGGTGTAATTAATTAATCTAATTCACGCGTTAAACTGACAGCCATAGTTAAGACAATATCCTGGGCCTTAAGAACATCTACAGATTTTTGCCTCGAACTCATCTCATAATGTGTGAACTTTATTCATATGAAGCTGGCCTGTCGTCATTTGAAGGATAAATAACAGCTACATAATACAATTGGAAATAAGTTATCTGTGTTTTAAGGAAATAAATCATACATTTTTCTATCTCTACACTGGTATCTGTTCATATCAGGTATCGGTGGATACTCAAGTGACGCGCAGTCAGGGGAGGCAGAGCCTCACCTATTAATCTTGAAAAGAAAAAAGGATTAACTCATTCACTGCCGGCCTGTTTTCACAATGTCAACCCTTTGACTGCCAGCGCTTTTAGGTCATTTTCACTGATTTTTCAAGACTCACAGAATACTGAGTTCTTTGACTATATAAACATGGCACACATCAAAATAAAGTGTAGACTCTCTTCTTTCACCTGGAAAAAAAAATATGCTTCTAACCTTTTCGGTTCTCAAGTAATTGATAGTAGAACATAGGGAAGTTTCAGCAAAAACACTGGTTTTTGACAAAAACTGGAGAAATGGAGCATTTTGTGAAAAGAAGGATTTCGAGCAGATCAGTGACTTTGACATCAATACTTATTGATTTAGTGACATCTCAAACTACTAAAACAACAGAGAAAGATATTTTTGATGACAAAGTACACTTTTATTTACAAATATAAGAAATATAACTATATACAAATTGACAACAATCAACAAAACAAAATTTGAGAACAAAGAACAGATCAGAACAACATACATAAGTATACAACATACATAAAACAATACAATATACAACAATAAAAAAAAAAAATAATAAAAAAAATAAAAAAATAAACGAGAAATTCAATTTGTCACCTGGACAGGTACTGGGTCCAGTTGACAAATTGAATTTCTCCTTTTGCCATGGATTCTACCTGGACGACTGAGGGATTCTTCACACAATAAAAAAAAAAAAAACTTTTCAAAAACAATGCCAAGAAACAGGTTTCAGCTGATAGTGACAGGTCATTAGAAGATGCCGGGGACAATCTCTATAAAATCCGCCCAGTGTTGGACTATATTATAAAAAAACGTACCAACCTGGGCAAAACATTTGCATAGATGGTATGAAGCAGAGATTGTTTTTGATCTCCTAGATCAAAAACAATCTCTGCTTGTCCCCGGCAAGTAGAGATTGTCCCCGGCATCTTGACACTGTCACTGTCATGGCTACACCATGTATATGGACAATTTTTATAATTCTGTGTCAGTGTGTGAGTCTGTGGGACACACAGGGGGGAACCAGGGGGGAAACAGGGTGGGGGGGGGGGACCAGGGGGGAACCAAATGGGATCAGGGACAAAAAAAGAGTGACCTGGGGGCAGGGGGAAAGGTTATGAGGCACAACAAGAAGGTCACGGTGTTAGCCTGGCATGACATGGTGACCACCTGCCACCATGATAATATGCAGACAGTAGATGTGTGGCATGTGTGGTTGTTCTTGCCACTCCAGATGCACCACCTGTAAATGATAGAAATATACATTACCTAATTGTATTTTTATTTTGTATTGCTGCAGTGTGATGTGGAGAATAGACACTTTTTATACATATATACACACACACACACAATTTATTTATTTATATATACAATATATTTTTTTTTACCTTTCTTCGCTTTGCGAGCAGGAGGGGGGGTTGGTCCTCTGCTGGTTGAAGGCTCTGTAAATAGAAAATTCCTTCACAATTACCACACAGCAGCATCATGTTAGTTAGTTAGTTAGTTATTTAGTTAGTTCTTCTTACCCATCCCATGCCTCTCTGGAGGCGAAGATCTCCTGCTTCCACTTGATCCTGACGGCTCATCAGATGAATCGGGGTCTGGCTCACGAAATGAGTGCCTCCGGAGCAGACCTGTGATGCGGGATACCGCGGAGACAGGCTGCAGAGACACGCCGGATCAGTTAGGTCTGCCTGAGGCGAGCGATCCGGGTGCGGGTAGGTCGGAGCAGCGGTCTCATCTGCCCGGGGCGAGCGGTGCGGGCGCACATGTTTCGGAGCAGGGCGGTGCGGGCGCGCATGTTTCGGAGCAGGGCGGTGCGGGCGCGCATGTTTCGGAGCAGGGCGGTGCGGGCGCGCATGTTTCGGAGCAGGGCGGTGCGGGCGCGCATGTTTCGGAGCAGGGCGGTGCGGGCGCGCATGTGTCTGAGCAGGGCGATGGAGGCGCGATGGAGGCGCACATGTGTCTGAGCAGGGCGATGGAGGTGCGCAAGTGTTTCTGCCCAAGGCAGACCGAGGCGCGGGTATATCAGGGAGGAGGGAGGAGGACGACGACAGTGAACCGTTTTCCCTCGTTCGCTCTCCTCGCCATCTTGACTCTCTCTCACTACACTACACTACACATGTGCTGATCTTTTCCTGTCTTCCGCGTCTCCGATGGGCACACGATCGCTACCTACAGGTTGGGATGTACGAATTACACCTTAAAAGTTGCTCCAGGTCGTAACCTAGCAACCCCCGCTAAAAAACGCAATTGACGTATTTATCCGTCTCCGGCAGTCTACGTTTGGATTTGAGGGGACGTATTTATCCGTCTCCGGCAGTCAATGAGTTAATTGTAAAATAAAATAAATAAATTTTTTTTTTCAGCTTGTATGTATTTCCATTTGAACCCAAAATTATTATTGATTTTTATTTTTAAGAATTCCAGAATTTCCGTATGTCCCATTCAAATACAGGGAGGACACGCGCCGTGAGGCAACACCTTGCTGTGCCGCTCAGTCGATCATGTAATCCCTCGCAAACTACGCGATGCTTCACTAACCCTCTGTCACTTCACTAACCCTCTGTATATGCATATGCACTCTGATTATATCATATGTCCTTTCAGAATCATAACGATGTATGGAATGTGTTTCTGTAGCGTAAAAGCTCGCAGATTAATCATAAAACCTCAATAAAAAAGTCAAAGGGTGCGGCAAACAGTACGCCTGACTCATGGCAGAGGGCCCTTGTGAGCCCATAGATTCTTGGGCTGCCGCCGTCATGCGTCAAAACCACAACAATCATCTTCTTTGTTATTTTTTATATTTGAGGACAGTGAGGTTCAGATCTTAGCCAGGGAAAAGAATTGGTTTGAGAGGGGAGTTAAAGAGGCTATTTTTGTCAAAAAAGAGAATCCTTCTCTAAACAGAAATGGTGGAGTCAGACATTATTTGTCTCCCATCTATAATTCCATTCTTAAACTTAGATCAAACAAAAAAAGAAACAATAGGGCTAGCCAGGTCAGGGCCAGAGGTGTGAAAAACAGTCATGTAGGGATGAACAGGCATGCTAATTTAGACGCCAGAGAAACAAAAGACTGAAACCAATAGGCGAGATAGTTTCGGAAAGTAGTTAGCTAGTTAGCTCCTCCCTGCAGCGAGATATAAGCAAGTGTCTTACCAGCACTCAAACCAGAACTGACGAAGCCTCTCGGATGAGCGGCGAAACGTTTTCGACCAAACAAACTTTGTCCAGTTGACAAATTGAATTTCTTCTTTTATCATGGATTCTACCTGGACGACTGAGGGACTCTTCACGCATTTTTTGTAATGCATTTATAATCCGCCTTATCAAAATGGAAGATTATGTTTACAAGCTGAGAAAATGTGCAAATCTGGACTTTCAGTCAAAACAGAAGGTAATAACTAATGGAAGACCAACACCGGAGCTGAGAGGATTACTTCAGACCACGGGAAAGAAGGTTACTCGATCTTTTCAAACGGATTGGTACACCCGGAAAAAATGGTTGTGTTGATGTTCAACGAGAAACCGCCTTTTTTGCTTCCCCCGCCTTCTATGTTCAGCGAGTGACAATGTCGCAAAATGGATATTGTGACATGAAGAATTTGCCAGGAACCCTAAGCAAACATTAACGATTGGCTGCTCACATTCAAAGCCAGATAACTTTGAAAACTTTTGGGATTTCTTGGATAAACTTGGCCTTGAATGAACAGCGGAGACTTAACATTAGCATGCACAACGCAAAGGTAAAAGAAAACCGAGGGATCTTAAAAGACCTCATCAACACAACCTGTTTTCTCGCTAAACAGCAGCATTTCGCTGTAATGGTGAGAGTGTGGGATCTGCTAATCGAGGCAACTATGTGGAACTATTGTATGCTTTTACTGAGAAAGACGAAAAGTTAGCTAAACATTTAGATACATCCACTGTGTTCTCTGGCTTGTCAAACAGAATACAAAATGAACAATTCATAACATCTGCACAAAGCTGGACACTTTATATCACCAGTCACTTTAATTAAGTCATGTTTGCACTACTGTTCTGATGCTGCTCATCTGGACCTTTTGGTTATTTGGATTGCTTATTATTTTTTACTGTATTATAGCTATATTTTAGTTATTATTATTATTGAGTGTCTATATTCTAGTTATTACTATTACTATTTAGTGTTTTATGTTTGCACCTTATCACTGAGACAAGTTCCTAGATTTGTGAATTCTGTTCACTTGACAATGGCAATAAAAGTCTTTCTGATTCTGATTATCTCATTGAAGCAATCGGTGATGTCATTAGAAATGATATTAAAAATTAGATTAACGCAGCATCGTTTGTTGGAGTAGTAGATGAGACAACGGACATTTCAAACAAAGCTCAGATTTCAGTCATTTTACGCTATGTAGCTAAAACTGAGCCATCTTGTGAAGTGAAGGAGGCGTTTTTGGGGTTTGATGACGTGAGTGCAGACTTGTGGGCCCCCGCTATTACAGAGTATGTAATGGGTGTGTTGGAGAAATACACTTGTGTTGAAAAGCTTGTGGCTCAGATGTACGATGGGGCTTCTGTGATGGCTTCAGATCTTAATGGGGTGCAGGCTAAAATTCGAGAAAAGGTTCCCGAGGCAATGTTCACCCACTGTTATGCCCACAAGTTGAACCTTGTGCTGATGCATTCAGCAAAGTCCCTACCTGCATGCCGAGTCTTTTTTAAAACAGCTGAGGGACTAGGTGTGTTTTTTAGCAAGTCCACAAAGCGCAGCCACTTAATGGACAAGGTTGTAAAGCGACAGTTACCCAGAGCAGCGCCGACCAGATGGAGCTCCAATTCTAGGCTGGTTCAGACAAGCATGTACCAACAAGATGCCTTACACATGAAAATCTGACAATATTTGAAGAAGTTGTGGCTATTTGAAAGCATGCACATTGGTTTATGCTGAGCGGACAAATCAGCTCGTAAAGTTTCCACACTGTAGGCGTTCTTGCCTAATTTGCATGACAATAAGCTAAGCCTTCCCCCATCACTGATTATCTGTGGTGTGGTGTTTACATTCAGGAGAGGTCTCAGAATGAGAAGGTACTTAAAATGGAAATGCTTTTATAACAAAAAGTCCATATAATCATTCAATTATTCAATAATACACAGGATATGTTAAGTTAAAAATCACCTGTATTGTCAATTTAATACAATACAAAATAGTATAGTATTTGGTCCTGGTTTAGTCCTGTTTTAGTCCTGGTTTAGTCCTGTACACACACGTACACACACGTACACACACGCTTATGTTGACACAAGGCCACTGCTTTCACCTAATATCTCCATTTGATGCAGAAATAATATGACAATAATATGACTCACCCCGTGTTGCCGTGTTGTCAGATAATTTGCGTATCTCCACGTGTATGCGCGTATCGTGTATATCCACGGTCTTTCGGAGCTAAATCGCACTCTGTACACGAGCTCCGGAGAAATGGACGTGTCCCGAACCCGTCCCAAAGGTCTCCCGAATGTGTCATGTGTCCAAGTGGAAGTTAAAAGTCAATTTTTATGTCCTTATTGTCTTGCAGTGCCACGTACATATTCACAAGCTCTTCACAGCTGATAGGCGAACAGGCATAAACACATCGGTGCTTCTTGCAACGGGATTGGCGGACGCGCAAACGTGGGAAAATATGTTGATTTATACATGCGCCGTTTCTTTCCGAAAAACAAGCCAATTTGAAATAAAAAAAAATATGTTTTTAACGTAACTAATGGTGTTATCTGAAAATGGAGTGGCTTCTTCATGATCTCAACTAGCACATTCTGCAAAAAAACGAAAATCACAAATTTTGAAAAAAAAAACCCCAAACTTCTAATGCAAATATCTCCGTTTCACCAATCGCGACATGCAGCCCGTTTTAGCGTGGTCGGACACATATTTCTATACTGTAAAAGCAGCTTTGCATCTTATTGTAAAAGTGTGTATTGTCTGAGAAATGCACGGTTAGCATTCTAATTGTCAGCTTTACCACTGTGGCCTCTTTTAAACTTATTGCTCTGAATGCAAAGGTATGTGAGGAATAAATTTGGACCAACGCAAAACATAGTAGTACTTTTTCATGTTTTTTTATTAAATCAAAAAATTTTAAGACCACGTACTGCCCCGTTAAGTCTGGAAGAATAAGTCTCAGCTGTATGATCAGTTCAAGACAGATGGATCATTTGGCTCCCACGTGCTACAGGATGCTTTCTCTGCTCGCAAAACAGACCTCAGGCAGTTTACTATGCAATATAGTCTAAATCTTTATAGCACACTTGCTGCTGTTTACTCTCACATAGGAGGAGGTTTGAAACTCGTAAAAATAGCTGAATGAGATTTTTTTTTTATATGAAACATTACATCATTACATCATTAAAAATGGCTGAGTGGGTAGCACTCATGCTTCACAGCAAGAAGGTTCCGGGTTCGATCCCCGGGTCGCCCAGACCTTTCTGTGTGTGTTCTGTGTGGAGTTTGCATGCATGGTCTGGGTTCGATCCCCAGGTCGCCTGGGCCTTTCTGTGTGGAGTTTGCATGTTCTCCCCGTGTCTGGGTGGGTTTCCTCCGGGCACTCCGGTTTCCCCCACCAACCCAAAACATGCACCATAGGTAAATCCTCCAGCTTAGGTCCTGACCAAGCCGAAGCAAGAAGATCATGGAGATGGTCCCCGGGTGCAGTAATGTGCTGCTCACTGCTCCTGATAACAGGATGGGTTAAATGCAGAAATGGAATTTCTCCACTGTGGGACTAATAAAGGCATAGCTTTCTTTCTTTCTTTCTTCTTCTTTCTTATTTAAAGTGCCTGTATTACGCTATTTTCATTTTCATGTTTAACACACAAATCCTGCATATTTAGACCTCATTCTTTTCTCAAATAGAACTGTTCCACCCTGTGATATCATGTGGTAATAGTGATCCACTGTGTTTTTAAACTCCATACACCAGCGGTCTCTAATTAAATTTCTCCGAGGGCCAAAACATTTACACATTGCAAAACCAGGGTCCTAAAAAATTTAGACAATGCTTTATTCGCCAAACTACAATGGTAAAAATGGCGTGGATCAAAAACTTAAAATGTCCATTTATTACTTGTATGGTGTGTATGTGTATGATTTAAATGCATTTTAAATACCACACAAACAAATATAAAAAGGATTTCCTCTTGGTCCCTGCATGCTCGGCTTAACGGAAGGTTTAGTTTATCAAAGTGCACAACCCGGACTGAGGACTGTATGCCAAAAGAGGGATATATATACAGTCAGATGTACTTGAGGTTAATATTTTATTTTACACCTAAAATTGATGAGGGAGTCTGACAGTGAACAGTGTTGGTAATTAATGTATCTGAATTGTCCCAAGTGGGGTTGGGGTCTCGTGGACCCGTCCAGAATTGCTTGAAGTCCAGAGATGGCCCACGGGCCGTCTATTGGAGACCTAGGCCATACACTTTCACCATAATCATTTGGATGCTTTCAGCCCTGGAATTACCTATTGGCTACTATCTCTGCTGAACAAAAGGTAGCTGTTAACATAAAAACTAGTGCTTCTACATGCTGCAGCGGGCGCTCACCCACCTAGAGACCGCCGGGAGTGCTGTGAGAGTCATGTTCTTTGACTTCTCCAGCGCCTTCAACACCATCAGGCCGGTGCTGCTGCGGGGGAAGCTGGAGGATGCGGGAGTGGATGGACATCTCGCTGCCTGGACCATCGACTACCTCACTGACCGTCCACAGTACGTGCGGCTGTGAGTCAGAGGTGGTAGTCTGCAGCACTGGGGCTCCCCAGGGAACTGTCCTCTCACCCTTCCTCTTCACACCTCGGACTTCACATATATCACAGACAGCTGCCATCTCCAGAAGTTCTCCGACGACTCGGCCATTGTGGGCTGTGTGTCTGAGGGGAACGAGCTGGAGTACCGCTCAGTCATCAGTGACTTTGTGGACTGGTGTGGGCACAACCACCTGTGCCTTAACACCAGTAAGACAAAGGAGCTGGTGATCGACTTCAGGAGGAGACCACTACCTCACTCACCGGTGAACATCCAGGGGCAGGACATAGAGACTGTGGACAGTTTCAAGTACCTGGGTGTTCACCTCAACAATAAACTGGACTGGTCCCACAACACCAACGCCCTGTACAAGAAGGGCCAAAGTCGCCTCCACCTCCTGAGGAGACTGAGGTCCTTTGGAGTGTGCAGGCCTCTGCTCAAGACTTTTTATGACTCTGTGGTGGCCTCTGCTCTCCTCTACGCTGTCGTCTGCTGGGCCCCAAGCAGCACAGAACGGGACAGAAAAAGACTCAACAAGCTGGTTAAGAGGGCCAGCTCTGTCCTGGGCTGTCCTCTGGACCGTGTAGAGGAGGTGGCTGAGAGGAGGGTACTGGCCAAATTCATGTCCATCATGGACGACACCTCTCACCCTCTGCACCGGACTGTAGAGGAGCTGAGCAGCTCCTTCAGCAGCCGACTGAGGCACCCCCAGTGCAAGAAGGAGCGCTACCGCAGATCCTTCATCCCCACCACCATCAGACTGTACAACTCCACTGTATAGTCCAAATGTGCAATATTGTTTTTCAATCCTCTCTTTGTCACTGTTTTATTATTATTACTTATTCAATTATTACTTTTATTATTATTATTACTTGTCTTTATGCCATTCTTGCCTGTATGCACTTTTCTTTCTTGTTCAAACTGTCCCTGCCTGGAGCTACTGTGACAAGTAAATTTCTCCTGCGTGAGATCAATAAAGTCTTATCTTATCTTCATGACATCACAAGTTGAAACAGAGATTTGGAGATGAGCACCAACAATAAAAGAATCATGCAAACATGTGTGAATGAAACCAAACACAATTGTGGGTATGTTTTTGAGGACATCACATTATAACTCACAATATGGTGTAATTTAAGACTTTTAATATCATATTGTGGAACATTCCAGGCAAAACAAACACTGAAAACAAACTAACAAAGTTACATAGTGCACATTTAATTAGTTTGTTTTAATACTGGACAATATTGTAGAAGTAGAGTATGTAACATGAATGATTTTACACCTGAATTCATATCTTGACATGTGTATTCCCTCTGTAACCTCTGTAATCTGTGTTGCAGATTCACTACTGGGAGCGTGAGCAGCAGAACCAGACGGAGAAGATGAAGGTCATCTTTGTCCCTCACACCGCCGTGCACCTGACCAACCTGAGCAGCTACACAGCCTACATGCTCACCCTCACAGCCTTCAACACAGCCGGGGACGGGCCCCCCAGCGACCCCCGCGGAGCCCGTACACTGCAGTCAGGTATCGCCCCGTGCCAGCACTATTCAAATCCGTAATAGCTGATAAAGTTACTTTGCCGGAAGGGCCTCTGATGTGATTGTTCATAGGCTTGTCACGATAATTACAATATTGATCATGTGTGTATTTTTTTTTGCAGTAGTGCGAGATTTTAGCCATTTTTTATTAATGATAAAAGGAGAAATTCAATTTGTCAACTGGACAAAGTTTGTTTGGTCGAAAACGTTTCGCCGCTCATCCGAGAGGCTTCGTCAGCTCTGGTTCTAGTGCTGGTTAGACCCTGTTTATATCTAGCTGCAGGGAGGAGCTCCCTACACTGAAATAGCTCTGAAACTATCTCAACTAATCTGTCTCTTTTGTATTACGAATTCCTCTGGCGTCTAGTATTAGCATATCCATTCAGCCCTAGGAGGCGCTCACTACACTGAAATAGCTCTGTTGTTGCTGTTAGTGCTGATAGTTTCAGAGCTATTTCAGTGTAGGGAGCTCCTCCCTGCAGCTAGATATAAACAGGGTCTAACCAGCACTAGAACCAGAGCTGACGAAGCCTCTCGGATGAGCGGCGAAACGTTTTAGACCAAACAAACTTTGTCCGGTTGACAAATTGAAATTCTCCTTTTATCATGGATTCTACCTGGACGACTGAGGGACTCTTCACGCATTTTCTATTAAGATATTAAGATAAGATTTGAGCAGTACAAGGTAAAATAAAACCTTTTGTGGCTGAATATTGGTTCATTCTGCTATTTATTATCTTGCTTTATTGTTATTGTGTCAGTGGCATAAAGTAGTTTCAATATTATCATGTCTCTTTGTAACAATGTATCGTGCTTCAAAATGTGTTATCGTGACAGGCCTAATTGTTCATCAAGATAACAAAAGAGTATGGGTCTAGAGGTGAATGTTTGAATGTTTGAATGTGACAGAAGCCAAACTCATGTGTCTCACCCCAAGTGGAGTTCCGCACATGATCAATCTGGGCTGTCCCTCCCTAAAAGTTATCAGGCAAACTTTTGTTTAATTCAGTGGAGTGAAAAGCTAGAACATCTTCCCCATCATCAAATGCACACATAATTTTTCTAAAGCAGAATATCAAAATTTTTATCAGAGCAATGCTAAAGATAATAAGAAGGAATTATTATACAATTCTGTTAAATCAGTTAAATATAATAATGTGATTGTGCATTTATTTATGTCCTGCTGCATGACAGATGTATGAGAAAAATACAGTAACATGTAAAAGATATTCTTTAAGAAAACACAGCTATATATTTTGTCCAACAAACTTATTAACTAACAGAAAAAATGTCTACCCTACACCATTGGTTTCATGCAAATGATTTACTTTGAGCCTTACGAGATGGATTTTTGTGAGTTTGAAAAATAAAGTGAAGCTCTTAAAGGAGAAATAAATTTTTTTACAATTTGAGCCTTATTTCGGTAATAAAACAAGTTGTTTTACTCACCCATAGCACTTTGGTGTCATATGGAGCATTTCCGGAGATGTTTTAGATTAGCGATCTCCGTAACGTGAGTTCTCGGGGCACATGTTTGCGGTCTCCAAATAACACAAACTTTAGCCCTTTTCAAATCATAGAAGCTCAATGTCTTAGTCTACACTTTCGTTTGAGTCAAAAGTGGCCTGTAATCCGAGTTTCGAGTAGATGAGGAGGCCAGTGCGCATGTGCGGAGTCACAGTTTATTTCGCTCTCAGCTCTCGGGACCCAAACATGAAACGCAAAGCTGTAAATTATGGATAAATCTCGGATTACAGGCCAGTTTTGACTCAAACGAAAGCGTAGACTAAGACATTGAGCTTTTATGATTTGAAAAGTGCTAAAGTTTGTGTTATTTGGAGACCGCAAAACATATGCCCCGAGAACTCACGTTACGGAGATCGCTAATCTAAAACATCTCTGGAAGTGCTCCAGATCACACCAAAGTGCTATGGGTGAGTAAAACAACTTGTTTTATTACCGAAATAAGGCTCAGATTGTAAAAAAACATCAATTCTCCTTTAAGACTAAGGTTTTAAGTGATATTTCTGCATTGTTATGGTCAGTTTTATACTTCATTTATTTTTTTATTATGATATTTTGCTGTTTCCAATTATGCTTTGCCACCTTTTGGATTGATTGAAATATCATCTGATTATTTCCATCCAAATAATCCATTCCAGAAAGTGTAGATACTGTATCTTACATCTGCACCTGTAATCCATATTTGCCAATGTAACAGCCTCCTATTTCCACTCTATAATTATTGTCGCATTAGCATTCTATAGCACAACAGTATAGCAATAACATTTTAATTTTGTTGTTATAGCGCCCAGTGAGCCGAGCTTCTTGTCTTTCTCGGAAGTGACCGGCTCCAGTGTGAATGTGTCCTGGGGAGCCCCCTTGAGTCCAAACGGTCAAATTGAGGGCTACAGGGTGAGGTACCAGCCCACCAGCCCTGTGCAAGGTACATATCCTAGAGAAATTCCTAATACATATCCTAAGTAATATTGCTAACCCTCTCATCCATTTTTTAGAACAACTTTCTAGACTTGACAAGGACTAAACCAGGACTATAACAGAACCAAATCAAGTCTATTGATACATTGCAGTTAAATTATGTTCTAAATGTATTCCTATGGTGGAGTGTTCAGTAGTTTCCATGGTGACACAATGCACACATTAACCAAATATCTTTTAAGATAAAACTCAAGAAAAATAAATAAATAGAAAATTGATTCATACATCATATTTTCAAGATCTGGTGTCAATAAAAGTGTTCATGGTTCAATTTTTTTCAACCAAAAAATGAGAGTGACTAACTAGCTTGTGACTGTCACATTATTTGAGAGGGAGCACGAATCAGCTCATTTGTTGTTCCAGCTAACTCAGTTTTTCTTTCCAGATCTTGTTAAAATAAAGATCAGATTAAAGATTTAGACTTAGACTTAGACTTAGACAGACTTTATTGATCCACAAGGGAAATTGCTTTGGGTACGGTAGCTCACTCATCAAATATAATATATACAATTTATAACAGAGGGTAAAAGAACAAGAAGAAAAATAGATGGAATAGCAACCAAAGAGCAATAGACCTGTGTCAGATGAGACACAATTACCGTATTGGCCCGAATATAAGACGACCCTGATTATAAGACGACCCCCTCTTTTTCAAGACTCAAGTTTGAAAAAAGACTTTTTGAACACCAAATTTAATTTTTATACAGAAAATAATTACAGTACATCTGAAACAAATGATTATAACAATATATTCGAGAGAAAAAGCATGTTATTTTGCCATATTCATATATTCAAATCATGCAAAAACTGTCTATCACATCTTAATATCTGAACATTTAAATGTGTAAACTAAAGTGCAATCACATTTGTAAATGAATGGCTTCTGGTTTTTTAAATGTAAATAAACCAATCTGCTGTGATAAAACTACAAAATTGCAATAACTGCATGAACCATCAAAGTGAAGTCTAAGTGAAGTCAGCTGCCGGTTCACCTGGCCGATCTTCGACCACTTTTCTCCAGATTGTCGCTACGTTTCTCCACTTTCTGTTATCTCTTCTCTTATTTTCTTCTCTTTTCTTTCTTACCGCTATTTTTTATTTTTCTTCTTCTGGCCTGGGGAGTTCAGTTCAGCATTCGCTTTAAAGATATCTGGCGCCATCTAGCGTTGTGAATGGGTATAATGTCTAGACCCCGAATGTAAGACGACTCCCACTTTTTCAGTCTTATTTCAATGCAAAAAACATCGTCTTATATTCGGGCCAATACGGTATAGACATAAGATAATGGATAATGATAAAGTTTAACGGTCCCTCAGACAGAGCAGTGCCTACAGTTAGCATCAGCTGCAAACTATCAGTAAGTCAGTCCGGACCCTCCGTGTCTCCTGTGCAGGCCTGACCAGAGCAGTGACAGTGGACGTGACCGGGGGTTGGCAGCGCTGGCTCAAGGTGCGAGACCTGACCCGAGGAGCGACCTACATGTTCAGTGTGCAGGCCCTCACTGTGAGCTATGGCCCAGCAGCACAGGCCAACCTCACCGCCCAGCCCCTGCCAGGTGAGGGTGTCGTCACGGGCCACCCTAGCTTTACATTGCACTTTTTAGTATTGTAATATCTGGTGTCAAGTTATGTTGGAATTAAACACTAAATTAACTTAAAGGAAAAGTAACGTTTTTTTTTTTAACAATCTGAGCCTTCTTTCGGCAATAAAACAAGTAGTTTTACTCACCCATAGCAGTTTGGTGTCAATTGGAGCAGTTTTGAAGAAGTTATGTTGTAGCCGTTCTGTTCTACTAATGATCCCGTATCCGTTAGCGTGAGTGCTCGGGGCACTGATTTGCGCTCTCCAAATAACACAAACTTTAGCACTTTTCAAATCACAGAAGATCGCTGTGTCAGGGTAGACTTTTAGTAGATTCCAAAACGGCCTGAAACCCGATATCGCAACAGAAAAGTAAAGTTCAGAGCGGTGTTAGCTTCTTTCGGACTAGCGGTGTTTACAAAACAGCTGAGTTCACGCATGCGCACTGTCCTCTCTGATGACATCATCAAATGAAACTATAGCTGCATATCGGGTTTCAGGCCGTTTTGGAATCCACTAAAAGTCTACCCTGACACAGCGATCTTCTGTGATTTGAAAAGTGCTAAAGTTTGTGTTATTTGGACACCGCAAAGTAATGCCCCGAGCACTCACGCTAACGGATACGGGATCATTAGTAGAACAGAACGGCTCAACATAAGTTCTGTGATACTGCTCCAATTGACACCAAACTGCTATGGGTGAGTAAAACTACTTGTTTTATTGCCGAAAGAAGGCTCAGATTGTAAAAAAAGTTACTTTTCCTTTAAATTAATGCCGATTTAATAGCTTTTTTCTATTATTTTTAGTGATTTTTTCTTAGTTTTAGTGCAAACTAGTTTTTTTAGGGTCAAAAACGTGTGCTGGCTTCTGTGGTCACTACAATTTAAAGTGCTACGTTCCCTGATTATCATTGTAATTTTTTATGATCTAAATTAGCTGCCTTGACTAGTTTACAATTTTTTTTTTTTTACTTTATTAGTTTTGCATAAGTTATATACAATGGCATTTATTTGTATAAAATAACAATATAAATAAAACAACCCCCTCCCATGATACCCGAGGCTTAGAAAGATAAGTACACACATAAATAATAATAATAAATAAAAACAGGAAATGGCATATTCTACATTTCCATACAGTAGAGTATGCAGAAATTAAAACATCAAAAGTGAATGTTTTAACTTAATACACAAATGGGTTCCAGGTTACAGAAATTTTCCTCTGCGATGATAAAAACCCATATCTGCGCTTTGCCAGTGGTGGGAAAAACAGCATCTCCTTAAGCCTTTGTGTGAATGAGGGGCTTTATCTGACTTCCAGTGAAATAAAATAAGCTATGAGCTAATAAGGTAGCAAAAACAATAGCATTTTTCTGAAATCTATTACCCTTGAAATGGGGTAGCATTATTCCAAAAATGACATTATGAGGTCCTTATGGAGTCCTGTCCGCTGTTATATTTCCCCAATAACTGTCAAGAATGGGGCAAGATACACCTTTAGATTATTTGACCTCTTCTAGAAAAATAAAAAAATATATAGAAAATTCAGGATGATTTGTCATATAAAATAAAATGGGTCTTGAAATATTCTTGTGTCATTTGTCTCATTTTGCACCAGGCTCTCCAGGCGCTCCTTTGGACCTGACCGTATCCAAAACGTCCTCCGGCCTCAGCCTGCACTGGTCTGAAGGCGATACCGGCTCCGCACCCATCGCTGGATATGTGATCGAGTCCCGCCCCTCAGGTGAGGAAAGTCCCACTGAGATTGGAAGATGGAGTCCAGGGCATCAACAACACCCACAGACAAAACATTCAACATAAAACTGTACTGTTGTTCCGTTAACTAGTTTTATTTGTTTTTTTTTTATCTGGTCTAAGACCGATACTTGGTCTTAGTACCAGTAAACTAAAGTAGGGATGGGCGGATCGATACCAAAGTATCGATATTTCGATCCTGATGGGGTATTTAATATGGATCGATCCTGGTATTAAATTATCGATACCAAGTCATGTTTTCTTACTGACTTAACTTTCAGTTTATTTAGTTCAAATTCATATGTGTTTTGTTCATTATTCAACCATTGCCAGTTGTCAGGCACTACTTTTCCTTCCGCGTTCTCACCAAACGTGGGGTAGTACGTCATCCCGCGATACACTCACTGCTGTGAGATTTCAGTCAAAGCGGCGCGGGGCTGTGGGAGCCATGGGAGACCGCAATATCAGATATCTGGTGTTAGAATGTGTGGAGCTAAGCCCCCTGGTGGAGCTTTGCGAAGCCAAGGTATCTAGTTAGAGCCAGGTTAGTGTTTTTCTGTAGTATTAAAAAATGTATGAAAGTATCGGTATCAATATCGGGATTCTAACCCTGGTATTACTTGGTATCGTATCGAAACAAAAATAACTGGTATCGCCCATCCCTAAACTAAATCTGCTCAATTTTGCAATGGTACAAGAGCAAAAAATAAATCTACTAAAAGGCTATTTGTAAAGAATTATCTACAGGCGTAAATGAGATTTTGAGGACTTAAAGGTACAGTGTGTAGGATTCGTGGCGCATAGGTGGACAGTAGCTATTCCACTTCCTCTTTTGGCTACGGCAGACCTCGAGGGTCACCCGGGCGCGCCGTAACGCAGACAGCTCGCGTAGCCGCGCGCACCCGGCGCTGTGCGAGCTCTCGCCGACAACTACGGTATAAATAAAACGCATGAAAAATGCATGAAAACACACATTCCTGATCGTGTAGCATGACACTCTACACATCAAATGAAGTCTCCTCTTTTTGACTATGCAATTCATTTCCCTGCACAACAATCACTCCCCGAGCACATGGGGCTTTTATACGGAAAAGCACAAAATGAGGTTTGTTACTTAGCTTACCTTTGAAGGCTCTGGACAGGTCAAACTCTGTATTTCACCATAAACTTGGCCTCAATCTGTCCGTAAGGATCCAGCGAATAAAATCCAGTAAAACAATTTAGTCCAAAACACGTGTTATTACGACGTGTGATACAGCAGCCTGTCTTGTTTACCAAAAAAACACGAGGCTCCCCCCTCCCCCCTCCCCTTCCCTTTCTCTCCTTCTCTCCTTCGCTCCCACATGCAGCGCGGCTGAGCAGGCGCTAGCAGGAGCCTAGGCGAAGGCGGAGCCCAAATGTCCTTCTGCGGCTCTCGTATTCAAAATGGCTGCCTCTAATATGGGGAAGATCCCCCTTTTATGTGACTATATCTAAGTCCAAAAGAATACTTTGATTTCATGATGGAAGTGAAAAGGCTTGGAAAACAATGTATTTTTGTAATTAATGGGTAAAAATCTTACACACTGTCCCTTTAAGTATTAGTCAAATGTATAATGGTCTTGATGATAACTTTAACTTTTATACAGTGGTACCTCACCTTACGAAGAATGAACCTGTTAACCTGAATCTCAGCTTTCTCCACTGACATAAATTGCATAGTATGTCCCCTTTAAATCCAAACCGTCATTACTTAATACTTCGCGCTCAGCCTTCCTTGCCTGTACACTCTTTTTCGCCGACTTACGAGTGTGACTCCTTCATTAAATCCCGCTGTGCAAATCAAGCCCCGTGCAGTTTTCTGACAGAGATTATACCTGAAGTCCACTGCTCTAAGTGGGCTCTCGGCGGGGGTCACATCACAGCTCAGTGCCTCCACACAACCTGCTATTAGGGATCACTGGCCTGAACTTGTGGTCAGATCAAGATCAGACACTCGCTGTGATTGGTGGGGCAATGACGTGTCTTGCTCAGAGGAACAACAACAGCATGCAATCAATACAGAATTTGATATCCCCTAGTTGGCAGGCAAATGCTCAACAGTTTTAAGGTTAAGGACAGTACAGTGCTAGTGCTAACGTGGGAAATCCCAGGCTGCTTTCGCTCATTCCGATCTGAAATACAGCCTGGCAACTATGGCAAGCGAGCTCTCCCGATTCTGGGAGCCAATCAGAGCGCGGGGAGGGGTGGCAAGACGGTGACGCGTACTACGTGACAAACGGAAGCTTGTAGTTTGAACTGACAACTGACATGATTGGCTATGGGCTACGTATACGCCAAATGATAGACATTCATAACGCCCAATAAACGGCCGTTGGCGATCGTAAACCACACCTCCGCTACGAGATATTTCGAAGGTGGCTTCCAGACCATATATCACTTGTGATATGGTCAGGTGTAAACCAGGCAATGCTAGTGCTGCTACAGTGATCAGTTTTTAAATTCTACTATAGGATATATATATGTGTGTGTGTGTGTGTGTGTGTGTGTGAACTTTGTGTCGCTTTTAGTTTCATATGGATAGGCCCAGTAATTACAGATATTAACCTTAAACCAGGCCAACAACTCTACAGCAAATTCCACCAAAGAATTCTGGCCTGCCCTCCAGCTCATTGTCAAAGTGCACATGTCAGGTTTTCACGTTTATGCACAAAATAAACATGTTGATATTTACTTTTATCAGTCCAGTCATAATCATATTAACAAAATTTAGATTTTGTTACCCTGTTTAGGCCCCTTCCCATGGTTAAAAGTTGCGAAATGTCTAAACTGAGCATTTGCGATCCTTTTCTGCGTTACAAAAAATCGGAGCTCAAACGGGCGATTTTGAACAAGGCACCTTATTGACGTCAGATCGAAAAAAGAAATGCAAATGCAGTTCCACCCCCGTCTGTCTGTACTCAGCGTCTCTGTAAATCACGCCCAGAGAGTTTGGACTGTGAATGCGCTAGGCAATGTGAAATGCGTTTTTTTTATTTGCCTGGAGGCACGTCCGAGTGTTTCTAGGCTCGGAAGTCCTTTATCTGAGCCTCTGGACCTTTGAACAGCAGTGGTTTAATTTTATTTTATGTGGAAATGTGTTTATTTTTCAATGGAACGCTTCAAATCTCTCCCCCCGTGCAAAAACACGGAAATGGATCAGCTGAGAGCTACAGCGGAGAGCCGAGAGCGTTTGCCCACGCCCCCACCCTCTACTATAGGCCAGCTCTTTTCTCCTCATTTGTATTCAAGCAACAACGCCCAGAATAGAGTGTTCAGAGTGAGAAAAAATACTCTTTCTCATCTTATCTCTGTTTCTCATGCACTGAGTGTTGATTTTGGAGAAGGATTCATTTACAGTATTAGGGAACCATTAAGGAGCCATATAAAAGCATCAAGAAGTACCATGTCATGGGATCTTTAACATTATGGTTGCTAGGTTACGGTTTTGGAATCATCATATGTATGTTCTATCTGCTAACTGTGTCCAACAAAAATTAAATGTAAAAATAATCAAGTTAGCTACATTTTAGTGAAAGTAGTAGTGTAACTAATGTCAGATGTGCCTATTGATACTCTGCAATGATGCTGGGGGGGTTCCATGGCGGAATGTTCAGCGGTTGCCACAGTGACACAGTGCACACATCTGGAATGGCTCACGAAAAAGTACAAATATAAACAACACATTTTCAAGAGTTTGTGATCAATATGAGTATTTGATTATTAACAAAAAGGTGAGAGAGACTTAACTGAAAAGCTTTTGGCTAATGCAAGATAGCTACTGACTGTACTGTTATTTGAGGAGAACTTGTTTACCAGCACAAATCATCTCACCCATTGTAGCTCCAACTAATTCAGTTCTTTTTGGTCAGATTGCCAGATTAAAACAAAGTTCAGTTTAAAGTTTGAGAAAGCCTCAGACAGAACAGAGCCCACAGTTAGCATCATACTCTCAGGGAATGTTAAATGATAGTTTTTTTTTTTTTTATGTGAATCTGTATGGCATCCCCGTCAGCAGTGTTGTGCTTTAACACTGACTTACCCCTGACAGTGTCCTCTGAGCCGAGTTCTCCCCCGGTTCTGGAGCTGAGAAAACTATGTCGGGCAAGTTAGCCGGGACAGTTAATAAGGCTTGTTTTTCTTCTCAAAACAATATTTGTCCAAAAAGTGATATATTTGCATCAAAAAACAGTTATTATTCTATTTTCTCTTGAGTCGTATCACTGCGCGCCTATTATTATTATTAGCCTGTTCACTTGTAAACATCGCCACTTACAAGTGAACAGGCTAATAATAATGGTGGGCAACTGTTTTGTGACACAAATATATCACTTTTTGGACAAATTATTGTTTTGAGAAGAAAAACAGGCTTTATTTAATGTCCCGGCTAACTTGCCAGACCTATTTTCATCAGTGCCAGAACTCGGCTCAGAACTCGGCTCAGAGGACACTGTCAGGGGTAAGTCAGTGTTAATGCACAACACTGCTGAAGGGGACGCCATACAGATTCACATCCAAAAAACCGAACTATCCCTTTAATGGCATCAGCTGCAAAATATCAACAGGGCTCTCAAGTCTCACGCTTTGAGAGTGTGACACACGCAATCCGACGTTCACACGCCACACATGGTATTTCTCACGCTGAAATTTAGGCGCTTCTGTGCCCAGAAAATCGGGTAGATAATGCAGGCACCGCGCGTTTTCAGCGAAAACGGTCCTCGGGAAAAAATTGTCACTCACACCCCCCACGCTCCTTCGGAAATTACGCAGTCTCACGCACCACCCCGCTCAAAACCTGAGAGCCCTGTATCAATTTGCCCAAAATGTCGCCCCACTTGCACATGTTGACTCCCTGGCTTCTGTGTTGCTCTCCTGCTGTAGATGAGGGGACTTGGGACTCGTTCATTCGCCTGGTGCCCCCCAGCAGCAGGTCTGTGGCTGTGCCCGTGGAGCGTCTGCGCTCGGGCATCAGCTACGAGTTCAGGGTCATCGCACTCAATCGCTATGGTTACGGCCAGCCCAGCACCCCATCCACTGCTCTTGCTGGTAAGAGACAAGAAGACACATAACAAAAACACAAAAAATAAAGAAGAGTTATTTATTTGGCTTTAAAATTCTTCTCTTTATAGAGTTGTTTATGGTTTGCCTAAAATCTTCCACAATATGGCATTAAACTTGTCTAACACACATTAAAGATATTTTTATCGCTATAAGTGGTCGCTTGTTAGTTCTCAAATATAGATAAATATTCAGAATTTAAGTCATTGAAACTAGATTCATTCTTGGCTGTTTAAGAAAATTGCACTTAACAGAATTAAGAAAAAATAAATTTCAAAAAATTTTCAGAAACACACGATAAAATAAATAATAATTATAAATACATGATCAAAAATATACACAAAAATAAATGATTTTAGATACAAAAAACATTTAAAATACATAAATTAACCATAAATCCTATCATGTTTTTTGACACAAATAAAACACATAAATAAATTTAAAAAAAATGAATGAAACTAAAATGAAAATACGACACAAAATATAGTGATGGGGAGCATGTATTTCTATGATGGAATGTTCAGCTGTTGCCATGGTGACACAGTGCACACATTAGCAAACATTCGGAGTTTTTAAATTAAATGGCTCACGAAAACATACAAAATGAATTTAAACAACACATTTAACACACAACGCACAAATAAAACACATGAATGAAAAAATGAATGAAAATAAAATGAAAATATGATACTAAACACCTCGGGATGTTTTTGTCCCTTCCACAGCCCAGTCGTCGAGGCCCTTCTATGAGGAGTGGTGGTTCCTGTTGGTCATGGCTCTGGTGGGACTCATCCTGGTGCTGGTGCTGGTGTTTGCTCTGCTGCTGCATGGACACAGCTCCAAGTACAAGAGCTGCTCCTCAGGTTTGGATCTGCTCACGGCTCAGTGCTACAGCAATACAACAATGTAACACTGCAGTGATACAACAATATCACAATACAGTGGTACCTCACCTTACGAATGACCCAACAAACGGAAATTTCAAGTTACGAAACGCCTTCACGGTAAATTTTGGTCTCTAGATACGAAAGAAAATTCAAGTTACGAAACGCGAAATCTCAAAAATTCAAATAATGCACGCTCAGCCACACACATTATACGCTTTTCTCAGACTGAATTTAAACTTTTCTCACATTTATCTCTCGTTTAAACACTCAAACTTTCATAGATTTTCAACAAAATTATTAATAGTGAAGTGTGGGGGGAAGGGGGAGGGGGGAGAAGACTGCGCTCTGACACGTGTGATAGCGGCATGTGAGACAGCTGACCCGGCGCTGCCAGCAGGTCTAGACCTGGACTAAATCAGGATTAAACCTGGACTAGACCAGGACTAGACCAGGTGGATTAAAGTGCCGCGCGTGGGTCTATTTCCTGGTTTTGTTTCGAGTCACAGCTGAGGCGAGCCGCTGCTCCATGCAAGAGCCGCAGTCTAGACCTGCTCTCCAGGGCCACTCCAGGCACGGAGCCCCAGACATCCAGGGACCCAGGGGGACACTGCCAGCCCGCCTTAAGAGCTCCCTAAGCGGGCATGGGTCCGGGGATTGTCCCGGTCAGCGTCTTGAAGAGGCCGACCTCACGGTTCTATCCAGGCCGCTCTGTGAGCACCTTACGCGGACAGGTCTAGAGCAGCGGCTCGCCTCAGCTGTGACTCGAAACGAAACCAGGAAATAGACCCACGCGCGGCGGTTTAATCCACCTGGTCTAGTCCTGGTCTAGTCCTGGTTTAGTCCTGGTTTAGTCCTGGTCTAGTCCTGGTTTAGTCCTGGTCTAGTCCTGGTTTAGTCCTGGTTTAGTCCTGGTTTAGTCCTGGTCCAGTCCAGGTTTAGACCTTGGTCTAGACCTGCTATCAGCTCCGCGCCGGGTCAGCTGTCTCACATGCCGCTATCACACGTGTCAGAGCGCAGTCTTCTCCCCCCTCCCCCTTCCCCCCACACTTCACTATTAATAATTTTGTTGAAAATCTATGAAAGTTTGAGTGTTTAAACGAGAGACAAATGTGAGAAAAGGACGCAGGACGCAGAACACAATGTTACACTATAAAAAAAGTTACACTATAAAAAAAAAAACTTGGATCGGGGCCTTGGAACGAATCAGGCTTTTTCCATTGAAATAGCTACTCAACTTACGAATTTTTCACGTTACGAAACCACTTCTGGAATGAATTAATTTCGTAAGGTGAGGTACCACTGTACAGCGCTGCAGCAGTACAATATAATACTACAGTGATATTACGATAAGATAATATCCTTTATTTGTCCCACAATGGGGAAATTGCAGTACAACACTACAGTGATAAAACACTGCAATTATACAACACTGCAATGATAATACAATACAACACTACAATGATACAATACCACAATACAACAGTACAACAATTCAACACTACAACAGTACAACAATATAACACTACAGTGGTACAACCGTACAACAATATCACAATACAACGCTGCAACAGTACAATATAACACTACAGTGATACTACAGTACAACACTTCAATGATACTACGATGCAACACAACAAAGGTATAATACCACAATACAACAGTACAACAATGCGACACTACAACAGTACAACAATATAACACTACAGTGATACTACAATACAACACGACAATGATAAAATACTGCAATAATACCACGTTGATACTACAATACAACAATGATACAATGATGCTACAATACAACAATGATACAATGATGCTACAATACAACAATGATACAATGATGCTACAATACCACAATACAACAGTACAACGATACAACACGACAGTGACACTACAGTACAACACTACAATGATACTACAATACAATACCACAATGCAATGAGGCAACAGTACAACAATATAACACTATCATGATACTACAATACCACAATACAACACTGCAATAATACTACAATACAACACAGCAGCAATGTACAATGATGCATGACTACGACTATACAACGATACCACAATACAACACTACAATGATACTACAATACAGCACTATGACACTACAACGCATTATGGCACTACAATGACACAATACTACAACAGGGCTCTCAAGTCTCACGCTTTGAGAGTGTGACATACGCAATTCCACGTGTTCACACGCTCACACGCCACACATGGTATTTCTCACGCTGAAATTTTTTTAAGCAATTCAAAACTGTAGCCACTGTTCACAGCGCTTCTGTGCCCAGAAAATCGGTAAGTTAATGCAGGCACCGCGCGTTTTCAGCGAAAAAAAGTCACTCGCACACCAGTACTCGAGTTGAGCGATCAGCTGTGAGGCTGATCACTCACAGCTGATCGGCCTGTTCGCCGATCAGCTGTGAGTGAGCCGTGGGATATTTACGCGGCATTTCCCAGGACTAAACTAAACCAGGACTAAACCAGGTCTAAACCAGGTCTAAACCAAGACTAAACCAAAACTAAACCAGGTCTAAACC
The DNA here is from genome assembly GCA_036785185.1 of Paratrypauchen microcephalus. Taxonomy (NCBI): domain Eukaryota; kingdom Metazoa; phylum Chordata; class Actinopteri; order Gobiiformes; family Gobiidae; genus Paratrypauchen; species Paratrypauchen microcephalus. The sequence goes on from JAVJIX010000096.1 coordinate 2,780,753, forward strand.
AAGACTAAGCCAGGACTAAACCAGGTCTAAACCAGGACTAAGCCAGGACTAAACCAGATCTAAACCGGGTCTAAACCAGCACTAAACCAGGACTAAACCAGGTCTAAACTAGGACTAAACCAGGTCTAAGCCAAGACTAAACCAGATCTAAACCGGGTCTAAACCAGGACTAAACCGGCACTAAACCAAAACTAAACCAGGTCTAAACCAAGACTAAGCCAGGACTAAAACAGGTCTAAACCAGGTCTAAACCAGGACTAAACCGGGACTAAACCAGGACTAAACCAAACCAGGACAAAACCAGGACTAAACCAGAACTAAACCAGGACTAAACCAGGTCTAAACCAGGACTGAGCCAAGACTAAACCAGGACTAAGCCGGGTCTAAACCAGGATTAAACTGGGACTAAACCAGTACTAAACCAAGACTAAGCCAAGACTAAACCAAAGCTAAACCAGGTCTAAACCAAGACTAAACCAGGACTAAACCAGGTCTAAACCAGGACTAAGCCAAGACTAAACCAGATCTAAACCGGGTCTAAACCAGCACTAAACCAGGACTAAAGCAGGTCTAAACTAGGACTAAACCAGGTCTAAACCAGGACTAAGCCAAGACTAAACCAGATCTAAACCGGGTCTAAACCAGGACTAAACTGGGACTAAACCAAAACTAAACCAGGTCTAAACCAAGACTAAGCCAGGACTAAAACAGGTCTAAACTGGGACTAAACCAGGACTAAACCAGGACTAAACCAGGACTAAACCAAGACTGTGTGTGATAACATATTATCCTGTGCATTATTGAATTATTGAATGATAATATGGACTTTTAGTTATAAAAGCATTTCCATTTTAACAAACAAAGTACCTTCAAATTCTACCCTGCCCCTCCACCATCCTCCCTGGTTTCATTTTACACCCCTCCGCCCGCTCCTCAGGAAAAAATGTCACTCGAACCCCCCCCCATCTTCAAAACTTGAGAGCCCTGACTACAACATGACAATGATAAAAGAATAAAACACTGCAACAATACAATACAACTCTACAGCAATACAACACTGGGTATGTTTTATGTATTGTTTTTGTTGTTTATTTGAATAGAGACAGACTCAACAGACATAGATTAACAAGTACTCTGAGTGTTGCACATGTGTACGTGTGGGAATACATGTCAAAGGAATGCAACCCTGATTCATGTCAATACAAAACACTACTGTACCAAGAGCTTTAAATAAAGATAAAAACAACAGCCGTTGGCTAGTTGGTTTTCAGCAGATGGATCTCACTCAGGGGATTCTGACCGTCTGCTGTCAACAGTGTGCATAAACATTGTACTTCTAATGTGCATTATTTATGTGCAGCTATACCATTTTGAGAAAGCTCATTTCAGAAGCTAAGCAGCATTGGGCCTGGTGGGGGCTAGAACTTTGGGAATACAAGGTGCACCTAATCTATTATAGAAATGATTGTTTAACATAGTAATCAAATAATAGTTTTCTGCACTATACAAACTCAAACAGATTCAAACAGAGCAGTAATCATCCCCTAACTTATTAAATGATAAAACAAATTTGTTCTAAATATCCCCAAATGAAAATGAGTGAGAGTTTATGAGAATGAATAATAATAATAACAATAATAATTCATAGCATTTATAGAGCGCCTTTCATGACACCCAAAGCGCTTTACAGTTCATGGTTCATTCATTCGGAAGTAGCTCAATTGGCAGAGCGTTTGCCTAGTGATCCCGGGGTTGGCGGTTTGAATCCCGCTCTTGACTGCCAATCTGTGCTATCGGCCCCTCCGACCACCTCCAACACTACACTTTCATACTAATGTGAAGAACAATGGATAGAAATTAGCTATGGTGATCATGTGTATCATTTGTGATCTTTAACACTGTCCTGACCAGATAAACAAATAAGAATAAAATAATTGCATCTTACCACTGATGATATGATATGATACACATAATACAGCACTACATTTATCTTTACTTTTCTTTTTTTGCCATTGGAGACAAGTACAAACACACACTTTTACTCTAAGCCCTATGTATCTGATCATTTCCCTTAAGTGTGAAAAAGATGTTTAGAAGCGCTTCCTGAATTCAGAAACATAATGAAGCCTAGTGGTGAGTATGTGGGTTTGTGTTGATGTTCAGTATTGTAAAGTGCATATTGTGTCCTGACAGGAAAGCACCTTTCCCCTGCAGACGAGTCAGTAACCCTGGACAACGGGGGTTTCACGGCTCTGGAGCTCAACACCCGAAGCCTCAACTCCAAGAATTCTTTCCTCAAGAAGAATGGCACCAGATCCACACTCGTGTAAGAAACAAAATGACAAATACCTACATTACACAAAACATTCAAATAGATGCGGACATACATACAGACAAACATTACCAGTCAGAATTTTGGACACTCTTTCATGTTTCATTTTGGTCCATAAATTGGCAAATATTGGCCCAAAACTTCTCAGAATATTATACTTGTATTTTTACAAAGCTGCTCAGTAGTTACAAAACACATTTGGATCCTTTTTTCCATACGCTGGTTGTGTGTAAAGGAAAAAAATGACATTTTCTCTGCCCTGGTATCAGTTAATAGAGATTAACTGTATTAGTTTCAAATTGTTAATGAAAGTTCAAAATAGCATTATAGAGAGAAAAAAAAAAAAAAAAAACTATTCAAAAACTATTAGGAAATAGTTAACGAGGCTACTTTGTTATCTATTGGCTGTTAGGTTGTCAATCAAACTCCCGATGTTTCTAGCATAATTGACTTGCCGGCGCACTGGGATTAGGTGGTTTACGTACGCCTCTCACGCATTCCATGTACGCAAGACGCCGTTTACTCAACCAATGCAGCGGTTCTTAGCGTCTTTTTCTGACTGTAGCTTCCTCACAGTTGCAATGGCAAGAATCCACCACCATTTAGTCTGTTTTTGAGATCGCTGAAAGAAGAAAAGAAGGGGAAAAGGAGCCAAGCCAAACTAAGGTGGTTCCTGGAGGGTCCTTCCAGCGATGGCGTGCACTGAAACAGATGAAGGGTCTAAAAACTGACGTGCTGGTTGCTAAATTACTTCTGGACAGGAATATTCAACAGTAATTCGTTCATTTCTAGCATAAGGAGGAGACAGGAGGAGGAGTTTCTACTTAGGGGGCTGTCGAACATTTGAAAAAGGACAAACAGATCATTTTTACCTTTGGAATGCATGTCTAACTGTGGTTTGTGCACAGGTCTCCTCCCAGGCCCAGTCCAGGCGTCCTACACTATTCTGATGAGGACATCTGCAACAACTACAACGGGACAGCCCTGACCGAGAGCACCAACCTCACAGAGAAGCCCACCGAGATGTCAGAATCAGAGGTACTAGAAATAAGGAAGAGAAAGAAAGAAAAGACATCATGATGGGGAGGAGGGATACTGCATGTTTGTTTATGACAGATTGTTCAGTAGTTGCCATGGTGACGCAATGTACACGTTTCAAGATTGTCTGAAAACTCAAGGGAAAACACATAATGGATTTCAACAACACATTTCATGGTCATGGTTACAGTGTTCATGGTCCTGTTTAGGGGTTTAATTTTCAACTAAAAAGTGAGCGTGACACACTCACTTCTACAGAAAAAAGTCTTGAGAGGAGGACTTGTTCAACAGCACAAATCCGATCACCTGTTGTAGTTCCAGTTGCAAAGTATCAACAGGATCACTCCGTTTGCAGGGTGGTAATAGTCTGAGAGGTCTAGTCAGGCATTGTTTATTTATGGAAAGTCCAAGTTTTTATCCTGATTTGTTTTTGTATTGGCTCTCATATATTATAAAGTCTGTGCAACTTCACAGAGACAATAGTTGTTTGTTTGTCTTTTAATCTTCTTTAATGCCACACTATGTAACTTTTCTGGTGGGGGTGTCTGCCACCTTTCAGTGCCCCAGTATGACATTAAACCTAAAATCTAGTCTATCTTGCTCTTTTACATCAGTTATTTTGCAGGAGAGATTTTACAAATCTCTTTAAAGATCCCATGACATGGTACTTCTTGATGCTTTTATATGGCTCCTTAATGGTTCCCTAATACTGTAAATGAATCCTTCTTCAAAATCAACACTCAGTGCATGAGAAACAGAGATAAGATGAGAAAGAGTAATTTTTCTCTCTCTGAACAGGCCATTATGGGCGTTGTTGCTTGAATGCAAATGAGGAGAAAAGAGCTGGCCTATAGTAGAGGGTGTGGGCGTGGCCAAACTCTCCGCTCTCCGCTGATCCATTTCCGTGTTTTTGCACGGGGGGAGAGATTTGAAGCGTTCCATTGAAAAATAAACACATTTCCACAGAAAATAAAATTAAACCACTGCTGTTCAAAGGTCCAGAGGCTCAGATAAAGGACTTCCGAGCCTAGAAACACTCGGACGTGCCTCCAGGCAAATAAAAAAACGCATTTCGCATTGCCTAGCGCATTCGCAGTCCAAACTCTCTGGGCGTGATTTACAGAGACGCTGAGTACAGACAGACGGGGGTGGAACTGCATTTGCATTTCTTTTTTCGATCTGACGTCAATAAGGTGCCTTGTTCAAACTCGCCTGTTTGAGCTCTGATTTTTTGTAACGCAGAAAAGGATCGCAAATGCTCAGTTTAGACATTTCGCAACTTTTAACCATGGGGGGGGGGGGGCTAAACAGGGTAGGGGAGCTCACATTAACGTTCAAAAACCTCAGAAAGTGAAAATGTCATGCCATGGGACATTTAAAAAGCTTACATTCTCTTATTGTTGTGGGATTGCCTCTCCACAAATCTGACCTTTAACCTGCTGTCATCACCACCATGGCTCAATAGAGGTAGATTATTTTAATTTGTGGCCATACCTGCCTGTCAAAGTCTGATCTCGTCAGATCTCAGAAGCTAAGCAAGGCAGGGCCTGGTTAGTACTTGGATGGGAGACCACTGGGAATTCCAGGTGCCACAGTGGGGCGCCAGTCGCAAAAAACTGTCGATGTGTCATTAGGCAAGACACTTCACCCACATTGCCTAGTGTGAGTGTTGGAGGTGGTCGGAGGGGCCGATGGTGCAGATTGGCAGCCTCGCTTTCGTCAGTCTGCCCCAGGGCAACTGTGGCTACAAAAAGTAGCTTACCATCACCAAGTGTGGAGTGAATGAACAATGAACTGTAAAGTGCTTTGGGTGTCATGAAAGGCGCTATATAAATGCTATGAATTATTATTATTATTATTATTATTAATTCCAGACAAAGCATGGAGACAGGCTCCTGAAAAAGTTACATAGTACATCTTTAATTATGCTTCAGCATCTTCTATTTTTATGATTTTTGTAAAAAAAAATGGTTAAAGTTTTACAAATAAACATGCATGAGTATTTGCTTTTCATCACTTAGGTGACAAAAAAAAAATCGCAATTTAGAGATGTTATGACAGTTGTTTCACACTTACAGGCCAAGTAATTAGAAATCATAACTCTGTGCATGAGAAGGGTCCCTGGGCGCTGCGCTGTTTTCCCACAGTGCAATTTATTAATTAAGAGAATTCTGTCTTTGAGTCTGTTGATGCTCTCCTGCTCAATTTTAAAGGTTCTATATCAGTGGTGGGCAAACCTTTTGACTCGTGGGCCACAAAGGGTTCTAAAATTTGACAGAAGGGCCGGACCAGGAGCAGGTGGATTTAGTGGATTTTTGGTTAAAGGTCCCATGGCATGAATTTTTCACTTTCTGAGGTTTTTGAACGTTAATGTGAGCTCCCCTACCCTGTTTAACCCCCCCCCCCCCGGTTAAAAGTTGTGAAATGTCTAAACTGAGCATTTGCGATCCTTTTCTGCATGACAAAAAATCGGAGCTCAAACGGGAGATTTTGAACAAGGCACCTTATTGACGTCAGATCGAAAAAAGAAATGCAAATGCAGTTCCACCCCCGTCTGTCTGAACTCAGCGTCTCTGTAAATCACGCCCAGAGAGTTTGGACTGCGAATGCGCTAGGCAATGCGAAATGCGTTTTTTTATTTGCCTGGAGGCACGTCCGAGTGTTTCTAGGCTCGGAAGTCCTTTATCTGAGCCTCTGGACCTTTGAACAGCAGTGGTTTAATTTTATTTTATGTGGAAATGTGTTTATTTTTCAATGGAACGCTTCAAATCTCTCCCCCCGTGCAAAAACAAGGAAATGGATCAGCTGAGAGCTGACAGGGGAGAGCGGAGAGTTTGGCCACGCCCCCACCCTCTACTATAGGCCAGCTCTTTTCTCCTCATTTGCATTCAAGCAACAACGCCCAGAATAAAGAGTTTGAGAGAGATATTTATGACTCTTTCTCATCTTATCTCTGTTTCTCATGCACTGAGTGTTGATTTTGAAGAAGGATTCATTTACAGTATTAGGGAACCATTAAGGAGCCATATAAAAGCATCAAGAAGTACCATGTCATGGGACCTTTAAAAACACTAAAAATAACATGGGATATGTAGAAAACATGTGCTTTATTTCAATTAAAAATGAACAAAAGCATTACAACAAAATGTCCATCTTTCAAGTTCCACAGTATTTAGCTTTTTATTGAAATGACTCTTAAAACAGAGAAAATTGTATTAATAAAATACAGCTTTTTTTTAATTGAATGAATTAATTTATTGAGTATGTCACAAAGTCAATATACATTACATAATACATTACACGTATACATGTACGTGTAGGCATATTAATATAATGTCTTTACATAAGTAAACATATCTCAAAGGGATATGGGAACTTTTGTGTTAACTTTTTGAATCCTACCCCTTACAGTCACTTAAACATTAACATTAATACTAACAGTTACTATTTTAAAGCACTGAAAGTTCTGTTCTCCTTCAGGTTCTTTCGTTCTTTCGTTGACTGCTTGCTAGCATAGTTAACATGTTTTGTGGCAATGGCTGATATTATATTCTTTAAAAACTGCTACAGTCTCTTGGCATATCAGGCATACAGCTTTGATAAGTATTCGGTGAAAAAATATGAACTTGTCCACTCTTTATTAAACACTCGACATTCTCTGTCCACTTTTCTTTTCTTAGCTCCGCTCATCTTTAGAGGAGGGCCGAGGGGTCAAATAGTAAAGCACAAACATGGAGCAAAACGCCGCACCTCAACAAAGGTCAATGTATGTAGTGCGCCAGCTACTGGAAAACGCCAGAATTGCAGGGAAATTAAACCATTAAAACATTAACAAGGTTTATTAATATAATTTCTTCAAGTTCGGTGGCCGGATTAATAATAATAATAATAATGCATTTTATTTCAAGGCGCCTTTCTAGACACTCAAGGACACCGCACAAAGAGAATCAACTAAAAACAGTTAAAAACAGTTAAAAACAGGCAGTATATACAAAATAAAACTAAGAGAATGGACAAAGCAATACAAGTAAAATGAAACAGTCAGCAGGGAGAGAATGATTAAGTGGGGTAAGATATTTTGAAAAGATGGGTCTTGAGTCTGGATTTAAAAATTGGTAGTGATTGAACGTTCCGGAGGTCTGGGGGGAGTGAGTTCCATAGATGAGGAGCAGAGCGGCTGAAGGCCCTGCTCCCCATGGTGCTGAGACGAGCAGGAGGGACTGTGAGGTGGAGGAGGAGGAGGACCTGAGTGAGCAGGAGGGACTGTGAGGAGGATGGAGGAGGAGGACCTGAGTGAGCGGGAGGGACTGTGAGGTGGAGGAGGAGGAGGACCTGAGTGAGCAGGAGGGACTGTGAGGAGGATGGAGGAGGAGGACCTGAGTGAGCGGGAGGGACTGTGAGGTGGAGGAGGAGGAGGACCTGAGTGAGCGGGAGGGACTGTGAGGTGGATGGAGGAGGAGGACCTGAGTGAGCGGGTGTGTGTGGTGACATGAAGGAGTTCTGTGAGATAAGTTGGAGCCAGGTTATGGATGGACTTGAATGTGAGGAGTAGGATTTTGAACTGAATACGATAGTGAATGGGGAGCCAGTGAAGCTGCTGCAGGACCGGGGGTGATGTGGTGAATAGAGGGAGTTCTGGTGATGATCCGGGCAGCAGAGTTTTGCAGAAGTTGTAGCTTATGAATAGTTTTTTGGGGGAGACCATACAGGAGGGAATTGCAGTAGTCCAGACATGAGGTGACCAGGCGGCTGTGTGAGGGGTGAGTGAAGGACGGAGACGGTTGATATTTCTGAGGTGGAAGTAGGCTGTGCGTGTGATATTGTTGATGTGTGACTGGAATGAAAGAGTGCTGTGCAGGATGACACCCAGGCTCTTTACCTGAGGGGAGGGAGAGATGGAGGAATTATCCACAGAGATTGAAAGGCTGTCGATTTTGTTTAGTGTAGATTTGGTGCCGATGAGTAGGACTTCAGTTTTATTGCTGTTTAGTTTTAGAAAGTTGGAGGAGAACCAGGATTTGATTTCCTGAAGACAGTGGGTGAGGGAGGAGGGTGGGAGGATGTTGGATGGTTTGGAGGAGATATAGAGCTGGGTGTCATCTGCATAACAGTGGAAGTGTATGTTGTTTTCTGAAAATGTGACCAAGGGGAAGGAGGATTAAGAAGCTTAACGGGCTGCATATGGCCCCCGGGCCGTAGTTTGACCATGCCTGTTCTATATTATGCAAAGTTGACTCTTGTCAGCTTTTGGCCATGTTACATTGTTGTTACCTCCCCAAAAACACACCTGGAGTTGTGTTTTATTTCTTTCACAAATGTTTGAGTAATTCTTTATTATCTATTATCATCTGTTTACATTTCCAAAGCTCAAAATATTATAGTGAAATCTTCAAGTTAACAGCTACCCTTTACCCTCAGTTAAGTAGAGTTTGGCAATCCTAGGTCTGAAATCATCCAAATGATTCTAGAAAAGGTATATGGAGTTTAAAAACAAATGGAGCGCCTCCGGTATTACCAGTGTTTTTGATTGAGAGAACAGGCTTGGTATACTCAGCCTAAATACACAGGGTTTCAGTGTTTTTAAAAAATGCACGAATGAAACAAAACACAATTCCAGGTATATTATTGATGATAAAACATTAAACATCAGGGCTCTCAAGTCTCACGCATTGAGAGTGTGACACACGCAATTCGACGTGTTCACACGCTCACACGCCACACATGGCATTTCTCACGCTGATTTTTTTTTTTTTTTGTTTTTGTTTTTTTTTTGTGCCCAGAAAATCGGTCTGTGTGGCTTAGTTTATGCAGGCTCCGCGCGTTTTCAGCGCCGCCCCCTCCCCCCTGGGGAGCAGGGGGAGGGGGGGACGGCGCGTCTGCTCCCGACCGTGCGGTCCGAGCGGAGGCCGGAGCAGACGCGCCGTCTCCCGGGCACGTCCTGAGCCTCAGTCCCGGTGCCACGTCTCCTCTGAGACGCACCGACTCCGGTCCCGGTGTCTCCGTCTGTGCGTAACGTGTCCCCCCCCCGACGGCTTACGCGCGGAATACGCGCGGCCCAGAGCCGAACTGCCCATGGTGAGACGCGGTGAGCCGCGGGCCCGGTGCATTAACCAGACTCTTACATGAATCCGTTAAAAATGTCCCGCTCCCCCCCGCCCCGGTCCCTCCTCCCCGCCCCTCTCAGCGCACTGACAAAGTGCAGTGATGATAAAACAAACTGAGAACCATCAGGTAATAACTTCATTTATATAACTCTCATTAGTTGCTTTGTAGTTTAAGTTTGCTCTTTAGACAAACATGGCTCTCAACACACAATTCAACGTGTTCACACGCTCACACGGCATTTCTCACGCAATTCAAGCCCCCCGGTCCTCGGAAATTACAGTCACACGCACGACCCCGCTCAAAACTTGAGAGCCCTGAAACATGCTAGCTCAGAAAATAGCATAATATGGGCCCATTAAAGTAGCTTAAAGATCCCATGACATGGTACTTCTTGATGCTTTTATATGGCTCCTTAATGGTTCCCTAATACTGTAAATGAATCCTTCTTCAAAATCAACACTCAGTGCATGAGAAACAGAGATAAGATGAGAAAGTAGAGGGTAGGGGCGTGGCCAAACTCTCCGCTCTCGACTCTGAGCTCTCAGCTGATCCATTTCCGTGTTTTTGCACGGGGGGAGAGATTTGAAGCGTTCCATTGAAAAATAAACACATTTCCACATAAAATAAAATTAAACCACTGCTGTTCAAAGGTCCAGAGGCTCAGATAAAGGACTTCCGAGCCTAGAAACACTCGGACGTGCCTCCAGGCAAATAAAAAAACGCATTTCGCATTGCCTAGCGCATTCGCAGTCCAAACTCTCTGGGCGTGATTTACAGAGACGCTGAGTACAGACAGACGGGGGTGGAACTGCATTTGCATTTCTGTTTTCGATCTGACGTCAATAAGGTGCCTTGTTCAAAATCGCCCGTTTGAGCTCCGATTTTTTGTAACGCAGAAAAGGATCGCAAATGCTCAGTTTAGACATTTCGCAACTGTTAACCATGGGGGGGGGGCTAAACAGGGTAGGGGAGCTCACATTAACGTTCAAAAACCTCAGAAAGTGAAAATTTCATGCCATGGGACCTTTAAAATGTTCTCATGAAAACCCAAATTTGAAAAGTCTACAAATGCTAACGCGAGTCCATCTTTCCTCTACTCACAGCTCACGGACAGTGACTACGAAGAGGAGCAGCCCAAGCACTCATTCGTCAACCACTACATGAGCGACCCCACCTATTACAACTCGTGGAAGCGCCAACCCAAGGGCACCGCCACGTCTGGCTTCCCCTACGAGGAGTGCGCCACCGCCGACAAAGAGCCGTACTATCAGACTGTGGTGACGCAGCACAGCACGGGAGGAGCCTACACGCCCAGCGGACAACCGGCTCACACGCTACCCAACAGCAACCCCCCCGGCTCCCGGACCCCCGTCACAGGCTTCTCCTCCTTTGTCTGACTATCAAATTCACCGGATGCCCTCCCAAAGACATGAGCCCATACACTTGCCGTACACTTGTTTACAAAGTTCCGCTGCGAAAAATGGGTTGTGTACATGAGTTGAGCTGACTTGAATTCTGTTTTTTGATTTGAGAGGTTTTGACTGGGTTTTATGTTGAGGTGAAATGAAATAAACTTGTGTTCATAATTTATTTTATCTTCCTTTTTACATGTTTTAGTATGTTTTGATTAGTTACAATAGAAAACACAGAAATCACTCAAAATATCTCAAAACATGAACTACTGTCTAAACGAATATATAGGTTTACATATTACAGTGACAGTTGCCTTTCTGCACTCTGTTCAACGCCGTCCTAACTTGATACGATCCATGCATCTCTCTGATTGGTTAATCCGCCTCTCAGTCATGCCCATTGGAAATCGGGGAAACAGGACATGGTTCCAGTTTTGTCAAAGCGTGTGGTTTTGGCTGGCCAGGCAAAATTATTACACTCTATTACAATTATTCTGTATTGTTAAACTACTTTTACTGTGTTTTTCTTACCTGTTGGGCAGTAATTGCTATAAATGTATTTCTGGGTCAAATACAGGAAGATACTCAGAATTCAAGTCATTTCAACTGTTGTAGATGATTTCATTTTTGTAGTGTCCTCACTGTGTCGGTGAGTGTGTTTTTTACGCCCACGATTTACCCATAGACTCCAAAGACTCTGAAACAAGAGCGAGCTGTACTTAAGAAGAGGCTTGGACCACAAAATGGTGGCCTCTGCACAAACACTTCTTCTTCAATCTCCATTTTCCACATCTAAGTGCACAAATACACTTGCCCATCTCCCGAGTGGAAAATTACACTGCGAAATAATATCTGCGGGACTTAAGTATAACATGTTGATGCCTATTTGAGTAGTTGTGACTATTTTTATTTTGTTTTCTAAGCCTTTTTTTGACGTATTCCAGGTTGTGTGAAGAATCCCTCAGTCCAGGTAGAATCCATGGTAAAAGGACAAATTTAATTAGTCAACTGGACAAAAGTTTATTTGGTCGAAGACGTTTCGCAGCTCATCCAAGCTACTTCGTCAGTCCTGATAGCTACTCCTTTTACGATGTATTCCAGGTTATTTCAGATTGGTTTAAATTAATTATACCAATATTAAAGGAACTGTATGTAGCCTGCACTGTTAATGGGTTAAAACCAAAAAATACAACCACAAATGAAGCTGTGTTGCCAGTGCCTAAACCTGCAGAGAGGACACATAAGCCTCATTTCCGCTGGCACAGTTCACTTGGCGCAGAACAGATAGGAGGGCGCGACACAGTCTAGCAAAGACACACCCAATGGCGTGACATAGGCGTGCGCCATGAGCTGCTGGACAGCTGTCTTCTGGTACAAAACGGAAGGAGAATCAACACTGATCGATGTTCAAATATAACACAAAACCAATGCAAATGCAAATGAACCAGAGCGCACAGATGATCCTCACGTAGACTCACATGTGCTTCAGTTTCACTTTTGTTTTCTGTGTATACACAAAGATCTCGCAGAGCACATGCACTTGTTTTGATAAATAACGTTACTCTGTTACTACGTGGTTACCTGGATGGAGGTGGAGGATTATGGATAACTTTGCACGGCCTCGTTTGGCTGCATCTTTACTCACACGTCAGTAATTCTACTGTATAACTGATTTGAATGTTTTGAACTTGTACTTTGGGGTGCAGATAGGCCATGCTGGTGAAATAAAAAATCAAAATCTTACATACAGTCCCTTTATCTTGGTTTAAACAAAATGTGATTTAATTTTTATTTTTTTTAACACATTTAAAAATCTTACTTCACCGTTGATTTGTTTGTTATAACAAAGCTATTTTCTACTTCAAATTTGAACAAAATTGTGCCCCTTAAAGGAGAAGTAACGTTTTTTACAACCTGAGCCTTATTTCGGTAATAAAACAAGTTGTTTTACTCACCCATAGCACTTTGGTGTCATATGGAGCACTTCCAGAGATGTTTTAGATTTGCGAGATTCTCGGGGCACATGTTTGCGGTCTCCAAATAACACAAACTTTAGCACTTTTCAAATCATAGAAGCTCGATGTCTTTAGTCTACAATTTCGTTTGAGTCAAAAGTGGCCTGTAATCCGAGATTTATCCATAGTTTCGAGTAGATGAGGACGCCAGTGCGCATGTGCGGAGTCACAGTTTATTTCACTCTCAGCTCCCGGGACCCAAACATGAAACGCAAAGCTGTAAATTATGGATAAATCTCAGATTACAGGCCACTTTTGACTCAAACGAAATCGTAGACTAAGACACTGAGCTTCTATGATTTGAAAAGTGTTAAAGTTTGTGTTATTTGGAGACCACACGGGCATATTACATGCTCGGGGAATATATTATATGCCCCGAGCTATGGCCAGAAGTCGCGCTAGGCTAACGCAAATCTAAAACATCTCTGGAAGTGCTCCATATGACACCAAAGTGCTATGGGTGAGTAAAACAACTAGTTTTATTACCGAAACAAGCAATGAAAACAAAATATACTGTAACAGGTTAGAAATACTTCAAAACGAGTTACATATCCTAGGGTGCACTCACACAAGGACTTTAGAACCGTACCTATGCACAGATAGTCCCTTAAAGGAAAAGTAACGTTTTTTTTACAATCTGAGCCTTCTTTCGGCAATAAAACAAGTAGTTTTACTCACCCATAGCAGTTTGGTGTCAATTGGAGCAGTATCGTAGAACTTATGTTGAGCCGTTCTGTTCTACTAATGATCCCGTATCCGTTAGCGTGAGTGCTCGGGGCATTACTTTGCGGTGTCCAAATAACACAAACTTTAGCACTTTTCAAATCACAGAAGATCGCTGTGTCAGGGTAGACTTTTAGTAGATTCCAAAACGGCCTGAAACCCGATATCGCAACAGAAAAGTAAAGTTCAGAGCGGTGTTAGCTTCTTTCGGACTAGCGGTGTTTACAAAACAGCTGAGTTCACACATGCGCACTGTCCTCTCTGATGACGTCATCAAATGAAACTATAGCTGCATATCGGGTTTCAGGCCGTTTTGGAATCCACTAAAAGTCTACGCTGACACAGCGATCTTCTGTGATTTGAAAAGTGCTAAAGTTTGTGTTATTTGGACACCGCAAAGTAATGCCCCGAGCACTCACGCTAACGGATACAGGATCATTAGTAGAACAGAACGGCTCAACATAACTTCTGCGATACTGCTCCAATTGACACCAAAGTGCTATGGGTGAGTAAAACTACTTGTTTTATTGCCGAAAGAAGGCTCAGATTGTAAAAAAAACTTTAATTTTCTTTTAAGTGTGGCAGGTTTGTCCAGTGGGAGCGCAATCGAACGGTTGCGACTTCGGCCCGGTTGGAGGAGGTGGGCCAAAGTGCGACACAGTTGCTCATGTCCACACACACGCATGACTTTACTATACAAGCCCTGTCAGCTGATGTTACTCATACAAGGGAAACAGTGAATAAACTATATGCTCCAAAACAGTGAATCTGTGCTTACCTTCAATAAGGACTGTGGACAGTGACGAGCTTTCCAGCCTCTCTTCTCCGGCTGTCCTCACATCTTCACGCTGTTTTTACATCCATAAACTCACGGAGGAGATCTGTCTTACTATTTAATAAATCGGCAAGGTTCTAAGGTCCTACTGTGAGTGCGCCACCCCTAGTATAATAAAATAAATAAACTAAATGTATTTAATCCATACTACTCAACTAGATACATATTCTCAATTCTTAAGTCATGTGGGTATTTCATTTTGTGTAGTGTAAAATAGCAGATGGTCCAGCGTTGGGTTTTGAAACAAATGTGGCATGGCCAGCTTTAAGACCAGTGTGTACTACAATCAATATAATACTAAGCATTTGAACTAAGATAGCCGAGGTTTTAGCACTTAATTCTCAGTGAAAATGTCATATGGAAAAAAGATGATATATATAGTATGTGAAGAAAGACATTTTTTACTGTTTACTGCCTGTGGTCAGCCATAATGCTTGCACTGAGCCCACGAGTTACATTACAGATATTTTTGTTGTTGAAATTCTGTTTATGCTGGATAGTGTACGTAGGCCATATTGAAAGAAAAGTATCCTGATATTACAAGAAAATATTTGATTTCAAGGTGACATATTTTGAGACACTGTTTTAATAAATAATAATACTCCCTATACTGTGGTGGTGGTGTCTGCGATCACTCAACACACAACACGATTCAGAACAAAATATAGAACTTCTTTTAGCTGAGGTAAGTACTAGTTTGGTGCTTTGAAAGTTGATTCTGAGGAAATCTATGCTGTTTCTCAGGTTTAGGTGTAAGCAGTACTCGAGTTGAGGGGGGGTGGGGGGGGGGGGGGGATTCCCCCTGTGGGAAAAAATAGTCAAAATCATCCCTCTTCTAAAACGGGCATCCCTTCTTCCATCCCTTATGGCATTTTATCAATCAGGCATGAAAATCCCTAAACTTTTGGCGAATTTCGCTGTTTTTAAGTCAAAATGGCCAGTGCCCAAGAGCCAATCATAGGCCGAACTGCGCTCCAGCTTCCAATCATGTTGCAGCATAATTACGCACCGATCGCACTCCCGCCAATCATGACGATTGCCGCTGTTGTGTTTGCGCCTGTTCGCCGATCAGCTGTGAGCCTGATATTTACGTGGCATTTCCAAGAGAAGAAGAATCCTTAACTTGCTACGTTAATGCTACGTAAGAAGGAACTCTCGCCTCGGGACACGGGATACGTTCGGGATTATGTCCTTTTCTCCAGAGCTCCGGATTATTAAAGACAACACGGCAAACTGTTAGAATGGATCTGACCGCATTCTTATGGGTGAGTCATATTATCAGATTATTTCTGCATCTATTTCTGCACTAAACCAGGACTAAACCAAGACTAAACCAGGTTTAAACCAGGACTAAACCAAGACTAAACCAGGTCTAAAATAGGACTAAACCAGGTCTAAACCAGGACTAAACCAAGACTAAACCAGGTCTAAAATAGGACTAAACCAGGTCTAAACCAGGACTAAGGTGTGTGTGTGTGTGTGTGTGTGTGTGTGTGTGTGTGTGTGTAGGTGTGTGTGTGTGTGTGTGTGTGAGATAACATATATCCTGTGTATTATTGAATGATTATATGGGCCCCCCCCCGTTGGTGAAAAATTTCACCATCCCCCCTGGTTTCATTTTACAACTCGACTACTGGGTGTAAGCACCCATTTTTGATTTTTGTCTCGAACGGAGCATGGATCTCTCTGACTGGTTAATCCACCTGTCAATCAATCAATCAATCAATCAAATTTATTTATAAAGTTTCATACAAAAAATGTAACATAAAGTGCTTTACGGTGATTAAAAACAACCCACATTTCCACATTGAGAGAGCACCATCAGAGGAGCCGTCTACACCAAGAGCAGAGAGCCGTCCACCGCCACCAGGAACCACCACAGGACCCACCACAGGACCCAGGGGAGAGAAGAGGCCCAAGCACCACCCCCCGGCCGCTGCAGCGGACCACTGCTCCTGGTGCAGAGGGCTCCTACAGAGGAAACACTGGAAATCTTCTGCTTCTTCTAGAGTGAGTTCGATATTGTATGAAAGGAGACGGGATCCGAGGATGTTGGGGTTTAGGCGGTCCTTTTTAAAAAGTTCAGGTCTCTTAAAAATGTGATAAAATTGTCCACGTAGGGGATTTTGTTGTCTCTGCTGTATCTTTTGAGCCATATGTGCAATGCTCTTAAACGGCTGAACTTCTCACCTCCAAAACGAGGTGGCGCAAAAGGTCCAGAGATGGCACACTGTCTAAACTGTGGATTGTAGTGATGAGGATTTTGAGTGTTTCTGACTACTGCATTTTAAGATTGTTTGTTCCAACATGAGTAACTACTGTTGACATTGTGGGATGATCACACGAGGTGGTAGGTCTATGATGAGCACCTGGGTGGCAGGAGGTGTGGCCTTTGTTTACTTTCATGTGCTGGACCATGGAAGGGCCAAGAGCCCCCGTCACGCCGAGCAGACGAACCCAGCATGTGCAAGGTGGAATCTCTGAGCGCTGCAGCACCTCCAACCGGCAAAGACCTGGACAGCAGGGAAACTCACTCTCGTGCAGGTTACCCAAGGCTGGTGGTGTTAATGGCCATCCCCCGAGCTCCAGGACGATCTGATTGTGGAGGGAGGAGAAGGAGCTACCGCTGCTTTTGGAATCCAGATCTCCCTAACCAGCGGTGGGAACAACGGGTGTTCAGTAAAAACTACAACACCCAAGAAAGAGACTACAACAAGCACACCCTCCTCCATTACTAAACTGTGTCTTATGAGTTATTTCAACACTGAAAAAAAAGGTTGCTGGATGTGTAAAAAAAAGAAAGAAAAAAAAAGAAGGGAAAGCGGTTGCATGCAATAAAATTATGTTTAGGCTTTGAAATTTATTTTGGTCTCCTCTACACAGATTTTTCTCAGAACATGAACGTCACTTTTTCATGTTGATGAAATCTGATCAAGTCATGCCGAATACGTATATATATCTTATGTAACCTTGTCATGAAAAATTTGTATAGTTTTATATTTTATGTATAATTTAATTCTGTGGACACAGTGTGTCCTCTGCTCCTGTGTTTGTATAAATTAGTTTGGCTTTTATTTGGGAGTTGTAATGACCAAAAGGACGAGATCGCGGATACAAGCGGCCGAAATGAGTTTCCTCCGCAGAGTGGCTGGGCGCACCCTTAGAGATAGGATGAGGAGCTCAGTCACGCGGGAGGAGCTCGGAGTAGAGCCGCTGCTTCTCCACGTCGAGAGGAGCCAGCTGAGGTGGCTCGGGCATCTGTTTCGGATGCCTCCTGGACGCCTCCCTCGGGAGGTGTTCCGGGCATGTCCCACCGGGAGGAGGCCCCGGGGAAGACCCAGGACCCGCTGGAGGGACTATGTCTCCCGGCTGGCCTGGGAACGCCTTGGGGTCCCCCCGGAGGAGCTGGAGGAAGTGTCCGGGGTGAAGGAAGTCTGGGAGTCCCTGCTTAGACTGTTGCCCCCGCGACCCGGCCCCGGATAAGCGGAAGAAAATGGATGGATGGATTTTTGGGAGTTTTAGTCACGTTACCTAAACATTTAAAACCCTAAATCTATTATATCCAAATCTATTTCATGTATATAAAATCCATTTGGTAAAATGTACTGGAAAATGAAGCAGATAAGTAGTCTATTGTAAATTAATAATTGTTTGATCATTCTGTGGCTTAACTGTAGCCTTATCTGTTAAAATAATTGTTAAAGCCAAGTCAATAATATAAAACAAATCCAGGTAAATCAGTAATTTATATGCTTACACCTAAAATACAACAGTACTGCTATTTTAATGCTTAAATTGTGATTAAAACTTACTTGGGCATTTAGTTCCATGCGTTCTATAAAGTGTATTTATTTACCTAGCAAATTGTCTTATTTTATACTGTAAATATGTGTAAATATTGTGTAATTTGCACTTATTTGTATTCTGTTAAAGGTTTTTCACCTGTTTGAACTCATCCACTTGCTAAAGAAAAATAAATCAAATAAACAAATGTAAAGACTTGTGAGTCCAGTTAATGCCTCTAGAGGAGGGCCCATCCTCCTCAAGTTTGGGAAACAAACAGCAAACTTAGATAAACTTGACAGTAAACTTGTTTTTTTTTTATACAGGAAGATTTTATTTAATAATTTACTGCTGTGTATAACTTGTAAATGAGTACATACACAATTAAAATCCAACCTGAATTGAAAATGAAATCAACACACCATTAACTAATAGCTAACTAATTTTCCCTCTGTAACATGGTTCTAGTTCCTGTCAGTGTAAATGGGCGATTATTTTACTGTGAGTCTCAGCAGTGGTGACAGTCCAGACTGTGCTCTTGTCTCATTCAGAGGAGCTGTGAAGTTTTCTTCCTTTGTTTTGGGAAGTAAACAAGACTGAAGCGAGGGATTACAGACAGTAATTAGCTAAAAAAAAAAAAAAGTAAAGTGTTAGGCAGCCTTTAGGACTTTCCTGACTTTTCATTCGTTAACCACTTGCATGCGCTTGAATACTCGCTGTTTTCAACGTACGTGAGGAACTACGTGAGGAACTATGACTATTCTTGTAGATTTTGCTGTTTAAACGAGACTTAAATGCCACTGACACTGCTGCTTAAAGGGATATGCCACCCCCAGGTCAAACTTGGGCATCTCCCCACAGTCCAGAGACTAAAATAAGTGGTGGAAAGTGTTTTCCTGGTGACGCAGCCATTGTCCGAGTCTGTCGCCACTGACCGCCGCGGTATCTGCAGCTCCTCCGCCTTAGACTGGAGTCTAACGTCGCCAGAGAAAGATTTCGGCCAAAAGGAATTAATTTGCTCGATGCGTTTCCCAATTACTTTCTGTGTAGTGCGCATTCATATCGAGTGCAAATAAATGTGCAAATCAACACGGAGAGCTTGACTTGGTCATTTTGGGGTGGGAACTATTTTTCAGTGCGGAAAAACACAGCCGAAGCACACACCAGGCTGACAGGGGAATCCCTGTTACGCACCACGTTGGGAGTTCCCCTGTTACGCAGCGTGGTGTGTGCTCATCGAATCAGGTTCTGCAACATGTACTGGGGCAGTTTGCATCCAAGTGTGATGCGGCAGTGATGAAAATGACCGTCACAATCACTGGTTGCCATGGTATCTACTGTGATCTTTACTCTTCAATCGATTTTTAAAATCTTTCTCTGGGATTTTCAAAATAAGATGAGAACATTTATTAATGTTAATTAAGCTCAAAGGAGGCACAGATGGAGCTTGAGTCTATATCATTTTAAAAGCACTTGAGCAGAGTACAGAGATGAAAGGATCTGAATGTACCTGATGCATATAACAGGACCATTCTTCATCATGAGTAAGCAGATATGCCCCTGAGAGTATTTGATTTGTCTGTGCCACACTTTTGAAACACTCCACAGTATGCAAACGCATCTATCTTTATGCGGACTAGCAGGTGACGGTTTCATTGCAAATTATAGATCAGATTTATGGAGAGGTGGCATCACTCACATTAAGAATTCATGTTTTTTTTTGTTTTTTTTAGCAAGAAAAACGGACAAGAGCAGGCCCTCCACCAGAAAAGTTACATAGTGTACCTTTAATTTTTTTGCTTTTTTTTTTTTTTTGTCAGTTTCGTCGGTTTGTAAACTTTATGGCACTGATTGTGACTTTCATTCCCAAAGTGAGTTCATGGGGAGTTCATGTAAACATCCTTAAAGCCCCAGTGTGTAAGATTCGTGGCGCATAGGTGGATGGTGCTATTGCACTTTCTGTTTTAGCTACGGCAGACCTCGAGGGTCACCCGGGCACGAGCCGCGCGCCGCTACTGTATAAATAAAACGCGGTCCCGTTTTTTTTTAATTTTTCTCATGAAAACACACATTCCCGATCATGCTTCAGAAACACGATGTTTCTGCTCCATTTCAACCTCTATTTTGTCTGGATTTTAACTTTTTCACCGTTGCTATGTGCGTTGCTATGTGCGCTGCGCGGCGCAGTGTGCGCCGGAGGAGCTGCCACGGAGGACGCGCAGAGGCTGACGTTACTTTTTTGTGCTGTTCTTGATCTGTGCGTTGCAACACTGGAATTTCCCCACTGAGGGACTAATAAAGGCATATCTTATCTTATCTTATCTTATCTTATCTTATGTACCATGACACTCTACACATCAAATGAAACCTTACAGTCTCCTCTTTTTGACTATGCAATTCATTTCCCTGCGCAACAATCACTCCCCGAGCACATGGGGCTTTTATACGGAAAAGCACAAAACGAGGTTAGCTTACCTTAGAATGCTTTGCACAGGTCAAACTCTGTATTTCACCATAAACTTGTTCTCAATTTGTCCGTAAGGATCCAGCGAATAAAATCCAGTAAAACAATTTAGTCCAAAACACGTGTTAGATCCATTACGACGTCTGATCCGGCAGCATGCTTGTGTTGTTTACCCAAAACCACGGGCCTTGCCGAAGGCGAAGGCGGAGCCCAAATGTCCTTCTGCGGCTCTCGTATTCAAAATGGCTGCCTCTGCATGGGGAAGATCCCCCTTTTATGTGACTATATCTAAGTCCAAAAGAATACTTTGATTTCATGATGGAAGTGAAAAGGCTTGGAAAACAATGTATTTTTGAATGGGTATCTTCAATTTCAGTAATTAACGGGAAAAATCTTACACACTGTCCCTTTAAAAGTGAACAGGCTAATAATAATAATAGGCGTGCAGTGATACGACTCGAGCGAAAATAGCACAAAGCGATTTAGACTTTTTCATGGGCAACTGTTTTGTGATACAAATATATAACTTTTTGGACAAATATTGTTTTGAGAAGAAAAACAAACTTTATTTAATGTCCCGGATAACTTGCCGGACCTACTTTCGTCAGCGCCAGAACCGGGACAGAACTCGGTTCAGAGGACACTGTCAGGGGTAAGTCAGTGTTAATCCACGACACTGCTGAAGGGGACGCCGTACAGATTCACATAAAAAAAACCTGAGCTACCCCTTCCCTTTAATTCATAGGGATACAAAAACAAATGGTATAAAACAGCCCCTTTTCCAAAAGAAAAAATATATATATAAAAATAATAATAATAAGTAAACTGAAGGAAATCTCTGCATTCTGGTGCTTTTTGGTGCCATTTTGCTGTTATTTAATATTCTCAGCAACATAAGTTATTCCTAATGATTCCTATTTTATTCAAGAAACTGTCAAAAACATGATCTTCAAATGATATACTTGATCTATAATTATTATATTAATATTTTATTATTTAAACATGTATTATTTTATTCTGTATTCATACTTAATATTGATGGATCTTGAGGTAAATCCTCTGCCTTACCCCTTATGAAAATATAATACTGTATATGAAAATGTATTTAATGTGTAAGGGTCAGAGTCGCTACAGAAGCTACTGTCAGCTCTGCTCTGCTGACAGTACTTTACAGTTCTGTAGGTGAGTTAGTTTCACAGTAGAAGCTTGGATGAACTGCAAAATGTATTTGATCAAAAACATTTTTTGGATGATTGAGGGATTACACACATATTATGCTAACGTCATACAAAATGTTAAAAGGTCAGTAAATTATGGAGTATACACAGTACGCAATGCTGGCGCTGTGATGTCATCATCTGAAATAAAGATACAGAGACGCTGTGATTATGGAGATGCCTAAACACCATTTTGAGATCTTTTTTAAAACGATCTGGGATCTGGTTTTAAAATGTGCTGTTTTCAGAGTCGTGTGTAGAATCCCTCAGTCGTCCAAGTAGAATCCATGGCAAAAGAAAAAATGTAATTTGTCAACTGGACAAAAGTTTATTTGGGCGAATACATTTTGCAGCTCATCCAAGCTGCTCCTTCAGTTCTGGTCAGAGTGCTGGAGGACACTGCCTATATCTGCCCGAAGGGAGGAGCTAACTACAACGAACTGAAGAAGCAGCTTGGATGAGCTGCGAAATATATTCGACCAAATAAACTTTTGTCCAGTTGACAAATTTAATTTCTCCTTTTGTCATGTTTTCAGAGTCATGAAACACTTGCTCTGTGTGGACATGGTGTTAGATTCAGGTTAGATTTTTAAAGACTTGTGCCCTACCCTATGCCAACTGAGCTTAGTGATGGAATATGAGGAGGAATCTGTTAGCGTGTGCCCTATAGCTAAAGGCCTAAATAAATAGCTTCTAAGACAATCATTCATTGCATTAATTCACCTGCTTGCTTTGTGGCTGTGGTACACCGCATGGAATCCTCTCATTAAACCCTTCAGAGCTTTGGAGACCTGGTAAGTGATGCTGAGAAGGCATTGGCAAATGTCAAGATAGGAACCTCTGGCCCACAGGCTGATCCACATCAACAAACAGCTTTTCCATTTTAAAGGTCCCATTGCATGAAATTTTCACTTTCTGAGGTTTTTGAACGTTAATGTGAGCTCCCCTACTCTGTTTAGCCCCCCCCCCATGGCTAAAAGTTGCAAAATGTGTAAACTGAGCATTTGCGATCCTTTTCTGCGTTTGAAAAAAACACAGCTCAAACGGACGATTCTGAACAAGGAAACTTTCTGACGTCACACGGAAAATGCAGTTCCATCCCCCGTCTGGATGTCTACCCACTGTCTACCCTGTCTACCCACTGGAAATCACGCCCAGAGAGTTTGGGCCGTGAAGGAGCTACGCAATGCGAAATGCGTTTTTTTATTTGCCTGGAGGCACGTGCGAGTGTTTCTAGGCTCGGAAGTCCTTTACCCGACCCTCTGGTCCTCTGAAACAGCAGTGGTTTAATTTTATTTTCTGTGAAAATGTTTTTTCATTGAAACGGCTCTCCTTTCTTCCTCCGCTCTTAAAACACGGAAGTGAGGCCAGCCCACAGCGCACCGCTAAAACAAGGAACCAGCGGCGCATTTGGCCCCCCCCACCCGCTCCTCTGGCCTATCTCTGTCCTTCTCATTTGCATTCAAGCAACAAGGCCCAGAATGAGGTGTTCAGAGAGAGATTTTTTGACCATGTCTGTGTAAATGGGTCTTTCTCATGCACTGAGTGTTGATTTTGAAGAAGGATTCATTTACAGTATTAGGGAACCATTAAGGAGCCATATAAAAGCATCAACAAGTACCATGTCATGGCATCTTTAGAGGAGAATTAACGTTTTTTACAATCTGAGCCTTATTTCGGTAATAAAACAAGTTGTTTTACTCACCCATAGCACTTTGGTGTCATATGGAGCACTTCCAGAGATGTTTTAGATTAGCGATAGCTGTAGCGCTACTATATGCCCCGAGCATGTAATATGCCCCGAGCTGTCTCCAAATAACACATGAGAATAATGCATGAGAATAAAAAAGTGGAACTAAAAAAACACAAACTTTAGCACTTTTCAAATCATAGAAGCTCAATGTCTTAGTCTACACTTTAGTTTGAGTCAAAAGTGGCCTGTAATCTGAGATTTATCCATAGTTTACAGCTTTGCGTTTCATGTCCCGGGAGCTGAGAGCGAAATAAACTGTGACTCCGCACATGCGCACTGGCGTCCTCATCTACTCGAAACTATGGATAAATCTCGGATTAGAGGCCACTTTTGACTCAAACGAAAGCGTAGACTAAGACATTGAGCTTCTATGATTTCAAAAGTGCTAAAGTTTGTGTTTTTTTAGTTCCACTTTTTTATTCTCATGCATTCGAGGCGTCATTGCTTTTATCTACCAGCATTTCCACCACCACCGATACATGGAAAACCTTATGCTGAAACATTTGGTTATAAAACTTAAAATGCCAATGTAAAAGATGTTTCAAGATTTGTAAAAGTTGCCATAAAGAATAATGGTAACACTGTATAATAACGGCTGCTTATAAAACATTAGTAACACTTAGTAAATAATGAACTAATTTGCAAATATTTGTTGTACACCTGATCTGAGAAGCAGAATGCGCCTCACCTTAGTCTCACTTATAATGCCGGTTTCAAGGCTGAAATCCATTTGGATTAAAGATGCACCTATTCTCTGGGGGCTTTAAAATGGCATTTTAGTCCTTATTGAACTTATTTGCTGTTAGGATCGGCAGCCCCATACAAAATAATACAACCCGAATGACAAAGGCGGCACCCACAGCAACTTCTGGAATAAGGTGGGTACTGAGAATGAGAAAGTATTATGAGTATTCTGGATTCCATGCAACCCTCTCCTGCTATTTCATAAGATCAGTGTCTTTTTTCAGTATAATGCAGATTAAATTAAAATCAATTTAATTAGATTAGATTAAACTGAGAGGTTGGCAGGAAAAGAAGATAGATGTTAGATGTTAGACTTCACCAGTATTATGATGATCCAGAATGCACACTTCTTCAGTACTTTACAACCCTTCTAGCTCTTCCTCTCCTCAACCTGCCCTGACCCTACCTGACCAGTCCTCCTGTTAAACTGTACTGAGACCTTTGGCTGAGACACAAAGACCACTGAGGAAGCCCAAACATTTTCCTCTTTCTCTTCCTCATTCTCTAATCAAATTATTTATTTCTGCATAGTGCAGATTTTTCCTCCACAAATAACAGCATAAGTTCACTTCCTTCTGGAGTCTCATCGTGTGATCTTGTTGATTCCTTCTTGCTTTATCACTGAGATTCTTGTTGTCTGAAAAATGCATAAGCAGGGTGAGGAGGACATATGTGAATGGCAACCCGAAAACCAGTCACAAGTTGGGATTCCTGAACATGAGAATATCATGTTAGAAGCATTGCAAAATTTGCAAAATGTCCTAGTTGAGATCATGGAGAAGCCACTCCATGTTTCAGATAACAGCAGTGGTTGCTTTAAAAGCATACATTTTGTCTTTGAAATTGGCACATTTTTCAGAAAGAATAGGGCCGTGTGTAAATGACCATAATTACCATACTGGTGCTACTGACCATTCACGTGATGATTAGCGCACTTTTGTTTTCTTTTTCCGCCTATTAGCTGTGAGCGAACCTTGTGAATATTTACGCTGCATTTAAAGAGGATAAGGACAGTGAAAATGGAGAAAATCCATAACTTTGACCGTAAATGCTATGTAAGAAGGAATGAGAGCTCTCTCCTTGGGACACGTTCGGGACATGTCCGTTTCTCCAGAGCTCATGTACAGAATGCGATTGGTGAGCGTCTGATAGACCCCACCATTTGGCCAAATTTAGTCCTACGCCTTTTTATGTTACAGTCTCCTCTGGTCGATGCTCTGGTATTTACACGGTCACTAGGTTTTTTTACCGATAAAATCCAGTAAAGGAGGAGGAGCAAGCCCGTTTAAAACTTTAAAAATGAGGCAAGCATCCACAATCCATATCTGATAACATAACATATCAAAATCCAAAATGTTATACTTACTATATTTACTATACGATGCTTAATACTATACTTAAAGGAATATTAACGTTTTTTACAATCTGAACCTTATTACAGTAATAAAACAAGGTACTTTGGTGTCATTTGGAGCATTTCCGAAGATTTGTAGTTTAGCGATATCCGAGTAACGTGAGTGCTCGGGGCAGGCGATTGCAGTCACCAAATAACACAAACTTTAGCACTTTTCAAATCACAGAAGCTCAATGTGTCACTGTACAGTTTCGCTTGTGTCAAAAGCGGCCTGAAACCCGATACCCAGCTGTAGTTTCATTAGATGATGTCATCATCGAGGACAGCGCGCATGCGTGCATTCACAGCTGATTTCGCTCTCAGCTCTCTTGTTTTCAGAAAGAAGCTAAGAAGACGAAAACATCTCCGCTTGAGAAAATGGTGCGAACATGCATTTATCCCAGTTGTGAAAACAAAATGACATCTTGCTTGGACGAAGTTGAGCTTTCAGAGGCTTCCTCATCACAATCCGGAGTTACTGAAGCTGTGGCTACTTGCTTTTGAGAATGGACCGAGACATGTAACCCGCTTGGACCATTGTGTTTGCAGTACCCACTTCAGTCCGGACGAAAAGAAAGAAGCCAGCGGATTCAGTGCACGTTTCTGAGAAGATACCGATGGCTGCAGGAGAACAAACAGGTAGGCTATGGCGTTTCTAAAGTTTTCTACATGCTTGTGTTATGGAGCTAGCAAGTGTACATAGATTGGTGTAATGTCTCAAAGTAAATCTAAAGGTTTTTAAAACTTGAGTTGAATAACAGTCTCTGCTTCCTTCTATCTAATACCTCCTCATCCGTCTACTCAGGCTCAAAACGATAGGGACGGCCATCATACTCAAATAAGTCCTCTTCAGTCTCAAAGTCCGACTCTTCAGCCATGTCTCACTTGCAACAAAAAAGTTCAGAGCGGCGTTTATCTGCCAGTCAACTGTGAATGCACTTACATTACGTTATCTAATGAAACTACAGCTGGGCATCGGGTTACAGGCACACACCACGCTGCGTAACAGGGGAACTCCCTTCCTGGTGCGTAACAGGGATTCCCCTGGCAGCGTGCTGTGTGCTTCGGCTTTCTTTTTCCGCACTGAAAAATAGTTCCCACCCAAAATGACCAAGTCAAGCTCTCCGTGTTGATTTGCACATTTATTTGCACTCGATATGAATGCGCACTACACACAAAGTAATTGGGAAAAGCATCGAGCAAATTAATTCCTTTTGGCCGAAATCTTTCTCTGGCGACGTTAGACTCCAGTCTAACGCGGAGGAGCTGCAGATACCGCGGCGGTCAGTGCTGACAATGGCTGGGTGAGCAGGAAAACGCTTTCCACCACTTATTTTAGTCTCTGGACTGTGGGGAGATGCCCAAATTTGACCTGGGGGTGGCATATCCCTTTAAATACTAATTCAGCTTTCATGTGGTCATATTATTTCTGAATGAAAGTGAGATATTTAGCTGAAAGCAAGGGGCTTTTTTTTTCAACATTAGCAATATATTACTAGCTTAAACTGCCCATTACAGCGATGGGCGATTAACGTGACTAGCTAGACCAGTGCATGAAGTGCTAGTGATTAAGTAATGATTGCAGATACTGCAGTACTAAATCATTAGCATCACTGTCACTATTTTTTTTTTCATGTATGTGTGTGTAGTGTCCTTTACTGTGTTTACCTACAGTATATACTGCTAATTTTTAAAATGTATTTTTCTTATCTTTATTCTTTCTCTCTTTTTCATTTTACATTGTATAATACATTTCATATTGTATTGTATTAAATTAACAATACAGGTGACTTTGACTTAATATATAATCCTGTGTATTATTGAATTATTGAATGATTATATCGGCTTTTTGTTACAAAAGCATTTCCATTTTAACAAAGTACCTTCTAATTTTGACCTGCCCTGAAACACCACACCACAGTGATAGATGATCTGCAGGGGAGGGCTTATCTTAAAGGAAAAGTAACATTTTTTTTTACAATCTGAGCCTTCTTTCGGCAATATAACAAGTAGTTTTACTCACCCATAGCAGTTTGGTGTCATTTGGAGCAGTTTTGTAGAAGTTATGTTGTAGCCGTATCCGTTAGCGTGAGTGCTCGGGGCATTGCTTTGCGGTCTCCAAATAACACAAACTTTAGCACTTTTCAAATCACAGAAGATCGCTGTGTCAGGGTAGACTTTTAGTGGATTCCAAAACGGCCTGAAACCCGATATGCAGCTATAGTTTCATTTGATGACGTCATCAGAGAGGACAGTGCGCATGCGTGAACTTTCAGAAGTGTAACTCAAAGCGCCTTCGGGATGACTTGTGACTGGTTTTTGCTGTTTCC
Organism: Paratrypauchen microcephalus; assembly: GCA_036785185.1. Lineage (NCBI taxonomy): Eukaryota > Metazoa > Chordata > Actinopteri > Gobiiformes > Gobiidae > Paratrypauchen > Paratrypauchen microcephalus. Next base: position 2,808,897 of record JAVJIX010000096.1, read on the forward strand.
GGTCACATATTTCTACATTATGTGTGAAGAATCCCTCAGTTGTCCAGGTAGAATCCATGGTAAAAAGAGCCAATGATGTTTGGCTCGTAGTTGTTCTTAAGATGTGTGAACTACGAGCCAAACATCATTGGCTCTTTTTACCATGGATTCTACCTGGACAACTGAGGGATTCTTCACACATCTTAAGAACAACTACGAGCCAAACATCATTGGCTCCTTTTACCATTTCTACATTATCTAAGTCATAATACGCAGTCACAGACTTTTGATTCATACTTTTAATAAGTTAATAATAGAGGCTGAAGATGAATATTTTCACCTCGACAGTGCCTGGTAACCATGATCTTTTCCAAAGCATTAACCAGGTCCAACTGGAGCTCCTCTAGGGATGAAATCCTGGCCTTTCCCAGTGATGGAACACAACAAAGTAAAAGTAGTAGTATTGTAATTAAGTATACATTTTGGGTATGTATACTTCACTTATGTAGATTTTACATTGGATACTTTTTACTTTCTACTCCACTACATTTTCATTTTTTATTACAGTTTGAGACCTGCTGAAAAGGTTAAGGGTATTTTTGAACACATTTGTAGTTTGATCAAGTCTTTATCAAAATCACTACATTTGTAGCTTCAGTAGATCTCAAAATCAGAGGGTTTAGGTTTCATAAGGTTTAGGTTTAAGTGTGTTTATGGGAATTTTTGACCACTCTTCCAGAAGCACATTTTTGAAGTCACACACTGATGTTGGACGAGAAGGCTTGGCTCACAGTCTCCGCTCTAATTCATCCGAAAGGTGTTCTATCGGGTTGAGGTCAGGACTCTGTGCAGGACAGTCAAGTTCATCCACGCCAAATTCTCTCATCCATGTTTTTATGGACCTTGCTCTGTGCACTGGTGCACAGTCATGTTGAAGAGGAAGGGGCCATCTCCAAACTGTTCCCACAAAGTTGAGACCACGGAACTGTCCAAAATCTCTTGGTATGCTAAAGCATTCAGAGTTCCTTTCACTGGAACTAAGGTGCCAAGCCCAGCTCCTGAAAAATAACCCCATATCATAATCCCCCCTTCACCAAATTTTACACTTGGCAGAATGCAGTCAGACAAGTTCCGTTCTCCTGGCAACAGCCAAACCCAGACTTGTCCATCAGATTGCCAGATGGAGAAACGTGAGTCGTTACTCCAGAGAACATGTCTGCACCGCTCTAGAGTCCAGTGGTGGCCTGCTTTACACCACTGCATCCAACGCTTTGCATTGCACTTGGTGATGTTTGGCTTGGATGCAGCTGCTCGGCCATGGAGACCCATTCCATGAAACTCTCTACGCACTGTTCTTGAGATAATCTGAAGGCCACATGAAGTTTGGTGGTCTGTAGTGATTGAGGCTGCAGAAACTATGCACCTCGGCATCCGCTGACCCCACCCTGCAACTCGTGGCTGAGTTGATGTCGTTCCCAATCACTTCCACCTTGTTATAATCCCACTGACAGTTGACTGTGGAATATGTAGGAGTCAGGAAATTTCACGACTGGACTTGCACAGGTGGCTTCCTTTGTGTCAGTGGCATAAAGTAATTTCAGTATTATTGTTTATCAATATTTCTTCATCTTCGTGTCTCAAGTTGTCTCCATTCTGGAGTTGTGAGCTTTTTTGTAACCCAGCAGTACTTCCTTTTACATTTCACTCAGAGTCAAACGATCCACTCCAGTCAGATAGAAGACCCTTGTCTACTTCACTAGCATTATAAATACGTGCTGTTAGGACTGGCAGCTCCACAGTGGGCTTATTTAGAGTATTTGGCCAGAAGAATGGGACTAGGTCTGACCAGTGCACATCTCCTTTTCTTAGTGACAAGGTAGAATTTCTACTTTGCAACTCTGCAAAATAATTTCTGCAGCCTGCCCTTCTGTTTTTCAAGTGGAACTCAGAGTAAACCCCCTTTTTTCACTACTAACCCATGTGTATGGGGAATTTTAGCATTATGTACTGTTCTTTTTTTTAATCCAAAAGGGAAATTCACCAATGTTGAACTTGTTTATTTATCAGGGCTCTCAAGTTTTGAAGTTGTGGAGTACAGTTTTGTTTCATGCTTTTGTATTTTTATGTAAAATAGCTGTGTGGGAGTGCGGATGACTGAAGCATGTCGGCTGACCTTTGTATAGGATCGTACTGCTAACCGTGATGGTAGTTTGAATAGAGAGATTGCTAAATTAGTCCAGTGAGGTTCATTTCATTCCACTAATTTATGTTATTAGGTTCTTCAGACCAAGAGTTTGTTTTCATACCTGATAGTTTGGACTGCTCGCCAGCGGTCTTCCTCAGAGTGGTCATGACATGTCTGGTCAGCTGACAGGTTTTGGCGCTGTCTTCCTACCAAAGCATAAATTGCTGGATTACTCAAACATGCATGGATGACATCAAAAACCTCTGCAGCCATCAACATGGTCACTTTCCCTTCAGAGCACTATCATAATACAATCACAGTGCATTTATCAGGTTTGTAAATGGTCACATTTTTATACAGCGCTTTTCCACCACTCACCCATTCACGCATGCATTTATGCACCAGTGTATGCAGACACTGGGGGCGAGGTGGCTTAAATGTCTTGAACACAGATACGACACAGATACAGCATTAATATGTGGGAGCTGGAATCACGCCGCCAACCTGTAGGTGAATGGATCTGACCACTCAACCAATGAGAACAGGATTCAAACCACCAACTTTTGGATCAGCCACCTCATGGTGAAGGTGTAGTTTAAAGTTTTGTATCCCAGTGTTGTATAGTAACGAAGTAATAATACTTCACTACTGTACTTAAGTACATTTTGGGAGACTTTGTACTTTACTTGAGTTTAAAAAAAAAAAAGATTACTTTTACTTTTACTTCACTACATTTCCGAATTTAATTGCATACTTTTACTCCAATACATTTTCAATGTGCTGTTTAGTTACTCGTTACAAAAACAAACAAAAAAACTCTACTGACTGAAGGAAGTCAGGAGGTGCCTGGGCTTGTTCGCTACTTGCGCATGACAATCAGTCTACACCTGTTGGTTTCATGCAGCTAGTTTAATCAATCAACATCCCTGATGGAAGAGATGGAAGAGGAGACAGCATCCACGTCGGCTACAAATGAAGGGGGACCTGACGATGAGCATCCCTGGACGTACTTAAACACAATGTTCTCTTACGCTGATATGAAGGATTCGTCCTATCGAATGAAGTGCCTCTTGTGCCTTCCAAGAAACGTGGAAATCTTATCTTACAGAAACTCCCCGTCCAACCTCAAGAAACACATCGAGGTAAGTTCTAGATTCATGAAATTGTTAGCGTCTATATTCCAATTTCAGTAACCACAGCATGGACATTCTAGACACCGTTGTGAAACCTTGAGCATAACATGTAGAAATTAACTTTGTGTGACATTGTTTCGGTTACACAAAACGTATTTGACGATGTTGGAGCTAACAGGCTACCTAGCTTTTTTGGCTCAAGGGAAGGCATAGCTGTAGGCTAAGTGTAACGACTGAGAAAGGGCACACGAGTTCAAAAGGACAAAAAATAACATTAACATGTGCCTACTTTTAATCCCATGACATGGTACTTCTTGATGCTTTTATATGGCTCCTTAATGGTTCCCTAATACTGTAAATGAATCCTTCTTCAAAATCAACACTTAGTGCATAAGAAAGACACATGTACAAAGTCAGAGTCATAATCTCTCTGTCTGAACAACTCATTCTGGGCCTTGTTGCTTGAATGCAAATGAGAAGGAGACAGATTGGTTAGAGGGGGGAGAGGGGGGAGGCCAAATGCGCCGCTGGTTCCTTGTTTTAGCGGTGCGCTGTGCCTGGCCCCACTTCCGTGTGTGTAAGCGCAAAGGAGGAAAGGACAGCCTTTTCAATGAAAAAAAACACATTTTTACAGAAAATAAAATTAAACCACTGCTGTTTCAGAGGTCCAGAGGGTCGGGTAAAGGACTTCCGAGCCTAGAAACATTCGCACGTGCCTCCAGGCAAATAAAAAAACGCATTTCGCATTGCGTAGCTCCTCCGCAGTCCAAACTCTCTGGGCGTGATTTCCAGAGAGAGGAGGTGGAGATCCAGACGGTGGTGGAACTGAATTTGCATTTCTTTTTTCGATCTGACGTCAATAAGGTGCCTTGTCCAGAATCGCCCATTTGAGCTGTGTTTTTTTCAAACGCAGAAATGGATCGCAAATGCTCAGTTTAGACATTACGCAACTTTTAGCCATTGGGGGGCCCTAAACAGGGTAGGGGAGCTCACATTAACGTTCAAAAACCTCAGAAAGTGAAAATTTCATGCCATGGGACCTTTAAAAATGTAAACAAGCACTGTGTGTTTGTGCTATCTAAGTAACAAAGCGAGGGTTAGCTTCAGACTGCCTTTGCTTCATACTTTCACTTTTAATTACATTACTTGAGTACATTTATTTTTACATTACTTGTCATACTTAAGTACAAGAAGTTCCAGATACTTTAAGACTTTTACTCAAGTAACATTTCAGTCAGTGACTTCGACTTTTACCAAAGTCATTTTTGGGAGGGGAACCTATACTTTTACTTGAGTTTGATTTTCCACTACTTTATACATGCAGTACTTGTACTGCATACAGTACTTGTATCCTGCTCTTGTGTATTAGGAAAAATGGGAGTTTGGGAGCTTGGGATATGTAGGCTTGTGGACTTGGCCTTGCACATATAAGCCTTATTCTTAGTAATTTACCCAGGAAATTGCCAGATCAAAAAATGCGGGGAAATCAGTTCTGGCTTCGTTTACACAAGACCCTTTTAATGTGCACTTTGAGCTTTTTGCACATGCGTGAAAAGTCCCTCAGTCGTCCAGGTAGAATCCATGATAAAAGGAGAGGTTCAGTTTGTCAACTGGACAAAGTTTGTTTGGTTGAAAACGTTTCGCCGCTCATCCGAGAGGCTTCGTCAGCTCTGGTTATTGTACTGGTTAGACCCTGCTTATATCTAGCTGCTGGGAGGCGTGTCTGACAATGACAAAAGCTCTGAAAACGATCCCCCTAATCTGTCTCTTTGTTTTTCAAATTATCTGGCGACTAGTTTCGACCCCCTATTCAACGTCTACGACCCTCTCCACCCCTCTGCCCTGGCTCGTCTGCCCTAATGTTTCTTTGTCTGTTTTGACTTGGTTTAAGAATCGAATTATAAATGGGAGACAAGTTATGTCCAACTCCCCCATTTCTGTTTAATGACGGATTCTCTTTTTTGACAAAAATAGCCTCTTTAACTCCCCTCTCAAACCAGTTCTGACAAGGGCAAGAAACAAGACAACAGAGAATCAGAACCCAGGAGGAAAGGGGTAACGATTCCGTACCTGGCCGGCGTTTCGGAAAAACTACAAAGGATTTTCAGACAATATGAAGTTCCAGTTTATTTCAAACCCACAAACACTTTAAGACAAAAACTCGTCCACCCAAAGGACAGAACACCGAGCCACAAACAAAGTAATGTGGTCTACTCCATTCAGTGTAGTGAGGACTGCAGTGAGCGCTACACTGGAGAAACCAAACAGCCACTTCACAAGAGGATGTACCAACACAGACGGGCGTGCCAGAGTGGACCGTCATCTGCTGTACATCTTCACCTAGAAGCCACGGGCCATTCTTTTGAGGACAGTGAGGTTCAGATCTTAGGCAGGGAAAAGAACTGGTTTGAGAGGGGAGTTAAAGAGGCTATTTTTGTCAAAAAAGAGAATCCGTCATTAAACAGAAATGGGGGAGTTAGACATAACTTGTCTCCCATTTATAATTCGATTCTTAAACCAAGTCAAAACAGACAAAGAAACATTAGGGCAGACGAGCCAGGGACAGAAGGGTGGAGAGGGTCGTTAGACGTTGAATAGGGGGTCGTAACTAGTCGCCAGAGTAATTTGGAAAACAAAGAGACAGATTAGGGGAGTTCGTTTTCAGAGCTTTTTCAGTGTAGGACGCAACTCCTGGCAGCGAGATATAAGCAGTGTCAAACCAGTACAATAACCAGAGCTGACGAAGCCTCTCGGATGAGCGGCGAAATGTTTTCAACCAAACAAACTTTGTCCAGTTGACAAATTGAACCTCTCCTTTTATCTTTTTGCACATGTTTTTCTGATATGTTTTTTTTTTTTTTTACTACAAATGGCAAATAATCTAATCGAGCCTAACCTAGAATGCTGATAAATTCCCCAGGTCAAGATGTGTGAATGGGGCTCAGGATCATTTGTACCCAGAACCCAGAATTTGATGCTACGCTAATGTCTCTAACTTTGTTATGATACATTAGGAGTTCAGCTCATTTCCATTGCAAGAGTTATCTTCCAGTCATCAAGTTCTTCAGTTTTTCTTTGTTTCTTTTATGCCACATGTCTTTTTATAATTCCTTTTGTTTCAACTTTTTGCTGAACCTTGAGCTAAAGTGCCTCATTGAAACTAAAAAGGCCTCTCCTGAGAGCATCTTCAAACCTGTCATCTGGAACTCTTGAAACTAAAATGGAACAACAACAAAAACAAGTGAATGGAAATAGTGGTTTTAGCACATCGTGACAGGTTTGCTCTTCCATCTGAATGATTAAACACAGGCAGGGGTTAGTCTTTTCACTTATTCTAGTTACCTGCTAAGTGTTGACCTTTGACCTGAATTCATGTGTTGAAGCCATCTGGACCTGAGTGCACCAGCTGAGGTAACACTGAATTAATTCTTGCTCTAATGTGCAAACAGCTGGGTTTGTAGTTCAAGTGAAGGTATTTAGACATTTACTTATTTACTTATTTTTTATTATATATATATATATATATATATATATATATATATATATATATATATATATATATATATATATATATATATATATATATATATATTTACTCTCTACCACATTATAAAGTTCACTCATCAAAAACATTCCTGAAGCGGTTTTAGATGTCATCCATGCATGTTTTGGTATTTTAGCATTTTCTCCTCGGCCCTATTGAACCCTCCTTATGGTTAGCTGTAAGATTCTGTCCAATGCTCACCCAACAAGCCTTTGTCACCCATGCTCCCACATGACAATTCTCCATAAATGAACAAAAACATTAAACAAAACTGTACACAACAACTTGACAAACTTGAGGCGATGTGCAGTAGCTTTATTAGCGAGATGCAAACAGTGGTCTGAAGGTGAAGTGACTTAGTGCAAGGGTGAGACACAGTGAAACTTTTAAAACATGGTAATACATTGTTTTCAGTGAATATAGAATTTTCAAAACAATTAAGTTGTTATGTTATGTATTAGCAGTTAATAACCCTTCGAAGTAAAATACCTCCCTCTTTGAGATAACTAGGAAAAGGTCTTGCCCAGACAATGTCACAGTAAAAGTAAGAATAAATTAATGAATAATACATCTATCCAGCCTGGTCGCAGAGGCAGCACCCTTTTCCACACACACTTCCTCCAGCGCTTCTGGTGGGGACAACATAGTCCCCCCAGTGTGTCCTGGATAGTCCCCAGGACTTCCTCCCGGTGGGACACGAACACCTCTCCAGGGAGACGTCCAGGAGGCATCTGGAACAGCTGGCTCCTCACCTTATCTCTAAGGGAGCACACAGCCACCCTGTGGAGGAAACTCATTTCATCTGCTTGTCCTTTCATTCATTACCCAAAGCTCATGACCATAGTTGAGGGTAGGAGTATTACCATGTTGGCATTACAGTGAAGAAAATGACACCAGTTTACTCTTGCCGAAGGAGTTTGTTATGCCATTTAATTTAAAGGTCCCATGGCATGAAATTTTCACTTTCTGAGGTTTTTGAACGTTAATGTGAGCTCCCCTACCCTGTTTAGCCCCCCCATGGTTAAAAGTTGTGAAATGTCTAAACTGAGCATTTGCGATCCTTTTCTGCGTTACAAAATGTCTGAGCTCAAACGGGCGATTTTGAACAAGGCACCTTATTGACATCAGATCGAAAAAAGAAATGCAAATGCAGTTCCACCCCCGTCTGTCTGTACTCAGCGTCTCTGTAAATCACGCCCAGAGAGTTTGGACTGCGAATGCGCTAGGCAATGCGAAATGCGTTTTTTTATTTGCCTGGAGGCACGTCCGAGTGTTTCTAGGCTCGGAAGTCCTTTATCTGAGCCTCTGGACCTTTGAACAGCAGTGGTTTAATTTTATTTTCTGTGGAAATGTGTTTATTTTTCAATGGAACGCTTCAAATCTCTCCCCCCGTGCAAAAACACGGAAATGGATCAGCTGAGAGCTCAGAGCCAAGAGCGGAGAGTTTGGCCACGCCCCCACCCTCTACTATAGGCCAGCTCTTTTCTCCTCATTTGCATTCAAGCAACAACGCCCATTATGGAGTGTTCAGAGAGAGAAAAAATACTCTTTCTCATTTTATCTCTGTTTCTCATGCACTGAGTGTTGATTTTGAAGAAGGATTCATTTACAGTATTAGGGAACCATTAAGGAGCCATATAAAAGCATCAAGAAGTACCATGTCATGGGATCTTTAATAGTTTATTCTGTTACTTTACAAACCATCCTAAAAGTATAGGCCTCCTCTTTTCTTTTCTTTTTTTTATTATTACATACAATGTGTCTACCACAGTGTACTTCAGATCTGTTGCTTCACCATTGGGTATCTTGTAGTTGCCGCCTCTAATGCTGTGGCTTTATGTGATGCTGATGAATATTACAACGCCTTTGAAGTCAGAACAGGTTAATTAGCTTCTCACAGTCTCGTTGGCCTTGTTCACCTGATTCATAACCTAATTTGCGCCCTCTGGCTCTCCCTCCCCTCCTCTCTCTCTCCCTCACTCCTCTCCTATCCATCTGCCTCCTCCTTTCTTTCCTCCGCTGCCCTGCTGTTTGGAACGACCATGATTCCCTATAGGATGGCCATTGTGCTCTGTGACAGCTGTGTCTGCCCGATCTGTGCCGCTCCGAGTCTTTCATAAAACTGAATAGGATTTTCCTGCTAACCTTTTCTTGTGTGCGGCGAATGAAGCACCGTAGCTTGTCTCATCTCATCTCCAGGAGATGAGTGCTTCTATCCTCTTCATTCAGGGCCCATAGGATCATAATGCGCTGTCTGAGGGGATAAGAAGACTATATTTAAGGTGAACTACTAAGAGCCCCATTTCACATGTCACTATGCTCTGGGGAGAGGTTTAGTAAGTTCTGTTTACGTCACTGTTGGGTCGGTTCTTCAAGGCACGTTACCTTCACACATCCACCTCTTTAGAATCTATGTAATAATGTTGTTTCCTCATCACAAACAGACCTGGAGTTGTGTTTTATTTCATTTACACACGTTTAAGACACAAACCCTGCATATTTAAAGGAGAATTAACGTTTTTTACAATCTGAGCCTTATTTCGGGAATAAAACAAGTTGTTTTCCTCACACATAGCACTTTGGTGTCATTTGGAGCACTTCCAGAGATGTTTTAGATTAGCGATAGCCCCGTATATGCCCCGAGCATGTAATATATGCCCCGAGCGGTCTCCAAATAACACAAACTTGAGCACTTTTCAAATCATAGAAGCTCGATGTTTTAGTCTACACTTTTGTTTGAGTCAAAAGTGGCCTGTAATCTGAGATTGATCCATAGTTTCGAGTAGATGAGGAGGACAGTGCACATGTGCAGAGTCACAGTTTATTTCACTCTCAGCTCCCGGGACCCAAACATGAAACGCAAAGCTGTAAATTATGGCATATATTATATGCCCCGAGAACTCGCGCTACGGCTGTCGCTAATCTAAAACATCTCTGGAAGTGCTCCATATGACACCAAAGTGCTATGGGTGAGTAAAACAACTTGTTTTATTACCGAAACAAACATTAATCCTCCTTTAATCTGAGTTCTTCTCTCAAACAGAAAGCACTCTTTTCCACCTTGTGATGTCTTTTGGATATACATGTAGTGCTCCACTGGGTTTTTAAACTCATTTCCACCCTAGAATTTCCAGTTTCTACTGAATTAGTAAATGGTAGCTGTTAACTTGAAAACTACAGCTTCATGACATCACAAGGTGGAACAGAGCATTTTGAGTTTTGGAAATGTAGTCAGACTAATTATAAGATTATACTATTATAAGATTATTCAAATGTGTGAATTAAACAAAACACAACTCCAGGTATGTTTTTGAAGAGGTCAAATCATAAAGATCAAAGATTAAAGATCAAAATAATCTATTTTGTGTAATATGTGACATTTAATGCTCCAGAATGCAAGTTGCAAGTTCACACCGATCCAAACACACTGCTCTAAATATACAGCATTGTTATTGTCTATAAACCAGGGTCAATACTAATTTCTTGTCTATACGTTACTATTTTCTGTTTGATTTTTGAACTTTTTCTTAAAGGTCCCATGACATGGTACTTCTTGATGCTTTTATATGGCTCCTTAAAGGGATATGCCACCCCCAGGTCAAACTTGGGCATCTCCCCACAGTCCAGAGACTAAAATAAGTGGTGGAAAGCGTTTTCCTGGTCACCCAGCCATTGTCCGAGTCTGTCAGCACTGACCGCCGCGGTATCTGCTGCTCCTCCACCTTAGACTGGAGTCTAACGTCGCCAGAGAAAGATTTCGGCCAAAAGGAATTAATTTGCTCGATGCTTTTCCCAATTACTTTCTGTGTAGTGCGCATTCATATCGAGTGCAAATAAATGTGCAAATCAACACGGAGAGCTTGACTTGGTCATTTTGGGTGGGAACTATTTTTCAGTGCGGAAAAAGAAAGCCGAAGTACAGAGCACGCTGCCAGGGGAATCCCTGTTACGCACCAGGAAGGCAGTTCCCCTGTTGCGCAGCGTGCTCTGTGCTTCGGCTTTCTTTTTCCGCATTGAAAAATAGTTCCCACCCAAAATGACCAAGTCAAGCTCTCCGTGTTGATTTGCACATTTATTTGCACTCGATATGAATGCGCACTACACAGAAAGTAATTGGGAAAAGCATCGAGCAAATTAATTCCTTTTGGCCGAAATCTTTCTCTGGCGACGTTAGACTCCAGTCTAAGGCGGAGGAGCAGCAGATACCGCGGCGGTCAGTGACAGACTCGAACAATGGCTGGGTGAGCAGGAAAACGCTTTCCACCACTTATTTTAGTCTCTGGACTGTGAGGAGATGCCCAAGTTTGACCTGGGGGTGGCATATCCCTTTAATGGTTCCCTAATACTGTAAATGAATCCTTCTTCAAAATCAACACTCAGTGCATGAGAAACAGAGATAAGATGAGAAAGAGTATTTTTTCTCACTCTGAACACTCCATTATGGGCGTTGTTGCTTGAATGCAAATGAGGAGAAAAGAGCTGGCCTATAGTAGAGGGTGGGGGCGTGGGCAAACGCTCTCGGCTCTCCGCTGTAGCTCTCAGCTGATCCATTTTCTTGTTTTTGCACGGGGGGAGAGATTTGAAGCGTTCCATTGAAAAATAAACACATTTCCACAGAAAATAAAATTAAACCACTGCTGTTCAAAGGTCCAGAGGCTCAGATAAAGGACTTCCGAGCCTAGAAACACTCGGACGTGCCTAGAGGCAAATAAAAAAACGCATTTCGCATTGCCTAGCGCATTCACAGTCCAAACTCTCTGGGCGTGATTTACAGAGATGCTGAGTTCAGACAGACGGGGGTGGAACTGCATTTGCATTTCTTTTTTCGATCTGACGTCAATAAGTTTCCTTGTTCAAAATCTCCCGTTTGAGCTCCGATTTTTTGTAACGCAGAAAAGGATCGCAAATGCTCAGTTTAGACATTTCGCAACTTTTAACCATGGGGGGGGCTAAACAGGGTAGGAGAGCTCACATTAACATTCAAAAACCTCAGAAAGTGAAAATTTCATGCCATGGGACCTTTAAGAATTTACTCCCTCTCATATTTCTGCTCGGCCCTAAAACACTTGACAGACTTTACCAGCTATGGTGCCGTTTGTTTATTTGTTTATGCACAGTGCGGTTCCTGGGAAATTCACACTTATAACTTTGCAATGCAGTGTTGGACACAAGTTTGTTTTTTTTCTGTTTTTTGCTCATATTTTTCTTTCCAAAGTCTTATTCATGAATAAATTCTCTTTCAATTCGCTGTCCCTCAGGAGAAAAATAAGGTAAAATTGGTTGAAAATGCAGAGTCTGAAAGTCTAGCTTTCCCTTCCCAGTGCTGCCCTGGTAACTGCTCTGTGCTACATTTAAGAGACATCAGCTGCCCCTGGGACTTTTTTTATTTACTAAAAAAGCTCTTTGATGTCTTTCTCTCATTCATACTGTAAATGATCAAAAAAGTAGTATGGTCTTCTGTAAATGTCTGGAAAAAAAGAAAAAAAAAACAACTGGAGAACTTTTTTTTTAAACTGGACTTTTTGACGTTTAATACAATGTTGTCAACATGTCTAAAGAGATTTTATATGCCATCCATGCATGTTTGAATAAAGATTATAAGCCCATGCCTCTGGAACAAGAGTCCACCCTCAAGCCTACATCACCCATGCTCCCACATGGCCATTTTTCATAAATGGCCCAAAACATGATAAAACCTGATGGGATGTGCAGTAGTTTCATTAATAGAATGCACGCTGATTGTAATAGGATAGGGGGGGTTGGGGGTGGGGGTGGGGGGGGGGACTTAGTACAGGGAGCAAAGAGAGCATTAAAATGTTAATATTGTTTTCAACAAATATAGCATTTTAAAAATATATTCATATGTTAGACGTGAAGTAAGTGTTAAACAACAAGGAGCTGTGCGTTAAAACTGCAGAACGCACGGCTCCAAATTGTTTGTGTTTATACCACGGCTACAAACTGAAATGTCTCACCTGTGAATCTGAAAAGATTTCAAATGTAGCCGTGTCCCAGTCTTCGTTGACTACATTTTTGGCCGCATACATCATGGCCGCCATGACAGGCCCTGTCCCATTTCATGCAGCCCGCAAATGCGGCCCATATGCATTCAATTCTGAGAATGCATTATCTGCTTTTTAGAATCCATGCATGTTTGTATGGTGAAATGTAAATAATACTGCTTAGACAGGTTAGATTTAAAGATCCCATGACATGGTACTTCTTGATGCTTTTATATGGCTCCTTAATGGTTCCCTAATACTGTAAATGAATCCTTCTTCAAAATCAACACACTGAGAAACAGAGATAAGATGAGAAAGAGTATTTTTTCTCCCTCAGAACAGGTCATAATGGGCGTTGTTGCTTGAATGCAAATGAGGAGAAAAGAGCTGGCCAATAGTAGAGGGTGGGGGCGTGGCCAAACTCTCCGCTCTGGCTCTGAGCTCTCAGCTGAGCCATTTCCGTGTTTTTGCACGGGGGGAGAGATTTGAAGCGTTCCATTGAAAAATAAACACATTTCGACAGAAAATAAAATTAAACCACTGCTGTTCAAAGGTCCAGAGGCTCAGATAAAGGACTTCCGAGCCTAGAAACACTCGGACGTGCCTCCAGGCAAATAAAAAAACGCATTTTGCATTGCCTAGCGCATTCGCAGTCCAAACTCTCTGGGCGTGATTTACAGAGACGCTGAGTACAGACAGACGGGGGTGGAACTGCATTTGCATTTCTTTTTTCGATCTGACGTCAATAAGGTGCCTTGTTCAAAATCGCCCGTTTAAGCTCTGATTTTTTTCTAACGCAGAAAAGGATCGCAAATGCTCAGTTTAGACATTTCGCAACTTTTATCCATGGGGGGGGGGGGGGGGGGCTAAACAGGGTAGGGGAGCTCACATTAACGTTCAAAAACCTCAGAAAGTGAAAATTTCATGCCATGGGACCTTTAAGATTAAGCCTTTATTTGGTCTCACACACAGTGACACACAGTGACACACAAGAGAAATTTGACTTCTGCATTTGACCCATCCTTTTCAGGAGCAGTGAGCAGCCATCTTTTTCAGCGCCCGGGGGGGAGTACCGTGAAGGGTACCCACACTGGCTTGCTCATTGCCGGGAAAGGGGATTTGAACTCAAGCCACCCTGGGGAAAGTCAGTGACTTACCACTTGAGCTAACCAGCCAAAAGGACAGAGGGATAATTTAATAGATGTGTGCAGACACTGGTGTAGATACTACCTAACACCTGTATCTGTTATGCCTCTCACATCAAATATCTCTGCAGCCTCCAGTATGAAAACTGAAAACATTGCTGGGGCCACAAGAACTGTTGACTGATAAGATGCACATGGGTCATGAAATGGGTCAAATGCAGATGACAAACTAAAGCTGTAACTGCACTGGAGTTGTGCTGATCTAGACTACTGCCACTTCATTAGGTATAGGGCATGTTGGTCACTTACAGAGAGAGGGGTGACAATTTTTCAATATAAAGTCAATTGGAATCTGAGTCAATGGAGCCGGAAGTGCCCCCATGCTCACTTCCTATTTGGAACATGCCGGCAAACAGGTTAGCTATGTCCATTTATATATACAGGCTATGTGTAATGCTTTTTAAAGCAAACATCCTTAAAGGAAAAGTAAAGTTTTTTTTACAATCTGAGCCTTCTTTCGGCAATAAAACCATAGCAGTTTGGTGTCAATTGGAGCAGTATCGCAGAACTTATGTTGAGCCGTTCTGTTCTACCAATGGTCCCGTATCCGTTAGCGTGAGTGCTCGAGGCACTGATTTGCGGTGTCCAAATAACACAAACTTTAGCACTTTTCAAATCACAGAAGATCGCTGTGTCAGGGTAGACTTTTAGTAGATTCCAAAACGGCCTGAAACCCGATATCGCAACAGAAAAGTAAAGTTCAGAGCGGTGTTAGCTTCTTTCGGACTAGCGGTGTTTACAAAACAGCTGAGTTCACGCATGCGCACTGTCCTCTCTGATGACGTCATCAAATGAAACTATAGCTGCATATCGGGTTTCAGGCCGTTTTGGAATCCACTAAAAGTCTACCCTGACACAGCGATCTTCTGTGATTTGAAAAGTGCTAAAGTTTGTGTTATTTGGACACCGCAAAGTAATGCCCCGAGCACTCACGCTAACGGATACGGGATCATTAGTAGAACAGAACGGCTCAACATAAGTTCTGCGATACTGCTCCAATTGACACCAAACTGCTATGGGTGAGTAAAACTACTTGTTTTATTGCCGAAAGAAGGCTCAGATTGTAAAAAAAAACGTTAATTTTCCTTTAACACTTAATGCTCATTTGTTGATTATTATTATTATTATTATTATTATTATTATTATTATTGATACATATTTTTGGTTAATTTCCTTGGAGCGCTTCCACATTTGCTTGTGTCTTGGTGGCTTTATGTTTTGTTCTTCCATCTCTCACAGCGATCCCCTGGGACTTTCTTTGCTCCGTGGGACTGAAGCAGGGCCCTTTAATAGAACCTGCTTTTGTGTGTCTGTGTGCCGAGAGGAGCCCTGACAGAGGAGGGCACACATAGACCTGTCTGAATATGGAAGAGATAGACTCCGAGGGGAGATGGAGGATTCTCATTTCAACCAGGGCAGAGAGAGGTTGTTAAGTTGGGACTCCGTGGAAGTCATTGTGAAAACTGGATCGCAGTGCATGTCATGATACACTGTCAGGGAAATATCTTTAACACTGCTGTACCTGTTTTTGCTGTCTTAAAAAAACTAAATAACAGAAGTAGTTGATCCAGACTTATTCTTCACATATCATTTCTAGTGTTCTAATTATTCACAACTTTTCACAACTCTCTGAAACCAAGACAGAGTTTTGCATGTTGCAGTAAAGCTACCAACAACTAGCATGCAAACACAAACTTATACAACAGACTGTACACAGCTGACATATTTTGAATTGACAAGAGCTGCTCATACAATAACACTATACGGATCTGTGGAGAGGGACCCCATTCACAGTAAGAATGCAAGTTTTTGAGCTAACCCTGAACATTTAAAAAGCATCCACTAATTTGATAGGAATCGTAATTGAACTGAATCGCGAGACACACGAATCTCGTCCTTAGTGTATAGTCATTAAAATAAACTGTGTGATCCTTTCGATGTGCTTTTTAAATTAGATCTCTTTCTAGCCAAGATAACCTACCAATAAATATAATGCTGCTTCATTGACCATTTCAATTCATTATTCTAAGACTCGGGAGCGCAATTAACACATTCTTTTGTGTATTTTGTGCATTTTATGATTCCTCATTTGCACGTAAACTGTTCTCGGGTCAAACTTAATCTGCACCTCATTTTGTTTGAAGATAAAAGCTATTACTCCCTTTGTGCTTCTTATGCACCTCCCCATTTTTTAATTTTACAAACTGTCAGGTTCTTTTCATGCAGAGAGGAGCTGAATGGAAGCTAACTTTAAAGTGTTATTGCAGAGATAGAAAATCAATAAGCATATCCAGGCAGGAGTTTGCTCTCAGACAATTATATTAAGTGTAGCGTATTAGACGAAATTGACTTTTCTGGGCTTAGTTTTGGTATAATGTTGCAGTCTGGAAAGTTGTCTGAGTAAAGCTGCATATTGAGGGATAAACCAAGACTAAATCAGGACTAGTTAAAGTGGGACTAAACAGCCCGAATAGAGCTGCTAAACTAGGCAGTACCTTGAGGACTAAAGAGTGATGGGAGACGAGGGGGCGGGGTCTGGAACAGTGTGCTTGGTCTAACAGGCATCCACACTTCAAACTCCGCCGTTTGTACTCAAAAAATACATGTCTGGAATCAGGGCAATACTGCGTGATGTCACCTACTACCTAAAATTGGCAGTGCGACTGGAACCAGGACATGAACCAGGTCTGCAGCACTGGGGCCCCCCAGGGAACTGTCCTCTCACCCTTCCTCTTCACCATCTACACCTCGGACTTCACATACAACACGGACAGTTGCCATCTCCAGAGGTTCTCTGACGACTCAGCCATTGTGGGCTGTGTGTCTGAGGGGAACGAGCTGGAGTACCGCTCAGTCATCAGTGACTTTGTGGACTGGTGTGGGCGCAACCACCTGTGCCTTAACACCAGTAAGATGAAGGAGCTGGTGATGGACTTCAGGAGGAGACCACTACCTCACTCACCGGTGAGGAGACTTAATAAGCTGGTCAGGAGGGCCAGCTCTGTCCTGGGCTGTCCTCTGGACTCTGTAGAGGAGGTGGCTGAGAGGAGGGTGCTGGCCAAATTCACGTCCATCATGGACGACACCTCTCACCCTCTGCACCGGACTGTAGAGGAGCTGAGCAGCTCCTTCAGCAGCCGACTGAGGCACCCCCAGTGCAAGAAGGAGCGCTACTGCAGATCCTTCATCCCCACCGCCATCAGACTGTATAATTCTACTATATAGGCCGGACGTGCAATATCCTTTTTCCATGCTCTCTTTGTTAATGTTTTTTTTTATTATTATTACTTATTTCATCAGACTGTATAACTCCACTATATAGTCCAAATGTGCAATATCTTCTTTTTTTCCCATACTCTCCTAGTTACTGTTTGTATTATTATTTTTTATTATTATTACTTATTTTTATTATTATTTACTTTATTCCATTCTTGCCTGCATTCACTTTTCTTTCTTATTCAAACTGTCCTAGAGCTACTGTGGCAAGTAAATTTCTCCTGTGTGAGATCAATAAAGTCTTATCTTACCTACCCATTTTTATAGATTTTTGACCACAAAGCTGCAAATTTAACTTAACTGGCACTAAAATTGCCCCAAAAGACCAAGGAACAGTAGACAGTGTTAAATAAAACACCATATACACAGTTTAGTAGCAGCAAAAGTTGATTTAGTGTTTTGATCCACTTAAAAAAAACCTAACCCTAACCCTAACCCTAACAGTGAGAAGATTAATGAAGTTAAAGAGTCAAAGTGTTATGACGTGTTAATACTATAGACTGTATATATAAATGGACATAGCTAAGTCAGGGCTCCCTTGAAAAAGAGATTTTTAAACTCAATGGGATTTCCCTGGCTAAATAAAGGTTAGAAGTCACTAGCTGTCGCATTCCAAATACTAGGAAGTTCACATGTGGCTCTTCCTGCTCCTACTGACCCTGCCTCCCATTGACTTACATGGGAATATTATGGCCCCTCTCTCTGTAACTGCCGCAATGAGCCTTGTCATTTTGGTCTTAAAATGTTCGTATTAACCCGCACTATATGATCCTGGTGTTTTTTTTCCCCACTATTGTGTGTAACCGATTGCATCGCGAGCTTCTTTTGAGTGTAGCTGAATGGTGTGGGTGACGTCACACTCACCAAGTCCACTTCTTTATAAGGTTTATGATTAATATTGATTACAGTGAAAGATTTTTTTAAATTTATTTTTTATTTATTTATTTATATTTTTTTAATTAAGTTTTTAAGGTTAAAAATAGCTACATAAAGAAGTGTCCATTCATTCATTTAATTTTCATTCATTCAGGGTGAGTCGTTTACAATTCAAAGTTTGACTAAAAGTAATAAAGTAAGTAATATTAGTAATAAAAGTAATAGTAAAAGTAAAAAAGTAATAAAAATTCCACTTTAAAAAGACCATGTAAACACTTTCCATAGTAGACATTGTTTTTTTCCCATGTTTCTGTGACTGCTCCTTGATTCGTCCATAACTGGTCCGTGCAGATAATGTTGACTACAATGACGTAGTCAACACAGCCCTGAATGGTGATGCTCCTTAGCAGCCAGTTGTGAAAACCAGTTGCACTCTCTCATCTTTCCACAGGGAGGAGCTGTGATTGTCTCCTGGCCGGTTGAAAAACCTCCTGATTCTACCCAAAACACTCAATAGGCAACATTTAGATTACTGCATTTAATGGTTACTTGAGAGAAGCGTAGATATTGGTTGATTGTCTTCGGTGCGTGTTTCATGTGGGCGTGTGCGAATGGACTCGGGGAAGTGAACGCAGTTCAGTAGACATCGCAGTGCCGTCGCACTTTCATAAAGCTACGTTTTTGTAGCTTTATTCCTAATAACCAGATCTAGCACCTTTGATAAACCTGTTATACAGTAAGTCTGTTGCAGAACTCCACGGTCCTCGTTTAGTCCTGGTTTAGTCCCTGGTCTTGTCCCGTTCTAGTCCTGGTCTATTCGGAATAGACCAGGACTAGACCAGGACTAGACTATTCCTGGTCTAGTCCTGGTCTAGTTCTGGTCTAGCCCGGTCTAGTCCCGGTCTAATAAAATATAGTATTTCTATGAACACAAGGTGTCTGGTGCTGAAAAAAAGACAGCCCAAACAGGCGGGTTGGAACAACCTCCCCTTATGACGGCAGAATTTGGACTGGCCCTTGCGAGCTACGAGCTGCTATGTACACGAGTATACAAGTCTTTTTTTTCATGGGACAATACAGAGCTGGACTTGCAAATCGACTGAAAATTATGTTTTTGAATGAACAAGACGTAATGGCTCGTTTCATAGGTTGAATGACCTACTCGGACATTACAACACAGGGCCCAAGTGGTTCCTACAAGCACAGAGGGAAAGGAGAAAGAAGAGCAACATGTGCAGGAAGCCCTCTCTGTTTGTGGATATCCTAAATGGGCTGTCAACAAAACCAAGAGAGATAAGGACAAGAAACAAGATAACAGAGAATCAGAACCCAGGAGGAAATGGGTAGTGATTCCGTACCTGGCCGGCATTTCTAAAAAACTACAGAGGATTTTCAGACAATATGAAATCCCAGTGTATTTCAAACCCACAAACATTTTAAGACAAAAACTGGTCCACTCAATGGACAAAACACCGAGCCACAAACAAAGCAATGTGGTCTACTCCATTCAGTGTAGTGAAGACTGCAGTGAGCGCTACACTGGAGAAACAAAACAGCCACTTCACAAGAGGATGTACCAACACAGACGGGCGTGCCAGAGTGGACCGTCATCTGCCGTACATCTTCACCTAGAAGGCACGGGCCATTCCTTTGAGCACAGTGAGGTACAGATCTTAGCCAGGGAAAAGAGCTGGTTTGAGAGGGGAGTTAAAGAGGCTATTTTTTTTTGTCAAAAAAGAGAATCTTTTTTTAGTTAAGGGGTCAGACACAATTTGTCTCCCATCTATAATTCCATTCTCAAACCTAAATCAAAACAAACAAAGAAAACAATAGGACTAGCCAGGTCAGGTCCAGAGGTGTGAAAACAGCCATAAGGGTACTGAATGGGTATGCTAAACAAGACCCCAGACAGAAACAAAGAGGTGGGATAGTTTCATAGTAGTTAGCTCCTCCCTGCAGCTAGATATAAGCAGTGTGCACCAGCACTCTAGCCAGAAAAGTAGCTTGGATGAGCTGCGAAACATCTTCGACCAAATAAACTTTGTCCAGTTGACAAATTGAATTTCTCCTTTTACCAGGTCAAATGAATGAATGGATGCACTTTTGTAATGCGTAACAGCTTTGTAATGCCAAATGCGTAAAAGCTCGTTTGGCTGGAATGCGCCAGCTGCCCTACCCCCAGGTTCAATAAACGTTTGCCATGAAAAAAACACTCACCCGCGTTTGGCACAGACATGAAATGTTTTAGGTACTGTATATGTGTCGGCAGAGTTTCCACAGACAATTAAATGAAACCAACAAACAGTTGTTATTTCCCACCTGTGCTCATAGAAATACTCTATATTATTAGACCGGGATTAGACCGGGACTAGACCGGGACTAGACCAGGACTAGACCAGGACTAGACCAGGACTAGACCAGAACTAGACCGTAAGTTGATTTCAAATAACAATCACAATACATTTGACATTAAAGATGCAGCCTCCTACTGTACGGTTCCAGGCATCCAAAAATTTAAACTGTTTGCATTCCTTTGCACGATTGCACTCAAACATAACGAAAACCTATCTACCTAGAAACACATAGGCCTATGCGGGTTGAATGCAACGCCATTAACAGAAACCATACATTTTATTCTTGCTTTTATGAAACATAGCGAACAACACATTAGAGTACTCATCATTGCTAAAATGTCACCGTTACACTTTGTTGACTGTAGGCTTTGTTTTTTTGTGAGAGAAGCGCCATCTCATGGTGATACCCTGGAATATCATGAATGGGCGTGTTTAGAATTACAATAGGAGAGGGAGGGGGGAACAGCCTTGGCTGGCGGTCGCATGGCGTTCAGCTGGAAACAGCATGTCGTGTGGCTGGAATGGGAAAAAATCAGTGGCTCCTACTGTAATTCCTACTGAAAATGAAATGAAATGAAAATTATTCAGAATTAAACTTAATTCCGAATTAAGTGGGTGGTTTATTATATTTTAAAGCAGAATTAATTTATTCCTCGATCATGTAAACATTAAAAATAATTCCAGTCGTTTGGCACATGCTCGTTGGGTCGCCCTTCTGACGTGATGACGCACTGCAAGATGGAGCAAACGTTGGTCTCGAACCAAAACCATTTTTTAAATAAGTACGCTGGAAGAACTACAAATAATGAAAAGAGTGGATGGCAGAAAACATAAAAACACTAACCAAACCAAGATGACAAAAAGCCGGAAACAGCTGAAGTGTGCGTTTTCTTCCGGTAGATGTAAATACGTTTGTGTCCCTGTCCAATCAGAACCCTTCCCAACCCCCAGACATTGAGCGGAATTAAATAAAGCTGATTTAAAGTGTTTTCCATGTAAACCTCAATTCGGAATTATTATTTCCACATAAACTCAAAGGAGAGTAATTTAATTCAGAACGATTAATTCAGAATTAAAAAAAACATTACGTAAACACGGCCAATGAAACACTGAAATGTTCTCTTTAAATGAATAGTTAAAAAAGCTGTAAGGGTAGCATATGTGTAAAGCAACAAGAAATGGAAAGAAATAGAAAAATAAAGTGTATTTTGACTATATTGGAGTCAAACCGGGACCAAACCATTCTGATTGTGAAAGCAATTTAGAATTTACTAGCAAACATAGACCAATCCATGGGTTTCAGAATGATGAGAATCTAGGTTCAAATAAAGCTTTATGCAAATATTCTGTATGCATATTTGCCGCTGGTTGGGTCATGTTTTTGACTGCTTAAAAACTCTTTTAGTAACATAGATACAACACCAGCACTTGCTTATGTTACAAATGTGGACAGGGCCGGCCCAAGCCTTTATGGGGCCCTAAGCAGAATTTGAATTGGGGGCCCCCCCACACCACCAAAACTGTCCTAATAGCTGCTTTATCATTTCATAGACTACACAGTTTGTCTAAGACACCCACTATCATCTGCATTTTGAGTTGGTTTACATTATACTGTAACTTGTGTCATTATGGCTATTGCAATATAAAATATTCAGAGAGATATGAACTTTGTTTTTGAGACAGCTTCACAGCTTATCCGACATTAAAATCACTCCTGTCGTGTTTGTTTGGTTGCGCAGCAGTGCAGTGGCAACAACCAGCAGCAAGAATCGATTAACCTACATTGTACCAACTATGAAAATGATACAAAAAATGTTGTTTTTGTTTCTGCAATATCATATATTGATATTACCGTACTTTTCGTACTATAGAGCGCACCTGATTATAAGCCACACCAACCAAATTTTTTTTTTTTTAAAGATTTGTACATATATAAGCCGCACCTCACTATAAGCCGCAGGTGTCCACATTGTTACTTGAGATATTTACACAGAAAGATGGTACAAAAAAGTTTTTTTTTTCTTCTAATTAACGTAAATACCGGTACATTCGAACAGCACCTACGGCAGAAACATGGCAGAAACACAACAGAAACACAACGGCAGAAACACAACAGAAACACAATGGCAGAAACATGGCAGAAACACGGTAGAAACACGACAGTAACACGGCAGTAAAACGCAGTAAAACAACTGTAAAATGGCCAGCCTGTAGCCTCATGCCAGCACAGAACCGCGCAGATCAAAATACCAAAACAGCGGGCTACATACACAAAGCACATCAGGTAACAGCGGTAGACGTCAGCCCCATGCATTAAAGGAAAAGTAAGGTTTTTTTTTTTTACAATTTGAGCCTTCTTTCGGTAATAAAACAAGTTGTTTTACTCACCCATAGCACTTTGGTGTCACATGGAGCACTTCCAGAGATGTTTTAGATTTGCGGTTAGCCTAGCGCAACTTCTGGCCATAGCTCGGGGCATATAATATATTCCCCGAGCATGTAATATGCCCCGTGCGGGCTCCAAATAACACACAAACTTTAGCACTTTTCAAATCATAAAAGCCCAATATCTTAGTCTACGATTTCGTTTGAAGCAAAAGTGGCCTGTAATCCGAGATTTATCCATAGTTTACAGCTTTGCGTTTCATATTTGGGTCCCGGGAGCTGAGAGCACAGTCCGCACATGCGCACTGGCGTCCTCATCTACTCGAAACTATGGATAAATCTCAGATTACAGGCCACTTTTGCTTCAAACGAAATCGTAGATTAAGATATCGGGCTTCTATGATTTGAAAAGTGCTAAAGTTTGTGTTATTTGGAGACCACAAAGTAATGCCCTGAGCACTCAATTTAACAGATACGCTACAACATAACTTCTACGAAACTGCTCAAAATGACACCAAACTCCTATGAGTGAGTAAAACTACTTGTTTTATTGCCGAAAGAAGGCTCAGATTGTAAAAAAAAAAAACGTTACTTTTCCTTTAAACAAATGCATTAAAATCATGGAAATCAATGCTCAACCCAGCCATAATTAAAAACAAAAAGTGTCTTGCTTTCATGCGAAGTGCGATCCGCAACCTGCGAGTCCGCAACCCTATCGATAACGTCGACTGTGTCCAGGTTCCACACTCTCTTCAATTTTTCCCTCTTTTTCTCCGCTCCCCCCCCTTGTGTCGTTTAGTGCCTCCTCCTCGATTCATTTGACTAAACTATAATGCTAAGTATCCAACCGTCCGTCTATCTCCTCTTATACTTTGACTAACTTGACCACACTACCACAATCTTTACCGTTCTATTAACTTTCATGAGAAACACAACTAGTGCCATGATTGGTCAATTCTCCGGCCGTGGGAATTTCCCATAAGGCATTGCTTTACTTAAGTTGTCGCAAACAAATACAAAATACAGATATATTTGTTTTATTTCAAACTGCACATTTTTAACATCGTAGGAAGAAATATCCAGACAAAATGGCTGTCATATATATGTAGTTAGTGGTATAAATACCAAGCGGGTCCTTTCAGTTGTAACAATAGGGCGGAAAACGCTGACACGTGCAGTGGAGCTAGGTTCATGCGCTACATTTGCTGTCTTGATAAAGAATTACTTCATACAGAAGAAAAATATTTTAGCAGGTGGCCATTCGAACTGGTCCTGGGGGCCCCCTAGTGGCGTGGGGGCCCTAAGCGGCCGCTTAGTTCGCTTATGCCTTGGGCCGGCCCTGAATGTGGATGTGCACTGGTTTACCCTATGAAATGACATTCTTTAGGGCCCTGGCTCCTTTGTCACTCTGGACAGAGAACTGGATCAGACCTTTTCTAAACATGGCTCTACCGCACCTCCTGAGCTTTTGATTATTGCTCCCAGCCCACATTTGCTCTTCTTTCATGTTTGCCAAATTTATCTCCTGTGGTAAGTGCTTGGATGGATTGCTTTAATTTTTTTCCTCTAAATTTTTTAGTTCTTTAGATGCTCTCTCCATTTCCTCTGTGAGATGCTGTTTCTCTGAGGTGACTTTGTGTAGGTTCAGTTTTTCTATGTCTAGGATGTATTTGTCCTCATTTATGGTTTCTCTGTACTGTCTGGAAAACTCCTTTCTCTTTTCTTGGAAGCTTCTTTTGTTGTAATCCATTAAAATGTCGATAGTGGACGATGTTGTTGTTTTTTTTAGCAGCTCTTCATATTGGTCTTGAGTAGGTCTACATGGAACATTAAACATTTCTCCTCCATTTTCATATTGTAGCATTTCTTGATCTTGCTCATGCTTCTCTCTCAGTCCTGTTGAAGTTGGCTTATGAGTTTCTTCTGGCGTTCACTCAGCTGAGAAATGTGCATCGGTGATAATGGTCCATCTGGGCTCTCAGCTCCTGCGACATTTTGTTTATCCAGCTGTCTCTCCCATGTCTGTTTCATTACATCTGGCTCCTCTGCTCCTCATTTTAAAGATCCCATGACATGGTACTTCTTGATGCTTTTATATGGCTCCTTAATGGTTCCCTAATACTGTAAATGAATCCTTCTTCAAAATCAACACTCAGTGCATGAGAAACAGAGATAAGATGAGAAAGAGTCATAAATATCTCTCTCAAACTCTTTATTCTGGGCGTTGTTGCTTGAATGCAAATGAGGAGAAAACAGATGGCCAATAGTAGAGGGTGGGGGCGTGGCCAAACTCTCCACTCAGAGCTCAGAGCCGACAGCTGATCCATTTCCGTGTTTTTGCATGGGGGGAGAGATTTGAAGCGTTCCACAGAAAATAAAATTAAACCACTGCTGTTCAAAGGTCCAGAGGCTCAGATAAAGGACTTCCGAGCCTAGAAACACTCGGACGTGCCTCCAGGCAAATAAAAAAACGCATTTCGCATTGCCTAGCGCATTCGCAGTCCAAACTCTCTGGGTGTGATTTACAGAGACGCTGAGTTCAGACAGACGGGGGTGGAACTGCATTTGCATTTCTTTTTTCGATCTGACGTCAATAAGGTGCCTTGTTCAAAATCGCCCGTTTGAGCTCCGATTTTTTGTAACGCAGAAAAGGATCGCAAATGCTCAGTTTAGACATTTCACAACTTTTAACCATGGGGCTAAACAGGGTAGGGGAGCTCACATTAACGTTCAAAAACCTCAGAAAGTGAAAATTTCATGCCATGGGACCTTTAACAACAGCAAAACAGTGTCCCCCAGCTCTCATGCAGAGGAAGCTTCATGGTGGCCGAGCTATCTCTTTAAGTTTGTCCTTTGAAATTTTGCTGCTTCCTCTGTTCCATCTCTTCTTGGGCTTGGAGGTTAAGTGCCATCTCTTCTGCGGATATCGCCTTTGGGCCCTTCTTAGTCTTTTTCAGCATTGTGCCTTCTTTTAAAAAATGCTTAAATTAAACTTGCGTTTTAAGAGCTCATGACATTTTTTAACTTAGTGTTTAGTGTTCCAGCTGGTTGGGCCATATGAAATATTTATACTTTGCTGTGACATCACACATATGTCTATGAAGGAATTTTCAACAGTTATGGTGACTGTGTACATTAGCAAACACTGCCAAAAAAGGGACTTGAACAACAAATTTTCAGTAGCCTGTGATCAATACGAGCAAACAGTAAGTAGCTTCCCTCCTGTTCAGCTACAAAGAGAAGACCTGACAAACTCTCAAAGGTAGAACTCTTTACAAAAATTGTCAGTAATCTCAGGTAGTCTTTATTGCCCTCGTAGGGACCAAGAAAAGCCACTTTGCAGCCCGACTGGAACAGAGTGCGACAGAAATGCAGCGCCCCAAGACCCATCAAGCACATAGCCATTGTTCCATGGGGAGGGATAGACATAAAAGGTAACACAAAGCACTGTTGTTTTAATGACATAACATAAAAGGCTGTAAAATGGACCTAGTTTTCTGTAAGATATTGTATTTACTATGCTGTTGGGTTTGTGTTGTAAATAGTAGGTTTCCCAGGAATATATGTTTTATGGTAATAGAGAATTTAAAGTGCTGTATCTTTAATAGAAGAATAGAATAGAATAGTCTTTATTGTCATTATGTTAGGTAAAAACACAACAAAATTGGGAAAGCTCTCCGCAGGTGTAGATAAAATAGATAAAAATAAAAAAATAAAAATGTTTGACCAGCAAACAACGCACTTCAGTAAAGACAGAATAAAACAAACAGTAGCAGCACTTGGCATACAGATAATTCACAGAATTAATAATGTAGTGAGGTAGTGTGTTGTGATGTAGTGAGGTAGTATGTTGTGGTGCAGTTGGGGGGTAGGGGGAGGGGGTTAGTGCATGCGTGAGTTCAGTCTGATGATGGCTTGGGGGAAGAAACTGTCTCTCGTCCGCAAACTTCACAATGGTGTTGTTGGAGTGGGTGGGGCTGCAGTCCGATGTGTAGAGAGTGTACAGGAGAGGGCTCAGCACGCACCCTTGTGGAGCGCCAATGCTCAGCGTCCGAGTAGAGGACAGGTGGCGACCGAGTCTCACTGCCTGGGGTCGGTTTGTGAGGAAGTCCCTGACCCAGTGACAGGTGAGTGGGCGAAGTCCCAAGTTGGACAGTTTATTGACCAGGATGTCGGGAATGATGGTGTTAAATGCTGAGCTGTAGTCGACAAAGAGCATCCGTACGTAACTCTCCCGCTGCTCCAGGTGGCTCAGTGCAGCGTGGAGGGCAACGGCGACTGCGTCCTCTGTCGACCTGTTTGTCCTGTAGGCGAATTGATATGGATCCAAGGAGGGAGGAAGACAGTTCTTGATGTGCCTCAGGACCAGCCGCTCCAGACACTTCATGATGATTGGCGTGAGGGCGACTGGCCTGATGTCACACAGTTGGTTTGTGGCTGATTTCTTTGGTATGGGGATGATGGTGGCAGACTTGAGGCAGGCTGGGATGGTGGCATGTGCTAGGGAGAGGTTGAAGATCATGGTGAAGACCTCTGAAAGCTGGTGGGCACATGCTCTCAGGATCTTCCCAGGTATGTCATCCGGTCCTGCCGCTTTCCTGGTGTTCACCCTGCTGAGCACCTGTTCCACCTCCCATACTTGTACAGTCAGCGGTTTGGAGTTGGGCGCGGGGAGGAGCTGGGCTGGTGTGGCTGGAGACTGCGGAGGTGGGACCTCAAAGCGTGAGAAGAAGACATTCAGTTCCTCTGCCAGAGAAGCACTTGTCTCCCCCCCTGTGGTGTTTGTCTGCCTGTAGTTGGTCAGTCTCTGTATCCCCTGCCACACCTGCCGTGAGTTGTTATGGGAGAGGTGGTCCTCTATCCTCCTCTTATAGTCCAACTTGGCCCCCCTGATGCCTCTCTTCAGGTTAGCTCTGGCAATGTTATAAAGAGCTCTGTCTCTTGACCTGAAGACAATATTGCATGTCCTGAGGAGAACTTTGACCTGGCTAGTCATCCAGGGCTTCTGGTTGGGGAACACCCGGATGCGTTTTTCCACTGCTACGTTGTACATGCAGAACCTGATGTAGGACAGCAGCGTGTGTGTGCAGCCAAGTCCTCATGGAGGAAAACACTCCAATCCGTGCTGTCAAAACAGTCCTGGAGCTGGGAGAGGGCATCCTCAGGCCACGTGGTGATGGTCTTTGTCAGGGGGGTGGACTGTCTCCTGAGTGGTGTGGAGGCTGGGATTAGTAGCAGAGAGAGGTGGTCTGACTGGCCAAGGTGTGGGAGTTGTATTGCTCTGTATGCATGTTTAATGTTTGTGTATACATGATCCAATGTATTTGCCCCTCTGGTTGAGCACTTCACATGCTGGTAGAATCTAGGGAGGACAGACTTTAAGTTTGCCCGGTTAAAATCCCCAGCTATGATGTGCATGCCATCGGGGTGGGCCTGTTGCAGTGTGTTGATGGTGTCTGCTAGCAGCGTGAGAGCTACGCTCGTGTTAGCGTGTGGTGGAATGTAAACCGCTGTAATTAGCACAGTTGTTAGCTCTCGGGGGAGAAAAAAGGGACGGCATCTAACTGTGACGGACTCTAAGTCCTGTGAACAGTGTGTGTGTGTAGTTACACTATCCCTTGACCAGTCGTTGTGCACATAAATGCACAAACCACCCCTCTGCTCTTACCGGAGTTCTTGTTTCGGTCCCAGCGGTGCATGGTGCGGCTCTCCAGCTGCACGGCAGCGTCGGGGATCAGTGGGTGAAGCCAGGTCTCTGTTATAATGGAGACGCAGCAGTCACGGATGCAACCACCGATCTTGCATTGGTGAGGAACATGCTCGGGAGAGGAGGTCTGTGTGGGTTCCTTCTCAGTCTTGTTAGTAGGCCTGAGCGGCCTCCCCGCTTACGCTTCCTCTCACAACGCCGCCTCCGTCGCCTGCCGGAGCCGATAACAATCCACGGAGCTCCCGGTGGTCTCGCTATCTCATTCGGTGTGTTGAACGAGCGGTGAGACTCTGTTGTAATGGTCAACTTCATGTTGAAACCAATGTCCAGAAGCTCCTGTCTGCTGTAGCGCTTATTTGCGTGCGAAGGACATACGAAAAACAGCAAAAACAACAACCAAACGGAGGAGCCGTAAGCGGGTAAAAAGGTGGTAAAAAGGTGGAAAGCAGAACTAGTTCATTTTAAACAGTGTTTTAAAGTTACAGACGCTCCTCGACATACGAACATTCGATTTACGAACATTCGGTGTTACGAACAGGGTCGAAAAAAAAAAAAAGTTAAAAGCTTTTTGTATTTAGCGCTGTTGGCATAAAGGATACTTTAATTCCATTCGCTACTCGTTTGATACCAGTGTTTACCTTAATTGTCCTAAGCCCAGTATCCTATGCCTTCCCTGATTCGTTATGGTGATGAAGCAGACGACCGAAAGCTTAGAATATTGAACAATACTTTTATTTACCCTGACAGAGGAGTCTGATTACGAAGCACCCGGTTCCTATCTGTCCCTAATGGTACAGACAGAGAATAGTGCATTTCCCTAAAATTCTAACATTTATAGTCTATGCGTAGAACAAAGAGCAGAGGTGGAGCTTGAAGTGTCTTTCCCCCTCTAGGAGACAAGCTGGAGGGGAATGTAGTGTGAATCTTCTTATCAGTTCCTTCTCATGCCCTCTCATGACCTTTTCTCTCAAGACTCCCCTGTAAACTCAAAGCAGACGTGGTTGCACACAAAGAAAACACAATACATCTTCTAACTCCTCCATCGTAGTCATTTTTATTTTCTACAACGCCTATTCTGACTTCCGGGTACAGTACGTAGTGCGTATTTCCGCCGCTGACGCACAGGCAGGAGCTGCGCAGCATCCCCCAAGCGTCACGCCCACTCAGTAGAAGTGTTCAGAACTTCAACTGAGTGGGCGTACTACGGTGTTACTACGGTGTTACTACGGTGTTACTACGGTGTTACTACGGTGTTACTGCGGTGTTATGAACTTTGTTGTTTTTCTTGCATGCGTACAGTAATCCAATATGGTTGGTGAAAAGCGAAAAGCTTCTAGTGAAGCTTGTGTGAAAAAGCAGCAAGCCATCTCATTTGAAAAGAAGGTGGGGATAATAAAGAAACTTGATGCTGGTGAGAAGATGGTGAATGTGGCACACGTGTACAATGTGAACCGTTCGACAATTGGTACGATATATAAACAAAAGGACCGCATTATGGAGCATGTGAAAAGTGCAGCGGGTATGCAATCCACCATCATAAGCAAGAAGAGAGGGAAACTCATGGAAGAGATGGAGAAACTTTTTGGTATTTGGCTCGAAAATCAGCGGCAGCTTTCCCCAAGAGCTCAGGGAAAATAGGAGGTAAACAGGCTACACACACACACACACACACATAGTGTCACACATACATTCACACACACGCGCGCTCTCTCTCTCTCTCTCAGCTGACTGCGTTTGCCTCTGTGTCCCTCTCTTCTTTTTATCTCATCAGTTTTCCATATTTTTAAAAAGCATATTAGTATTATTTAGTGTTATTTATTAGTGTTATTGTGTTATTACTGATATTAGTGTTATTTAAATGCAGTACAAATCCATATAGATAACTTATACAAGCCTTAAACATATAATAATGACTTACGAACAAATTCAACTAACGAACGGGTGTCCGGAACGTAACTCGTTCGTAAGTTGAGGAGCGTCTGTATTCCATACGATGCTGAAATCTGAGCATCGTAATTATTCACAGAGATCAGTTTACAAATGTTTTTCACTACTTTCAGAGGGGAGTTTTGGTGATGCTGTGATGCTTTGCAAAGAAATTCACACAGTATGGCATTAGGCTATGTACATGGATTCAAGCTGATGACCCTGCCAGGCCAAGTTGTTTTTAAATGTATTTTTCAGCAATAAAAACACTAGGCGGAAAATGTATGCTTGATAAATAAATGTAATTACATACTCTGTAACATTCTAGGCAAAGCTAAGATTTCCATGGAGACAAGCATGTGGCAGACCCTTGCCTGGCATGTCCAGATTGATATCTCTGCATTATTTATGCAGGATATCAGTCTGCTCCGCGCACACTCCAGGCTCAAACATGGCTGTCCAATCAGAAAGCTCACGGATTCTGCAGAAATCGGCAGTGATTTTCAGTTCCCTGTGACATGTTTTCCATTCCTTTTTCCTTGTAAGCTGCCATGTGGACACATGATTGGCCAGTCCACCTATCAGTCACACCCATCTGAACTTGAGGAGATGAAGTGACCAGGCTCACATCTTTGAAAAACTACATAAAATAGCTTCAATTACATTTTAGATGTCAATATATCTTGCAGTATTTTAATACTACCGTGTTGTAATGCCATTAAGTATTTATTAAGATTTCCATTCATTTTTATAACAATCCCGCCATGTTTACACGACTTCTTTATTGTGCATTCAGATGCTTGAATGAGCCATACTTGGATACACTATTTATTCTTATCCAGCAAGCTTAGATTTTTGACGGTCTTTATTATAAGTGGGCCCATTCTTTCTAATCTCTGTGCTCCTGGTTCATGTTTTATTATGATGTAGAATAATGGCTTGCTTTTACACTGGCTTCATTGTGCATGCTGTTACTATGAGCTCAGCACTTTCTCACAAGTCCTGATCCATCTAGAGAAATTTTGAATTATGTTTAGCTTTATGGCGCTAATTCAAACAGAGCTTCAGTGAAATCAAACTGTACCAGCAGCCAGGAGCAGGGACCATTCTCTGATTCTCTGATGGTGTCAAAAATGTTTGCATCACAGCTCCTTTACTGTCCCAGAGTTTAGAAAATGACCCTTTCTGGCGTTTAAGCATTTAATTTTTTTTCAATTTCCCTTTTTCACCTCTTGGATATTGCTATGACTGACCTTAAAAAGTACAAACGAAACAAAATACAAAAGAACAAATATTATGCATTATATCCTCGTTGGCATTTAAATTATATTGAGTACCTTTACTTTGGAATTTCATGATCTGAACTTAAACTAATGCCTAATTTTACAGACATCATTTCACAACCTCAGTGCTCCCTCTACTCTCATCGGATGCAGCTTGACATCTACTGGCAGCAGAGGCAATGTACCACAGAAAAAACTGTGATCATAAATAATGAGGAACATGTCCAGATATGTAGATGCAAGCACGCAGGAGTAATTAACGTGATATGATGGTATGAAAGAAATTGAGCCTGGTGATGATTTATGGACTTCTGCAGGGTTAGATCGCCACTGGCAATAGACATAATTACTATTAAATACACAACAACCAGGGTTAGCTACTGTTCTGTCATGCAAACATGTGCATGCAGTTGTAATGAACACGATATGACAGCAAAAATGCTCAGATCTTGATTTTAAAACAGCACAGGAGATCTCTGGACTTTTACAATCCTAGGAAATTAAAAATGAATAGTTTATTTAAATAACTGCATCTCCTGTTTATTTCTTTCTTTCATTTGTGTTCGTTTGTGTTTGGATCTCTGTGAAACGTCTTTGAGTGTCATGAAAAGCGCTATACAAGTACTATGTATTATTATTAGGGGACAAGCACCGTAGGTGCTAGGCACCGTGTGATGTGGTCTCCGCTCCCGGCCCGTGTGGCCCACTCTCCGCTCCGGGCCCGTGTGGTCCGGCCTCCGCGTGCCCCTCTGGGCCCGCTACCACGTGTGCGGGCGCGGTGGGAGAGCGGATGGACTTCTGCAGTGGCGATGTTGAAGCGGACCTTGATGATGTTAGACAAAGCGTTTAGAGGCTCCGAAGGTCCTCTGAGTGCGCCGAGACTCCGGGGCGCATCTGATTCATTCATTCGGAAAATGGAGAGGTTATACGACTGTTTCGATACTGAAATTGGAGTGTATGATTCTCTGATAGACTGGTGGGACGGGGCGAAAGCCCGGATAAAGAGACTGGCCATCCGATGGCAGAGGAAACACAAAAATGTGTTTGCACTGCATCACCTTTGCTCTCCCCCAGGCCCCTTTCTTCACCTGGGGCAATCCCTTTGGTCCTCTACATTCCCCCTGTTTCTCTTGGCCCTTGTGCCCAGTGGTGTTTATTCCCGTACCCGCATCCCCCGATGTGTCTTCTGAGTGCTTTGTGAATGTTGTTGTGGTGATAGGATATGTACTATTATGTACCTGAAGTGTGTGTTATTGTGTATCTTATAATATTAAAAGATTAAAAAAAAATAGTGTTTGTACTGCGTTGCCTAGCAACGTTGCCTAGCAACCCTTTGATCTTTCCTTTGATGTGTCTGGTCTCCTGATCCTTATTATTATTATTTTATATTATTCTCAACATGGGAGTCTATGGCAACCCCTAGAACCATCTGGTAAAAAGTTGTGAAATTTTGCATGCACATTCCAGCCAGTCTCCTCATTACCCACAGCAATTTATAGGCCCCCAGCCCCAACCGTCTAGTGGCACCACACTGTAAACCCGAACTAGTTGAGTTTACTAGAAAATCTTAAGGAAACCCGTTGCCTCATATGGCTTTAGTTTTTACAAAGCATGAAACTAAACTGTTTAAGTTGTATTGATGAATATGTCCCAAGTCATCTACAAGTTTGCATTAGTAGTCTTTACTCAAAATCATTAGTTATCATAAATTATCTGTTTCAGTGAAATGCACATAGATACATTATTTACATAGCTTAAGAAACATTATTTAGCAGTACTTGAAATTATTTGTCAATAAAACTAATGTATTTTAACTCAATGAACATTATTTTCTGTATACTGTATATTGATTATATTGATTCAAGAACATTGTATGGGGTGGGGAATTAAACAAAACATTTCAATTGCTCAAGTTTTCTTTATTGCAGAAAGTGCAATGTTAACTTGTCACAAGTTCGATTAAAAAAAAAAGTATAATACAACAAATGAACTTATACAAAATAAAAACATTTTTTTAAAAAGACCAAAACACAAAGGGCAGTAAAAATCCAGTCAATACAAATGAGTTTGTTATAACTGCTGTTTTTCGTTTGAATTTGTTAAAGGGATATGCCACCCCCAGGTCAAACTTGGGCATCTCCCCACAGTCCAGAGACTAAAATAAGTGGTGGAAAGCGTTTTCCTGGTCACCCAGCCATTGTCCGAGTCTGTCGCCACTGACCGCCGCGGTATCTGGTGCTCCTCCGCCTTAGACTGGAGTCTAACGGCGCCAGAGAAAGATTTCGGCCAAAAGGAATTAATTTGCTCGATGCGTTTCCCAATTACTTTCTGTGTAGTGCGCATTCATATCGAGTGCAAATAAATGTACAAATCAACACGGAGAGCTTGCCTTGGTCATTTTGGGTGGGAACTATTTTTCAGTGCGGAAAAACAAAGCTGAATCACACAGCACGCTGCCAGGGGAATCCCTGTTACGCACCAGGAAGGGAGTTCCCCTGTTGTGCAGCGTGGTGCGTGATTCGGCTTTGTTTTTCCGCACTGAAAAATAGTTCCCACCCAAAATGACCAAGTCAAGCTCTCCGTGTTGATTTGCACATTTATTTGCACTCGATATGAATGCGCACTACACAGAAAGTAATTGGGAAACGCATCGAGCAAATTAATTCCTTTTGGCCGAAATCTTCTCTGCGCCGTTAGACTCCAGTCTAACGCGGAGGAGCAGCAGATGCGCGGCGGTCAGTGGCGTGTCTTTCGGATGGCTGGGTGACCAGGAAAACGCTTTCCACCACTGTTAGTCTCTGGACTGTGGGGAGATGCCCAAATTTGACCTGGGGGTAACATAATCCCACGAGGAAAAATTACTTAACATTTAACCAATTTCCATTTACCCTGGTGCTCTCTTATAATAAATCTGAAAAAAAAAGTTTTATGAAAATATTTAAATGGCGTTTATTGCATTTTGGAACCAAACTCTTCAAAAAATAACACTTCCTCACTGCAGAGAGGGGAGAACACAGCCCTGTGACACTATATTTTTAACACATTTTTATACTGTTTAAGAGAACTGTTTTGCAAGATGGAGGGCATACACCTTATAAATCAAAACGTCACAAACTAGAAACATTGAATTTCCATTAAAAAAAACATAGTCTTCTGACCTTTGCCACTCCATCTACCCCCTTTAGATTGATTATGCACGTGTCTTTGTCTGTGTGTGTGTGTGTGTGTGTGTGTGTGTCCGTCCATCCCATACTTATTATGCATTGCTGCTTACAGCTACATTGCAAGCTCGTTTTTCAGTGATTGTAACTTTGGTGTCAGTGTACCATGGCCTAAATCAAACAGTACCTGTTGAATGAAGTGAAATGTGCCCCTCATGGACCTTGGGTAGGTAAGATGGAGGGCATACGTCAGTCCAAATAGTGCACACACAGCATCTGGCAGGTTTTTGATATCGCTGATGACAACTTCTCCCTCAATGATAATTTTCAGGAAGGCTGGCTCTAGATGAATAGATGACGTCACTTCACCTTCCCTCTCAATGAGGAGGATCCCCAATGCCATATGACGGAAGGAGTCCTCATCATCTGATTCCTTAAGAAACAAGAATAACATTTCACATATCTGGGATTCTGACAAAGTACCCTCTCACTTTTACTTGACTATCTTTAACTTCCTTCATCCTTTCCTCTCTTCCTTTTATCTTTCCTTCCTGTCTTATTTCCCTTCCCTTTCCATACACTTCCACCCTCTTTTCCTATATACTACCTACATCCTGTACTACCTTTACTCCCCTCATTTCTTCCATCTGTTCTTTCATTCACTCCCTTCATCCTTGCCATCTTCTTTTCCTCCCTGTCTTCTTTTCCTCTTTTTCCATCTGTCCTTCCTTCTTCTTGTCTCCTTCCTCCTCTTCCTTTTTTTCCATCTGCCCCCCCCCCCCATCTGTCTTTCCATCCTCCTTTTGTCTCTCTTCCCTTCCTCCCTGTTTTCTTTTCCTCCTTTTTCCCTCCCCCGCTTTTACTGGTCTGGCCCATTTAATATTAAGGTGTATATGACCATTAAATTAAATTAATCTGACACCCCATCTTTAGCTTATTTTTGAAAAAGCGGGTAAGAGGGTACTTACAAATGCTGGTTTGTAGAAATCACCAGGGTTATCTCCAAGGATGAGCGGAACCCCTCTGCACACCAGTGTCCTAACAGCAGTTGGCTCTGTAGTCTTTACAAGAGTAAATGATCAGTGTTATTGTTATAAGGGATTGCATGGGCAGTTTTTACAGTAGTACACATGAATTACAGGCATGACATGGTATTGCATAAGCAGTGAACAATAATGTATGCATGCATGATGGGTATAGACCAACCTTAGTGTGTTGTAAAAGCTCTGCCAGCCGTCGTCCAACATTCCCCCGTTTTGATCGAAATATCTCCATAAGGCGAGGGCTGTGCCGATCAATGCTTTCATAAAATTCCTGCTTGAGGCTCTTGCCCACAATCCTGCTGAATTCCATGTTCACCTGAAACACATAGTGGAATGCCATTACATGTTAGAAATGAAGGATGGGAAAGAAGAACTAATAAATAAGATAAGGTTAAATAAAACGCTCTGCATCATCTTTCTCTTGAACATACCTGATCTTCTGTAAAAAGAGCAGGCCACCGTTCCACCATGTTGCTTATGGCAGGTTCAGACTCCACCACCTCCTTTCTTCTTAATGCAAACGTCAGGTCCATCCTCTGTTTCACAAGTTGTCCATTTGGTGTTCTTTTCTGCATCTCATCAACCAAGTCCTTGCGGGCTGACTCAAGGGCTGCCTGATCAAATCCTTCTGGAAAGTTTGGCAAATAATAGAGCTCTCCTTTCTTTGCCTTCTTGATAATCTTGTTGGCTGGTGCTCCTTCTGCTCCATGCCCTCCCCGTTTACCTGCATTGATCACCACATCCAGGCATCCTGATCTTCTTCGCTTCGTTCGGTAATTAGCCATTTTAAATTTAAGGCTACTTTGCCATCCACTACAGCGACTAGTTGAACCCTGTTCCTGGAGACAGAGGTGCTTGCTGATCAATGCTTTGGCAACACTTTCATATTGGGAATTATTTGGGTAAGCTGTGTAGCTGTACATAATCTCTGCTAGCATTTCAAGAATTTCATGTTTGAGTTCCTTTGAAACTTTCAGCAGTATTCCATCTCTCAAATACAGCAGATCTGCAGGTCTGTCGTAGTCGGTATTCTAC
This sequence comes from Paratrypauchen microcephalus, assembly GCA_036785185.1. Taxonomy (NCBI): domain Eukaryota; kingdom Metazoa; phylum Chordata; class Actinopteri; order Gobiiformes; family Gobiidae; genus Paratrypauchen; species Paratrypauchen microcephalus. The sequence goes on from JAVJIX010000096.1 coordinate 2,845,991, forward strand.
ATCAACAGAAAAATTTGGAATGTCGAATATTTCTGGCCAAGGTTTCTGGCGGTCCTGAGATGATGATGATGATGTTGACAGTATTTCAGTATCGGCTGTGCTGGGAGTGTCACTGAGGATCATCAGATGCTACAGATACCAAATCAAGGACAGGGATGACCTTGAGTGTTGGTTTTTCTGGGAGGTCTTCAACAGCTGTCAGATTGCACAGTTCATAACTGAATTCAGGATCTTTGTATTGTAGACTGAAATTGTAATGCAGTCCTATTGCCTCCTTAAGCTGAATTATCAAAGCATCCAGTGTAGCAGGCCTTGTATCCAGGACAACCTTTCTTCTATCCGCCTCTGTGAGAATGACTATCAGGGTCATCTGCTGTAGATCCATCTTAAAAATAGATAATAGAACAATAAAACACAATTAGCTCAAAAGAAATATGTATTAGGTTAAGAACAAACAGACAAGGCACAGCTAGAGTGTCACTATGTAGTTCATATAATCACATCAAACAGTTTAATGGATAAATGAACATCACAAACCGGAAAATTAAATTGATCATACTAATTGCAATGACCTGTTTTTCAACACAGAATATTCCGCCTGAGTGTCACTATTACATTGTCTCCAAATCTGTATGCGGAAAGAGGGAAAACATCATTCAACTCTTTAATCTGCACTAGAGCTGCAACTATCGAGTATTTTTGGAATCGAGTACTCTGTCGATTATTTTTTCGAGTAATCGAGTACTCTTATGAATCATACTTTTTTTTTCAGCAATTTTTTAGCAGTTTATTTTTAATACAAAATAAGATTAACAATAAAATAAATATTTGTCCTGCTTAACTTAAAACTGTATAAATTAATATAAAACAATACAAGGCAGAACATGCCTGAACAGTACAAATGATGCATGTTCTATCTAATTATCTCTCTAATTATCTCTCTCTCTCTTCTCTCTCTCTGCGTAAGAGCTGCGCGTGCTCGCGGCGCGTGTCCGCGGCTCCAGGCGAGCACGTGGCCTCGCGCCGCCCGCACACCGGTACAAGTTTAATACGAAACACTTAATTTTGTTTCTGAATATGTGACGATTCCGTTTTTCAAGGGATGGTTGGCGACCCTAAACACACCTATACATATACAACGGATTTGCACAGATGGCTATAAAAAAATGACCCCGCGGATGAAAAAAGGCGGAGATCCGGAACTCCTGATTTTATAAATGTTTAAATAGTTTTTATGTTAATGGAAACAGTGATGCAGTCTATCCGAACAGCGCAGTAGTCTGACAATGCCGCGATCATGCATGCAAGGAACGGATATAGCTCTACAGTAGCCGCCATACTTTAGCCTGTTGTGTTTCAAGAGGTTTCCCCTTTTATCACATATAAAGTCACAGTATTTACACTTCCACAGCATGTTTCTCCAAAATACTCACATGAGATGATGTTCGATTATGTGCTCCAATTTTCTTTGACCAGATGAAATGTCTTGCCGCTCAGATTTCTACAACACGGTGTCCACAGGGCACGCCCAGGCACGTCTCTGAGTGAGTGAAGTTCAAAAATAGGCCCCTCCCCTCCCTCCCAAAAACGCTCCTTGTTGGCGCAATGTTTGTAAAAATGAAATCATTTAAGTAGCCTCTATTAAACATGATCATTACACTGGATGTTTTCAGTTTTTCAATTCAATCAACTAATTAGGTTTAGCAATGGCTGTGTTTTTTACAAAACATATTAGAATAAGTAATGAACACTAAAAAGTATTAGTATAATCAAAATCCGGGTTTACAGTGCAGCAGGTCAAAGTTGCAGGAATTTTCAGGAATTGCCTAGCAACGCACCTAGCAACCGATCTGTCTTTGATGTGTCTTTGATCTGTTGAACCTTGTTAGACTCTGTTAGACCCTGTCAGACTCTGTTAGACCCTGTCAGGGTCAGACTCTGTTAGATCCTGTCAGACTCTGTTAGATCCTGTCAGACTCTGTTAGATCCTGTCAGACCTTGTTAGACCCTGTTAAACCCTGTTTCTGAGTCTGACAGGGTCTAACTACCCTGTTAGACCCTGTCAGACCCTGTTAAACCCTGTTAAACCCTGTTAAACCTAGTCAGACTCTGTCTATCTAAACCCCAGCACCTGCAACAAGGTTATTATAGTTTATGAAAACTGTCAGACTCTGTTAGACCCTGTCAGACCCTGTTAGACCCTGTCAGACCTTGTTAGACCCTGTCAGACCTTGTTAGACCCTGTCAGACCCTGTTAAACCTTGTCAGACCCTGTTAAACCCTGTTTCTGAGTCTGACAGGGTGTAACTACCCTGTTAGACCCTGTCAGACTCTGTTAGACCCTGTCAGACCCTGCATGCGGCCTACATGCTGAGGCCTACATGCACCTTCGGTGCTTGGCCCCACATTGCTGCTTGCAGCTATATTTATTATTATTATTATTATTAGTACTCAGAGGGACCAGACTTCATTCATCATCCATCCATCCATCCATCCATTTTCTTCCACTTATCTAGGGCCGGGTCAAGGGGGCAACAGTCTAAGCAGGGACGCCCAGACCTCCTTCACCCCGGACACTTCCTCCAGCTCCTCCAGGGGGACCCCAAGGCGTTCCTAGGCCAGCCGGGACACATAGTCCCTCCAGCGCATCCTGGGTCTTCCCCGGGGCCTCGTCCCGGTGGGACATGCCCGGATCACCTCCCAAGGGAGGCGTCCAGGAGGCATCCGGAACAGATGCCCGAGCCACCTCAGCTCGGGCATCATCAATCATTAAAAAAGCTGACCCTGAGCAGTAGCTACTACGGCTGTAAGGTTCATATTCGCCCAGTGGCTGCCAGACCAAAACATGGCAATGCCAAAAGGCATACTTCAGTCTATTTTAGCGAAAATACAGACAATTTAGTTTGTGAAAAAAGTACAGAGGGAGTGCTTTGTGCATTTGTGGACAGGAAAAGTGTCTGTGCTTCAGTGAGGGTCATTCCAGTTTGATAAATGCATAGAACTAAATTCATGAATAAAGTGAAATACAGTGAACCCTCGCTGTATCGCGGTTCACTCTTCGCGGCCTCGCTGTTTCGCGGATTTTTTTTTCCAATTTTTTTTTTTTTTTTCCAATTTTTTTTTATAGTGTAACTTTTTTTTACAGTGTAACATTCTGTCCTGCGCCCTGATTAGCTAAGAGACTAGACCAGGACTAAACCAGGTCTAAAGCAGGTCTAAACCAGGACTAAACCAGGTCTAAAGCAGGTCTAAACCAGGACTAAACCAGGTCTAAACCAGGACTAAACCAGGTCTAGACCAGGGATGGTAGGGACAGAGTCTCTGATGTCCTTCACGAGAGCGCCTGGGTGACAGGAGGTGTGGCCTTTGTTTACTTGCACGAGCCATGGAAGAGACTGAGTGCGAGCCGGACCATGGAAGAGCCAAGAATCAACATGGACGGGCCTGGCGCCTGGCCGCGCGGCGTCCGGGGGAGCCGCAGCGGGGAGAGGACACTCGCGCGCACAGAGGAGACAATGGCTCTTCCCCGTCACGCTGAGAGAACGAACCCGACCCCGTCCTAGAGAGCTGTGGAGTATTGGCGACGCATTGATAGCGGTCTGATTTTGGAGCCGGGGTGAAATGCAACCAACTCTTGTGAGCGCAGGTTGGTCTTACCTGGTCTTGTGGTGAGGACTGGTGCTCAGAGGCGTCTGTTAGCGGTTTGGCACTGTTAGCATTGGCTTGAGTCTTGCCCAAAATGATATCCAGGTCGCTTTCCACTCGACTTTCGCACATGGCATGGATATGTGGTACCAAAACAAACACACGTGTCCGCGCGCACGTGTCCGCGCACACGTGTCCGCGCGCACGTGTCCGCGTGTCACGTGCCCCCCCCCCCCCCCACTATTAATATATTTTAATGAAAATCTACAAAAGTTTGAGTGTTTAAACAAGAGAAAAATGTTAATACCAGTCTCAGAAAGGTGTATAATGTGTCTGGTGAAGCGTTTTCAGCCTTAAAACATGTAGAATAATTGTAAAATATAAAATTGTCCTACTTCGCGGATTTCACTTATTGCGGGCTGTTTCTGGAACCTAACCCCCGCGATAAACGAGGGTTCACTGTACAACTCCAAGTATGTTTTAGTTGCGAGAACACTGTTATAACATTCTTTCACAATAAATGGCCTTGCACTGTTTTAGCATTTAGTTTCTTCAGACTCTTCACTGTGTGCTCAAAGAATGCATCCTTTATACTCCTTTGTAAGAAATAAGGGCACCCCACCTTTAATGCATTATATCGAAAAGATACAAGGCCTAACATTGTGGATGATCAGACATGCCAGTATCAACTTGTGTGTGCTCTTAGTAAACAGGACAAATACATGAGAGAAGGAGGAGGGCAGAGAGTGCACTGGGCTTGAGAACAAACTCGTGTACTCTGCTAAAGCCCCAGGGCCAAAGCATCAGAGCAGTGTAGAACAAGAGCAGTACAAACAGTCCACTTAAAATAGCCACACTTCAGCTCATGCACAGTACACAGGAGGCAGATGCACAACCACACAGTTTTATCATGTAGTCTTATCTTGGACTGGGAATTGTAAATTAAATTGCAAACTAAAGCCTGAAACTCATTTTGATTCAGAAAAGAGTTTAATGAGAATAGGTAATCAAAACAATGTATTTTAGACTTAACTGTTGTGTGTTTGTACCCTAGAGTAGCTTTTATTAAATACTCAATGGGGGCTAAACAAAATGAAGTTTTGAATGGCAATGAAGCAGATTTGTACCTGGAAAAACAAACATTGTTCTGGCCATATGCACTCCCCCGCGTGTTTTTCAGAAACAAAATGGGCTGTATTTCTGCAAAATTTCTCTGACATTCAGACTGTATTTTGGCTTGACCAAAAAGAATGTCTTATTGCAGAGATAGTGGTTGGAAAAGCCAAGTTCTAAGGGGAGTACCCATGTCACTGTTGGTAAAAAACAAAAACAAAACAAAAAAAAAAACACTGAAAATTCTGCAGAAGGCACAAGGGCCTCAACATGTCATTAGAATTGCATTGTTGTCATTGTTTTACAAATTGGAAGGGCTAGACTAGATTGAAATGGATTGCTTTTTTTTTGTTCTGTAATAAAAATCACAGCCTGTAGTTTTAAAGGTCCCATGACATGGTACTTCTTGATGCTTTTATATGGTGCCTTAATGGTTCCCTAATACTGTAAATGAATCCTTCTTCAAAATCAACATTCAGTGCATGAGAAAGACACATGTACACAGTCAGAGTCATAATCTCTCTGTCTGAACGACTCATTCTGGGCCTTGTTGCTTGAATGCAAATGAGAAGGACACAGATAGGGGAGCTCACATTAACGTTCAAAAACCTCAGAAAGTGAAAATTTCATGCCATGGGACCTTTAAATATGTACTTTCTTCAGAGTTTGTAAGTTGCTGCACTGGACTCCTCATCAAAAGTTCAAAAGTTCAAAGTTCAAAGTCAGCTTTATTGTCAATTCTGCCATATGTGTTCAACATACAGTGAATCGAAATTTTGTTTCTCTCTGGCCAGGTAGTGCAAAAAGACAGTGTACAAAATACAATATGAAGACAAAACACAACAAAAAACTATCTAAGACAGAGATCTAAGTTAAAACTAAAGTCTACGATCTAAAATCTTAAAACAGTGCAACATAATAAATAAACTATACTATATACAGATTTCCAAAGTGTGCAGTGTGCATCAAAAATGTGCAATGGAAGATACAGCAGTGACTTGGTCATGTGCAGTAGAATGTGCATAGGAGTTAAGATAAAATAAAAATAAATGTGCAACAGTAGTAATTCTAGTGCAGTAACAGGAGTAAACAACAGTACTAAAATTCCAGTAGTCAATGTGCAATAACAGTAGTAAACGACAGTGCAACGGGGGTAAAATTCAATAACAGGAGTAAACAACAGTACTAAAAATTCCAGTAGTAAATGTAAGTGTGCAATAACAGTAGTAAACAACAGTGCAACAGGAGTAAAATCCAGTAGTAAATGTAAATGTGCAACAGTGCAACAGTAGTCCTTAGCAGCAGTTTTTTTTTTTTTTTTTTTTTTTTTTTTTTTTTTTTTAAAGTGTCTAGAGTGATAGGTCTTTTTATGGAATACAGGTTATGCCAATATGGGGGATGGGGGTGGGAGATGGGTAAGGTGGGAGTTCGGGTGTGAGTTCGGGTGTGAGTTCAGCCTCCTGACAGCCTGGTGGATGAAGCTGTTTGAAAGCCTGGTGGAGTGGGCCCGGAGACTCCGGTACCTTCTCCCCGAGGGCAGGAGGCTGAACAGGCTATGTGCGGGGTGGCTCGGGTCACCCACAATGCTGGACGCTCTGCGGGTGAGCCGGGTGTTAAAAATGTCTAGGAGGGAGGGGAGAGAGACACCAGCGATCCTCCCAGCTGCATTCACTATGCGCTGCAGGGCTTTCCTGTTCTGTTCAGTGCAGCTCCCGTACGACACAGTGATGCAGCTGGTCAGGACGCTCTCAATGGTGCCTCGGTAGAAGGTGGTGATAATGGGTGGAGGGGCTCCAGCTCTCCTCAGTTTGCGGAGGAAATAGAGGCGCTTCTGAGCCCTCTTTGCCAGTGATACAGTATTCACTGTCCAGGAGAGGTCCTCACTGATGTGCACCCCCAGGAATTTGGTGCTGCTCACCCTCTCTACAGCAGCACCATTGATGGACAGTGGGGGTGCTGGGTGGGGCCTCTCCGGAAGTCAACAACAATCTCCTTGGTCTTTTCAACATTAAGAAGGAGATTGTTATTGCTGCACCACTGGGTCAGAAGGCTCACCTCACTCCTGTAGTTTGTCTCATCGTTATTAGAGATGAGACCCACCACAGTCGTATCGTCCGCAAACTTCACTATGTGATTGGTGCTGAACGCTGGTGAGCAGTCGTGGGTCAGCAGAGTGAAGAGCATCGGACTGAGCACACAGCCCTGGGGGCTCCTGTGCTCAGTCTAATGCAGCTTGAGGTGTTTCTGCGGTCCCGCACTGCCTGTGGCCTCTCACTGAGGAAGTCCAGCAGCCAATTACACAGTGAGGTCTGAAGCCCCAGGTGGTCTAGTTTGATAATGAGCTGCTGTGGGATTATAGTGTTGAATGCTGAACTGAAATCTATGAACAGCATTCTCACATATGAGTCTTTATTGTCTAGGTGGGTGAGAGCCGGGTGAAGTGCAGAACAGATTGCATCCTCGGTAGAGCGGTTGGCCCGGTATGCAAACTGGTATGGGTCTAGGGTGGGGGGAGGGTGGATTTGATGTGTGCCATGACTAGCCGTTCAAAGCACTTCATGATGATGGGGGTCAGTGCAACAGGGCGATAGTCATTAAAAGTGGCCGGAGTGGGCTTCTTTGGCACGGGAACGATGGTAGTGGTTTTGAAGCAGGAGGGAACGACAGCCTGGCTCAGAGAAGCATTAAAGATGTCTGTGAAGACATCCTTGAGCTCCTCTGCACAGTCTTTCAACACACGACCAGGAATGTTGTCCGGGCCTGCAGCCTTGCGGGTGTTGATCCTGGAGAGTGTCCTCTTCACGCTGGCTGCAGACACACACAGGGGCTGGTCGTGGGGAGGTGGTGGAGTTTTTGGGGCCGGGTGTCATTTCCTGCCTCAAACCGTGCAAAGAAGCTGTTGAGGTCATTGAGCAGGGTGATATTATTGTCACAGGTCTGTGGCAAGGGTTTGTAATCCGTGATGTTCTGGATGCCCTGCCACAGACTCCGTGTGTCCCTGCTATCTCTAAAGTGTCCGGTTATTTTCTGTGTGTATTTGTGTTTGGCTTTCCTGATTCCACGGGACAGGTTGGCTCTTGCTGCCCTCAGATGGGGGACATCCCCAGCTCTGAAGGCAGCGTTCCTGGCTCTCAACAGCCTGTGAACCTCCCCTGTCAGCCATGGCTTCTGGTTAGCCCTGGTGGTGATTGTTTTTGTGTGTGTGACATCACCAATGCATTTGGTGATGTAGGAGGTCACAGTGTCTGCGTACTCCCTCAATGTCAGTGTGATTGTTGTATGTGGCGGCCTGTTTGAACACTGCCCAGTCTGTTGTACCGAGGCAGTGCTGTAGTGCAGACGAGGCCCCCTCTGGCCACACCTGGATCTGCTTCAGAGCCGGCCTAGAGACCCTTACACGGGGTCTGTATGCCGGTCTGAGCACAACAGAGATGTGGTCAGAGAGGCCTATGTGGGGGAGAGGTAAGCCTTGTATGCTCCCCTGTGTGTAGTGTAAACCATGTCCAAAATGTTGTTTCCCCTGGTTGGGAAATCAACATGCTGATGCATTTGTGGCATGACAGTTTTGAGGTCTGCATGATTGAAATCCCCGGCAAGGATAAAAAATCCGTCCGGGTGAGCAGTCTGTTGCTCGCTAATAGAGTTATACAACTCATACAGTGCCTCCCTCCTATCAGCGCTGTTCGGTGATGGGGGACGTAAACAACCACTAGCAATATTGCCGTGATTTCACGCGGGAGATAAAAAGGCCGGCACTTCAGAATCATAAACTCCACTAGGGGTGAACAGTGTCTACATACCACCACAGCGTCCCGACAATAAGTGTCCCGAAGAAAAATTATTAAACCCCCTCCGCGGGATTTAACTCCGGGGACACCGCTAGCTCGGTCCGAGCGGTAGCATGTTAGCTCGTCCAGGCGCACCGCTGAGTCCGGGATGTTGTCATGGAGCCATGTTTCCGTAAAAACAAAAACACAGCACTCCCTCACGTCGCGCTGGGCAGCCCTCAGTCTGATGTAGTCCATTTTATTGTCCAGAGACTGCACGTTGGCGAGGAGAATGGATGGAATGGCCGGCCGGTGCGGGCTAGCCGTTAGCCTAGCTCTGATACCGCCGCGCCGGCCTCGCTTCTGCCTCCTCTCACACCGCTCATACACTCATTGTTGTTGGCGCAGAGCACACACACACACACACACACACACACACACACACACAACTGATGTGCAGTTCACACAGTGAGATGCTTCCTTCTGTTCAGACCTCACTGAGCCTGACGGATGGAGAGCACCACTATAATGAATGAGCCTGTGTTTAGTGCTGTGTGACACATGAAAATGAATGAGAACACAGCACACACACACACACTCTGCTCGGGCATATGGCAACTCCAGGCACGACTTAGAGAAATACATCTCCCATAAGGCTTAGCACTGATAGACCACCTGTGACATCAGAGGGTTCTCTGAGCTAATGGCAGGATCATGATTTCAGACATATTCAAAATAGGCATGGAAGATGTAGAAAAACACTGAATAAATAAATAAGATAAGATAAGATATGCCTTTATTAGTCCCACAGTGGGGAAATTCCAGTGTTGCAACGCACAGATCAAGAACATCAAGAAAAAGTAGCATACAACAGAACAATATAATAAATAAATAAATAATGTCCTAGGATAATTTAAAACTAGACCTAAAAATAGACTCTGGAGTATAGTTGAATATTGTAGTGCAAATAAGTTGAATGACATGTTAACAGTGTTCGTTGTACAGTCTGACAGCAGCAGGAAGGAAAGACCTGCGAAACCTCTCCCTCACACAGCGAGGGTGAATCAGTCTGTCACTGAAGCTGCTCTCCAGAGCCGACAGAGCGTCCTGTAGGGGGTGAGACTCATGGTCCAGCATAGAGGTGACCTTAGCCAGGACCCTCTTGTCCCCCACCTGCTGCACCGAGTCCAGAGGACAGCCCAGGACAGAGCTGGACTTCTTGATGACCTTGTCCAGCCTCTTCTTCTCCCTCTCTGTGATGCTGCTGCTCCAGCAGACCACACCGTACAGGATGGCTGATGCCACCACAGAGTCATAGAAGGTCCTCAGGAGTGGCCCTCTCACTCCAAAAGACCTGAGTCTCCTCAGGAGATAGAGCCGACTCTGGCCCTTCCTGTACAGTGCATCAGTGTTATGAGTCCAGTCCAGTTTATTGTTCAGATGAACACCCAGGTACTTGTAAGAGTCCACTCTCTCAATGTCCCTTCCCTGGATGTTCACTGAGGGGGCAGTAGAGTGGCGTCTGCGGAAGTCCACCACCTTCTCCTTGGTCTTCCCTGCATTGATGATGAGGTGGTTCCGCTGACTCCAGTCCACAAAGTCCTGTATTAGTCCTCTGTACTCCCCATCATCGTCATCCTTGATGAGAGCAATGATGGCGGAGTCATCAGAGAACTTCTGCAGGACACAGCTGTCCGTGTTGTGTCTGAAGTCTGCAGTGTAGAGGGTGAAAAGAAAGGGCGCGAGGACCGTGCCCTGGGGCGCCCCCACACTGCAGGTCAGGAGGTCAGACACACAGTTCTTGGCTCTCACAAACTGGGGCCGGTTTGTGAGGTAGCCAAGGATCCAGTCTGCCAGGTCACAGTCCACACCGGCGGTCTCCAGTTTGTCCCTCAATAGCAGTGGCTGGATGGTGTTGAAAGCACTGGAGAAGTCAAAGAAGAGAATCCTCACAGTGCTGCCGGGGTTCTCCAGGTGAGACAGTGAGCGATGCAGCAGGTAGATGACGGCATCCTCCACTCCGATGCCAGGCCGGTACGCAAACTGCAGTGGGTCCATCGCTGAGCTCACGGTGGAGCGGAGGTGGCCAAGGACCAGTCTCTCCAGTGTCTTCATCAGGTGGGATGTTAGAGCCACCGGCCTAAAGCTGCTGAGGTCTTTAGCGTGTGGTGTCTTAGGCACTGGTACCACGCAGGAGGTCTTCCAGAGTTGTGGTACCACCCTCAGCTTAAGGCTCATGTTGAAGACATGCTCCATAACTCCGCACAACTCGTCTGCACAGGACTTAAGGAGCCTGGAGTTGATGCCGTCTGGTCCTGCTGCCTTCCTCGGTCTAATCTTCTTGAGCTCCTGTCTCACCTGGGCTGCAGAGAATGACAGTGGCAGGCTGGGGGGATGGGTGAGTCCATGTGTGGTGGAGGGCTGTGGAGCAGAGGTAAGGGTGTGAAGAGGAGCAGGAGTTCCCCATTGTCCAGCTGGGGAGGTGGGAGCTGGCAGCTGGGTGGGGGGAGGAGGGGTGCCGGGTGATTGATCAAATCTCCTGAAGTGAGCATTGAGGTCATTCACCCACTGCAGGTCCCCCTCCATCTGGGCAGGAGGTGCTTTGAAGCCTGAGATGGTCTTTAGACTTCTCCACACCCCCTGGATGTTCCTCTCCTGTAGCTGTCGCTCCATCCTCCTCTTATGGCTGGCCTGGCTCATCCTGATTTCTCTCCTCAGCCTCCTCTGTGCAGCTTTCAGCTCCTCCTTGGTCCCTGACCTAAAAGCTCTCTTCTTCTCCTTCAGCAGAGCCTTTATGTCAGGGTTAATCCATGGTTTATTGTTTGAAAAACACCGCACCGTTTGGGAGGGAACGATGTTTTCAAAACAAAAATTTATGTAGTCCGTGATGCATTCTGTCACCGCATTAATGTCCTCTCCATGGGGGTCACAGAGCTCTTTCCACACTGTGGTGTCAAAGCAGTCTCTCAGAGCCTCCCCACTCTCAGCAGTCCACTTCTTCACCACACGGGGCACCACAGGCTGTCTGTGCACAATGGGCTGATACACAGGCCGCAGATGGACAATATTGTGGTCAGCTCTACCCAGGGGAGGCAGTGGGGATGAAGAATAAGCCTCCTTGGCGTTGGCAAAAAATAAATCCAATATTTTATTTTCTCTTGTGGGGCAGGTGACATACTGGGTGTATGTAGGCAGAACAGTTGCAGGAGATGCATGGTTGAAGTCTCCAGAAATCAGGAAGAGAGCCTGTGGATGCTTAGTTTGGAGTGTGCTCGTACAGGAGTGCAGTGTGTCACATGCTGTCTCAGCATTAGCAGAGGGAGGAACATACACAGCGATCAGAATCACATGTGAGAACTCTCGAGGCAAATGTAGACATTTACAATAGGTATTAGCTTAATCAGTTGTTTGGGATCTAGAACACACACCCAGGTGTGTGCAATTTTAGTGCTACAAACCCAGGCACATGTGACCACTGTGTGAACACAGGAATAGTCTCCGCATCTCAGCAGAATCGCCATCATTAATAATAATAAAGGATAAAACACATGTTCAGATGTCTTGAGGTTGGCTTAAGTCTGTAGTGTTTGTGCTGCTCTGAAGCACAGACTGAAGCCTCATGTGTGACGGGGAGCAGGACTCTACCACCACATAGAGAAAGTAGAATAGAGAAAGTAGAAAAATACACCTATGAAAATACGTTTATAGGCTTATATCGTTGAGTAGTTTCTTTGTAGACCTCTAAAATGCACTGGAATTCAACAAATTGCATACCGTTTGCTCATAATATCACTGAGGAGGACCCCAGTTTCACATAGTACCACCACACATAATTAATATTTGATTGAAAAATGCTCCAATAATGGCATTGAGTTGACCAAATCCCCATAAGAGCAAACAGGAGAAGGACTGGAAGTTTCCAATTATATTTCCAACTACGAGGGTAAGATGATGAAGTTGGCTAGTTATTGATTTTTTACACAATCTGCTGTAAAGTTTCTTCTTATTTATTATTTTTTTAAGTTACTCATGTTATGTGCTAATTCTCCAGTTTCAAGAAAAAAACATTCATCAGTTCTTTGTCTGTGCAGGTTGGCGGTGCGATTCCATCTCCCACAGACGAATGCTGTTGTGTTCTTGGGCATCCTTGGGACACTTAACCCACCTCATCCCCAGTACCTGTGTGTGTCTGGGTAAGTGGGTCCTTGAAGGTGAAAAAGTGCTGTATAAAAATGTGAGCTTTTACTATTTACCATATACAAGGCAAGAGCAGCTAAGTTCATAATTTGTGTAGTTCTCTCTTTGTATGTTTTGTTTTTAATCCATGTTCAAAAAGACATCATCAGGCTCTAGTAAGACAACTTGCAGCAAATATTCTGTCTAATCTGACAAAAAAAAATATCAAGATATTTACACAACTTTTGGTGCAGAGCAGAAAGCCTGTATTTCACGACAAAACAATGTATTAATAATTTCTGACAGTAAGGAGCAAGGGTAAAAGAATAGTAGGTATGATGCTACATATCCATTTCAGTCAAGACTTGCTGTTTATTTATCAAAGCATGGCATGTCAATTGAGAGCCCGTCCTCTTTCTGATCGAAATCACACACCATTGGGGGTGTTTTCAAATCCTGCTCGCAACATAAACATCCTTGGTTGAGTGGTCTTTGGTAGAGGTGTGATTCCAGCTCCCATAGCTGAATACCGTCATTGTGTACTCCTCACCTGTCTGCATACACTGGGGTGTGAGTGTGTAAGAGGTTCCCTGATGTAAAGTGCTTTGAGTGCCTTAAAGGTCCCATGGCATGGCACTTTCTGAGGTTTTTGAACGTTAATGTGAGCTCCCCTACCCTGTTTAGGCCCCCCCCCATGGTTAAAAGTTGCGAAATGTCTAAACTCCTTTTCTGCGTTAGAAAAAATCGGAGCTCAAACGGGCGATTTTGAACAAGGCACCTTATTGACGTCAGATCGAAAAAAGAAATGCAAATGCAGTTCCACCCCCGTCTGTCTGAACTCAGCGTCTCTGTAAATCACGCCCAGAGAGTTTGGACTGCGAATGCGCTAGGCAATGTGAAATGCGTTTTTTTATTTGCCTGGAGGCACGTCCGAGTGTTTCTAGGCTCGGAAGTCCTTTATCTGAGCCTCTGGACCTTTGAACAGCAGTGGTTTAATTTTATTTTCTGTGGAAATGTGTTTATTTTTCAATGGAACGCTTCAAATCTCTCCCCCCTGCAAAAACACGGAAATGGATCAGCTGAGAGCTCAGAGCGAGAACGGAGAGTTTGGCCACGCCCCCACCCTCTACTATAGGCCATCTCTTTTCTCCTCATTTGCATTCAAGCAACAACGCCCAGAATGGCCTGTTCAGAGAGAGAAAAATTACTCTTTCTCATCTTATCTCTGTTTCTCATGCACTGAGTGTTGATTTTGAAGAAGGATTCATTTACAGTATTAGGGAACCATTAAGGAGCCATATAAAAGCATCAAGAAGTACCATGTCATGGGATCTTTAAAGGAAAAGTGCTATACAAAGCATATAAAGTGTTATAATATAACCATATAACCATAATATAAATATAACCATATGTGACCGGCTGCAGCTAAAGCCACCACAACTCGGGCCGGGCGAACAGGAGAAAATACCATTAGAAGCTTTTTTTCTTCTTTATTTTTCAAAAATTAGTGTTTTTTTTTTTTTTTTTTTCAAAATGTGCTAGTTGATATCATGAAGAAGCCACTCCATGTTTCAGATAACAGCATTGTTGCTTTAAAAGCATACATTTTGTTTTGAAATTGGATAGTTTTTCTGAATCGGGATGTGTAAATTACCATAATTACCATAATGGCGGTATTGGCCGTTCACGTGACGATTAGCGCTCTTTTGTTTTCTTTTTCCGCCAATCAGCTGTGAGCAAACCTTGTGAATATTTACGCTGCGTTGCTGCGTAACATTCGAAGAGGATAAGGACAGTGAAATGGAGAAAATTTGTAACTTTGACTGTAAATGCTACGTAAGAAGGAAAGAGAACTCTCTCCTTGGGACACGTTCATGTTGCCAGAAACTTTCTTTGGTGCTTATGTACAGAATGAGATCAGATTCTTTAGCTGCCAAAAGACAGTGGTAGGATATGCAAATAATCGGACAATGAGGCAAACGGTAGTTACATCGGAGGTGACCACATCCTGCAGAAAGCCCCTAACAAGTGTCCCCGATGATGTTTGCAGGAACACATTTCTCGTTCTTATGGGGTGAGTAAAATGCTTCTAAACTTTGACACTTACAGACTTTAGGACATGTTTAAAAAATAATTCAGCTTCCGTGTGGTCATATTATTTCTGCATGAAAAGGAGATATTTAGCTTAAAGCAAGGGGCTTGTGTATTTGTCAACATTAGCATCATATTACTAGCCTAAACTGCCCATTACAGCGATGGGCGATTAATGTGAATAATGGTTGAATTGCTAGACTAGTGCGTGAAATGCTAGTGCTTAAGTAGTTGTTGCAGATACTGCAGTACTAAATCATTAGCATCACTGGCAATATTTTTTTTTTTCTTAAGGGAGAGGAACAGAATACATCCAGTGTTCAAAGTCAGCAATTCTGCCATATGTGTTCAACATACAGTGAATCAAAATTGTGTTTCTCTCTGGCCAAGCAGTGCAAAAAGATAGTGTACAAAATACAATATAAAGACAAAACAAAAACTTATAAGACAAAAATCTAAAATTTGAAAGCAGTGCAAAAGAATAAATAAATACCTATTTACAGATGTCCAAAATGTGCAGTGTGCATCAAAAATGTGCAATGGAAGATGCAGCAGTGAAATGTACGTTCTCCCCGGCTTCTTGCGTCTCCGGCCAATCACGGCTTGGGACCGTCTAGCGTTCTGAGCTGGGCGGGGCCCCCCGTGCCGGTACCTGCGAAATTAGTGTATTTCACCCCAGATGGCATTTACCACGGAGACGAGCAATTGATTCGACTATTTAAGGTAAGACGCCTGATCATTTAAAACAAAAGCTACTTTGTTTTTTTACGTAGAGGGATAGGAGAGCTCACAGACGTAAATACGATAGACAGTTGTCGCTGTCATTGGTCTACTGGAGTCTAAGGTTATGTATTGGAGACCTGTGGATTGGTCTGGGACTAATAATACAGCTTATGATGTAGTATTATAGTTATAATAGTCATAATATGTTATAATATAGAATAATATATAATACACGTGTTTATCATAAGTTATTATAATATAGCAGTATAGTTATAATATAATCCTGGGGCATGGAGGGATTTCTATCCAAACATTGAAGTGAGCTTACAGTCTTCCCAGAAGAGAATGAATCCTTTGATGCCTGTTCTGTGCATTCTGGACCCAAGTGTGCCCAAAGACAGGCAACAGTGCATCCTGAAGACAAACAAGGAGGCCAAAGGCAGTGGACCAACTCCAAGAACAGGCCTCTGAGCAGACTATGTACATATTGTATATTTATTGTTATTTTTTGTAACATTTTCTACTCTGTCTGTTACCACCATGTTGTTATTTGTTATTAAGTATTTTATTATAAGTATTTATATGCTATTTATTCTTAAAGGAAAAGTAACAATCTGAGCCTTCTTTCGGCAATAAAACAAGTAGTTTTACTCACCCATAGCAGTTTGGTGTCAATTGGAGCAGTATCGCAGAACTTATGTTGAGCCGTTCTGTTCTTCTATGATCCCGTATCCGTTAGCGTGAGTGCTCGGGGCACTGATTTGTGGTCTCCAAATAACACAAACTTTAGCACTTTTCAAATCACAGAAGATCGCTGTGTCAGGGTAGACTTTTAGTAGATTCCAAAACGGCCTGAAACCCGATATCACAACAGAAAAGTAAAGTTCAGAGCGGTGTTAGCTTCTTTCGGACTAGCTGTGTTTACAAAACAGCTGAGTTCATGCATGCGCACTGTCCTCTCTGATGACGTCATCAAATGAAACTATAGCTGCATATCGGGTTTCAGGCCATTTTGGAATCCACTAAAAGTCTACCCTGACACCGCGATCTTCTGTGATTTGAAAAGTGCTAAAGTTTGTGTTATTTGGACACCGCAAAGTAATGCCCCGAGCACTCACGCTAACGGATACGGGATCATTAGTAGAACAGAACGGCTCAACATAAGTTCTACGATACTGCTCCAATTGACACCAAACTGCTATGGGTGAGTAAAACTACTTGTTTTATTGCCGAAAGAAGGCTCAGATTGTAAAAAAATGTTACTTTTCCTTTAAGTGTTTTACTGTTTTATACTATTTATACTTCCATCATATTGATTCTTCCCATTGTTATTACTATTACATTGTTACTGTTACTGTGTAACTGCAGGTTTATTGTCTGTTGTCTCACTGTCTATTCATTGTCTTTATTTATTGTATTAGGCCTACTTATTTTTTTATTTTATTTATTGCCTGCAACTGCACTGTTACACTTTTTATTTGCGCTACCTGCTTTGTCTGTTGTCTCACTGTCTATTTATTTTATTGTCTTTATTGTAAATAATATTCAGTCTTATTACACTTAAATGTCCTGCTCCACAGATGTTTCCTTTCTACTCCCTTCCTGTTTGACCAATAATGCAACATGTGCACTGACATCATTTTGTACTGATGTCTTTTAATGACTTAAATATGCCTTATACCGTTTAGTTTTCTTTACATCATGCACTTTAATCATTAAAGTGTCTTGAATTACTATAACAGCGTGTTGTGTCATTTAGTAATCTTATATTTTTATACACATGTGTGAACAAGTGTGATTTCAGTAATTATGAGATGTAATGTTCTTTGCACAGCTTTGTAGCCTAGTGTTCAGTGGTTGTGTGGCACGTTCATTCATGTCTTAAAACATTTAGACTAAATAAATCAATCTCCCGTCATAGGGACCTCACCTGGTGTCAAACATGCCATTTCTAAAAGTAACTAAAACAACAACAATAGTTTAATAAAACTTTTTATTGATTCCAAGCAGGACCAAGACAGATAATGTTACAGGGGTTGTCACAAAGTGTCATTTTGTTCATACACAAATAATCCTACAGCCCTCAGCAGACATCAAAAGCACATCCTTTCTAAAAATAGCCACCACCACAACAGCAACAACAACAGTGTATTAAGTTTTTGTTGTTGTTGTTGTTTTTTATTCCAAGATGTTTCATGGGTGACAACATGTCATTTCCCTCAATCATGCATTGTACTAGAGCACATAATAAAATAATAAATAAAATAAAACAAACATTTGATGTTCAGCACCAACACTTATGCAATATACTTATATTAAAAAAGATGAAATATGTTACAAAGTGTCTAGATTCAGCACTCCCAGTCCCAGTATGATGTCACAAAGCACTCCCAGTCCCAGCACCTGGTCCCGCCTTGTTGACAGCTCACAGACCTATGAGAGCACAAGAAAGGTTTTACGTCTCGCCACAGATTGACTGCACATCCCACCTATCACGTGGGGTATTCGTCTAAGAGTCTAAGTTGGAAATTGCACATCCATCAGGAGAGGTCCTCACTGATGTGCACCCCCAGGAATTTGGTGTGTGTGTGTATAGTATCCTATACTATACTTAACTATATACTGCTATTTTTTAAAATGTATTTTTTACTTTTATCCTTATTCTTTCATTTTACATTGTATTATACCTTTCATATTGTATTGTATTAAATTAAGATTAAGATTAAGCCTTTATTTGGTCTCACACACAATGACACAGTGACACATGGGAGAAATTTAACTTCTGCATTTGATCCATCCTTTTCAGGAGCAGTGAGCAGCCATCATTTGGTGTCTGGGGGGGCAGTTGAGCCCACATCCCTCCGGGGAAAGTCAGAGACTTACCAGTTGAGCTAACCAGCCAGCAAATTGACAATACAGGTGACTTTGACTTAACATATTATCCTGTGTATTATTGAATTATTAGATTATTATATGGACTTTTTGTTATAAAAGCATTTCCATTTTAACAAAGTACCGTCTAATTCTGACCTGCCCTGAAACACCACACCACAGTGATGTCAGTGATGATATGCAGGGGGAGGGCTTAGCTTAATGTCATGCAAATGAGCACCTTTCTGCCCCAAAGGCCTAGAGTGAGAGAATCTTTAAAAGCTTTTTTCTCAGCTTTGTGCATACTTTCAAATGGCCACAAATTCTTAAGATGTTCTCAGATTTCCACATGTAAGGCATTGTTGGAACGCTTAGAATCTACACTTTCAGAATCTGTGAATGACTCAAAGCGCCTCAAGGATGACTTGTGACTGATTTGGCTGCTGTTGGTCACATACAGCTACAGCTGGCCCTCAAAAGCACATCATATTTTGTGTTTCGATTGATACAATATGCTTTTCTTACATGACCATCCATTTATTTATATAATCATCCTGCCTTTCTTTAATTATGACTGATGTATGGACTTTTTAAAACTGTGTATCCATTAGGGGGCGGCAACCAAAGTCTTGTTTAAGGCCACCAAATATCTAGAACCAGCCTTGACAGGAGCCATTCCAGATGATATCACAGAGCCAGCCCCATGTAATAGCAAGAGTTTATTTTGCCAGGTGTTTTGGCTGTTTGGTGCAGAAATGACAGGTTGGTTTGGTTTTGAGTTAGTCATGTGGCTGGGAGAGCACAGCACATGAAACTTGCAGCAGTGCCACGAGTACTTATCAGCAGTGAAACACAGCAACAGCCCAAGCCAATGGTCCTATTAGCCAACTATAGACTTGTTATTATT
Source organism: Paratrypauchen microcephalus (assembly GCA_036785185.1). Taxonomy (NCBI): domain Eukaryota; kingdom Metazoa; phylum Chordata; class Actinopteri; order Gobiiformes; family Gobiidae; genus Paratrypauchen; species Paratrypauchen microcephalus. The sequence goes on from JAVJIX010000096.1 coordinate 2,865,284, forward strand.
TAAAGGGCCCTATTTGCTATTTACTTCCTTCCTTGAACAGAAATGGAGGTCTCAGACATCATTTGTCTCCCATTTATAACTCTATCCTCAACTCTAAATCAAAACAAACAAAGAAAACAATAGGGCAGCAGGTCAGGTCCAGAGGTGTGAAAACACCCATTATGGCCCTGAATGGTTCTGCTAACCCCACACTCCACTCCCACTGCATATTTAATAGGCTCACCTAACTAACAGAAACTGTGGTAGTCTCAGAGTAATTTTATTGTAGTTAGCGCCTCCCTTCAGGCAGATATAAGCAGTGTCCACCAGCGTCTGACCAGAACTGAAGAAGCAGCTTGGATGAGCTGCGACACGTATTCAACCAAATAAACTTTTGTCCAGTTGACAAATTGAATTTCTCCTTTTGCCATGGATTCTACCTGGATGACGGAGGCATTCTACACATATTTCCTGCTTTGTTTCAATTTTGTTCACATCACAAACAAAAGTGGAGTTATGCTTAATTTCATTCACACATTTAACTCACAAACCATTAATGTGTAGGCCAAGATCTTCTCTTAAACTGAAAACACTATGTTCCACCTTGTGAAGTCATGTGATAATACAGGAAGTGTGCTTCACTGTGTTTTTAAACTCCATACATCATTTGGATGATTTCAGCCCTGTAGTTGCCAATCTCTACAGTAAAGATAAAAGGTAGCTGCTAACTTGAAAAATGCAACTACATGACATCACAAGGTGAAACACAGTATTTTGAGCTTTGGAGTTATAGACAGATTTATAAACCAGGGTTACTCAAACAGACTGTATGTAAATGAAACAAAACTGTTTTTTTGTTTTTGAGGAGGACACTTCTTTCTACTATATGGCTTAAAGCTCACAAATCCATTGTGTAAAATATAGGACCATTAATATGTCAATAATATTTTGCTTTCAGGGCAAAGGTGTGTCATCAGGGCACATTACGTCAATTAAATCACTATTTTGTAATTTTTAGATCTAAAATGCTCTCAAACATAACATAAATATGAGTATCCTATCAGGATTGGTTTCGGGGGTATTGGTATTTCGGGGGTTACACGTTCAGAAATGCCCTTTCTTTCCAAGGGCCTTCTGTCTGCAAGTTGCTAGCTAGCAAGTAGCTAAAACTGACCAATCAGATTGTCCCTGTGCAGGTGATTGACAGGTGCACACCACTGTCTGATCAGAGTAGTCTATGCCAAGTACTTAGAATCCTTTGCCATCGAGTTGCATTTAAATGATAGTGTAATAATGAAGGCCTGTCAACAGAAATTTGGGGGCCAGAAGCAAGAAGCCTCACATGGGCCCCCTTTAATATAAATGAATAGGAAGAGGGTCCAATTCTGGGCTCGTAAAGCCCTGGGGCCCAGAAGGACCCCTCGTCCCCTTCTGTCTACTTCCCTGTAATAATGCAGTACAGGATTACAAACAGCTTTGTTTGTTTTATGTTTGTTATGTATTTTGTATCACTAACTGAAGATGGAAAAATCACACATGCACTCAAGAGCAGTGGTTTATATTTTTCTCACTAATGCTGTCCCATTTGAGGACTATATTGTTTGATTAAGTAGTGGTCTGACCAAATATATTTTAATTAAATGATGGCAGTAGCACAGTTGGCGGTTCGAATCCTGTTCTCAACATATAAAACACTGGTAGAGCGGCCAGATTGAGTTGGTGGTGCAATTCCAGCTCCCATAGTTGAATACTGTCATTGTGTTTAAAATGTCTATAATATTTTTCTGTGTTCACAGGGTGTAGGTCATACTGGAGACATGGTGTTCACTTACAAATGGTTGGAGATTGTGAAAACTAGTATAGGTCTATAGTTTACATATAGTGTAATATGCTGATTTTAACCATGGCAATTCTAATGAACCCTTTCTATGTGAAGGAGTACATGTGATGAAGCAATCTGTGAACATATGCTGTGTGTGGCCATACCTGCCTGTCAAAGCCTGATCCCGTCAGATCTCAGGAGCTAAGCAAGGCAGGGCCTGGTTAGTACTTGGATGGGAGACCACTGGGAATTCCAGGTGCCACAGTGGGGCGCCAGTCGCAAAAACTGTCATTGTGTCCTTAGGCAAGACATTTCACCCACATTGCCTAGTATGAAAGTGGTGTGAGTGTTGGAGGTGGTCGGAGGGGCCGATGGCGCAGATTGGCAGCCTCGCTTCCGTCAGTCTGCCCCAGGGCAGCTGTGGCTACAGAAAGTAGCTTACCACCACCAAGTGTGGGATGAATGAACAATGAACTGTAAAGCGCTTTGGGTGTCATGAAAGGCGCTATATAAATGCTATGAATTATTATTATTATTATTATATGTATGAATATAAGTAGATGTTTAGACCTTGCTCCACTAATCCCTACACTGACCACTGTGTGATCAAGTAGTGCAATGTATTCATTTGATGTTTAGAAAAGGAACTGCATTCTGAAAACCACCAAATGAGCGTATTCTTCTCAATGAAAAATGAGAATTCTAAATATGTATTTTTGGTACCTCCCGTGGACCCACCACCCGCGGGAGGATTCATGGGGGCTGGTGCATTGTGTTCTGGGCGGCAGATCTGCTTGGACTGCTGCTCCCGCGACCCAGAAATGGAGAAGCGGAAGAAGATGGATGGATGGTACATACAGGGGGTCCTTGGGTTACGACGGTCTCGACTTACGACGTTTCGTGGTTACGAACGCGCCCCCGTTAAAAAAAAAATTACGCGTCATTCCGTCTTACGCGGTTTAGCGTGGTAAGCGACGTAAACAAACCCGAACGGCGCGCGGCGCACGGCGGAAGAATACGCTCTGTTGTGGTTGTAGGGAGAAGAAGACGGCCTCGTGTGCGTGCCCAATGTGGGCGGAAGTACCTGATGTGGGCTCTGATCTGCTCCTATGAAAGCGACAGTGATAACCAAGCAGCGTAGTGGTCTAATTATTGAGATGGAAAGGTTATTGGTGCTTTGGTTGGAAGATCAAAGTCAAAATCCGACTTACGACGAAATTCGGGTTACGACGCGTCTTAAGAATGGATCAACGTCGTAACCCGAGGACCCCCTGTGTATTCAGTTACTTCCCAACACTGGAGAAGGTGTGGCACAACTCTCAATCTGGCACTGAGGATCCAGAGGGAAACAGCAGCCACTCTGGACATGAAGTGGGGCCAAACACAGGAGCCTGTTATAAATATAATGAATCACAATAACCTAGCTGTTGTTGTTGCTGCTGTTGTTGTTGCTGCTGTTGTTACTGTTGCTGTTGTTCCTGTTGTTGTTGCTGTTGTTGTTGCTGCTGTTCCTGTTGCTGCTGCTGTTGTTGTTGTTGCTGCTGTTGCTGCTGTGGTTGTTGTTGCTGTTGTTACTGTTGTTGTTGCTGTTGTTTCTGTCGTTGTTGCCGTTGTTGTTGCTGCTGTTGTTGTTGCTGCTGTTGTTACTGTTGTTACTGTTGTTGTTGCTGTTGTTGTTGTTGTTGCTGGTGTTCCTGTTGTTGCTGCTGTTGTTACTGTTGTTACTGTTGTTGTTGCTGTTGTTGTTGTTGTTGCTGGTGTTCCTGTTGTTACTGTTGTTGTTGCTGTTGTTGTTGCTGGTGTTCCTGTTGTTGCTGCTGTTGTTGCTGTTGTTGTTGCTGGTGTTCCTGTTGTTGCTGCTGTTGTTGCTGTTGTTGTTGCTGCTGTTCCTGTTGTTGCTGCTGTTGTTGCTTTTTTTTTTTTTTTTCCCCTGGCGGCACGGTGGCTGAGTGGCTAGCACTCATGCTTCACAGCAAGAAGGTTCGGGTTGCCCGGGCCTTTCTGTGTGGAGACTGCATGTTCTCCCCGTGTCTGGGTGGGTTTCCTCCGGGCACTCCGGTTTCCCCCACCAACCTAAACATGCGCCATATTCTCATTTTTAAACACCAGTCTGTTTTACATTGCTTATATATTCATTCAGAGGATTATATTTTTAAAGTTGACAAGAGGGACAGTTTGTGCATGCCATGTGCCTGTCCCTTACTAAGGACATTCAAATGATGTTTAATATGCAGTTAGGACATTCTAATATGCAGTTAGGACGTTCTGCTGTGCAGGTAGGACGTTCTAATATGCAGGTAGGGTGTTCTGCCATGCAGGTAGGACGTTCTGCCATACAGGTTGACGTTCTGCTGTGCAGGTAGGACGTTCTAATATGCAGGTAGGACGTTCTGCCATACAGGTAGGACGTTCTGCTGTGCAGGTAGGACGTTCTAATATGCAGGTAGGACGTTCTGCCATACAGGTAGGACGTTCTGCTGTGCAGGTAGGACGTTCTAATATGCAGGTAGGACGTTCTGCCATACAGGTAGGATGTTCTGCCATGCAGGTAGGATGTTCTGCCATGCAGGTAGGATGTTCTGCCATGCAGGTAGAACGTTCTGCTGTACAGATAGGACGTCGTACCTGCATATTAGAGCGTCCTACCTGCATAGCAGAACGTCCTACCTGCATAGCTATGTAACAATGTTCTGTTATACAAATGAACCTCACTTGAGTAAGCTTTTACACATATGTACTCAAATTACAAATCAAAAAACATTAGTATTTTAATTTGTAAAAAAAAAAAAAAAAAAAAAAAACATGAAGCATTTTTTGGGTTGGTCATTAAAACATTTATTATTATAACACATTTACACATTATCAAAATTTCAAAAAAAAAAAAAAAATTCTAAAAAATATATCTAGTTATTGCAC